>OU342781.1:4245595-5469345 GCA_910591435.1 Acronicta aceris | reverse complement strand
CATGCATACCGCTGAATTGTGGAATGCACTTCCCGAGTGGGTTTTTCCTGATAGATATAATCTGGTTGTCTTTAAATCACGAGGGAATCGGTTTATTCTAGGCAAGCGCGCACCATCGTAGATCGCAGTATTGCTTAACCTCAGGTGAACTGGCGGTCAAGCGTAAATCTATCACGAATAAAATAAATAATTTAAATTGTTACTGCTTTGAGCTAGGAGTTTATGTTGACAATATAACCACTTTTGACACTTGTTATATGAACAATAACATTCTAGTTAATCGTCTATCTCCCGACCATGGCTAAACCATGGTTTGTGTTTTTAGCATTTCGTATGTTCTATCATAGCGCATATACTACTGATCCGATTTTGATGAATGATATGTGAATCGATTCGTTATTATGTTCCGAGTTGTCCGGTACATAGATTATATTAAAAATATATCCATTTTATTTAAATTATTTTATTTTCGTCTTTTGTCTACTAGGTATTTTATCTCTAGTCCCGAAGCATCTCTATTAAAAATACATTGTTCTTCGTGCTTTATTTTACTGGTATCGTAATATCAATTTTATTACTCGAACGTGTTACTACTATGTTATTGCGACAGAACATTTCTGGGAGAATTTATTTACTTGTTCTTTTATTTTTCTATCTACTGGGTGTATAAGAGCCTTCATAAACTTATAATGTATCTATAAATGGTTTTTGCAATCACAATAGACGGACTACGGTTACAGTCTTACTATAGCCGTAAAACAAATAGTAATAGTAATAATCAAATATATATTTTTTTATTAGTAAAAGTCCCAAGCGCGTCTGCTACGTTTGAGGTCCTGGTTTCATTCCCAGATCGAGCAAACTTTGAACAAATGTTTTTGGACAATCCAAAAACCCGAACGAAAGCTAAGTCCATTTTTATCATGCCGCTGTAATGTGGAATGCGCTTCCCGAGTGGGTCCTCCGCGTTAGATATAATCTTCTCGGTGTCTTTAAATCGAGTGAATCGGTTTCTTCTAGGCAAGCGCGCCCTATCGTACCGCAGTGTCGCTTAACAACAGGCGAACTGGCGGTCAAGCGTGAGCCAGTCACGAATATAATTTTTTTTTTATTGGATTTTTCTATTTTCAGTAGCAACTAGGAGTATAGATTTGTTTTTCCCCTTCGGGGAACACGCGTGTGATGGTATATTATGTTATGTGTGACTTCCTACAGCAAAAGCCTACAATCGGTCCTCGTAAACGCAATATCCTCCGTCCACCCAATTTTACCAATTAATCGGTAAAGTTATTACGTTTCACGTGGTAATAATTAACCACGCTCTTCTCATATGTATGCTTCAAATCATTTCCTAACGCACGTTACTCTCTCCAAAACAATGTCGACTGATGCACATTACAAATTCAAGTTTTGGACTATCTGTTTGAGTGGCATAATGTGCGAATAATGTCCAAACCGACTGATTAGTGGGACTGATCATGCAAATATGCGTTGGATAGCTAATTGTAATGTAGATTTATGAATGACCATATGAGATTTCAGTGCGGGTGGATGTGCTTTTGCATAGTTCTAGATATGACTGATTGTGGGAAAAGGGTGCTATGACATTGCCTGAAGTCTTGATATCCTAGTGACCGTGAACTGTCTCATGTTATGACAAGGTATTTGGACTCTTCTCTCTTATAAGTTTATGAGATTAAAATTATGATTTGTTTGAAAATGGTTTTTTAAGCTATTGCATAGCTTCTATCGCGGGCCTTGAGCGTGGGGACCGAATCCAGAAATTCCGTAACGAAAAAACCCTAACACGCTTGTCTCTTTAGTTCAGCAACCCGCCTTTAGGTGGCATTGGTTGTATTACATAAGTTGATAAAAACCAATACCACCTAAAGGCGGGTTGCTGAACTAAAGAGAAACACGCTTGTCTCTTTAGTTCAGCAACCCGCCTTTAGGTGGCATTGGTTGTATTACATAAGTTGATAAAAAACGCTATGCAATAGCTTTACCGCAGCAGTCCCCGAGTGCCACACGTCTTTTTTGTGTTTCAGTTATGTTTGATATCATTCTTGAAGAATTGCTTGAACCTAATAGGGTAAGTTTGGATGACAATGGTCTTAAAGCAATTTTGACACTTTCGATCGATTGAATTAAGAAAAATGTCGGTCCTTATGTGTTTGAATTCAGCGCTTAAGAAGTCGTCATAAAATTTCTAAGAGAAATAAATATCATTTATTATTTATCTTTAGTATTTACTATTTAGTGCATGCGCTTTATCTTATAGGTATTCCATAAAATATCAACATAAATAGAATAACAACATGGCGGATTCCGTTGGGCCAAATAATTATGAGTGATCGATGATTTCATGATAGTAAGTTAATTTCAACCAAATTCAAACGCTGTTTGTGATGCATCTAAATCGATTTTGCCCTAATCACATAATGTTGGTTTTGAAATTTTAGATTATTAATTATCCAATTATGAAAGTAAGTTTCTTGACAGAAAATTTTGTATAACATGCTGAGACTAGCTGTTGACCGGGGTTATACTCGCATCCCAAAGGACTTTTTGAGACAAATGTTGCCTATGCTCTTCTCTAAGGTTCAATATTCATTAAAATTGGTTCAGCGGCTTAGTCGTGAACACGTAACAGACAGATTTACTTTCGCACTTATATATATTACTAGCTTCTGCCCGCGACTTCGTCTACGTGGATTTCAGAACTGGATACGCCTTGGATAAAAAGTTTAAGGAAAATAAAGAAAGGAAGTAAAAGGTAAAGAATTTTTAAAATCGGTTTAGTGGTTTAGGCGTGAAAGCGTAATAAACAAACAAACTCACTTTTGCATCCATACATCCTCACAAACTTTAAAATATTAGTATTAGTACAGGTAAAATTATGAATTCGACTCGAAGGACCATAATGTTTTTGAATATTTTGATTGTGGTTTTATAGGTTATTGAAGTTTTTATGCAATAAAACTAAACAATTAACTAAGTTACTAAATTATTATCAATAGATAAAATGGCAATTTAAAAAAATATTATTTGTGTATAGGTACCTATCTATATTCAACTGTTTCTCTTAACCTTTCAACATAAAAGAGGTAGAGGATTCCCAAATGGCATTAAGTGTGCTCTGTTTGCTACTGTAATACACAGAAGTATAAATAATTATTACCATAAAATCTTAATTACCTTGTATAACTTACGGAGTAGACTTACTTTAACGCCACGGTCAGAGCATAAATAAATTAAATACCTATTAACATCTCTATTAATGATACTATGAATAATGTATATTTGATGATTACAATTCAAATCATGTTTGTAATATTGATATTGACGATTACTCGCGATTGTATTCGAATGATCGCTCCGTTTGAATCCGAAACTCGGAACGTCGGATCGTCGGAACGTCGGATCGTCGGAACGTCGGAAGTTCTCGAAATAAGCTCGAAAGAAAACTTTTGAGGACTGTGAGGAGACTGTACTGGTTGGTGTACATTTGGTTTAGTTTGCCTTTATGTGTTAGGGAAGAACTTATTGTCATTACTTTGGGAAATTCCCAAAGTCCAAGATAATGTCGAATGTATAATTAACGATTTTATGCCAAAATTGTTAATGTGCGAAAAATTTCATTTTATCTGTGTCTCAATACACATTCAGTGAGTTTAAGGGAATATTTGAAATAGATCCAAAGATAGTTCAGATTATATAATATGTCGCTTGATCAAGCGTGTAACACAATTACTAATGACAATCGTACAAAAGGTTTGTAATCAATGGTTTGGTCGGAACGAAGGACCGTAAAATAATTTCCTTGCAAAAGACTGGTATTAAAATGTTATATTAAACAACACTGTGTGTTGGACTACACCCATGTTGATGACCTACCCATGAAGACCACACAGGTGTCACTTCATCGCTTTGTGCTGGGGTTACGGGAGCAATTTATAATTTCTCCGTAGCAACTCCTGGTTATTTAACCCAGTTCCACTGTCTGCAGACTACAACTGCTCATGGGGGCTGGAGTTCTGAGCTGTGCCGTAACTAGGGAGGTGCCGTAACTGGTGAGGAAGGGGCGCAGAAACGACCAGACCAGAACATTTATTAATGGCGCAGTTATATATGTATATATAGAAGCGCGCACCGAGCGTATCTAGGGCTAGTACGGCACTCGTTCTGAGCTCGATGCGTCTGCTACACAAAATGTGATTGTTTCTCTCCTCTGCACCTTCTCTACCTGCATTTTCCCACACAATGGCTTCTCACTCTCAGAGCTTTTTATAGCCTGGTTTATTTCCCACCGCTTTTCAAAATACTCTCTTTATTCCCTTTCAAACCTGTCCTGTTATTACAGCCCCTAATTAATTAATTATGTAATATTAAATGAAAATGCCCAATATTTCTTAATAGCCATAATTCACCAGTAGAGATTTGAACTAATTTTGTAAGTTTATATATACCTAGATAAATCACAATATTCTTACGCAAATATGCCTTAGTAATTAAATGAAGGGCATAATGTGAATTAATTTCGTCGAAGCTTGGAGTAATGATCTTAAATAATGTATTAAAATGAAGGTAGGTGAATATAAAGGAGTTGATCCTCTACACCGTATTACACCGTGAACGTTTCCAAACTTATTTAAGAAACAAATATTGATAGTACCTACCTATAAATTAAAAAGTATTTTCTTTATTATTATGGGATAGGGGGACAAACGAGCAGACGGATCGCCTGATGGTAAGCGATTACCGCCGCCCATGGACACCCGCAGCACCAAAGGAGTCACAAGTGCGTTGCCCGCCTTTTAAAAGGGGATTGGGCCTCCGGTAACCTCACTCACTCGACGAAACACAACGAAACACAACGTAAGCGTTGTTTGAAGCCGGTTTTCTGTGAGGCCGTGGTATCACCCCGGTCGAGCCGGCCCATTCGTACCGAAGCATGGCCCCCCACGTTAAAATCTAAAAAGTATTTTCTGTCAGAGTTACTGTTATGAACCTATTTGTCATGAGACGATTGAATTAATATCAGTACACTTAAATGGAGAAATAATCAGCTTTTAAACCAAATAAACAGCATCGAAATGGGTTCCACACTTCACCATCATAATCATCAACCTATATTCGGCCTGCAGGACGTAGGCCTGTTCTAGTGAATGCCACTAAGCCCGGCTTTCCTCATTCAGTCGCTGCCAGCTGTCTTCTGCACGTATTCTGCATGTATTTAAGCCGACCTCTCCTTGCACGAAAAGCGAAGTCAAGCCAAGTGTTGTAATAGGGAATATGCATGTCTTTTTTATATTTTAATCAATAGTTCAAATTATTAAAGCACTAAAATATTTCTATGACAAATATATTAATATTTAATCATAAAAATAAATATCCAAAACTGCAATCAGATACGGGAGATTTCAACGTCGCCATATTGGCCGCGTGTACTGTGACGCCAGTTTCCACAAAAACAGTCACTGTTTTATTGTTTTAAAAATTTAATGATCATTTTATCCAATCAGTTATCTATATTTATATGATTACTAACTAATTAGAACATGGAAGAGGACTGATATCAATTTTATACCTAGTAATTACAAACCTAAATGTTTACGGTGACGTCATGAGAGCGTCAGAACGTAGACTTTATCATAATTCCGTTTTGACCTGTTAAAATTGCCACGCACTTTTTCCACTTAATTAAAATCTTGCTGGAAAAGTTGAAAAATTATGGCATGGCAATAAAGATTACATAAAAAATATTTTAATCAAATTTGAATCGTAAGTATATTCACTATTGTTCGAAACATTTCTTTTGATAAGGTATTATTACGATCGTAATATTAAACGGTATAGTGAACGAGCTCCAATAACGTTATAACGTTGTAATGTAATGTCGGGAAATATTTTAAATATCCGGAACTGACGATGCGGTTTGCCGGTTATGATGGCGCCCTTTTATCCGGTTTGGTTTTGTCGTCATTTTATGGTAAAATCCATACGTATATTACACGTGTTAAAGGAGGTTTAAAGTTAATTTTAAATGCTATAGTAATATTTTGAGCACATGTCTTTAGAATGACTAGCTATGATGTTTCAAGCAAAGATATTAAAATGTTATTATTGACTGCATTAGTGCATAATCAAAGGTCTTCACAGACGTGTTTCTTGCTGTAAAGTTTGTGCAAGAACGGTATTGTGTTTCCAACAACAAAAAATATTTAGTGTGACTACACTGAAGTTGTCAAGGTGACATTGACAAGTGACATGTGTCAAGCAGTTTGACTGACGAGTTTATTTTGTTGGAATTAATTATTTTCAAGTTACTTGAACGTCACAGCATTGAAGGAACCGTCCAGATATAAAACTATAACATTTATCAGCTTACCTGAAATAGTCCATAGCTGGTGTAGGAGTTGTTGTGATTCGTGACTTTGTCCGTCGTTCTGCCACTAGCGTGCTCGATCAGGCACACCCCTAAAAAAAGAAATACAAAATATTTAAAATAAAAAAATACCCCGCAGCATCAAGTCATGGTTAGCATGTTCTTGCAATATCATTGAAGTAATAGGATACCAAGTTTTAAATTTATCAGACCTGTGGTAGTTGCTCACATCCCTTCATGAACTAGAAAAGAGCTAATATCTAATCTTCAAACCGCTAGATTTTCTTAAATTAGTTAAATCCACTCTCGATCAAGTCACTTTTCTAACTAAAAAAACGGAATCAAAACCGGTCCATTCGTTTGGGAGCTACGATGCAACAGACAGACACACAGATACACACGTTAAACTTATAATACCCCTCTTTTTTGCATCGGGGGTTAATAGAGGAAGACATTTTACTATACCTAGGTACTGCTAAACGAGAGGCTTTAATATCTGCCCTAATCAATAGATCTGTACGGTTTAAATTTTTTTTTATGGGATAGGGGGACAAATGACCAGACGGATCGCCTGATGGTAAGTGAGTCAGAAGTGCGTTGCCCGCCTTTTAAATGGGGATTGGGACTCCGGTAATCTCACTCACTCGGCGAAACACAACGTAAGCGTTGTTTGACGCCGGTTTTCTGTGAGGCCGTGGTGTTGAGCTCCGGTTGAGTCGGCCCATTAGTGCCGAAGCTTGGCATTCCCACGGATAGGTGTGCTTGTCACAGTCTAATTATGAATACGTAGGTATTATTTATTTATTTGTATTCTTAGCAAATTGAGGTGTCTTTGTGTCTCTGAGAGCACGGTAGACCCCTTTGTCATAGGACCAAGACATTTAAATCTGAACATCTATAAGAGTGACTGCCTCATTAGTCTAGTGTTTCCAAGCGCGACTGCTACTCTAGAGGTCCTGGGTTTGATTCCCAGGTCGAGCAAATTGTTATTGGGTTTTTCTATGAAATTCTCAGTAGCAACTCGGAGTCTGGATTTGTGCCCGGGCTCGCCCCCTATAACATGGGACCTAAACATACCGGCGAACTGTGGGTGTACATTAAGTACGCCTCTGCCTAACCCTTCGGGGAATACAGGCGTGATGGTATGTTATGTTATCTATAAGAGTCTTTAGTTACAGTCAGAAGATCAAGAAGTCTGACAGGCAGTATGTACGAAATTGTATTGCTTATGTTTGATGGTAGTCGGTGCAATTGCAATTTAGCTGTATCTAGTAAGACTGAAGCCAACAAAAGAAAACACTATAGCTCCTCTTTGAAGTTAATTGAAATAAAGATGTTTGAAGAAAAGCTATAAAGAAACAGTAATAGGATACGTGTAATATTACGTTCCCTATCACATGATTCCATGTAATAGTTAATTATCACGCGCTTAAGGGTATTACATTGCCCAATGACCTTGAGGATTTAGTCTTTGTGCTAGTATTTGTTAGTCACAGGCATTGCGGGGGTGCTTCACGCGGGGTGCTAGTGAGGTTTCGGATATTTCTTTATTATTTCAAATTTTTCAAAGTTATGTGTAAATAAAAACAATACAAATTGTTAATTACGTCAACACAATTTTTTTGATATAAAATTCATGAGTAACTATTAAGCCGTTAAAGAGAAATAATACAAATTAGGTTAAAAAAGGCCTATTTACTTCAATTAATTTCTAAAATCGGGGCAAATTTATAAAAAAATTAAAGAATACAATTGGTTTGTGATGACCTTAAGTATAATATATATTTTTTATATGGCAAACGCACGTAAGGATTCCACTAGAAACTTGATTAAAGCTATGGTGTTTTTTGGATTTGAGCGATGTAATGCCCTTAAACGGTGAAGGAAACCTGCACACCTGGATGATTTTCTCGACGGCGTGTGAAGTCTGCCAACCCGCATTAGGCCAGTCTAATTCTGAGACTCGTGCCCAGCAGTGGGACAGTATAATGGTTGATTATGTAATAGAGAGCGAGCCTATTGGCATTAACCGAGAACAAACGAAATACAAACAGACATTTTATTTAAAACCGACATTAAACAAAGCCGTCCACTTGTTTAGTCAAATTAAATTCGTGACTTCGAAAATCTTAATTCAGATAATAACATTAAAGCGGGCTACACTAAATGAATCGAGCCTGACCCTAATAAGCGTTCACGCGAAACTTTCGGCGGGGAGATCTCCTATTTGCATAAAAAGCAGGCATTCAGATGACAAAATATCCACAGGAATCCTCCTTCTATTTAAGTTCAAAATTGTTGGAGACTACAATTGGAGAATCGTTTGAACCGAATTCATTCTTTCATATTTCGATGTTAAAATCAAGAGAAGTTCAAATTTATGGTTGATTTTTGTGGTTATATGTGTGATGCGTTCTTGAGTGGAGACCGCGACTCAGCAAACGTAGCGTAGGACGCCCTCCGGCACTAGGTAGAGATGATTTGCGAAAGGTTGCTGGCGGAAGCTGGATGCGATAAGCCGAAGACAGGGGAAATAGCGCAAATAGGGGGAGGCCTACTTCCAGCAGTGGACTGCTTTAAGCTGATAATGATGATGATGATGATTTGTGGTTTCAAAAGTTTTTGTTCATATCGGTTATATGCCGCTTGCATTCATCGACTCCCAATAACCAGGTCATCTGCCCATATCAAGGAAGCCTGCGCTGTTTACGTTGCGCTTTCCAAAATCCGGACAAGTGCGAGTCGGACTCGCCCATCTAGGGTTCCGTACAAATTCGTAGGTAAATATTATAATGGACTACAAATGTATAGTTTGCAGATTTTTCCCTATACTTGTAGTATAAGACGGTTTTACTTGCCAAATTTCATAGTTCTAGGTCATCGGAGAATACCCTATAAATTTTAATGAGTATCGAAATATACGTTTCTTTGCGGCATAAACTGCCGAGTTTTTTGTTACTTTAAATTAGAGGTTTGATTTTTTAACAGTTTCAAGGGATCTGAGTATATGGTTATCAACTCGATACCTCCACGCGTTATATGAGAGACTAGCTTTTGCCAGCGACTTCGCCCGCGTGGAATAGTTACTTTGTTCCCTAGTTCTTCGCCCGCGGTTTCACCTGCGTTGCCCCGTTCCTAAGGGTTGTAGCGTGATGTTTTATAGCTTGAAACCTTTCTCATGAATCACCCATTTTCCCAACATTTCCCTTCACTGCTCTGCTCCTATTGATCGTAGCGTGATGAAATGTATACTATAACCTGCCCAGGAGTATGAAGAACAATTGTACCAAGTTTCGTTGAAATCCGTCGAGTGGTTTTCGTTTCTATAACGAACATATAGACAGACAGACAGACAGACAGACAAAAATTTTACTGATTGCATTTTTGGCGTCAGTATCGATCACTAATCACCCGCTGATAGTTATTTTGGAAATATATTTCATGTACAGAATTGACATCTCTACAGATTTATTATAAGTATAGATAATATGAGATAAAAGGTCTTGACAGACGGACGGATGGACGGACAACAAAGTGATTCTTTCTATATGGGTTCCGTTTTTTCCTTTTGAAGTACGGAACCCTAAAAAGGTGGAAAACTTTTCTTGTAATCTTTGATTTTCTTCAAAGAAATTCGCATTCGCAAGTCAGGATCGAAAAGCAAATAGCAAGCTGACACAATCCAATCCCTTATTCATGTCTTATTAGCCTCAACGAGAACGGGAATTAGTTATTGCATTCCTTATATCGCTACTATTGAGACAAATAGAACTCCTTTGTAAATCGCAGTAGAGTCGACATTCTGCAAGATTTGTAGCAAGCTACCGACTTCATTACATTCTCCGTGGTGATCGGAAATAAGTCAGATGCTATGACGTCACATAACAATGTTTCAACGAATCCAATCTTTGGGAATTGTATTATTTTTGTTTACCAACGATTGGAATAATAAATGGGGTTGATTGACTAACCGAACGAACTAACGAAGGAATGTTTAGTTGCCTGTGTTTTTGTTGGTTTTAGATCAAAGAAAATATTTATTTACTAGCTTTTATTTATTTAGGAAAGAAACAAACAAAAGAAAAAAATAATATCTCAATCTCAGACAAATAAAAGAACACAAAAAGACGTTGTGTTGAGTTATTGTGTAATCGCAGAGAAATAAAATACTATTATTATATATAATTTTTTTTGACATTTTATATGAATACTTATAAAAAATAACCAAATATTTAGATAATTGGCTACTTGACCGTTTTTTACCCGACTGCACTAGAAGGAAGGTTATGTTTTTTATAGTCTCATGTTTACTATAAAGAGAGTCCATAACGAAACAAATTTAAAATCGGTTCAATATGGAAGTAATGAGAATTTTAATTATCCTCACGTTTTTATTATTACACTCTTTGCGCTGTAGCATGGCGCGGGTGACAGTTTCAGTAACATTTCGTTTCACTCTTGAAGGTTGCCGCGATTTACGAATTATGACTTAGTATTTTAGCTGTACCACATTCGTAATATATGAAATAGTAAATTAAATTAAACCCAACCAGAATGCCATAAGAACGTCATACAGGCAACTGTCACCCGCACCATCCTACAGCGCAAAGAGTGTAGTAGGATTGTAGATATGTAACTTGATTTCTGGGCTATACCGACATTCGAAGGTTACACTGGTTATCAGGATTTCTGACTACCACAAAAGATTATCGTAGATGTTCGTATGACTACCGAGACCGAAGGCTTTACGTGCCGCTCGAGGCACGGAAGGGTCTCGAATAGTTGTTGTACAAATGAGCTCTGAGGTCGAGCCTCGAGCTTGAGGCTCGAGCTAGGGCTTTTGGTCTTCCACAGAACGGCTTTGGGCCCTCCTCATTGATCATCTTAGTTATTATTTTAGGCACGAGCCCCTTCAATTCTCTCTTTTATAAGATTTATGATATAATTAAACTTTAAAGATAACATTATTATACCTATTTCACTAGATTTATGCTCCAACATAGATAGGAGGACGAGCAGCGACGTAAATGTGCATTCAGGTGAGACGTCTTACGCGAAATGCAAGCCATAAAATTTTATCTTTACGTGAAATACATTTTACCAAAATACCACTTAGAAACTGCTGCGATAAGGTCGTAATTCGCTTGTACAGATTTAATAGTATTTTTATTATCCAACTATGAATATGTATGGGTTCATTGAAGTATTTTCAAGGATTATGTCTATTCTTTAAATTATTTAAAAATATAATTAATTTTAAATTTTATAGACTGACTGACTGACTGCCTCATTAGACTGATGTATCATCGTACAGTCGAAACTATAGGAGCTAGATCGCTGAAACATGGTATGCCGGTTCTTTTTGCACTGTAGACGAGCACTAAGAAAGGATTTTTGGAAATTCAAACCCTAAGGTGGTGAAAAGGGGGGTGAAAGTTTGTATGAAAGTTCGCACACAATATCTCGCGTTTGACATACGCACACACCCATAAACATATATAATAAACATGCTGTACATATCATGACATCGTCAAGATATGTACAGCTGTGATTCGTTGTTGACATTTTGGCAATTGTTTTTCTTCCTTATAAATTAGGGTTAACACATTTTATGATATGAAACCTCCATGGTGTAAACAGTGGGCTCAGTATTTTTTAGAAACGAAAATTATTTAAGTACGCAGGCGAAGCTGTGCACGGGAAGTTTAGTTGTAGTATATGGAAGAAAGATACATACCTAAGTACATTCACCCCTTTTTCCCATAGGGGCAGAAGATTTGAAAGAAAGATTGATATTAAGAGGAAAGATTTGATTGTTTGTAATTTTTTTTCCATTCATAGAATGCTACTGATGCTGACGACACGTTTGGCGTAGCGGCTGAGCGATCGGCTTCTGCGTCACGTCTTGTGGGTTCGATCCCCGCACGGAGCAAATATTTGTATGATCTACAGGTAGTTGTTTCGGGTCGGGGCGTTTGTGTATGTGAGAATTTGTGTTTGTAAACGCACCCACAATACAGGAGAAAATCCTAGTGAGGGGCAACGTTTTTTTTTTAAATGCCATATTATCACTGAGGAACATACGCTGTATTGTTTATTGAGTTAAACATAACTTCACTTTAAGGTCGCGAGTGAATCCGCGGGATACAGGCAGTCTTTAATAAATTAACCCATTCCACTACCCTATTACATCTTGCATCGTTATACTCTAGGGTACCACCTTATTAGTGGAAGCTAATGCAACGGTAATATGCCCTGGTTTCCGAGGCTCCTCCAGGGACTCAGGCACTCTTCGATTCATTAAAGGTAAGGCACTATTTGGTCTAATTTTTGTTATAAGACTAATTAGGAATTTGCCTGTTTAGGTGTAAGTAGTTTAATAACATTATATTAACATAACATACCATCACGCCTGTATTCCCCGAAGGATTAGGCAGAGGCGTACTAATGTACACCCAAAGTTCGCCGGTATGTTTAGGTCCCATGTAATAGGCGGCGGGCCTATTGCCATTAACCGGGCACAAATCCAGACTCCGAGCTGCTACTGAGAATTTCATAGAAAACCCAATAACACTTTGCTCGACCTGGGGATCGAACCCAGGACCTCTAGCATAGCAGTCGCGCTTGGGACCACTAGACTAATGAGGGAGTCAGTACATTATATTAAAAATTAAAAAACCCCGCAGCATCAAGTTATGGTTACCATGTTCTTGCGATATTATTGATGTAAAAGGATACCAAGTTTCAAATTGATTGGACTTGTGGAAGTTGCTAGCATTCTTTCACTATAAAAAAACTGATAATCTTTAAATAGCTGACTAGATTTTCAACAATGATAAAGTGGCTAGAAGGCCGTCTGATTATTATATTCTTCCAATAAAGTTTAAAGTATCCCTAATATTGTTTTTGTAAGTTAAACTTATTAAAATTGTAACAACAGTTAATAAAAAAATATTCAATGTATTTATATAAGTATCAAGTTTTTATATATTATTCGAAGAATTTTAGTTTTTAGTTATCAGGACCACCACAGGACATATATACAAGGTCCAATCTATATCAATACCAAAATTCAACAAAATTGGTTTAGTGGTTTAGTTCTGAAAACGTGACAGATACAGTTCCTTTCGCATTTGTAATATCAGTAAGATTTTTATTGTACCATCAAGATATTCGTATCTTGATGGTACAATAAAAATCTAAAGCATTATTTACTAAGATTAATTTCATAGTGCATTCTGTCTACAGCGGCCTTAACATGCGGCGGTCTTTGATGTGCAGTAGCTTGTAAATGTATGGGATGCGTTCTAGTGAGTTAATCACGTGTACCTCTACTATGTAGATGAAGGAAATCAGCTGTGTTTGCAGCCTCTGGTACGATAGCACGGGTTTATAAACATAGATATATCAAATAGTCAAATATATGTACAGTTTAGCGGCAAAAGGCCCCCTATAATATGAAACATATACCTACCTTACCTATATACATGTCGGTATATACATACGAGTACATACTGGGGCAAACAGTGAGTTACTGAGCCCTGATACTGATATATCTCTCAATATCTATGCAACTCAGCAGTCACATTTACGATCACGGCAGTTTCTAGCTTTTCCACACAAAAAAATCTAGTTTTTTTTTAAAGCCATACTAGTAATGTGGATCGCACATTACTAGTATTCTTGTTAACCCCTCGGGCTAAGCTAAATGCTTGTGTTACGAGTGGGTTAACGTCGGTAGTGTAATGGGTGGGTTTCGAACCGGCAACCACATTATCGCCAGTCCGACGCCCTAGCCATTAGGCTACCGCCGCTGAAATGATAGATACACTAACTATAGTTGTAATCACAAAGGTAATCACATGGTTACCCTTGTGATTATCATTAGAAATGTGGTTATACCCTTGTGGTTATCATTAGAATTGTAGTTATGCCTTTGCAATTACTTACCTTAGAAGTGTGATTATGCCCTTGTGATTATAATTTAGACATTTGGTTATACTCTGTACCTATCATTAAAATTGTAGTTATACCCTTGCAATTGTCATTAAAATTGTGGTTACGAGTATGTAAAAATTTCGATTATAATTCTACATGTGGTTACGCCCTGTGATTTTTTATTTTTATATATTTGTTTTATTTAAAAAAAACCTTGCCCCACACTAGGATTTTCTCCTGTATCGTGGGTGCGTTTACAAACACAAATTCTCACATACACCTACCTTTAGATCATACAAATATTTGGTCCGTGTGGGGATCGAACCCACAACACGTGGCGCAGAAGCCGATCGCTCAACCGCTACGCCAATCGTGTCGTCGATTATCACTAAAAATGTGGTTATGCTTATGTAGTTATTGTTATGTGGTTATTCCACAGTGATGATTAAACGAATACTCACAGTTCGGAATCATGCTTCTTGGAAAGTTGTACCGTAGGAGCTCTCTGGACAGTTGGCACCGGGTGAAGGAGCGAGCGTGTCCCTGCGACGTGTGCACGACGCCTAAAGTCACTAACAACAGCACCAGGTGGGTAGGGCGAGCCATCCTGATGGGAAAAAGTCGCTGATTAAAGTACATAACGATTTCTGCCAGTCAACTCCTATAACAAGCCGCGTTAAAGAACTTCGTTCTAAAAATGTCCGACATGTGATTTCAAAATTAATATCATTTTCGTAAACAGCACCCTGAGAAACCTCGAAATTGAAATATTAATTTATTTAGAAAAAATAGTATGGCGGTAAACGCTTGATAATATCCGAACTATGCCGCTACTATGCCGAACCAGAACTGAATGTCCGAGAGAGCGCGTAACACTTTTTCGTACCTCAAGCGTTCCTACCGCAAGCCTGAAGAACTTTCTTCCAAAAAAATAAATAAACGTCCATAAACGGAATCACAACGAAACTCTTAAGGAATTACTTCAGTGTAACATTTGCTGCAAAACCTTTCTAATAAGAATTGATGACTGTCTTGTTTGGACGTAGATAAAGGATGGCAATGCATTTTTTGTGGAGCGGAAATTCTTCAGGGATCGTTCCACGGCAGGAGGGTTTACGTGGGAGAGCCATGCTTCGGCACGAATGGGCCGGCTCGACCTGAGTGATGATGAGTGACCTGGCTTCACAGAAAACCGGCGTTAAACAACGCGTACGTTGTGTTTCGCCGAGTGGGTGAGATTACCGGAGCTCCAATCCCCTATTAAAAGATCAGCAATGCACTTGTGACTCCTGTGGTGTTGTGGGTGACCATGGGCGGCGGTAATCGCTTACCATCAGGCGATCGGCCTGCTCGTTTGCCCTCCTATCCCATAAAAAAAGGAAGCAAGGTATGTCAGGCATGTACCGACTAAAAATCACACTTCAGTTTACTGAGACTCGACATCATATTCGCAACGATCCCGACAAAACCATAACGTAAATCAATATATGGCGATGGAGATACCAGAGGAATATTTCGTTCATAATAGTTTTTAAAATACCTGGAAATCTAAATTAATATACTGAACATTGGCCTTCTTCTTAGATTTTCACGTCTAATTACATACATGCATGTAATTGGGCAAATTCTAGATAGTTGGGTACCGTTTTAAGTGGCATTTTCCGCAATACAGAAACTTTTTGCTCTGAACTTCCCCAATACTCAAGCATGTACGTATGTACTCATATATTAGTCTAATGTCTCCAAGCATTAAATAAATGTTAATAATAAATAGTGCCTCAACTGTGCAGACAAAGTTGAATTTTGTGGCACAAACTACTCGCGAAATACAGAACACTGTGCGCAAACTAGTGGAAAACAAAGCATTTTAATTAATAGCTAAAATTACATTCTGTCGTTTGTGTTCATAATAATGATTCGCTTCGAGTTTGAAACGTTATACGGGTGGAGTTAGTGCCTGGAGGAACATCTGTTCTTATAGTTTACACCTTTAATAACCGACTGTGACTCTGGAGACGATTTTTTAATAGTTTTTTAGTGTACTTACGTTTTTTTAATTGATGATAAGTCTACAAGATAGATTTTCTTCTTAATGTACGTAGTTATAAGTTTAGGTACTCAAGGGTTGTATAATAATTTTTGATACGTAAAAGTTTTTGACATACCTACTCAAAAGTTTTTGACATTTTCGTAAAAGTTGCGCAATATTATTTGACATTTACGTAAAAGTTACTTGAATGTAAAAAATATTTATCTATAAAATTATTCATAGTTTATAAACTTTTCAAGTTACTTAAAAGTGTATATTTATAAACAAAAATCTTGCTCAAAATTAGGTTAAAAATACCTCACGAAACTGTGTTTGTGCCGTAAAAACAAACCGTCTCTAAATAAATATGAGAACAACAACATCGACTAGACGAAAGCGAAGATCTTCTCGAGCATAATGAAATTTTCTTAAGCTGTGCAGTCAGCACATATACGATAGCAAATACATTCCTTTGTTTCCAGTGTCAGCACTTTGATGCAATGTAATGCATTTGTTATGTGAACTGTTGCAATAATACTATATATATATTTAGTCTTAGATTTACGAAATATCAAGAAACTCGTCGGACTACCATATCAAAGGTCTCTATTTCGAGTCTAACGCGCTTCTGACTTTTCGAAGTAGGGCATTACATCGTTCAAATCCAAAAAACACCCTAGCTTTAAAGAAGTTTCTAGTGGAATCTTTATGTATGTTTGCCATACAAAAAGTATATGTTATACTTAAGGTCACCACAAACAAATTGTACGAGTATTGTTTAAAATTTTTATAAGTTTGCCTCAATTTTGGATAATAATTGAAGTAAATAGGCCATTTTAACCTAATTTGTATTGTTTTTCTTTAACGGCTTAATGTCTTGTCAGTCTTGAATTTTATACCAAAAAAATTGTAATGACGTAATTAACAATTTGTATTGTTTTTATTTTCTTATTTCTTTGAATATTTTGAAATAATAAAGAAATACCCGAAACCTCACTAGCACCCCGCGTGAAGCACCCTCGCAAAGCGTGTGACTAACAAATACTAGCACAAAGACTAAATCCTCAAGGTCATTGAACATTGCAATACCCTTAATAGTCAATTATGACGCGCTTAAAAAATCGTGAGGAAACCTGTCTGAGAGACTTTCTCAATGGCGACTGATCTCCCCTAGCCCGTGCTAAGCCAGCGTGGTATATATATATATATATATATATTTTTTTTGCGTGTGGAAATCCTTATGGACTTCCGCCACCTGGGGAAGGCGACGGGCTTCACACAGAATGGGTGACCTACCAACTAAACCCTTACGGGTGTGGGTTTAGTCGGCCTTACCACTTTTTGCTGGGGTTGCCGGGAGCGAGAATCATTCCTCCGCAACCTCAGCAAGCGTGGTGGAATATAGCCTAACCCCTCTTATTCTGAAAGGAGACCCGTGGCTAGCTGTGGGATAAAAAATAATTTATTGATGATCATAATAATCCCACTTAAAAAAAAAAATCTATGTACTTCCGTAGATGACAAATTCGAATCATATTCCACCATTCCATTTCACGTTTACATAAAAACATTTCAAATTACCACCGTTTCTTTCACTATTTCAAACTCCACCGAAAATTTTCAACAAACAATAACACTTCTCGTTTCCATTCATCCCAGTCTCTCTATAGGTTTAAAGTCAGAACAATGGCGCACAAAATCACAGTATAAAACAAGGGAATAGCAGCAGCATCAAAAACTTGAAACTCAATTAAAGCGATGAGCTAGTGAGGTGCCGTACTCTTTGTGCTTAACGAAACGTGCTAAGGACGTGCATACACTAGACATTTTTAAGACTACTGGTTTCTGACACTTAGGCAATTATACGACATTTAAATAAAACTATTTTTTACAGATTTACAGATTTGGATTCTGTAAAGGATCCGAAATGTCGGAAATAATATCAATCTAACGCCATAAAATCCGCTAAAGTAGTTCTATTTCAAAGTTTAAGACAAGTTTTTTTTTTGTATTTCGCTTTAACGAATGTTTAACATTATTAATTTTAGCAATAGAAAAAGAAATATTTTAGGCAAGATTCTGACCTTTGTTCTACGTTCTACGATGCAAATTTGAATGGCGAAAACGAATATACAATGCGAGTTCAATTTATATTGGAAAAAGATGGTACAGTCGTGTGTCACGAATCATCAACAGTGGCTATTTTAATTTTTGTGGTGATGTCAATGAGTCAATTAATCAGAACAATTTGTGTATTCACTCAAAATAATCGCTCATGCATGCTGTCCCTTACTCGGCTCAAATTGAGAACAAGTTATAGAACGGTATACCGCTGCAGGCATTTGTTTTTGGATATTTTAGGTGAGAGAGTGGAATGGAGAAGTTTATGATCTCTATAAGGCAAGCTATGGAGATAGTACGTGCCAATATTAGCACACAGTAGGTCTACACATCAAGCTGTACATTTCCAAAATAAACTGACCTCTCATTGTGCAGAAAACCTTTTTAAACCAAGGTCAGCATATATTGGAAATGTAGAACATAGTGTATAAATTGCGTGCATGTTAATTACTAGCCAGAACTTGTGCTGGTAGAGGAATAAAAGCTGCATGAACATTTATTTATTTTTCATGGTTAGTTCATCGTATCAGCCAAAAGAAGTCCTCTGCTAAACAAAGACCTCTCCCAAAGACTTCCACAAGGACCGGTTATTTGCCGCCTGCATCCAACAACTACCAGTGACCTTCACCATCGTCCATCCATCTCGTTGGAGGTCGTCCCTCACTGCGTTTTCCGGTGCGTGATCTCCACTCGGGCCTTTCTGCCCCAGTGGCCATCAATTCTACGAAATGGCGAGTTACCATAATAAAATATGGCGCTTGTGATAAATCTATACATATCATAAAATTGTAACAAGCATTAAAGATATTAAAAAAAGGCAATTGTGGAGAGTCTTTATTAGACCAATGACTTAGGGACTTTAGGACCAATAACTACAGACGTAATATTCTGCTTAACTCTAAGAAAAACACAACAAAAAACTGAAGTAATACTGGAAATGGTGATTACAAGACGTAAGTTAATGTTATGGAAACTGACAGCTGAATTGTAACCAAATTGGTTGGGGTATGTAGAGGAATGACCAAATAAAACACGCTAAATGCACAGAGTTGACTACCTACTCAAGAAAATTCACATTGTTTATGAGACGTCAAAGTAGTTTCATATAGCTTTGTGGGTTAAAATGTAAATAATTTTTGTGCAGTTATGAAAATTTTGTTAAAACACAAATGTGGAATCAAAACAGTACACTTTCGAGCTCATGTGACCAACTCCGAAAAACGAAGTATGGATTTTTGGTCCATGGATCGCACATTTTGCCGCGAAAGTTTTTCTTTAATCAGATGCTCAATAAGCTAGTTGACTGTTAACTATTCCCACATAAACCGTCAAAAAATTTTTGATAAAATTTCGTAAGGAATTAGATTGCTTTTTGAGGAAGTATAAGGGTGGGGATTTCAAAAATGTTATTGAGGTTATCTTTTTTAACACCCGACGCAAAAAAGAGGTGTATTTTAAGTTTAACGTGTGTATCTCTGTATCTGTCTGTTGCATTATAGCTCCCAAACGAATGGACGGATTTTGATTCCGTTTTTTGTGTAATTTGTAAGGTGACTTGATCGAGAGTGATCTTGGCTAAGATTTAAGAAAATCTGGCCATCCGTTTGAAGCCCCTTTTAATTTATGAAGAGATTGTGTGAGGGTAGGTACGTTGCCATTTTATTATTACGACTTTTCATTCATTGATAAGCGACATAATATATTTAGTACGAATGGTTATTCTCACTTTATCACTCCTCATGTCTTGTTTTGCGAGTAAACATGGAAAACTAACTTTTCCAAAAATGACAGCTAGATTATTTTTTTGATTTTACGTCCTCCTACAGCCCTCTTGTAACGACAACGCATTATTTATTACAACGTGTTGTTTATAAAATTACTGTACAACTTACAAATATAATCCCTCGTATAATAAGTTAAGAATTAAATAAAGCTAAAGAGTAGTTAAAAACTTACAAAAAAATTGCTCGAATAATAAGTATCTATACTAGTACGATTAAACAAAATTAAAGGGTTACCAACTTACAAACAAAATCGCTCGTATAATAAGTATAGGATTAAACAAGTTAAAGGGTTACTTACCTAATATTCCTCTGGTATCCCACAGTACTGCACTTGCGGCCGCTCCGCCTTCCCTGCGTTCAGTGGCTATGAGCACCCAATTATCCACTTAGTAAACTGCACGCAATAGTAACGCATAGGGCTTAAGGGGGAGCTGCTCTATATTTATAGATTGAAAATGTAGTCCATGCCTTAACATATTTTTAAGGGCGGAACTTCTAGACAATTTTTATAAATAAAAAATACGTTTATAATAAAATTGTATCGACCATTGTTAAACATCAAATATAATAATTTTTATAGGTTCTTTGACAGTAATGTTGTTTTGTGGCAATCCAAAAAGGTTATCAGGTCGTTATGCCTTTTTTGTTTTATTAACGTACCTATTACAAACGTTCGTCTTACTATAAAATCGCACGAGAAAACTAATAGGCACGGGTTTACTCTCAAGAGTACACACTTGTCAGAGTGAGAGGGGTTAAGCTATAGACCACTATTTTGAAGTACCTAGTGCAGTTTTTTCCGTGATATTTTCTTCAGATGCGCCTTGGATTCGAACGAAGACTAAATCGAGAACCAATATCTATCAAATAATAATATTTTTTTCCTGCCACTTACGATGTCGTGAATCTTCTTACGCTTGATAGATTCTACGATATTACTGTAATGCTTATCAAATAATCTTTTCAACATTTTGCAAGACAACAATAGCATCAAAATCGAAACGCTGAAAGAGGATCGCCTTTATTTGCGACAAAGTTTAAGACCCAATACAAATGCTTCGAAAAATCACACACAGTCACAGTTCTGAACTCGTTACACCTATAAAAAGAAATCTCCAATACATAAATAAGTACAATATCACTTTGCAATAGCCCATTCTGTATTGATACAATAACATTGACAGAAAATCAGCAGAAAACAGCTACAATTCCGAATCAGAGCAATTCCCGGAATGACCTAAGTTCCGGAATTCGTCCCGATCGCTTATCGAAGTCATTCTGTCCTTGTCTTATTGCTTTTTTCTCTTGCCATCCCATTCGTAAGGTAATACGCGTGATTTTGCTTGTTTAGATGGTGAGATAGGGGTGCGAGATTTAGAAACTGAATTAGGTCAAACCTGATTTTGGAAATAAATTTTTCTTAAGTTTTTCGCACCTGCATTTCCTATATGCTCCTATAATTCGGGTCGTAGCATTATCAGAAATTTGTGTAGGTACCATAGGCCCCAGCGTTTCTTTTTTTATACTTATAGAAATATTAAAATTGCAGTTGCCTGAAAAACTAAAATCGGCATAATAAGAAAAGACGGGAAACGTTAGCGCTAAATTGGTCCCGGAAGGCATAAAAGTATCCAAAATTAACTTATCTTAAGATTGAATCCTGGTGTTTGTCACCGGATTTTGAACGCCGAAAAATACTATTAAAATGATAAAGCCATAACGTTCCGAAGTGGACACGAACTCTTGTGGTTTCATCTGGAGGATATCCTCAAATCATGATATGGCAACATTTTCAACAATCAATCATTACATTCACAATACCTTAACTTATCTTTAAAAACTAGTGGAAATTTATGAACGCCCATTTTGTTAAAGGCGTTGTAAGCTTTTCGTTCGTTGATTTGATCATTAGATTGGTAATATGACGAAGGATTGCAGAGTACCTTCAGTTGCCACAGATCTCGGGACCCAAATCAAGGCACCACTGACTTTCAGAAATCATATGCGTATTAATCTATCTATCTATAAATATATAAAACAAAGTCGGGTTTGTTACAACACTTATAACTCGAGAATAGCTGGACAGATTTTTATGATCTTTGGTTTGTTGAATTCGTCTCCTTCCCGAATAGCAGGATAACTATTAAAACATCGAAAAATTAACGATAATGAACTAATTATAATTAAACTAGACTTATGTTATTTTCTCATACATTTTGTATCGGGAGCTATTGACAGATTTGACAGACATAAAACACGGACACAATTTAATGAACATGGCGTAGTTTGCTGTTTCGGTAAGGCCAGTAGATGACGTTATGTGTATTGTCCAAATCTAAATAAATATAAAACTCAAAAGTGACGGAGTGACTGACATAGTGATCTATCAACGCACAGCCCAAACCACTGGAGGGATCGGGCTGAAATTTGGCATGCAGGTAGATGTTATGACGTAGGCATCCGCTAAGAAAGGATTTTGATAAATTCTACCCCCAAGGGGATAAAATAGGGGATGAAAGTTTATATGGAACAAAGTAACTATTCCACGCGGACGAAGTCGCGGGCAAAAGCTAGTTCCTCATAAGCTGCTGTGACTTTGTTTTGTTTTTGTGTATTTTTAAATGGTTCCTGGATGGTTTAGATTCACAATTTAAGCCGGTAGGTGACACCATAATCGGGTTCTACGATTTTTTTTATACACAGGGCAAGACAAGGACATGAAGATTATGATACAGGGGAAGACAACCTATGACGGACCCTTTAATTAATTATGAAAATATTGTCAGATAACCTGCACGCCTGCGATTTTTTGACAGCGGTGGCCATTCAAAGAAGGGATCGCAAATATAGATGAAAATCGAATATTAATTTTATTGTACAGAATACTTTTACCAACTTTTTCTGTTCAAATCCCAATGGTAATTTCCAACAATTGCACAACTTCATCCATCCAATGTTAGTACGCTACAGCATAATATTACTCTATCCAATGTTTACTTCTAGTCTATAGGGAAACGATGTACTCCGGTAACTCTCTTAGGAGATCCGAGCGCGTTGTCCACTGGCCACATTGAATTTAAGCCAAAGTTTACAGTAGGTACAGGAATTAGAGCTTACCTTACACAAGTTTAGAGCTGTTTCGAGTAATTTCTACCTCTTGTGAACGTAAAACTGCCTTAATGGTTTAGTAGTCACAAGCTGGCTGCCTCATTAGTCTAGTGGTCCCAAGCGCGACTACTACGCTAGAGGTCCTTGGTTCGGTCCCCAGGTCGAACAAAGTGTTATTGAGTTTTTCTATGAAAGTCTCAGTCGGACAGTGTCGGAGTCTGGATTTGTGCCCGGTTAATGGCAATAGGCTCGCCCCCTATTATATGGGACCTAAACATACCAGGCGAACTGTGGGTGTACATTAGTACGCCTCTGCCTAACCCTTCGGGGAGTACAGGCGTGATAGTATGTTATGTTAGTCACAAGCGTGATTGGTAAATGTGAGGTCCTTGGTTTTAATTTCGGGCTGAGCAAAGTGTTTGAAGTTTGAGATTGTGACTGTAGCCATAGTCTCGCCACTCGGGTGAGGTCTAAAAACGTGCTGATGAGTTGTGTGTATACACTAAACAAAGTCTCTCAAAGAATAAAAAAAAAAGATGTACGCATTGAAAAAGCGCTATCTAGTTATAACATTGACAAATTAATATTATTTTATCTAGGTATACCATCGTGAGGTCCTATCGCTTCCCGTTTTCCTATAGACATGACTACGACAACAAACTTATTTTCTGTCTGAATTTGAAACCAAGTCTTACGACTACGAAGCAAGGCAACGAAAATATTGCGCCCTTTTTCAGGGCAAGAAAAACGGAATCTCCAGATGCTAACTAACCTAAATCCCTGATGTCTTCCAAAGAGTAAATCCCGAGATTAAACTAAGCCCCCTTTGGTCCACTGAGTCTTAACTAGAGCTGCATCTCCGACAGGCCATGTCACCATCCTATGCTTCGGTTGTTAGCGCACGTCGATTTTAAAATCGCTGACGGAACATGTTCCAAGGATTACGTACGCCCAAATTGGCCATTGTAACGGCCATAATGAAAATCTCTGTATAAACCCGCTGACTTCTGGATTTAGGGAGTGTTGAAGGGTAATTGAATGTGCCAGCTGATATATTTGATACCCTCTTTCAATTACCTATGTCAATTTTATTTTATTCGTTATAGGCTTACGCTTGACCGCCAGTTCGCCTGATATTAAGCGATACTGCGATCTACGATGGATCGCGCTTGCCAAGAAGAAATCGATTACCTCGTGATTTAAAGACACCTAGATTATACCTATCAGTTATACCTACCACTCTGGATTATTATTAGTTATAGAAGCCAAAAAAGTCTCTTAGGATGTACTTATATAGATAAGTATTGTCCAAAAATTGGGATACAAACGTCTGAAGAAAGTAGATTTAAATAAAATGAAGTATATTATATCTACTTAAAGTACCGATCATTTTCTTGAACTATAATATTAAATTAAAAATTTTAAGAAACCCTGACACAAAAACTCTAAAAAGTAAAATACTAAATATTGTCCCTTTACATTAATACGTTATATTTAAAAAAAGACGTGTGGCACTCGGGGACTGCCGCGGTAAAGCTATTGCATAGCGTTTTTTATCAACTTATGTAATACAACCAATGCCACCTAAAGGCGGGTTGCTGAACTAAAGAGACAAGCGTGTTAGGTTTTTTTCGTTACGGAATTTCTGGATTCGGTCCCCACGCTCAAGGCCCGCGATAGAAGCTATGCAATAGCTTAAAAATATTTACGTTTTGATTAACCTTGAGATTGTGACGCTAACCCAGCTTGTATTATATGCTCGTCAAAACGTATCGTATGAGCCCAAACACAAGGTAGATACCGTATACCGTTGAGGAGTTCTTCTGGCGGCTTGGGTATGCTGCAAGATTTTATAATATCATTGACAAGTGACAGGATTTCGAATTTCGATTCGATCAGACCTGTGGAAGTTGTTTATGTCTCTTCATCAAGGTAAGAGGTGATAATTTTCAAACGGCTGAGCAGATTTTTTTTGAAATAAAGCTAAGAACACTCTCGATTAACACACCTTTTAAACAAAAAAATGATCAAAATCGGTTCATCCGATCAGGCGCTACGATTCAACAGACAGACATACAGATACACAGACACACACTTATAATACCCCTCTTGTTCGTCAGGGGTTAAAAAGAAGTCTATTTTTACATCAAAATAAGAAATACCCTTCCAAAGCCTTTTAAAAAGGGCTTCCCACCTAAATCACAATGCAAATGATAACTGGTTGGCAGTAAAACACTGTTTGCACCCTAAAGTCCAGTCCCGTGTCAAAACCACAAACATTTCATGATATATCGTGTGGAAGAATGACCAGTATACGTTGACCCCTCGTAAATCTAAAGCGGCAGCGAAATCAGGCTGGCGTAGAGGTCACAATTAATTGGATGATAAGGGTGTTCTGCCCTTAAGAGCGGCGTAAACGGTTGCTGTGACCGGTGACAAAGAATACATACGTCGCTTGAATTTAGTTACAGTGTTTTTATATTATCTGAACTATCTGCCTCATTAGTGTAGGTTGTTGGTTTACTATCGGACGATCAGAAGAACGAAAAAGCGACATCGATTCATGGTGGACATTCCGAAAACCCGAACGAAACGCTTTAAAAGTCCGGCGGACCGAATTTCTGTTACAAACGTAATACGGAAATAAATCGTAATTCATACACAATTTAATCAAATTGTGTTATTATTCGGATTCCGATACTATTAGTCTAGGTTCCTACGTTACCATTTCATCCAAAATACTTCACTGGAAATAAATGTAAGCGAATGTAATTTTTGATAACTTTACCAAGTTTGGAACGATTTTTCGGTCTTTTATTTCTAGTGAAGTAGTAGTAGACGAAATAATACCGTAGGAACCTAGATTAACGGTATCAAAATCCGAATAATAACATAATTTGATAGAATATTGTCTGGATTACGATTTATTTCGGTATTACGTTTTTGTAGCCAATTCAAGCTCGGCCGGACCCTTAAGCCCACTTTTATCATGCGTACCGATGTAATGTGGAATGCGCTTATCGAGTGGTTCTTCTCCGATAGATATAATCTGGGTGTCTTTAAATCACGAGTGAATCGGTTTCTTCAAGGCAAGCGCGCTCCATCGTAGATCGCAGTATCGCTTCACATCAGGCGAACTGGTGGTCAAGCGTAAGCCTATCAAAAATAAAAAAAGTTCTGAGTTCGATTCCGATGTCGAGCAAAGTGTTGTTGGATTAGGTAATTTTGAGGAGATTGATGTTTTAATAGCAATAAATACCTGTTGAAAGAGGCTAAAAAGGCCTTATTTCGCCAATTTCCCATGATTCACCAAAAAAGCTATTATCACCAACTAAAGTAAAAACATTTATCTAGTACTCGATATTAAATCTGTAAGAATTGATATGAGCTTTTCACGTTTCACGAAACATCTGTTATTGTCCAACAAAAAGGTTTTTTGGAAAATAAAATGCCCTTTCTATTCAATCGTGTGACACCTTTGTAGTGGTAGGCCCTTTTTGCTTAAAGGATTATCAACAAAAGGTGTCTTTGTTTGATTTTTGTGAAGACCCAAGTATATTCAAAACAGCATTTTTTTATTGGTTAAGTCGGCAAACGAGCTGACGAGCCGCCAGGTGGTAAGTAGTCATCGTCGCCCATGGACACCTGCAGCACAGAGGAGTTGCTGATGCCTTGCAGTCCCTACGGACTGCAAACTGCCAGAGCCGCAGCAGTTCCCGACGGGGAACTGACGCAAAAGTTGAAACACACACACGATGCTTTACGACAGAAGTCGACGTAATGGTGGTCGCCAGCCAGTTAGACTCCAAGAGGTCCTACCACCGAGTAAGCCAGATATTTTCTCGCCTCTTACGAAATGCCTGAGTAGCAGTGAGGAACAGTATTCTGACCTGTCCTCACAGGGGGCAACCACACACCACCAACCATAGCTTGTATAGTGCCAGGGATTTGTTTCGATATACCTATATGTTGTTTCCTCGTACCCTGACCGGAGACCGTGCCCATCAGCAGGACAGTATATGGGTTGATGATGTTGATCATGATGATATTCTTTCATATTTCGTTAGTCTAGTGTTCCTAAGCGCGACTCCTACGGTAGAGGTCCTAGGGTCGATTCTCAGGTCGAGCAATGTTTTATTGGGTTTTTCTATGAATATTCAGTAGCAGTTTGGAGTTTGGATTTGTGCCCGGTTAATAGCAATGAGCTCACCCCCTATTACATGGAATTAATTATTACACTTCTGCCTAACCCTTAATAGTGTACAGGCGTGAACGTATCAAATGTGGACCACTATATTGATGATCTCATATTTCACTAGGCATAATACTATAAGAAGAAGCTTCTACAAAAATAGTTCAGTTTTATCCCTTGAGCAGTGTTTCACTATATTTTTCTAGGGCAGACACAAAGCGCAACTTTACCATAATCCGCTAAAAATAAAACAAAATAATTACACCATTACTTATGCTTTGTTTAAGTAAGTATTTACATTTTGTTCACGGACCCCCTAGGATAGTTGGAAGAAAACCTGCTCTAGAAGATCGAAGGTTGCACAAACATAGCAAATTGAAGGTGGCTACTGGCAGGTCAATGACCGTCCGTCACCCACTGTTATCAATAGTCATGTAACGCTCTTGTTCTCAATGTATCCAGTTGAGGCGAAATGTATAAGCTTACAGCGAGTTTGCCATGGAAAAATATTAACTGCGAAATTTTTTTAGACAATTTTGTCAAAGATTTTGGGATGGAAGGCGATTTTGTCAATCGTCCGTGACTCTAAAGTCTGTGTGGGACGCGTGGCTACCTAATAACTAAACTGATCAACCTATCTGCAAGGCTAAGCCACACTTTTCGCAGTTAATATGTGGATGGGTGTCCATTCTTAACACATTGAAACCCCTCTTTCCCTCGAAAAGTATAAAAGCCGTCGCTTCTGGTTTTCATACGAACGTTCATATACCTCAGTCGTACATCTGTGACTAGCTTCTGTTAGCGGCTTTGCTTATATAGGATACCTACTAATAAAAATTACCGTATATGTTGACCGGGCTCATAATCTGCTTGTACACTAGATATTATAGAAATCCGTCAAGTAGATCATGAGTTATAAGCGGACATACAGACTATAAAAATCTAAAAATCGGCTACAGTATCACTCAATAACTATCCTTTACTATTCTCCTTCAATTATTTTGCAATTACAGACACGACTTTTCTACAGAATTATTATATTTATAGATGGCCTGTTCACTCATCGCTCCATCTTATTTCTTACACTAACTGAAGAGCCAGTATCAAGTTTGCCTTCACAAGCGAAAACGATAAACTTACCTTAACAACCTATAACTATCAAGAAGTGTCAATCGCTCAAAACTTGTGTTCCATTCCCCTCGTCCGGTCGTCACTCAGTGGAAACGTCCCATTACGTCGCCAGCACGCATTGCACCAGCTATTCTTCTATAAGTACCTTGGATTATGACCGGAATTGCCTCTTGAGATCCCACTCGTCCCCACTCTTGGTGCTTTCACAACTTTATAGCGAGTCTGAGAATGTTGTATGACGTAACTTTTTGTTTTGCTCCGAACTGTATTGTTATTGTGGTGTTCGGAGTTTTTGATTCATGGGGTAACGTAACTTTAATATTTCTGGACTGGAATAGAAACACTAATTTATGTCTGTATCTAAAGCGACTTATCGTGTGTTACGTTTCGAGTCCTGTAGCATGCCAATAATAGTCTTTAATCCATTTATTGCATTTTAACAGTCTCATTTGTCTTGTTGTCAAGTGTGACTGCTTCGCTAGAGGTCCTGGTTCATTTCTCAGGCCGAGGAATATGTTATTATTGTTTTCTATTAATTCCTCAGTTGCAGCACGGAATTTGGATTTGTGTTCAGTTAATGGCAATAGGCTCGCTTTCTATTACATGGGATACAAACATACTGGCGATTGTACGGTACGGTATATATTTTTGTTCTATCAGAATGTAAAATATGTAATCTAAGAGTATAGAAGACACTAAAATCGACCTTAGAATCACTAGACTAACCAGACTAATATATGTTTTCTGATTTTTCTAGAATGTGGCTAATGGGCGCGGTGTGCGTGCTTTGCGCGTGGTACAGCGCCGTGGACGCACAGTGGAGGTGTCCGGGATTATCCGCACGGCCGGCCGCCGAATGCTCCTGTGATTTGCCTCACACGCTCCGCTGCGCTGGTGATCATACCGCTCTTCAGGTACATTATTATTTATCTAAGTAAATTTAACCCAACCAAAAAATATCCGGTGTAATTACTTCAAGAGAAGACCGCAGAAAATCCTGGGTGAAATAGATTTCTTCTTATACCATATAAATTATGGTATATCTTCTATCTATACTTATAATAAATCTGTAGAGAGGTCAATTCTGTACATGAAATATATTTCCAAAATAACTAGCAGCGGTCGATTAGTGATCGATACTGACGCCAAAAATGCAATCAGTAAAATTTTTGTCTGTCTGTCTGTCTGTCTGTCTGTATGTTCGTTATAGAAACAAAAACCACTCGACGGATTTCAACGAAACTTGGTACAATTGTTTTTCATACACCTGGGCAGGTTATAGTATACTTTTCATCACGCTACGATCAATAGGAGCAGAGCAGTGAAGGGAAATGTTGGGAAAATGAGTGATTCATGAGAAAGGTTTCAAGCTATAAAACATCACGCTACAACCCTTAGGAACGGGGCAACGCAGGTGAAACCGCGGGCGAAGAACTAGGGAACAAAGTAACTATTCCACGCGGACGAAGTCGCTGGCAAAAGCTAGTCTTTAATAAAACCGCCTTCAAAAACGTTTCGGAAATCGGTGATTTGATCGGTGATCGGTGATTTGAACCTCTAGGCTAATGAATCGATTTGCTTTCGCCACCGACTTCCGATTTTTGTTAATTTATGTTGTTTTGTTGTTTGTGGTTTGCTTAGAATTTTACTTATCTTGACAACGTTCTCGTTTATTCGGTTGGTACGTGTTACTTATTGTTATTTTTCTAAATTTTGTGAAGAATTTCCCATTCAAATTTGGTGAAAATCCAGAAGATCACAAAATTTAGAAAAATATGTATCAGCCCTTGTAACTACATCTACATACACAGATAGCTACCAAAGGAGTTATATATCTATCCGACCAAATGTAATTTTTGTAGAATTTCCTGGAACTGAAAAACTGAAAACCGATTTTCAATAACCTCTCATTCAGCAAAGGTTTGTCAGAAAATTCCAAAAAATAAACAAAGCACTATTGCGAATCGAAAATTCTACAAAATACTAAAACACATTCACAGCACACGTCAAAGAAAACAATACGGCAGTTACACAAAGTTGAAATCAATGCAGTTACGTTGCGTATAAAGGAACGGATATAGGAAACGGGGCGTAAAGGAACGTCGACCGACGCTGACTGACCGCTGTTGTTTTGTTTTTATTTATTTAGCAGGAATCTTGTGGATTGGAAGAATTGCAAATGGTATTCATTCCATCGATGCGTTTTAGCTCTGGTGGTACAGTTAGAAAAGAGTACCTAAGGTATAATTCATGCTAGCGCTTCTACTCTATTGAAGCGAAACGAAACAATAATTTGTGCATGAAGATTATCACTTCACTATCACTATTCGCTCCTGAAATCACTCGCAAATCTTACCGCTCGTATTTTATTCTTCCGAGTTAAAAACATATGCGCGAATTCACGCGCATTCTACGGTATGCACCAACACAGCATGTTATCTTGGCGTAATATGAGTATTACGTGGTTGGGATAAGTGTGAATTTGCTATATTAAATTTCAGATTAACTGTAACTGCTTCATTAGCCTAGAGGTCATGAGTGCGACTGCTACGCTTGAGGTCCTAGGTTCAACTCCTAAATCGAGTAAAATGTTTTTAGCAAATGTTTGAGCAGAGGGTTTTTCTATAAAATTCTTAGTAGCAGATCAGAGTTTGGACTTGGGCCCGGTTAATGGCTGGAATGGCAATAGGCTTGACCCCTATTACATGAGACCTAAACATACCGGCGTGCTGTGGGTCTATATTAGTACACTGCCTAACCCCTTGGGGAATATAGGCGTGATGGTATGTTATGTTATGATTATCAAAATGGTTTTGTCTATTTGGTGTCTCATATGACTATATATATGTGTGTATTGATTTGTTACAATATTCGAATTGAAATAAAACTATTTTTTACGGATTTTATCATGTTGTATTGATATTATTTGATTTACATCGCCGATGTCAAACAATTTCAAGAAGTCAGCAATTTGTGAACATGTGACATGTGACAACTTATCTAGAGTATGGCCAGCCACCAGCACTACATCAGATTTGATAAACCACAAGTCCTCAAAAGAAATCCGATTCCTTACCAGGATGATTCGCGAGGCTATTGAAATTTAAAAAATATTCAAATTTCAATAGAGAAGATGGTTGGGTCTTACCACCTGCTTGGAACTCCATTGTAGATTCCATAAAATCAAAATCCAAGCCCAAAACTGCAAGAACGAAGGATACGGTGAACTCGTTCTGCGTTAATCGGATCGCCAATAATTAACAAAAATTTAAGGTAGCTGTTAGTAATTGTAACATTAAGACGTCCAACAGCTTAGTCTACCCGTGACTATGGATGCTGTAAAGGATCCGAAACGTCGTGAATCAAATAATATCAATACAACGCGATAAAATCCGTAAAAAGTAGTTTTATTTCAATGTCTAATATTCGCGTAAGTGTCAGAAACCAATATTCGAATTGTTTGGTTATACCATTAACATACAGACATACATGCATATTTTCACACCTGTCCCCCATTGGGGTAGACAGACACAATAGTTTTCTACTTGCTATGATCCTGGTACATCACTTTCGCTTGATGTTTTTTTTAAATTATTATTAATAACTAGCTTTTGCCAGCGACTTCGTCCGCGTGGAATAGTTACTTTGTTCCATATGAACTTTCATCCTCTATTTCACCCCTACATTGTAGGTCGAAATTTATCAAAATCGTTTCTTAGGGGATGCCTACATCATAGTAGCTATATGCATGCCAAATTTCAGCCCGATCCCTCCAGTGGTTTGGGCTGTGTGTTGATAGATCACTATGCCAGTCAGTCAGTCACCTAACGTAAGAGTAGACAAATATAATCAGAAAGCTCCGAACTGCTAAGCTATCGGGAGTTACACGTGTTATTGTGATTCAACCATAAAAGATAGACATTTACTGTCGTGGAATATTTTTTATATAATTTTAAGGAGAACATTTCCGTCATACATGATTTCTGTGTAGCTTTAACCATTAAGGCTGCACACGCGACGGAAGCTTAAAAAATGGAGTAAGTCCTCCTGTTTTCCCAACATTTCCCTTCACTGCTCTGCTCCTATTGATCGTAGCGTGATGAAAAGTATACTATAACCTGCCCAGGAGTATGAAGAACAATTGTACCAAGTTTCGTTGAAATCCGTCGTGTGGTTTTTGTTTCTATAACGAACATACAGACAGACAGACAGACAGACAGACAGACAGACAGACAGACAAAAATTTTACTGATTGCATTTTTGGCGTCAGTATCGATTACTAATCACCCGCTGATAGTTATTTTGGAAATATATTTCATGTACAGAATTGACCTCTCTACAGATTTATTATAAGTATAGATAATTTTAAAAAAATCTCTAAGTTCATTAACCTCCTCAGGCATGATCGTTGGTTTAGGGTGATGTTTACCTGTTTTTTTTTGAGAACGTCTGCAATTTGCTTGTGGAACCTATGTTCGCTGAGGTCGGCCCCTTCCTACTCTCCATGTATAGGTTCTCGTTTCGTCAATCCCCATTCATACCATTAATAAGCACATCAAAACCATCGTATTCTTTATTTTTTATCTCCAATTTTTTTTTATGGGATCGGAGGGCAAACCAGCAGACAGATCGCCTGATGGTAAGCGATAACCGCCGCCCATGGACACCCGCAACACCAGAGCAGTCACGAGTGCGTTGCCGACCTTTTAAAAGGAAATTGGGCCTCTGGTAACCTCACTCACTCGGCGAAACACAACGTAAGCGTTGTTTAACGCCGGATTTCTGTGAGTCCGTGGTATCACTCCGGTGGAGCCGGCCCTTTTGCGCGTTAATAAAAAAAAATGAACAGTAATATTTTCACTCGTAATAAAATCGTATTTATGAGTATAAATAAGAGAACCTCATTACAGGTCTTGATGAAAACAGTTTGTGAAAACTGTGCGTGAGTAAATTACCCCTTGTTAATATAATTTTCTTTCAGAATATTATGATTTTTTAACGACCACTCGTCGGTAAAGCAACGTTTTCATTCAAACCAAGTATCGTATGGAGTGGCCTTTTGGGAGTAAATGATAACTGTCCTATTCTGTAAGCCCAACTTTTATTTGCGAAGGGCCTCTCGACAATTTGTTTGAATTTTTCAAATTCGTTTGAGGCTCTATTTTGGAATGTTTAAATTATGTTTGGACATTATTTAATTCTGGAGGGTATTTATCTCTGTACTTTTTTTCGTATTCGTATGGCTGGCAGTTGTATAAGCCATAAATATTGATAGTGTTGAATTTTAGGAGTGAGAAAAAATTGCTGGACTTCTAAAAAGTGCTATAATTATAATTGTCATGCCTATATTCTCCGAAAGGTTAGGCAGAGGATATAGATGAGAGGCTGCGGTAAGCCTATTCTGCTACTATGAATTACCTGACACGGGAATCGAACTGAAATCCTTAAACTCTAGGCATCGTCTAGAAAATCTTGTTACTATCTCAATATAAATTAATAATCTGATCAAGCGGTCGCAAGCGCGAACTTAGGCCGCTTACCGCGTTATTAGGTTTTTCTAAGAAAATCTAAGTAGCAGTTAGAATATTGGATTTCTGCCGGGTTAATTGCAAGCCACGAATTATATGGGATCTAAAAACAGACCAAATGCAGGTTTACATCAGTAGGTACATATCTACCTTCTTTTTGTGGTGCGACAAATGCCTATGTGTCGTCTGTCAACTAGGCAAGGTATCATCCCTAAGTGGTTCTCGCCTTATCGCGGCGTGGGGCTTAGTAACCATGTCTTGGATCTCATACCCGTCCGACATACCCTACCGCATCCCTGACGCGGGGCGGCGTGCATGAGGCGCTCTTCCCCCATAATCCTGGATGTCAAGTCAGGTTATACTTACCATAAAAATATCTTGTCCTAGGAACTGAATCAGCATATAAAAATTTAACTCCACAGGATAGGAAAAAGTGGTTCTAATTCAGCTAGCAAGATTTTATCTAACCCAAAATATACAAACATGGCAAGTTCATTTAAAGCTTGTAAAAAAATCCGTATTTCGTTAGTATAACACCCTTACTTCTTAATAATCGGTCAAAAGCACTTACGGAAACATTAAGACGTTTATGGACGTCAAGAGTTGTGGTGATCACAGACCCTTCTCAAAGTCTCGCCGATTCACGCACCTGCCAATCGATATGCTTTTGTTTACTGAACGCCTCTCGACGAGTGAATTGTGGATGTTGTAGGATACTTACTTCTGGTTCTCGATAGTACCTAACAAAGAAACAGTGAGTTTGAATTATCGATATTGTGAGTAGACTGATGAATTCCTAATTCAACTAACTGTTGTAAAAGGTAAAATAGCTAATTAGTCCTGTTGATGGAATATATTTGACTCCGCTACTATTGTTGCGTCGAGTGGTACGTTTGATTATCACCTGAGAAAAATATTTTTTGTGTTCCACCGATATTTGTTGCCAGTCTGGGCGTACTTTGTGTCCATTAATTAATTTTATGTTAGTTATTTCGCCAGACAATAAGCTCGTTCTTAAATGCGGCAACTGTCTTTTAAAAATCCTTTCTTTCGAGACAATACATGAAATGAGAGGAAATAAATATCTCTCCACTGTTTCACTCGCATTCCAAATGTCTAATTTGGAGCCATAAGTAGCCTTGAAATAAAACTACTTTTTGCGGCTTTTATCGCGTTGTCCATCGTCCAACAACTTAGTCTACCCGTGACCATGGATGCTGTAAAGGATCCGAAACGTCGGGAATTAAAGAATATGAATACAACGCGATAAAATCCGTAAAAAGTAGTTTTATTTCAATGTCTAATATTCGCGTAAGTATCAGAAACCAGAAAATAAGTAGCCTTATGTACTTCCAAGGTCAAATCTTTCTCTATTCCAAAATTCATTGAAGCTCATTCGCAGGTCGTCCCGTTTGTAGTTAGTCCCGTTTCGATAAGCAACAACAAAGTTATAATTTTCCCGTTGCCATCTGGAGACTTTAGTTTTTTTTATACCACTAAGGTGGCAAACAAGCGTAAGGCCCGCATGAGTGTAAGCAGCAGAAGGGATAGCTGGGCTGGCAGAATAGGAGACGATAGTGTGATGCTTATCCTATCTGCCAATACAACACTTTCTCGCGGACCTCTGGCGACCTTGCTCACCGTTAGGAACACAACATAGCACGCAGCTATGTCATTTAGCTACGATTTTCTTCAAAGTGGAGGTAATTCCCCAGTCGGGCAGTTCCAATTGTGAGTGGAATTATTCAATTCCCTCTCTCTTAAAATCTCTCAGATGGTCTCACTCATGGTAGAAGAAGAAGAATGGCGTAAGCATTACTCCAGGTACATCAGGAATCTAGCCATTATGTTTTTACCTTGCTCTCATTTACCCATTAATTTTACTGTTAGCAAACCGGAACACAATAATATAAAATTCAATATGATACCGTAGTAAGGACTACTGAAAGGTATTGTTTCGGAATCAACGTCCATCGGCTCTGTACAAATACGATCGCCATAATACGAGCACCCTGGCTTTTGGCACATTGGATATTTAGAGACGTTGTGGTCTCACCAATGATTTACCAATAGTAAACAACATTGCTGATATAACACAGTTTGGGATATTGGTTATTGGCATTGAAGAAATCCGGTGGATTATTGAATTATGATTCAAAGTAAAAATAAAAATGGTAATTTCAATTAAACCTAGGTACCTTTAAAAAGTTCAAAACTGGCTTAAAAAACTGCAAGAAACCTCATAAAAATAAGTACAATATTGTTCATTTTCAAAAGCAACAAGAAAGCCCATAATATTATGTCCGTGAGAGTCCTAAATATGGCGATAGCGGTAAGTCAAATAGTACAGTGAATTTGTAAAGCAAGAAATGCTGAGTTTTTAAGTGTTTTAACATTTTTAAACAAAGAACTATTTATGGCCGTAGATCCTGAAAGAATAATGAACGCTCTTCCCTAATAGAAAGGGTTCCCTAAGTAAATAAATTGTAAAACGTGGAACAATTCTATTTTTCAACTTTCCCTCTACGCACTTTTTATAAGAAACTCAATCTGTCTGTTTCTGTATTTTTGACATATTTTCCAATTATCTTGACACATTACTGACATATTTCCCATACATCTCAGAAGCCTTGTACAACGTATGATAGATTTGCTCCTTAGCTAGTTCGACAATAGCTCCTCGTGCCGTTCGCTCGTCTCAAAAGCGGCTTTTAGTAATCCTACCGAAGTATCACACGACTTGGGCATACATACGCTGTTTGATATTATCATAGTTACCAGCAATGATATATTTAGATGCTTAGATATGGTTATAATATTTAAATGGGAGGTATCTTTATAATTACAAAATTAGAGTAAGATAGAGCACTTCAATTTTAATAAATTTATAATCTCTCGTTTAAAAACGGAGAAGGAAAACATCTTGAGGAAACCTGCATGCCTGAGAGATTTTCGCTACGGTGTGTGAAGTCTGCCAATCCGCAGTCGGCTAGCATGGTGGACTATAGCCTAACATGGCTCATAATGAGGGTCGGTAGACTTCACAAGGCAGCCCGCTGCTGAGGGACTGTATTAGGCAGGCATGTTATTGTTTACTTATAATATCTCGTTCAGATTTTTTTATACACATACTTAATTTATTTTTTCCTCACTCAAGAAGGTAATTACGAATAGGTACGGTCCAAAAACTAATTTTAACCAAATTAATTTTGTTTCCAAAGTCATTCCCTTTTGCCATCAATAAAACGACCCCAAAATTAGATTAATATTTTTCATGTAATTAATTCGATCATTAATTAATAGATTCCGTTCAACTAGTGTTTAATTAAAACGGTCCAGGACCGGGAATATAATTACTGAGGAAGGAATTCATTTTAAATCATTCCTGTGAAGGAAATTTGCTCGACACCAATCAGTTGAATTTGCAAATGTTTCATTGTAGATCTACAGGAATTGAAGCGCCATTGTTTTGAGAAGTTTAATTTGAAGGATTCCTGGGAACCAATTCCATTATGTATTCAAATTTTTGTGTGTTGAGGAAATTAATCTATCTAAGAGATTGCAATTTACAGTATTTTTATATAACTGCCTCGTTAGTCTAATGGTTCCAAGCGCGACTGCTACCCTAGAGGTCCTGGGTTCGATTCCCAGGTTGAGCAAAGTGTTATTGAGTTTTTCTATAAAATTCTCAGTAGCAGCTCGGAGTTTGGTATTTGTGCTCGGTTAATGGCAATAGGCTCGCCTACTACATGGGACCTAAACATACCGGCGAATTGTGGGTGTACATTGTACGCCTCTGTTTAACCCTTCAGGGATACAGGCGTGATGGTATGTATTTTTATATTCAATAGAATACTTATTTGCCGGCAAAATCAACCAATCAGAATCATTTAATTTTTCTTTATAAGTAGATTTGGATAAAATTCTAATTCTATTTCTTAATCAGTTTGCTAGTATTATTATATTTGTATTATTTTTCATCAGTAAAGAAAATTCATCATTAGGTAAGGAAGCAAGTCAGTCAACTTCCAGAATACCAGTATATTTTTTTCCTTTTATTTTAGATTTCCTTAAATCATATCTAAGAAAACTCTCGATCAAGTCATCATTCAAACAAAAAACTGAATCAAAGTCGGTCCATTCCTTTGGGAAATACGATGGTACAGACAGACACAGCTGATACACATATCTACAGATACATACATTTAAACTATAACACTCCTCTTTTTGCGTCGTGGGTTAAAAATTAATAGTTTGGACATCTGCTAAACATCTTAGAGAGTAGGCGTGCTGCTATATTATGTACAAACATCACTTCTAAACCCATCTTCTCTTGCAGATCATCGGTCGCCACCTTCGGGAACAGAGGGCCCGTAACAAGAACACAGCTGTTTCACTCCTGGACTGCGCGCTTCGAGGAGTGTCAGTGTTATCGTCAGCATCCGTATCGGAACTAGCTGGTGTTGGACTGCACGGCCTGGTGATATCCTCAGGAGATATCAGGAGGGTCCAGCAAGGGGCATTCAATACTGTGTCGGCTACTTTATTTGCTTTGGGTGAGCGGTCTTACTCTTCTAGGTATTTTGGCGATTTTTTTCAAATCGACTCATAAGATGCAAAATGTTAAGAGAATTATTCTGTGGCAACATATTTAGTTCTGAGCGTGATTGCTACTCTAGAGGTCCTGGGTACGATTCTGTTCAGTGTTATTGGGTTTTCTATGAAATGCTCAGTAGCAGCTCGGAGTTTGGAATTTGTGTTCGGTTACGGCTCGCCCACCAATTGGACATGGGACCTAAACTTACGGCAAACGGTTTTTTATTTGCGCGTTGCCGACCCTGTAACTTAAGGAGGAATAATTGGGCTGGCAGTATAGGAGACATGCTTTTATGCATGGCAACGGCGATAACAAAACACCACTGGTCCCCCACACTGCCAACACAACGCTTCCTCGCGGAGCTCTGGGGACCTTGCTCACCATTAGGAACAGAAAATAGCATAGAGCTGTCATTTGGCTAAGATTTTCTGCAAGGTGGAGGTACTTCTCAAGTCGAGCAGCTCCAATTGTGAGTGGAATTATTAGATTCCACTATGCCTTGCCTAACCCTTCGGGGAATACAGGTGTGATGGTATGTTATATTGTATTTATATAATTAATAGAAAACTTACAATGTCACTTTGAAGAAGTTCAAACTCCTACGAAGTGCCCTAAGTACCTCGAATACCTCTGTTTGTCTAACACATTGGATCTTACAACACACTAAGTCTACTTGCAAGTCGGTGTGTTAACTACTGCCGTTTCGTGTACTGCTTCCTAATTCCATTTGCAATCAAGACGGCAAGCTTTAGAGTATTAGCTAAATAAACATGGGGCTGTTGTTTTGAAAAAGACTTGCACCACGCGAGGTACAGTGCCACAAAAATCTCACAAGCTCCCGAAATCTAACACAAAAGTAATGACGAATATCTATCAATACATTTATTATAACACTAGCTTTTGCCAGCGACTTCGTCCGCGTGGAATAGTTACTTTGTTCCCTAGTTCTTCGCCCGCGGTTTCACCTGCGTTGCCCCGTTCCTAAGGGTTGTAGCGTGATGTTTTATAGCTTGAAACCTTTCTCATGAATCACTCATTTTCCCAACATTTCCCTTCACTGCTCTCCTCCTATTGATCGTAGCGTGATGAAAAGTATACTATAACCTGCCCAGGAGTATGAAGAACAATTGTACCAAGTTTCGTTGAAATCCGTCGAGTGGTTTTTGTTTCTATAACGAACATACAGACAGACAGACAGACAGACAGACAGACAAAAATTTTACTGATTGCATTTTTGGCGTCAGTATCGATCACTAATCACCCGCTGATAGTTATTTTGGAAATATATTTCATGTACAGAATTGACCTCTCTACAGATTTATTATAAGTATATAGATTACATACCATCACGCCTGTATTCCCCGAAGGGTTAGGCAGAGGCGTACTTAATGTGCACCCACAGTTCGCCGGTATGTTTAGGTCCCAAGTTATAGGGGGCGAGTTATAGCCATTAACCGTGCACAAATCCAGACTCCGAGCTGCTACTGAGAATTTCATAGAAAAATCGAATAACACTTTGTTCGACGTGGGGATCGAACCCAGGACCTGTAGTGTAGCAGTCGCGCTTGGGACCACTAGACTAATGAGGCAGTCCAGTACATATACTCGTATTTAAAAATTTATTGCTGTGCGTTAGTCTCGCAAAAACTCGAAAATGGCTCTACCAATTTTGATGAAACTTTGGTGAGTTGTTTTGCGTACGCCTGCTAAAGTTAATAATATAATAATACGCCGGGAGCACAATAAGTTCGTTGATATTTTTTATATTCTTGCTAAGGGCTGCTACTAAAGGAATCCTAAAGGAAATTCTCAATCATAATTTTGCCTGACCTGGAAAACGCAAAGTATACAACCATTGTTCAAAAATTCGATGTTTTTTAGGTTTCCGTTCATCAAAAGGAAAAAATGTAACCCCTATAGGATCACTTTGTTGTCCGTCTGTACATCTGTCCGTCTGTCTGTCAAGACCCTTTATCTCGGGAACGCGTGGAAGTATCGAGTTGAAATTAAAACCATATATTCAGGTCTATAGTTCCTTGAAGCTGTGAAAAAAATCAAACTTCTCAGTTAACGTAAAAAAAGATACGGCCGTTTATGCCGCAAAAAACGTATATTTCGACACTCTCATGGGAATCAAAATTTATAGGGTATTTTCCGTTGACCTAGAACTATAAAATTTGGCAAGTAATACCGTCTTATACTACAAGTATAGGGAAAAATCTGAAAACTATACATTTGCAATTAAATCATAAAAACCTACAAATTTATACGGAACCCTCGGTGGACGAGTCCGACTCACACTTGTTCGGTTTTTTGAAATCTAGAACTAACACTGAGTGACAGATAACTCACAGTTTAATCTGGTAGCGAAGAGAAGCATGAAATTCTGCACAGATGTTCCTTATATAACGTAGGCGAATACTACGACGGGAATTTGGAGAATTCCCACTGAATTGGGAAAAATTAGATCATCGTATGTACACGGCTAGTTACTTAAAAACACCTTTAATTAATAATTCTCTCAAAATCGCTAAACACTAGATCATCAATAACCAATCTTATAATGAACCAACATTTTCCTCTTAAGTATTTCTTGTAATTACATAATTTCGCGGCATCAACTGATTTCCCTAAGGCACCCCTCACTTTAATAATAGAGGCCATGAAAGTTCGCGTTCGTGTAGTTCCTCCGATTTACAAATTTTCAATGCTTTGCTAATGTAACAAGACTTCACCTTAATTAGGAATATATTTACATAGTTTCATGAATAGACTAGAGTTCCCCTGCGAAGCTTCGCCTGCATACTGGTAATTTCGTTTCTAAATAAACTGAGCACACTGTACCTACACCATGGAGGTTTCATATCATAGAATGTGTTAAGACAGATTCTATGATATGAAACCTAAATTAGACTTATCTATTTTAGGAAAAAACAATTGTCCAAATGTCAATAGCGAATGACAGCTGTACTATGGAATGACCTCAGAGGAAAGACAGATAGACGATGATTAATAAATATGTATGTGTAGGTATGTCACCACCTTAGTAGTTGAATTTCCAAAAATCCATACTGCTCGTCTATAATGCAAAAGGAACCACTATGCAAATTTTCAGGGATCTAGTAGCTCCTGTAGTTTCGGCTGTGCATTGATACGTCAGTCAATGATTCAGTCAGGTTCTTCCTTTATATGTATATGTATATAGAAAGACGATAACTACAAATAGGAACGTGTTATGAGGTTCGGCTACATTCCTACATATTTTGACGCACCTGTGTAGTGTTCGCTTGGTAAACTTTATTTAGCGCCAAAATTCTTGAATTAATGTGTTCAACTCACAATATGCCAGTGTACTAGCTAGACAATGGCATGATATTGGCAGTGTTTTGTTGATAAACATGTGATATTTTATTTGTTTTTTTTTTTTCTTTTGTTTACCACAAATAATACCTACCCGCCGTAATTAATAGAAGTGTCACAGGGTAAGTATTTGTATTAGTTAGAGCAAACACCTACAGGGTAACAACCCGCGGTTTCAATCGCGTCCTAAAAGGATTTACTTATCTAAGTACTATATTTGAGTGTTAGGCAGCGTATCAAAATGAAACATAAACTATAAATAGACATCGGTCAGTTACAATTTTAATAGATTAATATGATAAAGTCCCTTCTTCTTCGTATCTTATTGACGGCAAATAGTAAGAGAAGACCAAAAGAAAAGAAATCAATGGAAAAATTAAACTAGATTGGCCCAGTATTCCGCGATTTTGTTAGCAATTTTTATATATACTATTTATGTCTAGCTAGAGGAAAAGGTAAAGGGAATCAACCATATCCATCATGGGATCACAACTAAACGAACCGTTACATGAAGATATTTTATAGCGAAAAAAACTAATTTCAAAAAATATTTTGCTAAGTTTAGGCACTGTAATTTTTTTCGTGTTTCGATTTATCACACGAAGGATTTTTCCCCCATATTTTTGCTCTGTAATACCTTTACCGTGTATAACTACTAGGTAATTTCGATATTAAGTCGTTTTCTTTGTTTCAGGTCTACCAAACAATCAATTGCCTATCGTTCCAACAGAAGCTTTGACAAGACTATGGAATTTGGATCGCTTAGATTTGTCCAACAACAAAATATATACTTTAGACTCCAACTCATTTAAGGTCAGGCTTTCCAAGATATATATTCAATTCCTGAAGATAGGGTTTATTCAAAGTTTGAATACGAAAGAAAAACAGAAGTTTCCAGTGTCTGTAGAGTTAATTCTGACTAAACTAAAGTCAATTGTGGTAAAGACTATGAAGGACTCAAAGAAGAATTTAATTGTATTTCGTCTGAATACTTGAAACATGGTCTGATGAGTCATGTATTAAAGCAATAAAGGCTTTTCAGAGAAAGAAAGAAAGCACTATAAATGACTTTTTGTGGCCGAAGTTGACCTATCCTTCTCTAAGGTCTAACCCATCTCTTTACCAAGTGAAAGAACTCGAGTTCGAATCGATCGATTTGACATTTCGAAGTCATGAGCGTATTAATATTATTACGTAGCATTGTGTGAAGTCTGCCAACCCGCTTTAGGCTAGCATGGTGGACTATAGCCTAATCTCTCTAATTTTGAGAGGAGACCCGTACCCAGCAGTGGGACTGTATATAATATATATTGTTGTTATACTATTAGTATGGATAAATAATTTTATTTAATCTACAGGGTATAAGAAATCTAACATACTTGGATATAAGTGACAACCAGTTGACGGATATATCGTTGGACGCGTTCAAACCTTTAGTGAAGCTAAGTGTTTTGAGGTTAAGGGGGAACCTGCTCAAAGTATCAGCTTTAGCGGCTTTGAAGGTAAGCTTGCGGTAAACAGGCAAATTCGATGTGACGTAAACATACCATCATGCTTGTATTCTCCGAAAGGTTAGGCAGAGTTGTACGACGATATGTTTGGCGTAGCGGCTGAGAGATCGGCTTTTGCGCCACGTGTTTTTTTTTATGCCACTAAGGTGCCAAACAAGCATACGGCCCGCCTGATGGTAAGCGGTTACTGTAGCCTATGGAGCAACACCAGGGGTATCACTCACGCGTTGCCGAGCCTGTAAATTAAGGAGGTATAGTTAGGCTGGCAGCATAGGAGACATTCTCTCATGTTGTGGGTTCGATCGCTACACGGAAAAAATATTTGTATGATCTACAGGTAGTTTTTTATTTATTACTAGCTTCCGCCAGCGGCTACGCCCGCTTTATCAACGACCCATGTCACTTCCCAGAACAAAATAAACAAATAATTTTCCCGTTTTTGCAACATTTTTAATTGTGCTCCGTTCCTATTGATCGTAGCGTGATGAAAAGTAAACTATAACCTGCCCAGGAGTATGAAGAACAATTGTACCAAGTTTCGTTGAAATCCGTCGAGTGGTTTTTGTTTCTATAACGAACATACAGACAGACAGACAGACAAAAATTTTACTGATTGCATTTTTGGCATCAGTATCGATCACTTATTACCCGCTTATAGTTATTTTGGAAATATATTTCATGTACAGAATTGACCTCTCTACAGATTTATTATAAATATAGATTAGGAAAGCTTACAGATTACTAGTTATGTAACATTAATAACTATAATATAAAATTGTCGCTATTTCCAAGCTTCCACAAATTAAATATCTTAATATTATCTGAATGTCTAAGTTGACAAATAAACGCTGAAACATAATAGTAACATTAATTGGCTTCAAACTTAATTAAGTTGTTCCTGGTCCGGGTGGTTGTGTATGTGAGAATTTGTGTTTGTACTCCTACATTTCGCGGGTATGTTTAGGTTCCATGTAATTGGGAGTTTATTGCCATTAACCGGGTACAAATCCGAGCTGTTACCTCACAGAAAACCGGCATCAAACAACGCTTATGTTGTGTTTCGAATCCGAGTGAATGAGGTTACCGGAGGCCCAATCCCAACCCCCCAAAAAGGCGGGTAACGCACTTGTGACTCCTCTGGTGTTGCGGGTGTCCATGGGCGGTGGTAATCGCTTACCATCAGGCGATCCGTCCGCTCGTTTTCCCCCCTATCCCATAAAAAAAGAATGTCTAGGTACCTAATTACATATATAATGAAATATTTCCACACAATGGCAAATAAATAAACAATACTAACGCAAGATATTCAGTTGGAAAAGTAATTATGATTAACACTAATCACCGAAATGTATTACGAGAGTGCTGATTACCTTTTTATTAACCTGTTCAAACCTGTAAGGTATAATTTCGGTGAATTCTTTTGGCGCCCAACGTGGGACTGGCATTGAGCGCTTAGCTGTAATTGAATTAGTTTTCTAATACGTTCTAATAAATCTCTTATTACCAATCACATATAATTTTCTTAGATAGCCTTTATTATTGAGAGAATTAGGCTCATTTCATTCATAATTATTAGAGCTCGGCGTAATGAAGTACGATTAGGTAAAACGCAATAATGAATTGTTAATAAAACTAATTGTGGCACCAGCTAGATACTGTTAATTAATGTCAATCTTTTTTCATGGCAGTTTTTTAAAGGTTTAAAAAAAAATGAAACTGCTGCAAAGTAACAAAAATTATATACCGAATTTGTAGCATTCATTGTTAGAGATATGAATAATTTATTTCCAAGAATCTTTATAATAATGAAATAGACACATTGTTTTCAATTTTTTTTATTTGTAGATATAAATGTGGTTACATACGTCTTACAAATAGATATTAGGTTTTAGTCTCGCACACTTGCTATATGATTTTTATGACATCCAAATTTTACATAGGGACAAGAAGAAGACAGAAGAATAGCTATACAATAATAGACAACACGTGCCCATAATATATAATTTTGCAACGTTATAGGTTAGAAAAACGATTTGGTCAACTTCTGATAAGCTTTAATTTTTATAAGCCAAATCTAAGTCTAGCTTCTTCCCGCCTCCATTTTGAAACTGCACGTAACTTGCTTTACCTATTTCAATTATTCAACAGTATTAGAAACTAAAATAAAAGACTGTAAACCCAAAATAAGGATGGGAATATGATGACGTCACTCAGAAATAATCAAACTAATCCTTTGCAGGAAGCCCATATGTTAAGGGATTTAGATGTATCAAGCAATGCATTGGAAGGCCCATTAGGTCCTACCACAGTGCCTCCACTTAGCTGTCTTACTACCCTTCTGCTGTCTGATAACACGTTTGCGAGCATACGACGGGGGGCATTAGCAGGTGAGATATGTATATGTATATTATGTATATTATGTTACGAACGCATCCGTAAATTTAATTAATGTAAAGTACAGTCGAACAAACTTCGCATATCTGAAAATTAGCTGTTCCAAATGGCGAAATAAATGAATGTTTTTGTGCAAAAATATCAAAATCACAAACATTTTCTGAGATTTTTTCTATAAAAAAATTACAACTGCAGAACCATTTGCAGACAACTTCGGACGTCACACACAGTTATGTATATACATAGTATTTTGACCTATATTGTAGAACGAGTCTTAAACTATTTTTACATAATTAAGGATTGTTTAAATTCACTCATCGAACGATTTCACTTAAAACACGGAAACCATCTCAAAGCTATATCATGTTAGTGTCTAGATATTATGTTTTCTATCGTCCCAGCGGTTGGTATTATATATTCTTCCACACCCAAGACTATAGAGATTATGATAATTAATAAAGTAAAAAAAAATAGTTTTATTCCAATGCCTAATATTCGTGTAAGTATCAGAAACCAGTTAATTAATAAATTCATGGATATATTATCTGGGCCAAAGACGGCGATTCTTTTAATGTTCATTTTTGGATTTGGTCTTAAACATTTTTGGTGATTATAAGTATCCAAAAAACTGTATAGGTACACATTTATATTTTTGAATCATGTTTATTTTCTAGGCAAGCGCACTCCGTTTTAGATCGCAGTGTCCCTTAACATCAGGCGAACTGGCGGTTAAGTGTAAGCCTATCAAGAATGAAAAAAACAAATCGCATCTTAAAAATATCTAGTTCAGTTTCAAGTCTCCAAATTTGTGTCCCTACGCGATTCCTTTTTATTCCAATCTCTCTACTATAAATTCTAACACTTTAACACCAAAATCCTTTAAATTAACGAGGTCCATGTTCACAGGTCTCACGAACTTAACTCATTTAAACTTACACAACAACCAAATAGATGTTCTGGAGGACTACGCGTTTAAGCACATCACTAACTTGACGCACCTGGACTTGTCGCATAATGAAATTGTCGCTGTGTCAGGTAAGGGATAAGTAAATTATTATTATGTAATATATAATTATTTGTATTGTATATGTCGTGCTGAAACTAACCATATTGTATTTCGTAATATGGCTGATTATTTCATGATGTGCCTAACTGATTGCTTGATCGATTGATTTGTTTGGTGGAACTCTTAGGGTTTATCTGGCTGGCGACGACCGGAGTCTGTCGTAAAGCATCTTGGTGTGTGTTTCGACTTTTGCACGCAAAAGCCAGTTACCCTCGGTTGCTACGGCTCTGGGAGTCTGCAGTCCGTTGGGGCTCTTAAATATCGGCAACTCCTCTGGTGTTGCAGGGGTCCATGGGCGACGATGACTACTCACCACCAGTGGCACGTCACCTCGTTTGCCAACTTAATCAAAATTGATGTTTGACGTTTGTATAGAAAAAATGACAAAAATTTGAATTTATTCCTCCGATATTATCTGGTGATGGAGAAATCGGTCCTAAGCGCATTTTTTTTTTGTGGTACGGAAAATTCTCATGGATTGTCTGCTACCTGGGGAGGCGGCAGGCTAGTCCCAACTCGTACAGACTAAAAACCTAACCTGCCTTATTATCACGGCCATAGGATTTGCGACATTCGCTACGATCATGACAGTCAGAGTGTCTTATTGCCTACCTGCCTACTGCCTTAGTGACTTATTCCTTATGTCTCATTGACTTATTAATTGCCTTAGTGCATACTACAAGATTATAGGTCAATAAATTAATGTTTCAGATTAGTATCTACACCTCGGATAGACCAATTTATTTATAACCAAGTCTTTGATTTCGTATATATATATACTAGGCCTCAATTTGGGTTCGGAGTTGATTGTCAGTCAAAACCAATGGGTTTCAATTTAGCAGTGATATTTTAGTTTGGCAAGTTAAAAGTAATTATTCTAAACTAACTATTTATTATGTTTTATATTTAAGTCAATTTTAAAAGCCGGCCGTATTTTAAAATTAAGACATTAAGATCAAACCCAGAGTGAATTTTAAATATTATTGTCAAATTAAGACAATTTATTGTAAAAATATTGATGTAAAAGTCCGAAAAATATCAAATTTCATAAATATTCGTTCAAAAAATGCAATTTCATAAATATTCTTTCAAAAAATCAAATTACTAGATACATATGTCTTCTTTTATATACATAATTTATCTTTGGGTAAATATAGACATTACATTTTCCTGGTAGTTTAAAAACGAGCTTATTTTGTTATTATTATCCAGTTTCCACTTGATTAGTTTAGCCTAACAAGGATAATGTCTATTTAAATTTTAAAGCTTTTAGTCAATTCCTCGACGTTTTAATTTCCGGAAAAAAAAATTCAGTCGCCTGGGACCGACGGAAATAAGGAGGAAAAGTATTTCTTTAACATTTACATAAGATTTAAGGAAACGATCGAGCAAAATAAATCAAAATAACTTTTGTAGATCTGTTTTAGAAAAAGAGGTTTATTACAATACCTATCAATATTAAGAAAGAACATAGTAGAAAAAAGTATGTTATTATTTTACATAAGAAATCCATTTTTATAAAGGCTTTACAGAAATATCTATTTTTCCATAAACGATTAAATACATATAATCCGTGCGAAAGTAACGTACTTTGGCACGGATAATTAATTAATATAATTTTTAATTATTACCTACAAAAATCAGACTACTTTTATAAACATGCCACGTTTGTAAAATTCTTATTTTGTAAAAGTCTTATTTTTCTTGTAAAATTATAACGATGTTATTAATTCTGTAAAAATAATTAATGTAGACAATAATACTTAAAAATATATTTAATAAGCTTTATTCTATATTATAGGTATTATAGCAAGCAACAGATATGTGGGTTTCATAAAACAGTTTTGAAGATGTAGCCTAATCCCTCGCATGCTGAGAGGATATGGTAGTGGTATGACCGTTGGACTACCGCTCAAACGGTGAAGCAAAACATCCTGAGGAAACCTCAGATTGCCATCAGATGCTTGAGAGATTTTCTCGATGGCGTGTGAAGTTTGCCAACCCGCACTAGGCTAGCGTGGTGGCCTAATCCCTCTCATTCTGAGAGCAGACCCGTGCCCAGCAGTGGGACAGTATAATGGGTTGATTATGTTTGAAGATGTTTAGCGATTATTAAAAAAGGAAACGCTGTATAAGTGTTACGAGAGTGTTTTGTTATCTCTTAAATTTAAGTCGCTGTTAATACTACTACTGACTTGGTTCTGTAAACAAAGTCTTTGAACTTTGTAAAATGTATTAACGCAATCTACGTTCACAGGTGCATCACTAGCCCAGTTGACAAACTTAGTCCATCTGGATCTGTCGCACAATTTCCTTCGGTCTCTATCAGCTGAGCCTCTCAAAGCTCTCCGGCGGCTGACCGAGCTCCTACTCCACGATAACGACATTTCGATGATAGATGACGGAGCTTTGGCACTGCACAAGGACCTCGGCCGATTCACCATTGAAGGTAATGGAGGCGCGATGATACGCACTTTGAACGGACACACGGTTGAGAAAGATCGCGTTCAATTTTCAATTTCGAGTGAACAGGTTTTTACTGGGTAAGCGTGCATTATCGATTGCACAATTGCTTAGCAAAAGGCAACATTTAATAAAAGGAAATTTTGATTTTGGGTTGGATTATTGTCAGTTATCGAAATCGACTGTGTAGACATTGAAAGTTATAGCTGTAAAAAAGTAGTTGTGATATTTATATTTTATATATCTGCTAAAAAATATATTTTATTGCTTGTTGAAATGTCAACGAGCGATCAAGAGTCTCGAATTGGACAGCTTCTATGTCAGAATAATACTAATTTAAGTTTATAATGAAATTACTTGATTATCGTTGGCCATTTGCCATTCTAAAATGCTGCTTTCACAAAATTTTTGGTTTTCTGTGTAGATGTCATTTTTGTTGGCTCTATTTTTTGACAGTATGTATCACGTAGATATTTGTCGATACTCAACGTTTCAGTGAGGTGACGTCGGAGCCTCTTTGTTCGCCCATCGATATTCGCCTGTTATATTGTTGCGTGACTCTTAACTATTTCTGCCTTTGTAGCTCACTTTATGGGAATTTTTTGTAAGGAATAATCCTAGCCGCTGACACTTTTGTTGATGTAACTTCATTTTTCTCGCGCTTGCGGTGTTTTTTAGATAGGCATCAGTAACGAATAGAAGTGCCACGTTGTTCAAATTAATTTGTTTTTTTGGAACGAAGTTCCTTATCGCGCGTTGTGAAAGGGGGCTAGACGGAAAAAAATCTTACGAAAAGTTGTCACGACACTTTTTTGTAAGCTGTGCGGCGTGCGCATGTTTCTCTGTCTGTCTCTCTCTCTCTCTTATAGAAAGCAAGCCAGATATTTTCATTTCATAACTTCGTTCCATCCGGGTGTCCCCTTGACACCTCTCAAGTTTTTTTCTAATCCGACAAGTTTTATGTTGAAACGACAGTATATTTAAGTTTTACTATTAAGATTAAATATGTAGCATTGATACAAAATATTTCTTTAGAATAATTGAAATTACGATATTACATAAATCCGGCACATAATGTTTATTCCTCTTAAATTTCCCTATCAGTATAACAAAAGTTAAATTACATGGAATCAAATCAGCAATTACTCATAATTTAAACTTCACCCACATTTATTCGAGGTCGTAAAGATAAATTTTGCTCTCTTTTGCAGATAATCCTCTTAATTGCGATTGCCTAATGGCCGGATTCGCAAGGTGGTTGAGAGAGGCAAAAAACCTGCCTCAAACTGATAAATCGGTGGCCGTGTGTGCCACCCCACCACATTTAGAAGGTGCATTGCTATCTAGATTGTCGAAGAACAAACTCTGTGATGATTTCGAACATACAGACTTGAAACAGAAAGATACTAATTACGATTTTAACAAAGTTTTAGCGAATTCGATTGTTAATGATTATAAGATTAATATTGAAGATAGCGAGAGGGAGGTGTATGTTGATAAGCAAGAAGGTTTGGACGATGATCTTTATGATGAAGAGTTGGAAGTTCCAGCTGAAGAGGATTTGCCGATTTCTACAGCTAAGGTAGACATATTTACATCTATCGCTTGGCTTCTTATTACCATTTTGTTTAAGGGCGTTAATCGCTTGACCTTTTAACCTAACGATTGAGCGCAGAAACTTTCATTAATTATTATCGTTTCTTAAAATTAAGTTTTGTGATAGGCAAATTATGTATCAGGTACATCTGACCACAAGACAGACTAACTCCTGACTAGTTAAAAGACCAAAAAATTATAGATCACTTAATAAAACCAGAATTATAGTTAATCCATCAGAAACACAATATATTTCGAAGACCCAAAATACGTATTTAATATTGATAGATTGTGTAGGAGTTAAGCCTAATCGTTAGAATTAGTCATTTAACGTTTTTTCTTCATTTCGTGACCTAGCAACTGTAGTAGGTGGTCATACATTATATCAAATTCAATTGTTTGAATAAATAAGCGTATTAAATTATCACGTGATTGTTATTCAGACTCTGAGTCAAGCTCTTATACGTAGTCATTGGTATTGCTCAATTAAAGAAGTAGATATTTTTTTGAAATGTTAATACAATGTAACTCTCTAAATAAATACGTTATCCCATCAAAACATAAATGGGATGTATAATGTGAAAATGGGAGCCAAGTTCCATATTAAGAATAGGCGTGGTTGTCGACTTAGCCGATAAAATAATTAAGATCTAAATGGGTGCCAAGTTCTGTAGATAATCCTGCTCAGATTTGACTTGACATTCAATTTTCAAAAGTAGCTCGAAATGGTTCGTGTAATAACACGTTCGTGTAATATTACACACGGCTGCTACGTCGCCGTTAGTTTTATTTTCTTTGAACTTGGCTGGACACACTACCGCATGTCGAGAGGATATACATACCAGATGATCTTTAAATAATTGGTATGGAACACTTAGTTCTAGGATCTTAGACTTCGTACTAAAGTAAATTGATGTAACCGATAACAAACGGCGAAAATATAACAATTTTATTAACTGTTATATTTTTGAACCGTTTGGGGTTGAAACGCTAGGGCCATGGGGTCCGAGTGTACATTCTCTTTTTAAGGCTATTGCTAAACGCCTGCACGATGCTTCATGTGACCCAATGGCTGACCTATACTTACGTCAGAGAATCAGTATTGCCATCCAACGTGGCAATGCGGCCAGCCTTCTGGGTTGGCTGATAGTGATGTGGAGGAGTTCTTTGATGTCCTTTTTTAGTTATATTTATTTAGTTTTATTTTAGTCAGTTTAATAATTTAGTTAGTTATTTAGGTTACATTTAATAATTTATATATATTAAATTGTATCAGATTCATCTGAATAATTGTGATTTTAATTATCAGTAAATTAAGCTATAGTTGAAATTTCTTTAAAAAAAATCTAATTCCATAGGTGCATCTCATAGATGCGTGGCATGACGACGAAGAAGTTCATCTATCTTGGGCAGTGGAACCTCCTTCCAGTCGCCGATACCGATGTACTGGTGTTACCGCATCTAGAGCAGCAGGCCTGCCAAAGCACGTGGCTTGTCATAGAGCAAGCCCTGCTAATGTGGTATTACGAGGACTCAAGATTGATGCTGTTGATCAATATACGTGAGTAGGGATTATTTAAATTCAAGAAGATAAATGGGACTGCTCCTTCTTTCTGAATACAAATTTTATCAAGAAGGTATGTTACGGCTACGTTTTTGTAGTTATCAACACTCATAACTTAATTCAATTTGTTTTTTTTTTGTTAACCATAATTAGTCATTCATTCGTATGAAAAATTTGAATGAAAAAAATGAAGTGTGATATTTAGGATTGGTCTTAGAGATAAAGGTTTCAAAGCCAGGTTGAAGTATTTTTCTGTAAGTAAAAAAATTATAATTTGATGCTGTTAAGGCGTTTAGTAATACATAATCTTTTCTTCAAATTTTTATTGAAATAAGAAGATCAAGAGGCTGAAAATCCTTATTTAATGTGGTTTACTCAACCACAATTTATTCAAAGAAATTATAAATTAACTAATTATAACAACATTCTAACAAGTTATAACCACAAAGAGAGAATTAAATAACAGTTAAAACAAACATTTAACTGAAACAAAGTTTGGTCGACCTTGATGAAATAATAGGAATGAATTTTGAACAAACTGGGTAATTCAGTCAATTGCTTTTCGGGTGATTATAATGTTATCCTTGGAGATTAAGCACACGTGTATGAACCAAACGATGAAGTATTTCGTTTTATAGCTTTATTAGCTAGTATTTACTATTTGAACTTACCGAAAAGTGTAAAGTGAGACTGTACTTGGGTACTAAATTTTAGAACTAAGATATTATTTCAAAATAATAAGTGTAACTACGAGTATCTTCTTCTTCTTAGTCGGGTGTTCATTACTGAAAGTCGTGTCTGTTATGGAGCCCAGGTTATTTAGGTCTTTTACCATTTCCTTCCATTCTTCACGGTCCTGGGCATGACGTAGCGCTGCAGTAATGGGCATTCCAGCCAGTTCTCTTATTTTGGTCTGACCAACGAGTTGGAGAGCGTCCTCTAGGTTTTGTCCCCTCAACCTTGCCCAAGCTTCTCCAGGCTGTTAAACTATGTGAAACTATATGTGTAAATAAATTCTTTATATATAAATGATTGAATTTACTCTTGTAAATAGATCTTTTAAAGATACATAATCAACCCATTATACTGTCCCACTACTGGGCACGGATCTCCTCTCAGAATGAGAGGGATTAGGCTATAGGTTTTTAAAGATACTTTCCACTAAATACTCAAACGCAATTTTTTTATGCAACTAATTGTCGAGCTGCCATTGTCATTTGATTTTAAGTCAATGTTATAGAATAAAAATTATAGAATTTCAGCACCTACTGAGTGATCCAATTTGTCCTTTCACTTTTACTAGATATTAAAATATTGACGTAGCTTATTTTCCTACGGCACTCAGTTCAGCTTACGTACTTATAGTGAGCGGTAAATAACAATTGAACCATAAATCAAAGGAACGGCGAGTGCAGCGTAGTAGGACTGTTGCTCTAGCCGGCCCACGCCGAGCTAGTAGCTAAATAGTAACTAAAAAATTCAACTCAGATTCATCCGTCCCTCAGCAACGCCCTAGGCCGAGGTCCCAGTCCCGTCCTTAGCTGGTATTGGTTACTTTATAAGTTGATCCTGGCTGGAGCAACAGCTTTAAAAGAAAAGCATAGTACGCACTGTCACAGGTCATTGTTTGAGCTACCTCTTACTTCTTTGCTCAAGATATTTGGCGGGCTCTATAATAACTGTTACAATAGCTACAGGCACAGAACAGGCTACACGTAAACACCATAAGTCTGAAATTGATTTCCTTTGTATTTATTGATTGGATCGAATAGGCCGCTTCTCGTTTGGAATATTGTAACATCAGGTGCTATTTCTGTATTAAATTAATTAAATGTTTGCCTACGAGTTTTAGAATATTATTCAATAGTGCCAGTTATTTTGGTGTTGAGGTCTATTAGGGAATAGTTACATAACTCACATGTTATTACGGAACAAAATTAATTGGTTTGATCTATCAAATTGTTTGCCAGGCAGATTTGTTTTCGTATTTGTTTTGAATAGAAATTATTTTCTGAGTAAAACATGGTCTATATTGATCATATTTCTAAATTAATTTACTTTATAGGGATAACGCGTATAGTGTTTATTTTACTTGATAGGTATAGTAAACGCTCAAAAGTCCATAAGCACGCTAAGGATTACATTGCTATGAACAGTACGAGCGAGCTCGATACAGCCAGTGCCGCAGTGCGTGTCACTTGTTAACGACAGTGATGATGCATGATAATAGAAGGTCGTAAGTCAAACTAAACGTCAAGCTATTGTGTTGTGAGATTGCCTATGGACTTTTGATCGCCACTGTACATATTCATTATTGTCAAACCTTATGAAGTTGGTTGAAATTATTCTTACTTTTTTTATTAATAGTAGATACCTGGGCGACGGAATAAAACATCAAGCTAGATCTATTTTGTGGGCAAATTAAGTGTGTTCGGAAACGTGGAAGAATCGAATTTCTCCAAAAATAAGACCTAGGTATCTAGATCAATATTTCGCCCCCGTAAACTCCCACATTGTAAATTTTATTGAAATGGGCAGAGCCGTTTTTGAGAACATGATTAAAAACAACAATAATATTGGTCGATGTTACAACAATATAACATTGTACAACATTGTAGTTTAAGAATGTAAATAGTTTTGTTGTTTACGCCTGAGCAATATTTTAAAACGTGGTCTGACAACAAGATGCTATTAAAATACTGGCAGGCGTTGATGAAACTTTTTTTTATCAATTTAAAGGTAGGAATAGGTACTTGTTTGTAACAAGTACCTATTCCTATTACTAATTAAATTGAATGTTAAATAGGGTAAATATCATGAGATGTCTGATCTGTCAATGGTTAAGAGAGATGTAGGTATTTGGCTAAGATGAAACTATTATATTTTCACAGATTCTGCATAGCACTGGAAGAAATGGACGGTTCAGACGTCCCTTTATCATTGGTGTTGGGTTGTGGAGGTCCTCTGCAAGTACGAACGCGAGCATCTTTTGCCACTGTTGTTCCTATAGTGGTGACACGAGCACCAGAAAGTAACTCCTTGAGGTGAGATTGTCTCCTTATTTTGACATAAAATTATTTAAATTAATTTACTACTAGCTTCTGCCCGCAACTTCGTCTGCGTTGATCTTGGAATTGAGTCCGACTTGGATAAAAAGTATCCCATGTTTTAGTCCAGGTTAAACTATCTGTGTGCCAAATTTCATCCGAATCCGTTCAGCAATTTTTGCATAATTGGCGCGAGTGAAACCGTGGGCTACAGATAGTTTAAAATATTTTATTTTTTGCATATATCTGTTTTGTTGACCATTTAAATCGACTTAACCTCCGGTCTCCTAGAAATAATTTAAACCTAACCTTCGAGAACCTTATCTATCCTAAGAATTGTTCTTATCGACATTTACAAATAAAAATTAAAGCGTTGTTGTTATTAATAGATAGCAAATCGCTCTATACACTTTCAAAAATATGGTGTCATTTTTATAATTATGTATTTATTTTTAACGCCTGACATTGAATGATAAATAAAGTATACACTATTTATTTTCTGATACTCCTAGACACCGTGGACATTGTAATTTTACTAAGAATATTTACATTGTGTTATATGGCTGTCTTTATTGACCCAGGTGTTACTTTTCAGAGTATCCGAAGTTCGATCAAACGTCACCAGCGAAGGAGTACTAACAGTCCTCATATCAGTCTTAGGACTTCCACAAAGACCGCAATATGTCCTCCCTCGCTCACAAAGACTGTCCAATGACGTCAGACCCATCAACAACTGCTATATTATACTAGCTGTCCTCTCTCGTGGCTCCCTCGTAGCTCAGAAAGATACGCCGTGCCAATCGACATTGGAGATTTCCATGGAAGGCTTTGTAAGAGGTCCTTACGAAGTTTGCGCAGCAATTTCAAAATATAAAATCGATGAAACGCGAACAATTTGTGTTGTTCCACAGCTAATTGAGTCTCTTGGTACGTTGGAAATGAAAGCAGGATTCAAGGGCCTGAACACGGCCTTGATCGGTGTGGCTCTAGGTTTGATGGTTATAGTTATCGGTTTGGTGTGGTTTGTACGGAAAATGTTGAAGAAACCAGCAGAGTTTGAGCCCCATATGTGTTTTAGGCAAGAACCAGTTCAAGAAGAGAACCCAAGAGCTAGTTATGTGATGTTAACTGCGACGTCGAAAGTTTGAACTATTTGTGCTGTAGGAGTTCGTTTTACTAGTCGTGAAATTTTTCATTAATATATTTTTGTGGTTATTGAGAAGTATTAAATTCGAAATGTATTTAAACGTGAAAATATGTATGGTTATTGTTTGTATATTTAGCTTGGAATTTCCAAATGGCTCACTAATTTTGAATTTTAAATTATTTATCAGATACGCTTAAGATAATTATAAATATTATGTTTTTGCCGGCTAACAGTATAATTGACAACATTTCATTTTTTGAACACCCATATATTATAATTTTATTTGAAACCAGAGCGTAAAATATAATACCCCAAATATTTAATCATTTTCATAATTATTTATTTTCGACTTTGAAGCTGTTCCTATTCTAAACAGACGTAAGTGCCTAATGACGTCATTTGTGCGGATAAGAGGGTTAAACGGTGACATGACGTAATTTTTCTGACCCTTAAAATACTTTTTATTTCTTTTTACTTCTATCATAATTATTCCTACCCTTACAGTACCTATTTACTATTATTTTGCCAAAATTATGATTTTCTCAGTTTCCGCTGTATAAGTGACGTCATCACACTTTTTTTCCGAAATAAAATCATAAAATATAAATAAAAATGTTTTGGAACTCAGGATAGGAAAACAAAGAAATAGTATTTTTGTTTTGGTGGCTTAACAATTTTGAAATGTTGTCAATTATCCACCACCCTTATAGTGACTGAAAAAAAAGGATTATATTTTGAAATTATTTTATGTTAGTGTGTGGACTGAATATGGAGAAATAACTGTAACAACTTTTCTTTCTGGAAATTCATCAAACTACGATTATTTTCCACAGATTTTTTCTTTTCTTTTTATTTTCGTCTCACATCTCTCTTTCTCCCATCCATTATATCCAATTGATACCTAAGTTTATTTAAAACAATCAAAATAATCTGTCTTCTGCACACTAACTTTAAACAACAAATATCAAATCTGAGAAATGTAGTTCATTAAGTACAGTCGTGTAGATAAATATCTATGAGATCAAAGTACAATAAAATAGACGGGAATAAAGTTATTTTAGTATTTAAGTATAAATGTTACTGTATAACAGTTTTAACTGATTCCAGGAAACATTTACAATCACCTCTTGCTTGTGATAAGGACGTTAATATCAGTATGAGTGATTATATTTGTAATTAATTCTACATAGTTAAGAGTTATGTAATTTAATATTAACGATAAAATGTATATTACTAATGATTCCTGTTAGTCTTGAAATTGACTGATTTTGGAGTCGCAGCTTTAGGTAAAGACACACGGGTAAACTCAAATGTTATGTACGCAATCGTAATTTTAATAACTTTCGTGATTAAGTATGTGTTATGAAGAGTGTGTTTGATGTGTTTCAATATCTATACCTAAAATAAGATTGTAACATGCCGATGTCTTTACATTATACGAGTAGATATTAAAGAAAAACTAATATGGGGGTCTTTATTAGAGCAACAAAGGTCAAAATAACAAATTTTAGAATTTTTATCTGTCTGTCTGTATGTTTGTTCGCGCTTCACGTAAAAACTACTACGTAGAATTGTATGCAGTTTTCACCGATGACTTGCTAGAAGTCTAACTTAAAATCTGGTGCATGTTTTATCTTGATACGCCACCTAGGATCGGACTTATAGGATGTTAATCTTTTTGGGACGTGAGAGAAATTGCGGGTAACAGCAACTAGTCACTACATAGTATAAAACAAAGTCGCTGTCGCTGTCTGTTTGATTTTGTCTGTCAGGATTTTGAAGCAGTTTTTTTTAATAGATAGAGTGATTCAAGAGGAAGGTTTTATGCTATTTAACATTACGCTACGGCTCTTAGAAATGGGGCAACGCGGGTGAAACCGCGGGCGGGCCGCTAGTACAAAATAAAATTGAGATTTAATATAACGGCAACATGTGGAGATTTATAAAGAGACAAAAGATGATTAGGTGAAGCTAAAATCTATGAAGCCGATTTAAACTCGGCTTTTGATAAGCTAAGTTAATAAGATTTTTGTGGAGAAGCTGTGTCCAATTCAGAACTCTATTATTTAAGCCTAGAAAGAAATCAAAGCTGAAATCACTAAAAGAAACAAACAAATCCGAAAGACAATCGCATACTACTTGAAATAAACATAAATTATTTTATCAGATGGGAAAGTCCAGGAATGCCAAAAGGGACACATTTGGGACCTCTCTTATCCAACGGTTTGTTGCGATCTTTATTGAAACAAACTATTCATAATAAATTCATGAATATTCATATCTAGTATTCGAAATGCTTGTTCTTATTTATTGTTTATTTAAAAATTATTTAGAATTCAATATGGATATGTAAGACAAGACGTTATGTCGTTTACCTTTGCCTAAAGTTGTGACTTATTAACTAAACGTTGACGAGCTTCTAATTAATGACTAAAATATAAAATATGTCTTCTGTGAAGATGTATTTCTCAAACATTATTTAGTTTAATACTAATATATTAACACGAGGCTCAGACATTTTATTTTTAATTAACATAGTCATTGCGAAGTCTGTATGTAATTTTGATTTTACGTATAATAAAGCGATATTTTTGTTGAAAACATTTTAGCGTTTCAAATTGTTTAGATACTTTTTTATGCAGTAATGATAATTAACTTACCTAGTTTTTTAAACATAATTATAAATCAACAAAGTCAGAAAATGCTTCTTCAATATTTCAGTTATAAGACCGACTTATAGCAAGTACAGCTCGATTCAGAAGAAATAAAATCCAGTGTTCTTCGTTACCGTTGTTGATTTTAAAATCTTTGACTTTAAATTTTAGACTGAAATAGACAACAGTGAAGATAGTATAGAGCAAGAACTTGATAATGTTGCTTTTCTAATTTGCAGTGTAGAAATACTGAAAAAGAAGTTTAACTTAATAAAACCGGTTATTTAAATTTAATTCTTGCGCTTAAACTTATTGATTAATGAATTAATATATATACCTATAATAAAATTGTAACAAGCCGATGTCTGTACATTATAGATATTAAAGAAAATCTAATATGGGGGTCTTTATTAGAGCAACAGAAGTCAAAATAACGTTATTTTAAATTTTTGTCTGTATCTGTCTGGACGTTTGTACGCACATCACGCAAAAGTGCTGCATGGAATTGAATTCAGTTTTCACCGATGTATTGCTAGAAGTTTAACTTAAAATCTGGTGCATGTTTCATCTTGATACGCCGTCTAGAATCGGACTTATAGTATGTTAATCTTTTTGGGACGTGAGTGAAACTGCGGGCAACTAGTTTAAAGATAATAAAGTACCAAGTGACAATAATAGCTATAAGAGAACCTACAATATTAGTGTTAGATACTCAGTTTGTGTCCATTTTCCTTTTAACACTACTGAATAATAAGCTGTCAATATATATATTATGTTTTTCTTTCCTTTTTATAATAATTGCGTTATAAAAGCGCGGGTGAATGTGACATGAATTTATATACAATTTATGTAAAATTGGACATCATTAAGATCGTTAAGATTAAGTTTTGTCGGTTGACAGATCCGTATTGATCAATATTGATAAATTGTCCTTTTAAATGCATCACCAGCAATACTGCACGTTTATTGATTCACAATATTGATGAACTTAGTGCACTCGCAACTCGCAGTGAGATCATTTCAACGTTTTGGATAATACTTCTTTCTAGAAGCCTTAATGAGTCTTGGAGTTGCCTTAAAATTGATGGGATTTGTAGTCATGTTGAAATCAATTTCAAGAATAACTCAAAGTTGTCACTGCTAAATGACAAGAAAATATCGTGTACTATCTTAGAAGTATACGAGTAGATATTACTTATAGTCATATACAATTTCTTTAAGTTGTAATCTATACATATAAAATGCTTTGTCCTGAATGACTGACTGACGGATCAACGCACAGCCTAAACCGCTGATAGTATAGACCTGAAACTTGGAGTGTGTGTTTTTTGTATGACTTATCTGATAAGAAAGGATTTTCCTAAATTCTACCCCTAAGGGGGTGAAAAGGGGGGTTAATGTTTGTATGAAAGTCCGTCATTTTTAGCGGGTGAAATCGTGGGGTACAGTTAGTTGAAAATAAAAATTCACGGAACAATTAAATCTTTATCCAAATTCTACAGTAATGACTGATATTCTTTTTAAAGGTCATGAAGTCCTTCCTATATCTGATAGGCACAGTATCTCTCTCCGTGGTAAAGTTCAAGGTAACTTTTAAGATTTTTTTAATATTGGCTACGCTTATGAGACTAAAATAAAGTCCCATAATATCATTTGTATTCGTAATTATCTAAGTTAAATGTTAGGTATCACTAGTGACCAAGGACTTTATGATTTCTTATTTTCTCCTTTAGAAAACCATGATTATATTCTATTTTTGACATACCTACCGACAAGATAAAGATTTGAGTAAAGCACGCTCGTTAAACTTAGGTAGATAATGTGTGCGTACATCTCTAGACACAAGAATAGCTAGCAATTACCACAAACTGTCAAATCCCAATGGATAATAAACTCTAATATTTGGAGATTAAATTGAAAATCCAGGGTTCCGTACATATTATAATTAATTACAAATGTATAGTTTTCAGATTTTTCCGTTTATAAGACGGCATTACATGCTAAATTTCATAGTCAAAATACCCTATAAATTTTGATTCCATTGAGTGTCGAAATATACGTTTTTTGCGATATAAACGGCCGTATCTTTTTACGTTAACTTAGAAGTTTTATTTTTTCACAGCTTCAAGGGACTGCAGACCAGACAATTTCAACTCGATATCTACACGCGTTCCCGAGATAAAGGCTCTTGACAGATAGACGGACGGACGGACAACAAAGTGATCCTATAAGGGTTTCGTGTTTTCGTTTTGAGGTATGGAACCCTAAAAACAGCTTATTTTGTATTGGTAGTCAGGTAAATCAAAAACTTTTGTATGAAGACATTCTGTATCATCTCCCTTTATAATGTAGTTACTTATATGACAACTAGAGTTCCCGTGCACAACTTCGCCTGCGTACTTAGGTAATTTTCGTTTCTAAAATATACTGTGCCCACTGTACCTACACCATGGAGGTTTCATATCATAAAATGTGTTAAGTCTAATTTATAAGGAAGAAAAAACACACACACAACCACACGTTTGACACACTCATCGTCAAGATATGTACAGCTGTCATTCGCTGTTGACATTTTGACAATTGTTTTCTTCCCTTTAGGTAAATTAGACTTACCACATTTTATTATATGAAACCTCCTTGGTGTAGGTACAGGGGACTCAGTTTATTTAGAAACGAAAATTATCTGAGTACGCAGGCGAAGCTTCCCACGGGAAGTCTATCTTTATATATATAATTCTTCTGTGAGTGTGTATGTCACTGAACTTCTCTCAAACGACTGGACCGATTTTGATGAAATTTTTTGTGTGTGTTCAAGGGGATCTGGGAATGGTTTAAATCAAACGACTGGACCGATTTTGATGAAATTTAGGGGATCTGGGAATGGTTTTGTCCGCTGTCCGCTGTATTTCGCTTTATACGTAGCGAAGCACGTACCGGGCCGCTAGTCTTTTATATATATGGATTTCTAACATGCGTTGTAAGGTATGTGAGCTTTATTTGCATCGCTGTTAACGTAACGCGTCAAAACCGCATTTATGTTAATGTTTTTAAGAACATTTAGTTTTGCTTTAATTAGTTTAAATCAATGTAAATAAATAATTTATGTGATGCCATATACATTCTTGAATAAAGTATTAACAAAATGTGTGTTTTAATGACGTATTGATTGTTTTGTGAGTCTTTATAACTGCCTCGTTAGCCTAGTGGTGCTGAGCGCGACTGCTACGCTAGAGGTCATGGGTTGGATTCCTAGGTCGAGCAAAGTGTTATCGGGTTTGTCTATGAAATTCTCAGTAGCAGCTCGGAGTTAGGAATTCATGCCTGGATAATGGAAATAGGCTCGCCCCCTATTACATGGAACCTAAACATACGGGCAAAGTATGGGTGTACATTAGTACGCTTCTGCCTAACCCTTTGGGGAATACAGTCGTTTTTTATTCAGTTACAATAATAAAACAATTATGTTTTTTTTCCTTCTATGCTTCTTTGTTTTGTTTTGTTAAACCATAAACATGTTTCTCCCAAGGGATTTTCCTATCAATCTTTTTTATGAATAACATGATTTATTGGTTACATTTCCCGCTCATTGACCTTTATTTGGATGAAAAATAGATCCCAAATTTGCGAGTTTTGCATTTTATCCTTGAGAAGCAACGCAGGTATGTTCTGAATTTTATCCATATATCTGCGTTAATAGCCTTTGAATAGCTTTCTCCCAAGATCTCCAGACAAAGACCTTTCTGCCAAACTACTGAATGTACAATCCCGTATCCTCATCATCACAAGGACCGTTATATACTGCATGCATCTAAAAAATCGAACGACAAACAATCTTGTATCCGTAGCAAGCCAATTGCTAAGGTTCTCTCCAAATCCTGCAGATTCAGACAAAATTTTCAAAAACCAACATTAAAAATGCTTAACAATTGTAAATATGTTAAGTAATTCAAAATCGTCATAAGCTGTGCACCGGTTCGCTATCATTTCCTCAAAATAATGCGAAATGTCAAAGGTGCGCAGACGCATACATAATACATGTTAGTAAACAGATTCTACTATCAGTATGAAGCCGGCCGCCATGGAGAGCGCACGTGTCGTTCAAGTAATTGTTGTTCTAACTTTGTGTTTGGGACTTCAAGCCAAAGTGTATACGAGATGCCAATTGACCCGTGAATTGCTGAAAAATAATTTTTCAAGGACCTTCCTTAGTAATTGTGAGTTGTATTTTGGTTATATCTTCATTATATGTGGTTCGCAGATAATTAAACATGCTTTATAAATGAGTGTACCTATAATTTTCTACTAAATGCTAGTTGATATGATGCTACGGTAAAATAAAATAATGTACCTTATTTGTTATATGGGAGAAACGTAGTGCCCCCGCCAAGACGATCCCTTAATTTTACCGTAGTAGCATTAATATTTTAATAACAAGGATCTTTAATATTTTATATATTACGTAGTAATTACATAAATAAAAACAAATAAACAAAACACCACCCACTCAGATAATAATCACAATTTTGCAGTTATATCCCTTACGAAATGATTTAGAAGAATTCCAACTGTACCTGTAAAATTATAAGAGTAAAATTAAGCTTTGCTAGATATAATAAATAAATAAATAATCTAGACGTCGGGAGGGACTTAGAAAAACATGTAGGTACCGTCGTAATTGGCCACGGTTCTTGTCCATGTCCTTCAAAAAGGGCACATGCGTTGTAGTACTGACAACCGGCATGTGTTGTTGACAAGATGCATGAACGTGGACGAAATAAAGGTAATATCGTCAGTAATTTTTCAATACGTAACAAACTTTCTTTTAATTCGTGATAGGCTTTCGCTTAACCGCCAGTCCGAATATCGAATCAGTCAGTAGATTGGCTTACTATAGATAGGATTTTGACATAAAAGGTCCTTATAAGTAATATCAAAATCCTATTTCTAGTAAGCAAATCTATCGATTGATTTGTTACTGGGAGTGGCCTTAAGCGATCCTGCGATCTATGATGGAGCACGGTTTCCTAGAAGAAACTGATTCACCTGTGATTTAAAGACAGCCAGATTACAGACACTTGTATTAGCATTAAGGACCAATATTCAATGTCATTTAATTCAAACTTAGGCCTTATAGCAAGGCGTTAGTTCAGTACGGTATTGGAGTATCACTAACGGTAATAATTATGCAAGTATCGTAGCATGTTGCGTCTTGTAGTTTATCCAATAAATGTCCACATATAGAAGAAAATATTGGAAACAGTTATCAAAATTGAATTTCATTTTCCAACGAAAATCCATTAGCACAATTTTCATTGAATGGTATCGACGATCCATCCTTTAATTCTGGAATTGATACAGAAATTAATTGTATTGAAAATATGGGATATGAGATTCATGCCATGGAGTAAAATATGTTGCTTGAATGTTTCTTTATTAAAGAGATTTAAAAGCGTTAAAACTAGGTATTGGGACAAAATTCTACTAAACTTCGATCATAATTAGTTTTTTTTTGTAAATGTTTGCAAAAGTCAGTGGAATGACAGTGCAAAATACTTTACTGGAAATAATTGTAAATTTTAGATGACTATGAAGTTTCGACCGGTTTTCCGGTCGTTTCTTTCCAGTGGACTAGTAGTAGTAGAAGAAATGGTAACCTAGATTAACGGTATCCAAATAAAAACACAGTTTGATTAAATTGTATTTGACATACATACATACATACACTCACGCCTTTCTCCCACAGGGGTAGGCAGAAACTATAGAAAATAAACTATAATTGTATTTGAATCACGATTTATTTTGGTATTACGATTGTATGAACAATTCAGTATCTCGCTGGACCCGTAAGATATTCGCTTGGCCCGTCAAATTCAAATTTTAATTGGTTCTCGCAATTCGTGGGTTTGTAACACATATGCGTTCACGATAAATGTAATTGCGACAGTATGGGTACCTATATATTAGACAAAACTGTGTACTATTAGCTTTTGCTGTACGGGAACGGGTTAAAGTCAATTCCTCACTGCCATTCAGATCGACATCTCTTAAGAGGCGAGAAAATATCTGACTTGCTCGGTAAGTGACGATTAGCTGGCGACCACTCTTACGTCGAAGTCTGTCTTAAAGCATCTTGTTGTGAGTTTCAACTTTAGCGCGTGAGAGCCAGTTCCCCCTCATGTGCGGCACCTCTGGTAGTCTGCAGTCCGTATGATCTCTTACCTATTGCCCGGCAACGCATCAACAAGGTCAAAGTGACCATTATGGACAGTGATTACTTCTTCCCATTAAGTAGCTCGTTTGCTAACATCTAACAGACCGGGCAAATTATTGTTTAATTTTTCTATAAGTAAACTCACAGTAGAACCGTAGAGTTATTCGGGCCTGGTTATTAACAATAAGTTGGATAGGATCCCAAAAACCATCTAATTTTAGCGAACTGTTAGGGTTGACACTCAGATTATAAATCGATGGCTAACAGTAACAGAGAACTCCTCTACCTAACCCTGCTAGTGCTGCTAGTGCTGCTTAGGCTACAGGCAAGTGTGTAAGTAGGACCTATGCTATTAGGCACTACTGCAAAGTTACGTGCTAATTCATTCAAACATTTTGTTTTTTCCCGGATCTGCGTGAGAATTAAATGGAGGTACAATTACGTACGGTTGTATACATGTGTGCGTGTATACACATCAATGTATTGTATTATTGTTAGTTGTACCTATTGTACTCTATCATTACTGATCGCCAGTCATGATTTAGTCAATGGGTTTTCCTTATATGAACATGATTTTTGGAAGTGGTAAGCAAGTGGTTTATATTCAAGTGTGGGCTGTGTTACGTGGCTTTTTTTGCCTGTGACGTCTGTCTACGTCTATTTTAGCTGTCGGTGATTTTAAACTAGTTTTTGTTAATATTTGTATAATAACTTTCGTGAGGCGTATTCATAATTATTTAAAGACTACACGGTTTACTCGATAAACGTTAACGTTAGTTTTTGTTAAATTTATGACATTCACATATTATTTATTTAGATACGTATTAGATTCCTATGGTGCGCAGAACCGGTACCGGTACAAGGTAGGTTGGTTCTGTCAGCAAACGAGTAGACGAGTCACTTGATGGTAATTAGTTATCGCCGCCCATTGAAACAGACACCAAGATGGTTTACGACAGTCTCCGACGTAAGGGTGTTCGCCAGCTAGTCAGATCCTAAGAGCTATTCTTTTTATACTAGACTTAATTCTAAAGAGACCATGACTTTCTAGAGGGTCCAGAAAATTGTTCTTTCTATTTTGTCTGCTAATTGATCCTTGACATTGTATTGGGATGCGCAAACGATTACAATAACGTTCACCCCTTTTTGCTTACAGTAGCTATCTCTTAAAACAAAGTGTAGGTAACGAGTTCCGATATTATAATCAGTGCATACAATTTCAATTAATCATGTTAAGTACATACTACATTATGTTTTCTACAGGATAATACATTTGAGACGACACAGGAAAACCACAGATAAAAATATTTATGAATGTAAATTGTAATCCGAAAAACCTGACTGCATAAAATAGCAATAACGGAGCCTGGTAGAGATGCGCTGACTTCTAGGTGCTGACGTAATGGGGTCGAGGTTGAGCAAGCACTGTTCAAGTTCAAAAGTTTTTATTTGAATCTACCTATTTCCCATGGCTTCACTCATATTCCAAAGGATTTTTTAAAGACAAAAGATAGCCTATGTCCTTCCTCAGGATGTAATGCATCTCCTTGCCAAATTTTATCGAAATCTGATTAGCGGCTTAGGTGAGAAAGGGTAACAGACAGACAGGTGAGTTCGCATTTATGATAGTAGCGGTTTCCCGTGGTTTTACTCGCATTCTAAAGGACTTTTTGAAGACAAATGATACTATAATTTATGTCCTTTCTATTTTATCCGTGTCTAATTTTATCGAAATCCCTAACCCCCTGTCTGTTCGGTACTAATGAATGATGGACATGGATAAATCTTACATGAAAATTAATTCTACCAGAAATACAGTATGATTGAAATAAATATGCGCGTCTGTGGTTGTCTGCAAGTGATTTTGCAGTAAATTTACATTTTAAAAGTCGGTGTGAAGACAATTTGGGTCGTTAATGTTTCCTATTCGTGATTTAACTACCTTAAAGTTGACTGGACCGCGACCTATCTTATAAAACTTCTGAATTAGAAACTCACCTATTGCTTTCATTAATAAAAAGGAAGAATTATTAAATTGAGCTGTATCCCGTAATAGGCGTGAAAATATGTGGAAGGAACTCTTGGGGTCTGAGTGATTGGTGACCCTTACGTCGGAGTCTGTCGTAAAATCACATTGGCGTGTGTTTCGACTTTTGCACGTAAGAGCCAGTTCCCCTCGGTTGCTGCGGCTCTGGTAGTCTGCAGTCCGTAAGGGGCTATTATGGGTCGGCGACGCATCAGCAACTCGTCTGGTGTTACGTGTCCATGGGCGATGATGACTATTTCCCACCAGGTGGCACTTCAGCCCATTTGCCGACTTAATCCATTAAAAAATTAACTATATAGATATAATCTGGGTGTTTTTAAATCACGTGTGAATCGGTTTCTACTAGGCAAGCACGCTCTATCGTAGATTGCAGTGTCGCTTAACATCAGGCGAACTGGCGGTCTAGCGCAAGCCTATCACGAATAAAAAAAACCAGGGCTTCTTCTCCAGTGAGTCGCTACTCGTAGTTTTCTGTGTTATACAATTCATCAATACCTGTCGCATTAGTAAAAACACGGTGGGCATTGTTGAAAAAGTCTATAAGAGGTGTTAGTATGTCTACTTACCAAAAGCTGAATATTTTAGCTCTATTATTATTGTCATGAGGTCAAATTGTCTGACATCAACAACAATGAAGAATTAGTCATCTCATTTAGCGAGTAATTACTTACGGCTCACCTGTAATTTATTACTGAATGAGTTGTTAAGTAATGCTTAATAGTAATGGCATTTAGTTATTGGTTGGAGCCGCAATATTCTTTATATATTATTATTACGAGCAATATTTATTGAAAATTGTAATTGCTTTCTTGAAAATGGTTTCTAAAGTTTTCAATGAGATTTATAAAGTAGTTCCCTACTAATGTATGTTTAGGGTCCCATGTAATGGAGGCGAGCCTATTGTCATTAAGCGAGCACAAATCAAAACTCCGAGCTGCTACTGAGAATTTCATAGAAGTACCCACACATTTCACAGGGTCGGTAACGCCCGCCTCCTATTGCGAGCAAGTTGTGCTTGCTAAGGAGGCGGCGGAGAGGGAGAGATAATTATCCACTTACTCCCGATCCCCAGTAGACGCACCGGGCGCAGGAGGGTACAGACAGACCTCCGGCCTCCATGAGCTGTGGCCTGCGGGCGGTTGACTTGGGGAGTCTGTCGCCCGACCAGACAATGGCCCCAGTAGGTGGCACACGTGCTCGGCACGCGAGCTCCAAGTGGGATGCGAGGCGAAGCCGCGGTCTTTGAAGGGGTCCAGCGAACACTGGATTTCGTTGAGCCTGTCATGATCGTGGCGAATGTCATGAATCCCAAACCTGCGCATCATTGATAATTATGCCGCAGAGATCATTATCTTTCTGAGAACACCTTTCTTATTAGTAGTGGTAGCTGCTGAACTTAAAGTCTTGTGTTCGAGTCCCAGGTCTAGCAAAATGTTATTTTATTTTAGACTATTTTCAGTACAAGCCTGGAATTTGGATTTGTGCCCGATAAATGTCCCCTTTCAAGAATACGGGCGTCGTGTTATGTGTGAAATAGAATAAATATTAAAACTGTTTCATTGTTATGGACATAATCACGTGGTACTGATAAAGATTTACATGTCATAATTAATGTAAATAATGAACGTGTAAACAGCAATGCAATGTTGACAGGATGTTATGTTGACATTGCATTTAAGAAGTTAAGCTACCCATCACCTGTGACAATGTGAAAATATTAGATGATAAAATATGAACTGTTATTTACCGTTGATACAATACTAGGTATATTGTGATAAACTACCTCATTAGTTTGGTGAGGTGTTGGGTTCGATTTTCAATTACCAGGTTTTTATTAGGGTTAGGTCTCAGTGTTATTAGGTTTTCTATGAAACTATCAGTATCAATATAGACTAGCCCCCATTACATTGCTCGTTTGCCCTCCAATTCTATAAAAAAACATTGTACCTTTTTTTTTGTTTACGGGGGAAACCTTCAGAAGTCGACTGTCCCCATTGCATGGTATCTAATATACCGGCGAACAATTTTTTTTTATGGGATAGGAGGGCAAACGAGCAGACGGACCGCCTGATGGTAAGCGATTACCGCCGCCCATGGACTCCCACAACACCAGAGGAGTCACAAGTGCGTTGCCGACCTTTTAAAAGGGGATTGGGCCTCCGGTAACCTCACTCACTCGGCGAAACACAACGTAAGCGTTGTTTAACGCCGGTTTTCTGTGAGGCCGTGGTATTACTCGGGTCGAGCCGGCCCATTCGTGCCGAAGCATGGCTCTCCCACGTAAAGAACACTAATCTACTACTATGAATTTCATAGAAAAACCCAATGATTATTTTAGAAATATATTGATTATTTCAAGATACCTTTCGCACTGGGACGCTTGGCCCGTATCGTGAGGGACTTCACAAACGTACGGAATAGCACATCATGGTATCGAAAACTGTCAAATTTCTTCAATCAATTTTCAATTTAATTTACAAATAATGCCTGCCTCATTAGTCTAGTGGTCCCAGAGGTCCTGGGTTCGATCCCCAGGTCGAGCAAAGTGTTATTGGGTTTTTCTATGAAATTCTCAGTAGCAGCTCGAAGTCTGGATTTGTGCCCGGTTAATGGCTTCAGGCTCGCCCCCTATAACATGGGACCTAAACATACCGGCGAACTGTGTACATTAAGTATGCCTCTGCCTAACCCTTCGGGGAATACAGGCGTGATGGTATGATTCAAGAGGAAGGTTTTAATCTATTTAAACGCTAGGACTCTTAGGAATGGGGCAACGTGGGAGAAACCGCGGGCTGGTCCCTTGTAATAGTAATAAGTACATTTTAAATTTTATCTGATTCCAGGGGTGTGTTTAATAGAGCAGGAGAGTGACAGAAACACATCTGCATATGTCGTGAAGACTGCAAGACGTAAATATTATGGATTGTTCCAAGTAAGTAACAATCTTAGTAGCCAGAGTATATCAGCCATGTTAGGACGCGTCAGTAGACCTTCAGTAACAGAAAATGGTCGCCGTAGCTGAAACTGGCATGGATGTCTCTCATCATCAATCATAATAACACCTAGATTGTTTTATTAGCCTTGTGGTCCTGAGCAGGACTGCTAAGCTAGAGGTCCTGGGTTTGATTCTCAAGTCGAGCAAAGTGTTATTGGGTTTTTCTATTATATTCTGAGTAGGTTCGGAGTTTTGGGATTTGTGTCCCGTTAATTTCAATAGGCTCGCTCCCATTACATGGGACCTAAAAATACTGGCAAACTGTGGATCTATATTAGTATGCCTCTGACTATCCCTTCGAATAGAGGCATGATTGTATGTTAATCTATACATATAAAATGCTTTGTCCTGAATGACTGACTGACGGATCAACGCACAGACTAAACCGCTGATCGTACAGACCTGAAACTTGGAGGGTGTGTTCTTTGTATGACGTAGGCATCCAATAAGAATGGATTTTTGGAAATTCACCTCTTAAGGTGGTGAAAAGGGGGGTGAAAGTGTCTATGAAAGTCCGTAATTTTTTAGCGGGTGAAACCGCGGGTTACGGCTAGTATCTATATATAAATGTTATTTGTAATCAGTTTTGATTATTTATTAGTTTGCAGGTGTGATTTTGACCTTGGTTTGAAGATAATGTAGCTAATTACAATTTCAGATAGGAAGTGAATGGTGCAAGGAGGGCAAGAAAGGTGGGAAGTGTGACATTACATGTGAAGGTAAGTGCACCGACAAATAATTAACTCGTAACACAAGCATTTAGCTTAGCACGAGGGGTTTACAAGAATACTAGTAATGTGCGACCCACATTGCTAGTAAGCTTTTTAAAAGAAAAAAAATCACGAATAGTTACATTATTGTTTTGTTGTTCAATAGTTTTAAAGTCCGGCGGAATTTCCGAATCCGAATTTCCCACACAAACGTAATACCAAAGTAAATCGTAATCCGAACAAAATTTCATCAAATTGTGTTATTATTCGGATTACGATACGGTTAATCTAGATTCCTACTCTACCATTTCATCAAAAATACTTCACTGGAAATGAATGTAAGCGAATGTAATTCTTGATAACTTTAGCAAGTTTGGAACGATTTTTTGGTCTTTTATTTCCAGTGAAGTAGTAGTAGACGAAATAACAGGGTAGGAACCTAGATTAACCGTGTCCAAATCCGAATAATAATACAATTTGATAGAATATTGTCTGGATTACGATTTATTTTGGTATTACGTTTTTGTGGGCAATTCAAGTTCCGCCGGACCCTTAAGATGGTGATAGTAGCCCCTTTCACTTGGAGAGAAAACCCGTGCTCAGTAGTTGCTAAGTAAATGGGTTGATGATATAACTTATGTACTTTTTCCCGTGCGTTCACTTGCATCCCAAAGAATTTTTCGAGACAAACGGTAGCCTATGTCCTTTTTGAAGTTGTAATCTGTCTCCTCGCTAAATTTTACCGAAATCTGTTCAGCGGTTTCGCCAGGAAAAGGTAACAGATAAACAGTGGTTCCTTTGCATTTATAACATTAGCATGCGTAATACAAAACAATTACAAAATAAAATAAATACTCATTTTAATTTTATGAATTAAAATCCACGATTTTTTCACATTCCCAGCATTGCTAGATGAGGATATAAAGGATGATGGTGTCTGCGCCACAAAGGTGTTTGAACTAGAAGGCTTCAAGTACTGGTCGAAGTGGGAGGCCAGGTGCAAGGGACACGTTCTGCCCGACATTGAGAAGTAAGTCACTCTGAATTAGTACTAGCCATCCTGACAGTTGTCCTGTCTAAATTTTTTTTTCTTTTATAAATATAAATTTGTTTTTTTTTTAAATTGCCCCACACTAGGATTTTCTCCTGTATCGTGGGTGCGTTTACAAATAAAAATTCTCACATACACAAACGCCCAGACCCGGAACAACTATCTGTAGATCCTACAACTATTTGCTCCGTGTGGGGATCGAACCAAAAACACGTGGCGCAGAAGCCGATCGCTCAACCGCTACGCCAATCGTATCGTCAATCGGGTTCGATCCCCGCACGAAACAATTATATGTATGACCTACACGTAGTTCGTAGTAGTTCTGGATGTATGTGAGAATTTGTCTTTGTAAATGCACCAACGATACAGGAAAAATTCTAGTGTGGTGCAACGTTTTTTAAAAGAAAAAATGCTCTGCACGTCCTTTGGGAATCGAATATGACGTCCCATTATCAGCTGTCGTGCTTACCACTATATCAATAAGGCAGTTATATGTTTACATAGCAACGTGTTTATTAGCTAGTACATAGTAACGAGTATTGTAATTATTTTACTACATAGTGACAAATAGCACCGTAAAACACACAACGGTTTTATGGTTCCGTTGTTCAATTAGGAAATCTCATACATTTTATTTCTCCCTTCGTTTCTAAATTTAAGTAGTACCTTGGTCTCTAAATTTTAGTCCAATATAAGGTTTTATATTCGAAATATGGTCGACGACCATAAGACGACGACTTGATCATTTAGAGTACAAAACCATTATTTATTTTATTAATTAAGTATTAAAGTTTAATTAGAAGTGCTTTTTTTAGAGTAGAAAGTTCTTAATTCGGTTGTAACTATATGTTTTTTTAATGTTTTTTACTTCAGAACTCCATCATTAATAAATTGATTTGGAAAAATCCTTTTTATTTAAACGAGTGACTAATACTCCTGAAGTGGTCTCATTCATATTTGGTGAAGACCGGATTATTCTTTATCAATTGATCTGCAAGATTAGTCAGTCCATGGGTGGGTCACCGTGCCTAAGAGAGTACGTACAGCCTTCGGTCCCGCTGGATAAATGAATCCTATTAAATACAATTGTGACTACGGAACCCTTCTCACAAAGTTGATGTGCACTTGGCAGGGCTTTATTTATGCTTGCAATCACTCAAAGTTAGTTCGACTATTTACTAAAGATAAATATTTAATAACATAGGCGTCTGGACCAGAAGATAAATGTTTACTTAAATTTGTTCCATCTTTGCTCGCGGCGCCGTTCGTGTAAATGAGAGATTTTAGATTTTTTTGTGTTATTACACAGATTTCTGAGACTTAAACGGAAGACAATAGTGTTAGCATAATATTATTATATTTTTTATGGGATACGAGCAGACAGATCGCCTGATGGTAAGCGATTACCGCCGCCCATGGACACCCGCAACACCAGAGGAGTCACAAGTGCGTTGCCGACCTTTTAAAAGGGGATTGGGCCTCCGGTAACCTGACTCACTCGGTGAAACACAACGTAAGCCTTTTTTAACGCCGGTTTTCTGTGAGGCCGTGGTATCACTCCGGCCATTCATGCCGAAGCATGGCTCTCCCACGTAAAACAAGGCTGCTATATTAAGGTCCCATGTGTCTATTGACATTAACCGGGCAAATATCGGGCACAATTTAAATTTACCATGTATGGAAACAACATTTTGGAATGCAATAATATTGAGTATTGACTGTTGAGAAAATCCAAACTCCGAGACTGCTACTGAGAATTTCATAGAAAAATCCAATGACACTTTGCTTGACGTGGTAATCGAAGCCAGGACCTCTAGCGTAGCAGTCGTCCTTACGACCAACATGAGGCAATTAATTGTATGGTAGGGCAAACGCATAATCCTGTCCATGGTCGCGGCGAATGTCATTAATGTAGGTACGAGTCTGACATACCCTGCTGCCCCCCCAGGTGGCAGACGATCCATGACGAACCACTTGTATATTAAATAACATTAAATATAAAAAAAACCCGCAGCATCAAAAAATGGTTACCATGTTCTTGCAATATCATTTAAGTAACGGGATACCAAATTCAAATCGATCAGACCTGTGAAAGTTGCGTACATCCCTTGATCAACCAGAAAAGAGCTGATAATCATTAGACGGCTGGTCACATTTCCTTAAATCATAGCTAAGAACACTTTCGATCAAGTAACCTTTCAAATGAAAAAAAACAGCATCAAAATCGGTCCATCCGTTTGGGCGCTACGATACAAAAGACAGACACACAGATACACACTACAAATTTATAACACCCCTCTTTTTCTTCGGGCGTTAAAAAGGTCCAACGCGGAATAAATACGATTATATTCAAGTTTATACGTAACTTTCAAATAAATATTTATGCTTCGGTTGGGTAAGCACGCAGCGTAAAAACCGAAGCATTTACTCGATGGTATCGCATTGAGGAAAATAATTTCTCATTCATATAAAACATGTAGTTTACATTGAATGTATTGTTTGAAATATACATTGTATCTACATAAATAATAATAAACATGTAAATGCTTGTTAGTTCAAAATATACTTAATTTTAAGGAAAATAAAACTGACTTTAAGTATTTTATGCATATAAAATCATTGGACTGACAAGAGTCGTGTAAAAAATATAAAGGGCGGTTGAAGATTTAGACGGTGAATTAATTATATTGTTTTTTTAAAGACACTTACAAGTCAATGATTTACATTTTTGAAACTAGATGGCGCTATATGTCTTAACTAACGTCCTCCGAGATAAACTCTGAACAAAATAAACTCAGAGAATCATGATCTCTTTTAAAATCCAGACAGAAGTAACAATATGTGAGTGTTACATTGCAGGGAAATGTTTGAGATGACCTTTTGAAGAAAGAGCCATAGCGGCTTTGATTAGACCAATCCCAGCTGACGGCATGCATGCATCAGTCATTGTGTAGCTCGACCATAATCTAGGGAGCTCAGTAACCCGTCCTACGACGATACCAGATCAGTAACACCAAATAATAATAATATAATTAAAGGCTAATAAAATGCAATGCAATTGGTATAAACGTTATGAATGATATCGCTACATAATCATAAATTAAACTCCGCGCTGCGGTAAGTTTGTGTTTGTTCAGGGTAATCTCAGAAACTACGGATTTACATATGGTTTCACCTATGTATTTTAGAAGGATATAGGCTATTATATTTTATAGCCATGTGAGTGATAGCCTAGTGGTATGACCGTTGGACTGCCAAGTGAAAGGTCTCGAGTTCGAACCTAAGGCACGCACCTCTGACTTTTCGAAGTCATGTGCGTACTAAATACAGGGTGGGCCAACATTTTTTGCAAATAGCATCACTAGGTTTTTTTGAAAACCGTTCGAGGGATGGGCGCGCGGGTTGCGGGAAACTATGCGTCACTTCATGCAATTTTAGTCACGATGGAGCGCTTCACGGGACAACAGCGTGCTTTTTGTGTAAAATAATTTTACAAAAACAATGATTCCTACGTTACGACGGCCCATTTTCACATCAATGGGCACGTGAATAAACACAATTGTCGATATTGGAGCAGGGACAACCCTCGCCTTAAACACCAAAAGACACTTCATTCACCTTCAACGACAGTATGGGCTGCCATATCAGCAAAGGGCATAATTGTTCCGTATTTTTTCGAAAATAATCAAGGAAATAATGTAACTGTGAATTCAGCGGAATACGTCAAGATGTTGCAAGACTTTTTGAAGCCGCAGTTCCATGAATTTTAAGGGTGCAACATCAGGACCTAGATGCAACAAGATGCAGCAACATGCTATACGTCAAATGTGAGTTTACCGGTAGTCAAAGCAATGTTTCCGGACAAATTGATTTCTCGCAGAGGTGATATCCCATGGCCTCCGAGAAACCCGGACCTTACACCATGCGATTTTTTCTTGTCTTCTTTTCTCTTGAAAAATCGAGTGTACCGATGACAATATCCCAATTACAACAAAACATCCACGAGGAGATAGCCGCGGTCCCCCGCAGCATGCATCAGCGAGTTCTCCAAAGTTTGCGTAGTCGATTGCAGGAGTGCCAACAACGAGACTGCGCACATTTAGACGATGTCATTTTAAAAAAATAAATTTCATTAAATGATTATTACGTTACATAAATTATCAACAAAATAACATTTGTAGTTTTATTTCTACTCATGTTTCAAAAGTGCAAAAATTTGGCCCATCCTGTAGTTAATTATCACGCGCTTAAACGGTGAAGGAAAACATCGTGAGGAAACCTGCATGCCTGAGAGATTTTCTGGATGGCGTGTGAAGTCTGCCAACCCGCACTAGGCCAGCGTGGTGGACTATAGCCTAATCCCTCTCAATTTGTGAGGAGACCCGTGCCCAGCAGTGGGACAGTACAATGGGTTGATTATGTTACATAACAACATAAATGCATTCCTTTTTACAAATATAGGCTTAAATTTATTTTACTGCGAAATTTAATAGCTAAGTAATGTTTTTGCGCTTACTAAGTCCGTATATTTGCATATTTATTCCCAAGTGTCACCCAATTTTGAGTCCCTTGTAAAAATGATCAATACATATTATTTTAATTACAAATTCCTACATACAATACATAATATGCTATGTAAAAAATTACAACATTGTTCGTCAGACTATGAATACGGGTAAATACACGTAATACCGAAAACCGGCGTGAAACAACGCTTACGTTGGGTTTCGCTGAGTGAGTGAAAATACCGGAGGCCCAAACCCCTTTTAAAAGGCCTCTGGAGCTTCAGGTGGCCATGGGCGGCAGTAATCGCTTACCATCAAGCGACACGTCTGCTCGTTTGCGTACCCCATTAAAAAAAAACCCGATGATAATTTTTGACCTTCTTCAAAAATAAGGATTTCAATTTGGACTTGGATTTTCAGTTGGACTGCCAAGTCAAAGGTCTCGTGTTCGAACCCAAGGCACGCAGCTCTGACTTTTCGGAAGTCATGTGAATATTAAATAGTTAATTATCACGCGCTTAAACGGTGAAGGAAAACATCGTGAGGAAACCTGCATGCCTGAGGATTTTCTCGATGGCGTGTGAAGTCTGCCAACCTGCACTAGGCCAGCGTGGTGGACTATAGCCTAATCCCTCTGAGAGGAGACCCCTGCCCAGCAGTGGGACAGTATAATGGGTTGTTTATTTTATTTATGGCCATGTGAAACTAGGGTGGGTCGCTAGTACGATATAAATTATTGTCTCGAACATTCGGGGTCACAGGGTGGCCAGCCTCGCATTAAATTTGTTGATTGGCAATCACTTTACAAAGGCGTAAACTGTTACTAATTGACCCAATTGATATGACAGATCATAACAATGCATCACACATAGTATTACAAAACGAAGGGTTAGGCAGAGATGTATTTAATGTAATTGTAATGTAATCTATTGTGTTCTTTAAAATAGACCATGGTTTTTTTGAGTTTGATGAAAGAAAAGCCTAATAAAAACCACAATGCTCAACCTCTGAATCGAACCCAGAACCTCACACTAAGCAGCCTCACTGACAGTATATAAAGTAAAATTTTTGCTAGAGAGTCTACTCTGAAGAAGGATGTACACATGTACACATCCCTCCACAGAGTAGACTCAGAGGATGCTCCCTTTATTTAATTGGAAAGACAATACTGTCTTTCCAACTAAATAAAGACCAGGCGGGTGTTTTGCCTGGAGACCACAGCCCGAAGTTAGATGATATCGAGCATCTGCATCTGTATACGCAAGTTGCACGGTAAATATTACTAGCGCGATTGAGGTTTTGTTTTATCAATGTAGTGCGATAGATGTCGCTACACGTTCCTTCACCAATTTCAATAGATATAGTCGCAAGTTGATCTTAAGATAACATTATTTATTCCAGGTGTCCAGACTGGGTGCATCCTCCGAACAGAGCTTCACCGCCACGTGACAAAAGAACAGCGAGAGGCAAACGTAACATCAGGAGATTCACCAGAAGAGCAATATTTTTGAATAAACTTATTTAGACTGTGGTGGGGCATGTTAGGTTTAGATTTTGTTAATTGTCAGCTGTCAGAGATATGACAGCATTTATGTTTACGTTTTTAAGTTTGAGAGACGAAGTAGTGACTCGTATATTTACTTCATAAGTGATTGTGTAGGGGGCCAAATTGTGGAATTTCCCTGATATCAATTTATATTTGCACCACAGAGAAAATTATCTAATGTGAATCATAAACAGTAATTGATCGGACATTCTACGATAAACTGCTCTTACCAAAATCGTATCAGGTCAGGTCAAAGAGACTGACGGCCATATTTGATCTGAAATAGGAGTTGAAGGTCCCACAATTATATGACAGATTGAGACATGATTTACAGACGGTCTTTTGACAAATCGAGACGACAGCACCATCTGGTAGCACTAAATGGTATCAATGACGTCGCAGTCTGAAGGGGAAATCAAGACAGCGGAAAAGCCGACCGAGCTACCGGGACACACTTTACTCTCGGAAGTTGACATTTGCGCACGTCGTGAATCCGTCACGCGTTCCTTATGAGATAGGGTACATATAGCGTTTCTCCGACATAGGTAATATGTTTTTATAAGACCATCTCAAAGGTACAGTCTATAAACTTTTTTATATCTTTTTTTTTAAGTTTACTAGCAATGTGGGTCACACATGCACCCCTCGTGCTAAGCTAAATGCTTGTGTTACGAGTGGGTTTACGTTGGTAGTGTAATGGGTGGGTTTCGAACCGGCAACCACATGATCGCAAGTCCGACGCCCTAGCCATTACGCTGCCGCCGCTTTTATGTCCCTAAACACGATATCATAACGCATCATGTTACTTGCGTTGATCTTATTTTTCCTAATCTTGTGGAAATTTTCCCAAGATCCTTTGTTATATCTACGCCAATCAAATCATAGCCACATGCCTAGTGAATGTTTTTTTATTTCCGATATCTTGTCATTAATCAGTCTATGAGTTGAAGTTGAGAGAAGAAGCAAAAAAGGAGTGGAATAACTTCTCTGTTAAATATACTTATAGTTCAAAAATGGTCATCGGTATTTTTTTAATGGGATACGCAAACGAGCAGACGGTTCACCTGATGGTAAGCGATTACCGCCTCCCATGGACACCCGCAACACCAGAGGAGTCACAAGTGCTTTGCGGGCCTTTTAAAAGAGGTTTGGGCCTTCAGTATTTTCACTCACTCGGCGAAACACAACGTAAGCGTTGTTTCACGCCCGTTTTAAGTGTTTCTGTGTCGGTTTTCGGTGTAACGTGTATTTACCCGTATTCATAGTCTGACGAACAATGTTGTAATTTTTTACATAGCATATTATGTATTGTATGTAGGAATTTGTAATTAAAATAATATCTATTGATCATTTTTACAAGGGACTCAAAATTGGGTGACACTTGGGAATAAATATGAAAATATACGGACTTAGTAAGCGCAAAAACATTACATGGGTATTAAATTTCGCAGTAAAAAGGTTTAAATTTAAAACCTATATTTGTATAAAGGAATGCATGTATGTTGTTATGTAACATAATCAACCCATTATACTGTCCTGCTACTGCTGGGCACGGGTCTCCTCTCAAAATGAGAGGGATTAGGCTATAGTCCACCATGCTGGCCTAGTGCGGGTTGGCAGACTTCACACGCCATCGAGAAAATCCTCAGGCATGCAGGTTTCCTCACGATGTTTTCCTTCACCGTTTAAGCGCGTGATAATTAACTATTTAATATTAACATGACTTCCGAAAAGTCAGAGGTGCGTGCCTTGGGTTCGAACACGAGACCTTTGACTTGGCAGTCCAACGGTCATACCACTAGGCTATCACTGCTTGTTGTTATGTACTTCAATAAATTATGATTTTTTTTATTAAGATGTTTTTTTAATGCTTTTAACATTACGTTAATTTTTAAAGTAAAAATATAACATACAGAATTGCAACCAATTTTGGGCTTCTGAATGCCACTAACGACAGTCATAGCGTGTACGTATAATGTAACAGGGTTTGAAGGTTTTACCTAAAGATCATTTATTTATTAAAATTTAGCTATGTACTAGATTTGTTACCTTCGACTTCCGCGTTGAATCTTTCGAACGCGGAAAGCGCCGACCCTGAAATTGTTACTTAGGTAGTAATACAATAAATAACACGATTATCTCTTCAATTATTGCTTATGTGCAAATGAGTAGTCAAGTCACCTCATGGTAAGTAGTCACTGTGGCCCAAGTAAACCTGCATCAACAAAAGGAGTTGCTGATGCGTTGCTCACTACGGAATGCAGACCGGAGTAGTCAAAAGGAACTAGCTTTCATGCGCAAAAGTCGAAACGCACACCAAGGTGCTTTACGACAGACTCCGGCGTAAGGGTGAACGCCATTTTTAGGGTTCCGTACCTCAAAAGGAAAAAAACGGAACCCTTATAGGATCACTTTGTTGTCCGTGCGTCCGTCCGTCTGTCTGTCTGTCAAGACCTTCGAGAACCCGTGAAGTTATCAAGAAGCTGTGAAAAAATCAAACTTCTAAGTTGACGTAAAAAACGTATATTTCGACACTCTTAAGGGAATTTCAATTTATAGGGGTATTTTTCGTTGACCTAGAACTATGAAATTTGGCAAGTAATACCGTCTTATACTTCACTAGCGGCCCGACCGCGGTTTCACCCGCGTTGCCCCATTCCTAAGAGCCAGAGCGTATCACTCTATCTATTATAAAAAAACCGCTTCAAAATACGTTGCGTAGTTTTAAAGATTTAAGCTAAGCATGCATAGGGACGGACTGACAGCGACAGCGACTTTGTTTTATACTATGTAGTGAAGTATAGGGAAAAATCTTAGAATTCTATTAATTAATTATAATACTCGTATGTACTATCGGCCAACGCCATATCTAGCCACCGTAAGGGCTATATTTGCTTGCAGCTTTGGCTGCTATACCAGTGCTTACCTTCGCTTGTCAACCAATAGCATCATCCTTTTTATGAAGTCAAAATCATATCTCTAATCATATAAACAAAAAAAAAAGAAATTAAACTACTTTTTATGGATTTTATCCCGTCATATTTATATTATTTAATTCCTAAAAGCTAACACCACGGTGTGCACGGGATTATGTTTTCAAAATGGCTAGATATGGAGTTGGCTGATAGTACCTGAAAATTTGTAGTCCGGTTTTTTATGGATTATGTCGGCAAACGAGCTGATGAGTCACCAGGTAGTCATTGCCGCCAATAGACATCTGTAACACCAGAAGAGTTGCTGATGTGTTGCCGACCTTTAAGAGTTGCTGCAGCTCTGATAGTATGCAGTCTATAGGACTGCATACTACCAGAGCCGCAGCAACCCAGCGGAACTGGCTCTTACGTGCGAAACACACACCAAGGTGTTTTACGACAGATTCCGATGTAAGGGTGGTCGACAGTCAGACCCCAAGAGGTCCTACCACCGAGCAAGTCAGATATTTTCACGCCTATATGAAAGGCAGTAAGGAACAGTACTCTAACCCGTTCTCACACTGTGTAAGATTTATATGTTCACCACATTCATATTATGTTACGTAATATTGTATTAATAATTTTGAGTTAGGTACATACTTGGTCAACAATTTCCCTTAACATAGATAGCTTTGCCCCTCATTCCAAATTGGATATTTGGAATTTAAGTCAGATATTAATAAACTGTATATGCGATACGATTCTTGCATTCTGTCTATAGTTTCTACCTACCGCTGTGGGAGAAAGACGAGAGTGTATGTAGATATGTATGATTAACCGTTTTTCTGTACCATTGCTGGGAGAGGCCTACGTCCAGCTGTGGACGAATATAGGCTGATGATGATGATGAAGATGATTACTGGGTATGGGTCTGCTCTTGGAATGAGAGCGGTTAGGCTATAGTCGCTACTATACTAAGCCACGCTGGCCTAGTGCGGGTTGGCAGACATCACACGCCGTTGAGAAAACCTGTTACACATGCTGTTAAAAGTACACAGCTAGGTTTAGTTCTTTTGTAGGTTTAGGTCCTATGTAATAGGGCACCCCCTATTACATAGGACCTAAACCTACAAAAGAAAGCTCACCAGCTTATTGTATGACAGGGACAAATCCAAACTTCAAGCTGCTACTAATAATTTTATAGAAAAGCCACTAGACAAATGGGGCAAATACTCTATAATCCTTCCAATAAAATGCATCCCACCAAAAACATTTTCATGTAAAATTTTGCCAAGATGAGATCATATACTCGTACTCGTACTGTCAAAAAGTTATCAAATCTTATGTAGAGGCAAGCTTCTAACTCTACATGCGCACAACTGTGGAATGAACTTTCGCCTGCAGTATTTCCGGACCAATACGACCTTCAAACCTTCAAGAAAATAGCGTACTCCATTTTAAAAGGCCGGTAACGCACTTGTGACTCCTCTGGTGTTGCGGGTGTCCATGGGCGGCGGTAATCGTTTACCATCAGGTGATCCATCTGCTCGTTTAGCCTCTATTCTATAAAAAAGCCTTAACTTCAAAAACTCTACACCTTGGCCAAAATACATGGCATAGCCGTTTCGTCATTACACGAACTAATCTATATATATAAAACTCCAAGGTGACTGACTGACTGACATAGTGATCTATCAACGCACAGCCCAAACCACTAGAGGGATCGGGCTGAAATTTGGCATGCAGGTAGATGTTATGACGTAGGCATCCGCTTAGAAAGGATTTTGATAAATTCTACCCCCAAGGGGATAAAATAGGGGATGAAAGTTTGTATGAAACTTTATCAATTTTAAACCGATCGGGCTGAGACTTTGCATGCATATAGCTACTATGACGTAGGCATCCCCTAAGAAAGGATTTTGATAAATTCCACCCCTAAGGGGATAAAAGTTCATATGGAACAAAGTAACTATTTCACGCGGACGAAGTCGCGGGCAAAAAGCTTGTTGTATAATAAAAAAGTAATGTAGGATGAATATTTTTTTTATCTTCCGCCTTAGTGACGGTAATGAAACGTCCCACTTTTAACCCCTAATTTAAGGGGTTGAGGGATGCATTTTTTTAAATAAAATGTATATCTACTCCGTATAATAAGATTACCTTAATATTTTTTGCAAAACGTTAGTAAACAGATATTTCCTGTAAATTGTAAGCTTAAATTTCATTGGTCAACACGATTAAGTTAAATATGCAAACTCATGCTTGCAAAATATGGGGTTACGAAAAACACGACGGATTATTAAGAGTTTTACCGTAGCAGCTTCTTGTTATTTATTCAAAATAATCCCTTACGTAGCTCATGTGAGTTTTAAATAACCTTACTTGTGTCAAAATTTGGAAATTGAATGGATCTTTGCGAAGCAAAACATGATAATATTATGACAGCCAGTTTTGAACTCTTGTGTCAAAGTGCTCTGCACAAATAGCTTAGAAATATTGTTTCGTTGCCGTAGAATAATCTTTGTTAAATTAAAAAAAAAAAAGACGTGTGGCACTCGGGGACTGCCGCGGTAAAGCTATTGCATAGCGTTTTTTATCAACTTATGTAATACAACCAATGCCACCTAAAGGCGGGTTGCTGAACTAAAGAGACAAGCGTGTTAGGTTTTTTTCGTTACGGAATTTCTGGATTCGGTCCCCACGCTCAAGGCCCGCGATAGAAGCTATGCAATAGCTTAAAAATAATGTGACGTCACGATAAGATGTTGAAGAGAAATTTGACATCACAAGCAACGTTCTTGATAGCTTTGTTGTTTAAATCGTCAATCATCTTTATTGATAAAGATGTATAATGTTATAGACGCCAGCAACACCAGTGGTATCACTCTCGCGTTGTCATCTTGTGACTTCACCTGTTAAGCTTCATTTGCATAGTAATTTCGCTGGTTATTTATTATACCAACACCATATATACCAACCTTCAGGGTAGCTAAGGGGCTCATGGCTAAGTAATAACTAAGCTGATCAACTGATCTGCAAGGTTAAGGGTATTACATTGCAAAATGACCTTGAGGTTTAGTATTTGTTAGTCACAGGCATTGCGGGGGTGCTTCATGCGGGCCGCTAGTGAGGTTTTGGGTATATCTTTATTATTTCAAAATATTCAAAGAAATAAGAAAATAAAAACATATTCATTAAAATTTTTTTGGTATAAAATTCATGACAATGTATTACGCCGTTAAAGACAAGAAATACAAATTAGGTTAAAAAAGGCCTATTTACTTCAATTATTATCCAAACTTGGCGCCAATTTATAAAAATTTTAATCAATACAATTTGTTTGTGATTTGTGACCTTAAATATTTTTTATATGGCAAACGCACATAAGGATTCCACTAGAAACTTCTTTAAAGCTAGGGTGTTTTTTGGATTTGAGCGATGTAATACCCTTAAATTGCGCTCGCTGCGGTCAGTCTGTAGATGGGTGACCATTCTTAACGAGACCGTCTGTGCCTCGGAGAGCGCGTCAAGCCGTCGGTCCAGGTTGTCATACGAACATCTATGATAATTGATAGTGGTAGTCAGAAGCCTAAAAATAGTCTGACAACCAATCTGTTCTCCTACCTTTCAAACCGTATTTATATACAATCTTATTTAAATTTATATAGAATCGTATAATGCTAACACAATATTGTTTAGCGGCAGCTTATACCTCTCGCATTTATGAATGTAACCGACGTCGGCCCACTGTAACGTCAACGACACGTTTGGCGGAGCGGATCAGCTTCTGCACCACGTGTTGTGGGTTCGACCCCATACGGAGCATATTTATTTATTTATTTATTCATATAACAATTCGCATTGTGTTTTAATTATATAGTACATTAATTAAAATATTACAGCTAAAAATAACAAATTGTGAATTTCAAACAATAAATAAAGTAAAAGTAGTCAATAACATATAACATAATGATAAATTTTATGTCAATAGATTGTAAATAGTTATTATAGGAATTATTGTAATTATTATCATGTCTTAGCCTATTAATGAGTCACAAGTAGATGGTAGGTACAAAAAGGTAAATTACTAATATAAAAACTATTTACCATCATTTGTCTCCAATTCAGACAGAGAATATAAACATTTATTTAACAAAAATGCTTTAAGTTTACCTTTGAATAGAGTATCTTTGTAAATCAATGATCTTAAGTCAGTATCAAACTATTAAATAACTCCACTGCTTGATATTTAGATGCTTGATAGATAGAGCAAATATTTGTATGTCTTACTGGCAGTTGTTCCGGGTCTGGGCGTTTATGTGAGAATTTGTTTGTAAACGCACCCACGATGCTGGTGAAAATCCTAGTGTGGGCCAACGTTTTTATTTTTAAAAAATACTGTCAAACTTGCTTCTGAACATGTCGATTGAGACGCAAATCAAATCAAAATCATTTATTATCAGGCATCTATGGCCTATAGATATATGTCTTACACACGAACATAATTTAAAATAAATAACAATTGATTTTAGTATACAGAGAAGCAAAGTAACATTTTTCAACAGATGTCACTACCTGACGGTTCCGAATTTACGAATGTGAAGGCAAATTTCGATCTGGCGGGTGGGACTCACGAAATAGCGTTTGGCGTAGTTATCTAACCAGAAGACGCAGGTTCGAATTATGGCCTCAGTCGATCTGTCATTTATATCAATATGTAACAAGGCATATTTTTTCAATTATATGATTTTTATTGCAAATTTAACATAACATACCATCACGCCTGTATTCCCCGAAGGGTTAGACAGAGGCGTACTTAATGTACACCCACAGTTCGCTGGTATGTTTAGGTCCCATGTTATAGGGGGCGAGCCTATAGCCATTCACCGGGCACAACTCCAGACTCCGAGCTGCTATTGAGAATTTCATAGAAAAACCCAATAACACTTTGCTCGACCTGGGGATCGAACCCAGGACCTCTAGTGTAGCAGTCGCGCTTGGGACCACTAGACTAATGAGGTAGTCAGTAATATTGCAAATTTATTCTTCTTTTTTCTAAATAAACAATTTATTAGTATTACCTATTACTTATGTGGTTTCGTTGGCTCACCAAGCTACTACCGTGTTCCTAATATATAGCGTTAACGTCGAAAATTACGTAACATTAATGGAATCGAATCAATTTGAATTCGACATTCGTTAATTAAAACAGTTTCTCGCGGATCGCTAATTACTAAACGATAATATCGCGGCAATCCATTTCGTTTCACGGGTTAAGGGCGGCGGGCGTGATAAAGTTTTTGAAGATTAATGTTAATATTAAATTAAAATTTTGGCAGAAATTAGACTGTAGCCTAATTTTTTTTTGGGATAGGAGGGCAAACGCGCAGACGGATCACCTGATGGTAAGCGATTACCGCCGCCGATGGACACTCGCAACACCAAAAGAGGAGTCACAAGTGCGTTGCCGACCTTTAAAAGAGGATTGGGCCTCCGGTATCTTCACTCACTCGGCGAAATACAACGTAAGCGTTGTTTAACGCCGGTTTTCTGTGAGGCCGTAGTATCACTCCGGTCGAGCCGGCCCATTCATGCCGAAGCATGGCTCTCCCACGTAAAAAATTATAAATACGCACATGATTCCGAAAAGTCAGAGATCTAGAGATCTACGACGTGGCAATCCTATGGTCATATCACTAAGCTATCACTGCTTCTTATAAGTTGTTAGTTAGGTATATGTAGTGTGGGATGGATTTGAGGTCGTAGAAAAAATCACACCTTAGGCAGACAACTGGTTTTATTTTTCACTTTTACAACTTTAACAAGCAACGAACATCTTCAGCCACCGCCACATCCAATCTACCAACCCAATGAACGGAACTACCCATCCTGCCAACATTGCTTTTCAGATGGTGTTGCTACTATAATATGTATTACAAAAATAAAACCGATGCTACAGGTATATATATATAGTAAATGGTTTTAAGTTTGAGAATAAACTGAGTAAGTTTACTTATTGACGTGAAATTGGCTCGAAGGGCTTTTCCGAATAAAATGGTGACACGTTTTATTCGGAAAAGCCCCGGCAAACGGCGGTATTGCCGTTGGCCGATGTTGCGTCACGTCGTTGGAGCCTATCCGAGAGAAGTCGTTTACACCCTTATGCCGTCAACACAAAACATTCCGATCGATCCAAGCCGATTCCACGTCAACAAGTGTGTGGAGACCCTAACTTTTATTATATTTTAAATATTTTTTGTGTTCACTAAAAATACCCATAATATAGAATATGCTTTCCAAGTGGGTTTTCTTCGATAGATATTATCTAGGTGTCTTTAAATCACGAGTGAATCGGTTTCTTCTAGACATCCTCCATTGTAGATCATTGTAGATCAAGCGTAAGACTATCAAGAATAAAAAAAAAGTATTATAAACCAAGGTTTCCCCAAAATAAATCATTCTCTCATAATAATTATTTAAGCATTTCCTTTGGGATCCAGTTGCCAGTCCATTGTTACAGATTCATAAAATACTGCTCCCCTCCAACTTAAATCCAAAGATAAAGATCTATAACACCATATTTTTTTACCCCTGCTACCGATAGAATTACGTCACTAATTGAAACAAATGTGGGGTTTGAGATGGTATCAAAGACCGCATGAATCAGAGGTTGTGAACCTTTTGACGATTGTTTACAAAGTGATACGATTACCTCTATTTTTTTGAATAGTTTTGCCTGTGACGGAGTAGTTAAGAATACAAAACTTACCCTGCGCACACTCGGAATCTCTTTTCCATTTTCTATGTCATAACACCGCATTATTTCAAATTACCAAAATTTGACTTGTCTAAACAGATATTTAGATCATTCAAGTTCAAACGTTAATGAGTCTAGTTGCACGGTTCCAAAAAAGTTGATCCTATGGAGAAGAATCGGGCAAGAAACTCCATGGATACATAATAACATAACGTAACATAATCAACCCATTATACTGTCCCACTGCTGGTCTCCTCTCAGAATGAGAGGGATTATGCTCGCTAGGATACTCTTTTTAAAATAATTTGTATTACAATCTTCAAGTAGGTACAATAGTGCAATAACAGGATGTGCTGACATTGATTTAATGTCCAAGTTGGACCGAAGTCGATAATAGAAAAAGAAAATTCTTAGCATTCGAGAACTGAATGTCATTATGTATAAAAAAATTTATAAACTAAGTGGAAAAACACATCATCAAAGTATATAAAATTAGATGTCCACTTACACATAGTAAATTGTGTTTACATTTACAAGTCCTGCTAAAGATACGCATATTCATAACTTTAACCGTCTCGTCAGTCTAGTGGTCTCAAGCGCGACTGCTACGCTAGAGGTCCTGGCTTCGATTCCCAGGCCAAGCAGTGTTATTGGGTTTTTCTATGAAATAGCAGATTTAGAACAGGCTCGCCCGATAATACATAAAACCATTTTTTTTTATTTCGTGATAGGCTTACGCTTAATCGCCAGTTTGCCTGATGTTAAGAGATACTGCGATCTACGATGGAGCGCGCTTGCCTAGAAGAAACCGATTCATTCGTGTTTTAAAGACACCCAGATTATATCCATCAGGGAAGACCCACTCGGGAAGCGCATTCCATATTTCAGCAGTACGCATTATAAAAGTGGACTTAAAGCGTTAAATAATAATAATAAGCTTAAATATATCGGTAAACTGTGGGTGTGCATTGGTATGCCTCTGTCTAACCCTTCGAGGAATACAGGCGTGATGGTATGTCAGATATCACTCAATAAGCAAGTTTTTTTTCTTTTATATTTACAAAGTTTGAATAAGTAAACTATTTACATACTCACATCTCCTTTGGGAAGTATGCCATAGGTTCAACCCGAGGGCAAACAATCTTCAGCCAAACTTCTTGGACATTGGCGGTTGTTACCAAAGAACTGTTATTAGAAAACTTTGTGACCTAGTTTTTGGTCGCGTTGGTTTTTGAACTATCTTAGCAAGAACTAATAATTGAGAATCCACACCGCAACTTAAGAAAAGTAGGGTTACTTTGTTCAATTAAGGAGTAAATGAAACTTTGGATGGTGTATATGGTGTCAGAGAATTACTAGAAAATTATGATATTGTCCACGTGGGGGTATTAAATAAAGCTATTTTACATTACAGATGGCGCTCACGTCTTTCTCCCACAGGGGTAGGCTAAACTAGGAAACTATAGACCGCCATTTGCTACGATTCTTGCATACTTCTTCCACATTCAGACATCTTCTCATATATTTTTTTTTTTAAAAAAAACGTTGCCCCTCACTAGGATTTTCTCCTGTGTCGTGGGTGCGTTTACAAACACATATTCTCACATACACAAACACCCAGACCCGGAACAACTACCTGTAGATCATACAAATATTTGCTCCGTGTGGGGATCGAACCCACAACACGTGGCGCAGAAGCCATATTTAAGCATATAAAAAAAAAATCGTTAGGTAACCTTTGCAAGGGACCATAGCCTGTCACGATTGTGGTGAATGTGTTCTACCGTTTGTACAATGGGCGTTCTGAGGAATTGTTTGAAATGATGCCAATAGCTACTTTCTATCACAGCACCTCTTCCATCGGCGTGGAGTTCATTCACATAGCTTAGAACCACTTTGGTCTCATACTGTGGAATCCTAGAGGAATTTCCTCCCACGTGCTCTGAGGTTGTGGAATCAGCTCCCCGCTGAGGTTTCCTCAAAGGACTACAGCATGGGTTTCTACAAAAAGGGTGTGAAAAGATTTTTACAGGGTCGGCAACGCGTGAGTGATACCTCTGGTGTCGCAAGCATGCGTTTTTCGCATTTTTTGTCGTTACGAGCCCTTTATTCCAAACCGACTCCCCAGGTGGTAGCCGATCCATGAAAATTTTCCACGCTACAACATAACGGATTGCCTAATGGCAATATTGCCGTAAAAGGATAGATTATAAGTTATATTGAAGATAATTCATAATATACAAATGGGACTGCCTCATTAGCTTTGTGGTCCTGACTGCTATGCTAGAGGTCCTGGGTTCAATTCCCAGGTCGACCGAAGTGTTTTTGGGTTATTTTCTGTGAAATGCTAGCAGCGAGCTGATACCTAACATACTCCGAGGATTATGGCATTTTTACCCGGTTAATGGCAGTAAGCTCGCCCCCTGTTACGTGGGGCCTAAACATACCGGCGAACTATGGGTTTAGATACTCATTGGTTCGTCTCTGCCTAACTCTTTGGGGAATATAGGCGTGATGATATATTATATTTTGCAAATTAATTACTCGCCAAGTTATCAGTAGTAAACTTCAACCAGAACTCACAAATACGACATCCATATTATGTTATAAAAACAAAGCAATAAATGAAAACATACACGTATTCAGTCTTAAATATTCAGATTCTGCAAAAGATTCAAAAATATTGATCCCACAATCACATAAATGGGAATAACAAGATTCAATTTTCATATTTTAGAGGTTGCACCGTGGCGACTGTAAGTGCGATACCACTGCCAAACTTGCAATGGAACAGCTAAGAAGTACACATAGAAAGCTTTAGAGTGAAATATTAAGTATATTGCCATATTTTTTCGGCTGACAGGGATGAATGAAATCAAAGGACATGCTGCGCCGATCCCGAATAAAGACATGGTCGATGATCATACTTATTTTTGATTGTGTCACAGATTTTATTTATTTATTTATTTAAATTTGGTTCACCAACAATTGCTTATACTTATTTTATGTCCAGGGTATAATGTTAGGGAAAAGATAAAAGTGTAACTATGACTTATAGGTAAACTCTGCAAGCATTATTTTCAATAATTAAAAGTTGTACAGTGAAAAAATAAAATATAGTAATCTATGTTTCATAAGCGGCTAGAATGATTGAGCTTACAATAAAGTAGTTAAAGTTTGACGACACGTTTGGCGTAGCGGCTGAGCGATCGGCTTCTGCGCAACGTGTTGTGGGTTCGATCCCCACACGGAGCAAATATTTGTATGATCTGCAGGTAGTTGTTCCGGGTCTGGGTGTTTTTGTTTGTGAGAATTTGTGTTTGTAAACATACCCACGATACAGGAGAAAATACTCGTGTGGGGCGTTTTTTAAAAAAAAAAGAAAAAAAAATGAACAACAAGAAAATAATAATATAAAAGAAATAATCCCTGAAGTGTTGGGCTGACTGAACTTCAGGCTGATAAAGTCGAATGAAAAAAAGCCAACGTTTGACACTGAGCTTAATATCAAAGAATAGTATCTATTACTACCCTTGTGTATTGGAATTAAGAGTCCGGCGAACCAAATTTTTCTTACAAACGTAAATAAATCGTAACTCAAACACAATTTCCAAACGGGTTCCGATACCGTTAATCTAGATTCAAGCTCAGCTGGACTTGTTTATGAATAAATGAAATAAAATGATCAGCAGATACCGATAAAGTCATGCAAAGAATAATTTGTGTACGAAATAGTGTCTGTTAACTCTTAATTAAAACATAAAACTTATATAGTAATGTCAGGAATACGGTTGGGAAATCTAAACTTCGTTATATTAAAAATCTGAAATGAACCGTTAACAAACTGACAAGGATTAAATTTTTTCTTCCCATTCCACGCTTTTCGCGAACCTTTTTGTCACCCAATATTCTTATGAGGTCACTCTCTGGTAAACCATTATAGACCTTATTTCCTTGTGGCTACGGTTCTTACAAGTATCAATCGGCGTTGCTTTTGTTCTAAAACTGGAAACGCCTCGCCTCGAGAGCAGAAAATCTAAAGTAAGGTGAGCTCCCCTGTCGACATAATTTCTTCGGTCACAGAATTTTTTGAAGGATACTGGTGGTAAGACGGAGTTCTCTTTATGCTGGTCATCATCTCCCTATACGTTTCCCGGCGGTACTTAAGCAAATACTAGCAGTTAACTTTTATGGAACTATTACATACATTCAGTCTAATAAAGATATGTTTGCAGTTCTTAGGTTCTGACTTTTAGGATCTGTTTTGACTTCCAAAATAGTTGTTAGGTTATTGAAGTTTTCTATTATTCCTCATTAAGGAGATTGTATTTTCTTTGTTTTCTTATTTGTGGACATGATTTGATATGAATATGCTTTTAGCAGAAACTGTAGTTAATGAAATGACTTGGATTATTCGTTCATCCGCATTTATTACGTCGGAGACCTGCCTTTAGTAATGACCTATATGCTTTGTTTATGATCTTATTTTTGCTGTGGTGTATTATTTCTTATTATGTTGCTTCTTATCTTTGCTAATCATTTTTGATGGTCATGATATAATTGTTCTTTGTAACAGTCATTATGACTTTCGTGGTCTGATGGTAAATAATTTATTGTTTGTTTGTTTTTAAAAAAAACGTTGCCCCACACTAGGATTTTCTCCTGTATCCCACAAACGTCCAGACCCGGAACAACTACCTGTAGATCATACAAATATTTGCTTCGTGTGGGTATCGAACTCACAACACGTGGCGCAGAAGGCAATCGCTCAACCGCTACGCCAATCGCGTCGTCGTCGTATTTTGATGTTATTTGGAAAATAAGTAGAATAACACGTTCCATTTGATATGTACAGGATGCTAAAAAGATTAAATGGCGACCTCATTGGTAGAACGATGACAAACGAAGAACATAACGAAGTGATTGGAAATAAACATATCATACCAACACGGCTGTTTTCCCCGAATAGGGAAAGGTGTGCTAATGTACACCCACAGTTCGCCATATGTTTATAATAATAATAATAAAGCCTTTTATTCTGGACTAGCTTTTGCCAGCGACTTCGTCCGCGTGGAATAGTTACTTTGTTCCCTAGTTCTTCGCCCACGGTTTCACCTGCGTTGCCCCGTTCCTAAGGGTTGTAGCGTGATGTTTTATAGCTTGAAACCTTTCTCATGAATCACTAATTTTCCCAACATTTCCCTTCACTGCTCTGCTCCTATTGATCGTAGCGTGATGAAAAGTATACTATAACCTGTCCAGGAGTATGAAGAACAATTGTACCAAGTTTCGTTGAAATCCGTCGAGTGGTTTTTGTTTCTATAACGAACATACAGACAGACAGACAAAAATTTTACTGATTGCATTTTTGGCGTCAGTATCGATCACTAATCACCCGCTGATAGTTATTTTGGAAATATATTTCATGTACAGAATTGACCTCTCTACAGATTTATTATAAGTATAGATAGAAGAAGATAGATAAAATGTTCCGTAGTTCAGCGTGCCTCTTGGCATCGGCCTCCTCTAACGTTTTCCACTGGGTTCTGTCTCGAGCTACCCTTCTCCACTGATGTCCTGCTGTGAGTTTTAAATCATCTTCCCATCTCGATTGTTGGCGTCCTCTATTTCGCTTGCCGTCTCTGGGGTACCATAGCATACATAAATTAACATAATCAACCCATTATACTATCCCACTGCTGGGCACGGGTCTCCTCTCAGAATGAGAGGGATTAGGCTATAGTCCACCACGCTGGCCTAGTGCGGGTTGGCAGACTTCACACGCCATCGAGAAAATCTCTCAGGCATGCAGGTTTCCTCACAATGTTTTCCTTCATCGTTCAAGCGCGTGATAATTAACTATTTAATACGCACATGACTTCGAAATGACTTTGGGTTAGAACTCGGGACCTTTGACTTGACAGTCCAACGGTCATACCACTAGGCTATCACTGCTTTCCAGCGGTCATACTATTAGGCTATCACTGCTTGCCGTCTCTGGAGTACCAGTCAGAGATGATTCAGTATGTTTAGGTACCATTTAATATGAGGCGACCCTATTGTCATTAACGGGCACAAATCCAAACTCCGAGCTGCTGAAAAACCTAATAACACTTTGCTCGATCTAGGAATCAAAACCAGGAGCCTCTAGAATAGCAGACGTGCATAGGACCATTAGCCTAAGCTACAAAAAGATCATTTGTCATGGACTGGTATGTGTCTTGTAGTTGCGTGAGCTTTATCGATATGCTCTTATTCTAACATTTATTTGGAAATGAAAATTGTATCGTAGAGAAACATTAAAATTAATCCAATTTTAATAAAGGTTGTAAAAATGTAAATATCTAAAGCGACGCTACCGGAATCACGGTATAAAATCTCCCAAAGTATTCGCACCAATCAAAACTTGTCAAACTCGTTTTAGAAAGTTCATTGAAAATTTATTCAAGAGACAGAGGTCTCCCGAAAAGTTGCGCATAACTTATCTCTTAGAAGTCTGTCAAACTGAATTAGCCTCGTTATAATGATCACTCGATAGCCTCGTCCTTTTATTAGCATTAGGCCGGCATTAAAACAGTTTGGGAAAGCTATGAAAATAATTGGTGGCATTACTGAAGCGATTTGAATTTGAATTTATTTTTCCTTTCAAAGACATTGTTACGGTTTATTAAAGACATTTTACTTAATCCAAGGTATTTACTTCGATTTAGGTATTAACATAACATACCATCACGCCTATATACCCCGAAGGGTTAGGCAGAGGTGTACTTAATGTACACCCACAGTTCGCCTGGTATGTTTAGGTCCCATGTTATAGGGGGCGAGCCTATAGCCATTAACCGGGCACAAATCCAGACTCCGAGCTGTTTCTGAGAATTTCATAGAAAACTCAATAACACTTTGCTCGATCTGTGGATCGGACCCAGGACCTCTAGCGTAGCAGTCGTGCTTGGGACCACTTGACTAATGAGTATCACGTCGGGGTCACCACTTTATAAAAATAAAAAAAAGTAAGTGAAGTGATTGTACTAGAGAAATCACAATTAGTACAACATTAATCTTGATTTATTACGTACATTCTCTGCAGTGTATTAGTCTATAGCCCGTTTAAACTCAACCAAGTAATTGCCAATAGTATCAATTAGAAAAATGCTTGGAAGATATAATCTAGGGGTTCTGTTATACTCAAGGAAGTTTTTACTATTTCTGATTGGGTTTATTGAGCAGGCAGATGGTTACTGATACTACTTACTCATTTTTTTTATTCATGATAAGCTTACGCTTGATCGCCAGTTCGTCTGATGTTAAGCGACACTGCGATCTACGATGGAGCGCGCTTACCTAGTAGAAACCGATTCACTCGTGATTTAAAGACACCCAGATTATATATATCGGGGAAGACCCACTCGGGAAGCGCATTTCGCGACTTTTCTACAGACTTATTATAATATGTATAGATAAGTGATCAATAATAATTTGTTAACTTATTCTTTAACTGTACCTCATTAAGACAAATAAAATAATTTCACAATGTAAATAATTAGATCAGTTTGTCTAATTTTCGCATTAATACTTCTCCAAGATCTGCACTGTGGTCTAAGTCACCCACTCAAGTGCGATTGTTCCACTACGGATAGTCGAGACCAATACTCAGAGCCAATATTTGCTCAAGCCAGCAAATAGCGCGCGGCAAATTAAAACGATTTTCTTCTACGAGTATATAGACGGTAGGTCGGCAGCTGAATCGTAATGTATTGTTTTCGCTGACTGTACCTTGATTCTTACGGTTGATTATACGATGAATAATCTTTTGTTATTTATTGGCTAGGGGGAATATTACTTACTTATCTATTTTGGCGGGTCGATTGCCGGTGGCACAATGGGATTCTGTGCTCCGAATAGCTATATTGATGTTTTTCATGAAATAAATATTTGTATGGTTTACTAGAAGTACTTAGTCCAAGTATATCACGTTGTGGGCATATATTTACGATAAAAATATTTAGGAATTTTTCTGTTTATTAAGGCTCAGTTTATCATAGTATTATCCCACTGCCAGGCATGGGTCTCCTCTCAGATTAAGAGTGATTACGCTTAAGTCCACCACGGTGACCTAGTACGGGATGGCAGACATCACACGCCGGCGAGAAAATCTGATTGAGAGATTTGAATATTTTAAGCACGTGTACGAACATGAACATGTACTTCGAAAAGTTAGAGCCTTGTATTCCTACTTGAATCCCTAACCTTGGTAGTCCAATAATCAAATTAAAAGAATACTATTACACCAACTAATTTATGGTAAAGATTTGAAAATATGCAGTTACGACGTCTCGCTCGACTTATAAGGACCAATCGAGAGAAAGGCTTCCCTAACGAGGCTGTTAGCGATAGCCGAGCCATTAGTCAGATCGATATGTGAACGTAGAATTTGTCACTGCCAGTAAAAAACTTTATTGGTACAAAAATAAAATTGAAATTTCAAAATCCACCTCTCATTCTAATTCTGTTTGTAAAGCTGCCTGCCCTATAGAGTGGTGCTAAAACTTGGAATAAAGTAGCTAATAGAATTTCATAATGGAGACGTGAATTCTATTGATTTTTTTTCTAGCTCCAAAATATTCCAAAACATTGTTCTGTTCCTCAATGCGTGGTGAAACAGGCAGCTTAATAGTTAATTTTGCATACCATCATGCTTATATTTCACAAAGGGTTAGGCAGAGGTATACTAATGTACACCCACAGTTCACCAGTGTATTTAGGTTCCATGTAATAGGGGGCGAGCCTATTGCCATTAAGAGGACACAAATCAAAACTCTGAGGTGCTACTGAGAATTCCATAGAACTACTTAATAATACTTAGCTTGACCTTGGAATCCAACCCATCTGTAACGTAGCATTACTGCTTACAATCGCTAGACTAATGATCGTAACTAATCCTCTGAAGATATATTGATTGGTGATCTTTAATCTCTCCGAAAAATCTAACATGGATGCCGTGACATAATTTTGTTGTGGTATTATCTCGTCTCCAGCCATTGTTTTGGTACGAGATAAGCTTCGACAATTATTTTTGTGATACATAATATATGATATTTTTTCTGAATGTCAATCTTTTATTCCGAACGATGTTACATTGTTTGGAATCAATAGGCCTTAATGTACCGTAAACCTTTCTAGTATGAAGGGTGCTAAAATATTTGGAGGTGCTCCAAATCCAATCGGATCTTACTTAATTTGAACTGAAATCTAATCTGAACTATTTACTATAACATTACGTTTATCCAATGAAGATTGCCTTACCATTGAATAAAAAAATATATATTTCAGATAATCCAATATTCTCCAAATTCCATCTGGGTCATATCTCTTTAGTTACAATCAGAGAATTAGTAAAAACTACGTTGGTCACATCCAAAATTCGTTTAGTACGGTCAAATAAAAGGATTTGGACTCAGCAAATTCTACCAGGCCCTTTTAACTAACTAGTCTTAAAAAAAGTCTCCTAGCAAAGAGTTCTCACTTTGCCAAAGCGTTTTAATTTCTCAGCGTATCGAGTGGATATCTTCAAGGGTCGGCCAACGATAATATTGAGTGGTGATGTCTTCGGGACGTTTAAAAGACTTTAGTAAATGAAAAGGTTTGCTTTTAGCAATTCGTTTCGTTAAAAGTGGTCTTAGAACGCTTGGTTTATAGCTGAATTCATATTGAAGAAGTTCAATATTCGCTTATTATTTGAAGATTTAGCTTTACTTTAATGGAGCTAAAAAAAAATAATATTAAACAGCTTATACGTTCACATTTGTGTACGTAATATAAATTACGTCACGCAGATACGTCATGTCTAGATTATATGATACTAGCTTATGTCCGCGAATTTGTCTGCGTGGACTTCAGAATTGGGTCCGACCTGGATAAAAAGTAGCCTGTATGTTATTTCAGACTATAATCTAACTCTATGCTAAATTTCGTCCAGATCCGTTCAGCCGTTCTGGCGTGAAAGAGTAACAAACATCCATACATCCATACTCAAACTTTCACGTTTATAATATTAGTAAGGATTATTTATAGAAACTGAATATTTTACTATTTATTATAATATTAATATTAAAAATATAATAGAAATCGTTATCTTTTTTTATTTGGCATTAATGAATACTAAACATCTTTAAAAATATAATTTTTAGTCCTGCCTTAGATCAAGTTTTTCTTACAATTTTTTTTTATTATTATGATTATGTGAATACTTCACCGACTGAAGCCGCAGGTACTGTGGTATCATTTTCGGGTTTACAAGATCAGATATAATTAAACATCAGTCATTTTTTATAAAAACGTTGGCCCACACTAGGATTTTCTCCTTATCGTGGGTGCGTTGACAAACACAAATTCTGACATACACAAACGCCCAGACCCGGAACAACTACCTGTAGATCATACAAATATTTGTTCCGTGTGGGGATCGAACCCACAACAAGTGACGCAGAAGCCAATCGCTCAGCCGCTACGCCAAACCATTCGTCAAATACACGCTACATAAATACTCCCCAAAAGCCTCAGTTGCAAGGCAACACATTTCATCAAAAATTGATCACAATTTTAAACAAAACAATAAGTAATATTTTAAAACGTGTCACGTTCGACAATGTGCGAAGAGTTATTCTCTCTCTGTAGGAGTACTGCAAACTGCAGCGTAGCAAGCATTAAATCATTTTCGCTCATGTTGAATATTAATAATGTGGCTCGCGACTGGATGTGGGGGGAACTATGGCGTCCCATTATCTGATCTACGCGATAAATGTTGTTAAAGATTTTATTAGCCCTTTGTTTCGTGTCGTTATCTCGTTTTTGTTTTACTTTGAAGAGGATATGTGGCTTTATGGCTTTGAATTTAGGAGGAAGATAACAATACAATTTTGAAATGAGAAATTTCGCTTTAGTACTTCCACATTCATAGATTATGGAGATTATATTTTTAGAAATAATAGAATCTGTTTAAATGTTGTTCTAGAATATTCATAATGTCTCCTGATAACTTAAAATGCTTGTATGTATTTTAAAATATGTAAGTTTTAAACTTTTAATCTTATTGACTCATTATATGTGCCGTCACACGCTAGACACAGCACTCATATTTTAAAATAACAGCATAATTTTTCTTCGATTCCCTTAGATTTTTTTTATTGGATGAGGGGCAAACGAGCCGACGGATCACCTGATGGTAAGCGATCGGCCTTTTAAAGGGGGATTCGGCCTCCTGTATCCTCACTCACTCAGCGAAACAAAACGTAGGCGTTGTTTCACGCCGGTTTTCTGAGAGGCCGGTATCACTCCGGTCGAGCCAGTCCATTCGTGCCAAAGCATGGCTCTCCCACGGTGAAATTTAATGTTTTAGCACATTTTATGCAGATACTTGAACAAAAACCAAATGAAACAATTATATTGCTTCTTTAATCAAATTATTGTTTCGTTCTTTAGGAAGCCATAAAAATCGTTTCTTAATTTCGTAAATGTGCCTCTTTTGTTTTTGTCAAATAACTTTTATATAGCTTCTTAGCTTATAAGAAAGACTGAGAATGAAAAAAGTGAAACGAAATAAATTTATTTCCAACAAAAACCTTGAATTACGTAAAAGTATTTGTCAATCATTATTGTCAACACGTTTACTATAACAGTAAGAACACTTTACAATACACGACATACAAATCATTGAATGTTTACTTATCTTCTCACAATAGTATCACGTCATCGCTCTAATTTTAGTTCATCACTGTCGAGCTCATCACTTCTTATAGCGCGGGTAACTATTAGGGTAGATACTGCCAGTAGGGTACCCATTACCACTGTATGCACTTGAGTATTGGCCCCCAAATCCACTTAAACCTTGGTGCATTTGAAAACCGTTTGGGGCATATCCAGGGTGTATGATTTGAGCATAAACTTCAATCGCAAATTTGTATCCTCTAAAAATAGAGGGACTCTTCAAAGCTATTGTAACAGTCTTGCTTCCAAGTCCACCAGCTTCTATATAAGCTTCTCCTTCCTTGTCAGGTCTCAAGTCTGTGATGTAAACGGCATCGATCAGCTCATGGTTTGGACTGCTGACCATTATATCGTCTTCCCTTCGCCACAAAGCAGGATTAGCAATTTTGACAGCACTGTAAATTTTCTTCGAATATGGCGTTGCGTATCCCAGCATGATGTCATTGGATTCTACTACTGTAGTTACATAAAATACAGAAACGAATACTAGTAACAATTTGGAATACATTTTCCTCAACAAAATACCGAAAAAGATAACTAAGAGAATATAAGAGCACAAATGAAGACATGATAGAACGTCGCGGTTTTATATAAGACACAAATTAGCACTCAGTTATACTAAATTTTCTAGTTCACAGGTTTCTATAAAAGGTTTGAGATTTTATTGGTATTACTAGGAAGTTACGTCACACTATTTTGATAGATGCTAAATTATTTATAATGTACTTCTACTGAGTAATAGCCAGTTGAATAACAAATAATATTTACGTTTCATCCATTCACAGAAGTTATGTTTTCACGAGTCGATGCAAATTTATTGGACAATCAATTTTTTTTCGAGACAGTTCTGTTCTCATCATCAATAAGATCAAACGTTAACATGTACAGAACATTAATTATATTCTTCAAGATTTTATTTTTTTTTACTTTTATCGTCATTGTCACCGCAGATTGCAATGATTTGTTCTTGGGGTACCCAGATGTGACATCAAAGTTGATATATAGTAAAATTCATGAACATGACCCGGCTATTTGGATAAGGTCTGATGAATTTACAGTGCGCTGTTCGAGAAATGAAGTGATAAGTGCTATACAGATTTTGGATTTAAGGACTGACAAGAGAGGTGAAGCATTCATCAAAGCTGGTGGTATCGGAGAGAAGTTTGTGACTATAGAACTGCAGGGTCCAGGTATTTTTCAAGGGATGAACTTTTTGGTGGAAGTGTATGCGTTGAAAACAAGTTACTTCATGTACAACCATGGAAAGTGACGATATGGAGGTAGCTATCTGTTAATTGTGTTCAATTTATGTTTATTAAAATGGTTGTGATATTATTTTGGAGTTTTCTTTCAGATTGCTTTGTTGGTTTATTTTGAAATGTACATATTTTGTAAAGTAAAATTTAAGATAATAATTAATCAACATTTTATATGTAGTGTCGCTGGCTTAGTGTTTTTGTCAGAGAATTTTTATATGGAACTTTTAATGAATGTTACATTTAATTTTTGTCAAAATATTAGTGTCAAATACTTACATTTCTTCCATCTGAAATATGAAAAGTTTTCTCCTGCTAATGTCACTTCATATCGAACGATTTTGAGAATAATTCTCACAAAATTACAAGGATTTATGATTTATCATGTTTGCTCTTGTCTCCCGTGGATATCGAGATTCTTTGACAAAACAGAGATGTGTTATTCAGATATTGTGACTCCATATAACTGTGTAGCTTTTGTATTTAGGCTCGTTACAATAAAATAAATGTATGCGGGGTTATAAGAATTTGTTGTTTTGGTTGCAATGGTTTTTTATACGGTCATACTGGGAGACGAAAGGGTCCCTTTATATTTTTGAAGTGTATTAGCATCTAAAGAATAGTGTTTTTGTTTGGATTTGTAAAGAAAGTATTGTTCGATATAACGTTCGGTTACTTTGTTGAAGTATTTATGGTCACTGAGTCAAATATATGTTGAATAAACATAACGTAACATACCATCACGCCTGTATTCCCCGAAGGGTTAGGCAGAGGCGTACTAATGTACACCCACAGTTCGCCGGTATGTTTAGGTCCCGTGTAATAGGGGGCGAGGCTACTGCCATTAACCAGGCATAAATCCAGACTCCCACCCCAATAACACTGCTCGGCCTGGGGATGAAACCAAGGACCTCTAGCGTAGCAGTCGCGTTTGGGACCAGTACACTAACCTACTACAGATACCAAATATAAAAACCGGACATGTGCGAGTCGGACTCGCCCACGGAGGGTTCCGTACAAATCTGTAGGTACACAAATTATAATTAATTATAAATGTATAGTTTTCAGATTTTTCCATTTATAAGACAGTATTACTTGCCAAATTTCATAGCTCTAGGTCAACAGAAAATATCCTATAAATTTTGATTCCCTTGAGTGTCGAAATATACGTTTTTTGTGGCATAAACCGCCGTATCTTTCTTTTGCGTTAACTTAGAAGTTTTATTTTTTCACAGCTTTAAGGGACTGTAGACCTGAGTATATAGTTTCAATTTCGACTCGATACCTCCACGCGATCTCGAGATAAAGGATCTTGACAGACAGATGGACGGACGGCCGAAAGGACAACAAAGTGATCCTATATGGGTTCAGTATTTTCCTTTTGAGTTACGGAACCCTAAACATAATAATGCATTTATAAATGACAAAGTTCTGAGAACTCAGGATAGAACTTCATCTACAAGTGAATTGAGAACCCCCTCCTGATTTTTTTTAAGTCGGATAAAAAATATGACATGTATTTTAAGAATCGATACCAAAATGACGTCACAATATGTTATTTAGAGTTATCGTAAAAATAAATAAAGCGCTGTAAGATGCGTTACAGTCAATACATTTGTGATATTAAATCGGTAAATCAGGATACTCTAAGCACCACATCAACTTAGATAGAAACACAAATACTATATTTATAGAGTTGTTAATACCTACCTTTATTTATTTATTTTTGTGGAAGATATTTTTTATTATTATCGAGTTCCTGAATTTAGTTAAAAAATGTGATAGTAATGTTTAAATTGTCTGCAGTTAATGACAAAAGACTCGCACCCCATTACATGAGATTTAAACAAACTTGCGACCTGTGTATAGCAATACACCTCTGCCTCACCCTTCCGGGAATACATGTGTGATGTTATGTAGAAGCATCATCATCATCATCATCAGTTCACTGATGCATGTAGGCCTCCCTTAATGTCATCACACCCTGTCCTCAGCTTGTTTCATCCAGATTTCGCCAGCAACCTTTTACAAATCATCAGTCTATCTTGCCGGAGGGCGTCCTATACTTCTTTGGTGAGTTGCCGTTAAAGTATAGGTATAGACAATGATATACATATTCTTTTTTTTTAAATGTTGCCCCACATTAGGATTTTCTTGGGGGTGCGTTTAAAAACACAAATTCTCACACACAGAAACGCTCAGACCCGGAACAACTACATATAGATCATACAAATATTTGCTTCGTGTGGGGATCGAACCCACAACACGTTGCGCAGAAGTCGATCGCTCAGCCGCTACGCCAAACGTGTCATCTTATTTCATAATTAATAATTACCAATGTAAAGCAGCCACCCAAACGTAAACCCTAAACGCTAAACGCAAACAAAACAGTAAACAACGAAGCGACACTTATATTTATTATCATTGTTAGGTGATAGGTGAAGCATCGTCAAACGCTGTCACTTGAGTCTTTAGTTCACAAAGAGATCCAAGCGCCTGAGGCTATCTGCTCACACTAAAAGAAAACTTTGCTCACTAAGTTATGCAGTTAGGGGAAATTAAGTGTGTTGAAGATAAGCGAAGTGGTAAACGATGTTTATAAGCTTTGTTTTGTTTGTAAGGGGGGTTATAACCTTTCTTATATTATATTACTAGCTTCTGCCCGCGACTTTGTCTGCGTGGACTTCAGCACCTGCATAAAAAGTAGCCTATGTGTTATTCCAGGCTATAATCTATCTGTGTACCAAATTTTGTCCAGATCCGTTCAGGCGTTCCGGCGTGAAAGAGTAACAAACATCGATACATCCATACTCACAAACTTTCGCATTTACAATATTAGTAAGGACTAGCTTCTGCCCGCGACTTTGTCTGCCTGGACTTCAGGATTGGGTTCGACCTGGATAAAAAGTAGCCTAGGTGTTATTTCAGGCTGTAATCTATCTGTGTGCCAAATTTTATCCAGATCCGTTCAGCCGTTCTGGCGTGAAAGAGTAACAAACATTCATACATCCATATTCTCAAACTTTCACGTTTATAATATTAGCAGGATTTATGTTTTTTTATTTATTATGTTCTCCATTTTCAGTCGTTGATTCTTCGAAAATCGTGCTATCTTAAACCGGTAACATACAACTCTAGATAAATCCCTAACCAATCCGAATAGAAAGAGTAATATTTTTATTTTCACTGTGTTCAACGGATTGCCAAGCGGCATGTTATTGCAGCCCACTAGGGGGTGGATCACAATGTAGAAATATAAAAATATCACAAACTACCCCCACTGTTTTGGATGTTAATTCGTTTTTCGAATCTATCTTCTTCTTATTTGGTGTTGGCCAGTTGCCAAATGTATGTGTATTTGGGTGTCACTGCGCTGTGTATGAATAAATCTTCTTTATCTACCCTTTCACGCCCTTTCTTCCGAGGAATGAATTAGCGTTACAGAGTTATTCATGGTTTATTGAACCCGTAGCTGGATATAAAGGCGTTGATTGCCTTATATTTCGCAACTGTGGTGAAATTACAGACAGCTTTATGATAATATAATATTAATTATACATTTCTTTTATCAAACAGAAAAATCAATGATTAACTAAAATTCTCCGTACGCACATTACACATTTTTTTATGGGATAGAGGCAAACGAGCCGACGTGTAACCTGATGGTAAGCCGCAACACCAGAGGAGTCACAAGTGCGTTGCCGGCATTCGTTGTGATTATTAACATTTATTTTATTTTTATTGTTTTTAAATCAGATTTTGTAATGAAAAACCGAATGTTTTCACTTTGAATTTAAACAACTTTATAAAAGAGCTGTAAATGTGAAAACTAGGTATGTAGGAGGTTGGTACTCTTATAGTACCAAATAGATTTATTAACGACATTGTAAACATGTCTGCAATAATAATCTGTTAATCTATATATTCGTACCCCTAGTGGAATATAGGCATAAGTGATTTTATTTTGAATCATCGATTTTATCATATTTAAGAAGTACGTTTAAAGATACATATACTGAATTTTTTTCATATTTTTCTTGCTAAATTTGACGAATTTTAATACAAGAAATTAATATGTATCTTTAAATGTACTTCTTAAATATGATAAAATCGATGATTCAAAGTAAAATCACTTATACCTATATTCCACTAGGGGTAATATAAAAGAAGAACCTGACTGACATACTGACTGACTGACGTATTAACGCACAGCCGAAACTACAGGAGCTAGCTCCCTGACAGTTTGCATGTTGGTTACTTTTGCATAGTAGGCGAGCCCTAAGAAAGGATTTTTGGAAATTCAAACCCTAAGTTGATGAAAAGGGGGGTGAAAGTTTGTATAAAAGTACACAGGCTACCATGCGTTTGACACACTCATCGTCAAGATATGTACAGCTGTCATTCGCTGTTGACATTTTGACAATTGTTTTCTTCCTTATAAATTAGACTTGAAACATTTTTTGATATGAAACCTTCATGGTGTAGGTACAGTGGGTTCAGTCTATTATCTATGTATTTGTAGAATTATATATAATCATTTTACTATTTCTCGAATACCACTGCATTTCATTTTTGCAACAATTAGTTACAACCTGCTAATTTCTCAGAAACAGAGCTACATAACCAAATCATCCTGCTACGAATCACTTGGCTCTTCATCGCCAGATTGCAATGAAAAGAAAGCGGCTGTCGGAACAAACGCTAATGAAAATTGAACTGAATATATTGTTCTCAGCGGCGATAGATAGAGTCGTTTGTCATAGTGGATGAACTCACGAGTTTATTTGTGCACCACCCCAGTTGCTAACAAGAATTACAATGAACTAAATTGTGTTGTGAGCCAAAATCTTTTAGCATTGTGAATTATAAGCGGCTATTAACATTTTAGGAATATAAATCGCTTTAAGTTAAGCCTTTTTTATGAAGGACCAGGCTTAACAGTGGTTTCACTTGCATTGTAACAAATTTCTTGAAACAAAAGGTAAACCTATGTCCTTCTCCAATATCATATCTATTTCTATATCAAAATTTGTCAAAAAAAATTCAGCGGTTTAGACGTGAAAACGTAACAAACAAACAGGCAGACAGAATTAGATACAATAAGTTAATTTATTTACAAATAATTAGAAACAATATTGAATAAAGTTCCCAGTCTTTTAAAAACTATCGAGATTTTAATTTATTAAATTAAATCAACCAATACTGCTGCGCCTAGTTGAGCAAATAGTACAAACATATTTTATTATAAGAATAATAAGATAATAAGAATATTGTCTTTTAACCTCAAATTAAAGCCGAATCTTTGAAACATCTTATATTTATGATTCATCAAAAATAATGATAAAAATTATAGCATCAATAAAGTTTCTACATTAATATTTCCGACTTTATAAAACGTCGCAATCAAGCTAATAAGTCGGCGCCAGCACTATAGAGTATCAGAACATAAATCATCCCGGCACATAGTGAATAAACCCGCGCGAATGAAAAATAACAGTAACACAAAGATATTAGATTTATTATATTTGTATACGACTGACGAATGGTGTCTGAGTGCAGAGTTACACGCGAATAGAGGCGGCAATGTCGATAAACAAGATTTTTTTTTTGTTTTTTTTTTTTTGTGTGAGTGTGAGTGTGAGTCGCTCGCTACTAGTATCCTTGTTAACCCCTCGTGTTAAGCTAAATGCTTGTGTTACGAGTGGGTTCACGTCGGTAGTGCAATTTTTTTTAGTATTTATACTATTTGTTTATTGTGTGCAACAAAGAAACAATCTTAACCTATATAGCAGAAAAAACTGCATTATACCTACACAATACATTACCAACCTTCTAAGTATTACTTAAAGATAGGTAGGCATTGGATTGTTTTTTTGACAGATTCGAATTATCCCCTGTACTATTTAAACTAGTACAGGGGATAATTCTGTATTAGGGTGGGTTTCGATGCCCTAGCCATTAGGCTACCGCCGCTTCCTGGGCTTGAAAAATTCAGTTTACATCTGTCGTAAAAGTCTTTAAAAGATCTACTTACAGAAATAATATATCATTTAACATCATTGGATACATAATTTTCCATTTCATGAGAAAATTAATTATTAGATTTAGATCATAATCTCTTTTAATAAAAAATATTAGATACCTATTAGATCTTAAAACAATCTCATTATGTAATAAAAAATATTTCAAGGAAAAATCCTGATAAAATTAGAAAATATTTATCTAATTTATCATATAATAGATCCTTGCATGAGCCCACCGATTAAAATTTAATAAACGAACAAAAGCAAATACAACATGGATTTTTTTTTGTAATTAAAGCATCATGAATCTTGCCTGAAGGTATCATTATTTTTTCTTGGATATTAAACCTTCGTTCAGTGAATAACGTTTTATTATAAAACTGGAAAATATAGGATTCTAATAACACTGTTCGATGACTTATCTGGATTCTTTCATTACAAATGAGTAAGGTTGCTCTATTGAATTAAACTGCGTCATTAGTTTAAACGCAACTGCTGAGCTAGAGGGCCTAGGTTTGATTGATTATCGACACACTGTTATCATTATTGAGTTTTTCTAGTGTGAAAAATGTTCTTTAGCAATTCTGAGTTTAGGATTTGTGCTCGGTTAATGGCAATAAGCTCGGTCGCTATTACCTACATGGGACTTAACCGTACCGGCGGACTGTGGGTGTACATTAATAAGTCTCAGCCTAACCGTTCGGGGAATAATGGCGTGAGGGTATGTTATGAAATGAGTAAGAATGTCTCAATTTTCCAAGTGATAAATTTCCCATGAAACCCTAGCTTTTAAGTATTACTTTCGTACTATTGACGGTACGATTCATGATTCAGGTAGGTACAGTAAACGCTCAAAAATCCATAAGCACGCTAAGGATTACATTTTTATGAACAGTACGAGCGAGCTCGATACAGCCAGTGGGTGTCATTTGTTAACGACAATGAATAGAAGGTCGTAAGTGAAACTAAACGTCAAGCTATTGCGTTGTGAGATTGCCTATGGACTTTTGGTCGCCACTGTACCTAATCCTACTTATATTATAAACGTGAGAGTTTGTCAAGATGTATGGATGTTTGTTACTCAATCATGTCAAAACGGCTGAACGGATCTGGATGAAAATTGGTACAGAGGTATATTTGATAGATTATGTCCTATATGCTTTTGATTTAGGAACCAATTCTGAAGTCAACGCAGAAGAAGTTGCGGGCAGAAGCTAGTGAATCGTAGTTCCCTGTGGCAAAGTGGAAATTATAGGAAAAAATCCTCGTAAAAGAAAAAAAATACTTACCCACCTAATAACTGCCACTCAAATTTATATCAAAGAGAATTTGTTCTTAGCTTTACAAATCAAAATATCAAAGGGGTGTCACTCAAGTATTTATAACTGCCATGTTCGTCGTATATCATTTTGTCATTTTTTTAAGTACAACCCTTAAAGATGATTGGTGTGACAGGTACAGTTAGCGACAATTTATTTTGTTATAAATAAATAAATTACGGAACACGTAATCATGTTTTGTTTGGGAAAGCTGTGAAAATCGATTATAAATTTAAAGAGAAATATCGAATAATAAAATTGTAATACTTCAAAGTAACACACCATCACGCATGTATCCCCTGAAGGATTAAGTAGAGGTGTAGTAATGTATACCCACAGTTTGCCGGTATGTTTAGGTGTGTAATAGTGGATGACCCAATAACCGGCCATTGTGGGTGGCTATTAACAGGGTCCAAATCCTAACTCCGAAATGCCACTGAGAATTTCATACAAAAAAACTCAAAAACACGCTCGACACGAAATTGCATTGCATGTAGTACATCTAAGAAATACGGTACGAAAACTCATAAATGCATCAACAATATAAACTTACTCAGATTATTCATCTAAATTGTTTGTGTACTCGACTGTACCAATTTAAGCCCCAATAAAAAGACTTGCTTTATTTTTCTAATATCATTTACCGATTCAAAATGAACGAAACTTTCCTTTTGTTCCATCGGGTCCTCTCTTTCGCCGGGATTTCCATATTCGCCCAACAAAATTCTAACTCCAAACCATGGCTGGTCCTCCAAATCTTTAACTTCATTATTGGTGGATTATGCTTTATCTTCACAAGCGGTTTCGTGGCCACTAACTACTCTAACTTTCTCCTTTGCATCCAAGGAGCTTGTATTTGGACGACGGGAGTCATAATGACGATTTCCCTCGGAATTTGCTTAATATTTCGCAACAAGTTTCGGTGTTTCCTAATGGAAATGGCCTTCAAAGACGGAATGTTGGACATGCCGTTGATAGGATACGTATTGTCGGTGTCTCAAGGTGGAAAGAAGATATCAGAATTAAAAGACCTAGTCGTGACGTCCCAGGAGAAGCTGTTGAAGTATACAAGGGTTTTGTTGAGGACGTATGTTGCGAGTGTGTTCTTGTGTGCCACTCTGTACCTCTGCAGTCCCATTTATCGAATGTTTATTACGAAAGATGAGACTTTACGTTTATTAGGTAAGTATGTATCAACCTCGGAAATTATCAATACTTGGATAAATTCGCGCATCTACTGAAATGGACTCAATATTTTAGTACGGTTTTAATCTTACATATTTTATACAATTTGTGATTGGTATATAAATGAGGGTCCTTATTACCTTTACATCAGAGTTTAATTCCGAATCAATGGACGAATCAAACAAATACATAATTATGTTTTCAACAAATTAATAGTTATAAAATAAACTTCCATATATTTTGTTTATATTTGCTCATCGATTCGTACGGTAGATTGAAGATTGTCTACAGCTGCCGATGTTTTTTTCAGCATTCGATATGTGGTTTCCATGGAGTCTAGAAAATTTCAAAGTTTACATTATGTCGTTCATATTTCATGCCTATGCCGGTTATCTATGTTGTATTGGTGAGTAAAGTATGCACTTATAAAATTTACAATTTTATTTGATTTGTACATAATATATTATTATAAAATGTAAATCCATAAAATCGAAGAAGATTTAGAATTATTTCCAGTTTATTTTGAATAAAGTTTAATAGGTATTATAAGAATTGCTAAGAAATATTTTTTTCTAGTAATTCGTGGAGTTACGACTTCAAAATACAATCAATTAAATTTCGTCTTCTAATTACACAGCTTCATACATAGCCAGTAAAATTAATTGTGAGATTCTTACATTATTGTCTGTTCTTCCACTTTTAGCTTATCCAGGATTACAATTAACGATAATCCTTCTACTTGGTCAAGTGATTCGTCAGATAAGGATATTAGCGTTCATACTTACACATTTGAACGAATTGGTTCTGGAAGTGACAGGTGTCCAGGGTGAGAAATGGCAATCTTGCTGTTCTTTGATTCTGTCGCAATGCATAGACCACTATGTGAAAATAAAAAGGTATTATTATTTCCTGTTGTTAAGAATCTTGCAAGCTTTCAAATGGAGAAAATTGTTGTGTTTATAAGTGCTTTAGAAACGATCGGCCTTTAGAACCAAGTGAAGTGGATGAGAGCAACTAAAGAGGCCTGCTCTTAACATAACTAGTAAACTGGTAGATAATATGTAAATTCATTGATTCTATTTAAGTCTCAAACCCAAAAAGAGAAGTGGTTGTCTGTCTGTCTGCTGCACCATACTTCACTAAAGAATTATGCAGTTCGTGTAATAACTTATGCTCATGATGTATCAATAGACAGAACCCAATATTATATAAATCAAAACCAATCTATTTCACACAAAAAGAAAATACTTAATCCTTTTATTAATTTGTATAACGTACATAGGTACTTAAATTGAAAATATAGTTATTAAGTTTAGAAGTTCAATTTGTAACGTAGCCGAAACTGCTTTCCCGGATAAGTCGAATTCGGACTTGGCATAATGATGCATTGGTAAGGACAATACATTACAACGTCACATACTCCGTGATTTTTTTGCTTACTGACAACAGAATGGTCTAAGATAAAGTAAGAAAAAGACTCACTGGATGATCATGAGGTAGGAATCTAGGAATGATAAGATGGCAATTATGGAAAGGCTATTGCCCTAAGTTAGACGATAAAAATAAATAATACGTAATTAGAAACTAGCTTATCGTTGAATGCGAGTTTGAAATTTCAGATTCAATACAACAATAGATGAATATAAACATCAATTATCTAAATAACCTCTCCAATAACTACCAAAATGTGAATCTAAATATCTCTTTTTATAGTTTCAGCAATCGGCTCAACGTTATCTGTCGCCCATTTTACTTAACATTAATAATAGTTGCTATAATGCTAGTATGTATGTGTTCTGTGAAAATCGCCATATCGGTAAGTAATTTGGCAAACTTTAGTGATTGAAATAATTACATTTGATCGCTTGGTCCCTTTGATATAAATAGCAGTTTGGTTTTCGCATTAAATTGAGCTAAAATGTTTCGAAGTTTCATTTGAGTTAAATTGATTTTAAAATTGTGGAATTTGTTTAGGAATCGTGATCGTAAATTTAAATAAAGCTATTTCGGGTGGGCTGTATTTATTTCCACTGGTATTATCAGTTGTCTTTAATTCTTGAAATCAACCAATGACTCTTTTACTTCTTCCTCAATATCAATTTAACTTAGTACTCGGTGTTAACAAGAATACTACATAGTATTGTGCAATCCACATTGCTAGTAAGCTTTAAAAATAATCGGGTAAAGTTTTTTGTTTGAAAATTGTCATAGCTAAGTCCGATGAAGCTAAGATCGTGACTATGAGACTAGAAATTTCTCTGTCTTTCTTTTTAATTTAAGCAGACTAAAACTAAATAAATGTTGTGAGCAAATTGTTGATGATCTCAAATCAATACCCAATCCATTTCCAGACAGAGATAGCACTATACATAAATATAGCGTTTTCCCTGTCTCGCAACGGAATAATGATGGCAATTTAAAACTTCATAATACTAGTCATTAATTTGAAAGCAACGGAAGCAAACTTTAGAGCAACAAATATAACTGAAATTCCAGCGAATCTGATGCAGACAACTATGAACCTTACAGTTGAAGTTTTTGTTTTATTAACCAAATAGTTTCGGATTTCAGAATAAATTATCATTAGACACGATGAAGTATTACGTTCACGAGTTCTGTTTCATACTGGTTGTACTCATGTTCTGTTTTTTGGGCCAGCAAGTTGAGAACGAGGTGAGTGATAAATTTGTATCAATTAACATACATACACTCACGCCTTTCTCCCACAGGGGTAGACAGAAACTATAGACCGCCACTTGCTACGATTCTTGCATACTTCTTTTGCTTCTTCCACATTCATACATGTTCTCATACATACGCGCCGTTTGCGAGTACTACGCATCTGACCTTTTGGAAGGATCTCGCCAATAAGATCGGCGTACGTCCTTCTAGGGCGGCCTCTTCCGACGCTGCCGCTGACAATCGCCTCATGAATTCCTTTCCTTAATCATCTCTTAACATGTCTAAAGCATCTCAGCATAGACTTTTCAATAATTGTCACTAAATTATTTCAGCATATTGCGCTCAAGATTAGTAGATTTTGCAGTAATAGCGTAGCGATATGACAATTGGGCTGCCAAGTTGAAGGTTTCGAATTCAAATCCAAGACCATACACACACACACACACCTCTTTTTGAAATCACGTGTCTACTAATAATTAACTATCACGCGCTTAAACGGTGAAAGAAAACATTATGAGGAAACCTGCATGCCTGAGAGATTATCTCGACAGAGTGTGAAGTCTACCAACCCGCACTAGGCTAGCGTGGTGGATTATAGCCTAATCTCTCTCTGTCTGAGAGGAGACTCGTGCCGAGTCTGCTGTGGGTCAGTAAATCGGTTCGTGATGATGATCTAACAATGATTGGATTATATTAACACTCTTGTCCGTAAACCTGTCGAAGTGAGCTTAATCATGGACTTATGGAGGGGCAAGGTATGTTACCTCTCACACCAAAGGGAGGATTCTCCGACCAGGCGGGTGTTTTGCCTGGCGGGCCACGGCCCGACGGTTGATGTCGGGCTGTTGCAAACTTCACTTGCGCGATTCAGGACGTGTTCGTATAGTTTGTATGTAGCGCGGTAGATGTCGCTACAGACTTATGCCGTTCTATTTGCAGTGCGAATTATTGGAAAGGGCGGTAACGGAAAAATGGTACGTCTTCAACAGAACACACAAGAGGAACGTGCGCATTTTCAATATGGCTCTCAGTCAACGCATGCCGATATACATATTTGGAACTATTACTTTATCTTTGCCGACATTTACCTGGGTATGTAATGGATTTTTTTCTGTTTTAATAAGAGATAAAATTGGAAAATTAAGGGTTGTGTATTTGTATAAAAATATGTATATTAGCTTTGTACACTCCTCTTAAAACTCCTTAGTTTTTCTTATTTCCTTCGTCCGTGTAAATTTATAGGGGTATAAAGCTTTACTAATTAATATTATAATGATGATGATTTCAAATAAGCTTTATAAGCATTTATGAAAAGTAGATTAAGTACTAGTACAGGCAAATATGTATTTAGCTCTTCTCTTTCAGTTCATAAAAACTGGGATGTCTTTCTTCACTCTAGTGATGTCTGTTTTGGAAGAAGAAAATAATTAAAATAAAAATAAAAAATGCACTTCTGTTAATTAAGAAAAATGTATCAACAGTTTTGCACCACACATCATCAACACTCTTTTACCGTTGCAAGTCTGGGCACGGATCTCCTCTCAAAAGATTTCACTGTTCAACACAATGAGATCAAAAATACTGTAGCTGTCTTCATTTATAAAAGTCATGATATCTTGTAGATTTTAGTAATAATAATTAATTTCATCAATAAAGTATTTCTGATATGTATTTAAGGTTTCTTTTTCTACCTACGACGGAACGGATACTGTGTATGCGTATAAGATGAGAAGCTGTTTATTTGTTTGTTTTTTTAATATATTTATGTATCTCACACTCTTTGCGCTGTAGCATGGTGCGGGTGACAGTTGACGTCTGTATGACGTTCTTGTGGCATTCTGGTTGAGTTTAATTTAATTTACTACAGTTATTAATGATTTAATATATTACGAATGTGGTACAGCTAAAATACTAAGTCATAATTTGTAAATCGCGGCAACCTTCAAGAGTGAAACGCATTCATGCTACAGCGCAAAGAGTGTAAGCTGAAATCAATAGAGATGACAACGCTGTGTATATGTCTTGGGCCGATCGTGTAGGTAAATGGGCTATCGAGATCTGGGCACATCGCGATACGCCGGATGAGAGAAATATAAATATTAGGATAGGACATTGTGATCTGCCCAGGCAAATCTCGATCAGCCCAGTTAAAAGATTGGCCCACGACATATATCGGTAACGCAATTTGGTTCAAGGATCGTGAACCGATTTAGATTTTTTTTTAAGTTTATTATCGAGTAGGTTGGTGTCTGATCATTGGCTCTGAAGATGTCTTGGTTTTTTCCAGAGTTTTGATTTGTTTACCTTTTGATTTTATTTGAAGTACAATTAAATACCCTTTCTTAAGACTGACTAAGTTCTGTAGAATTTCTATAATCATTAACATAACATACCACGACGCCTGTAATCCTCGAAGGGTTAGGCAGATCTCTGCGTAAAAAAATTCAAAATGTTGAATAAAAAAGATTTAGTGATAGAAAAATGATTAAATAACTATACATATTCACTCGCCTATTAATATAAATACAAACGCAAGAAAATCTGTCAGGGCTGCCATTCCCATCTGTTCAGAATTCCAATTAAAATGTAAAATAGAAAAGCTACTATGTAGCAACATAGAACTAAATAAAAGAAAAATATTGTGAAAAATCTACATGACTGTATCTGGCCAGGGCCACTCATGCGTGATCCGATACCACTTACCGAAATTTTGGTAAAATTTTAAAACAACCGATAATTTTTATGAATTATTAATTTTCTTCAGCAAAACGGCTTTATTACAAAATGCTTTACATAGTACAGTATTATTCATAAATTTGAATACCTAAAGTATGGAAAAATATAGTGACGTCATATGTGAAGTGAATAGACAGACGGTCAGATAGACGAATAACAAAGTGATCTTCTAAGCGTTCTTCTAAGAATTTGTATGGCGCATGCACGGCTTGACGTCACAACGTGCTAAAATACACTCTCTGTCTAGCATAAAATTGAAATGCTTATAACTTCCTTAATTTTGAACAGATTTTGATTTAGTTTTTGTTGTTCAGTTCTATTAATGGTCAACTTTTTAATGAGACCATAAAAAATTATCACAATTAGGCTATTGCCTTGGCAGTAGTCTTCAAACTGACGAATGTTCTCAAACTTTCATTACTCTGTACCAAGCCTTGGACAAACGTGTCAATGGTCATTGATGTACAAGATGCAAGGCGTGTATTGTAAACAGTGAACATTGGACAGCTACAAGCATTGATTGCAGTCCGTATTGAATTGAATGCGTATAAGATGAACCTAGATTGTATATAATGGAATTAGATGATCTGTGAATTGAATATTCATAACAACTACAGTATTGACTACAGTAATTAAGACGACACGTTTGGCGTAGCGGCTGAGCGGTCGGCTTCTGCGTCACGTGTTGTGGGTTCGATCCCCACACGGAGCAAATATTTGTGTGATCTACAGGTAGTTGTTCCGGGTCTGGGCGTTTGTGTATGTGAGAATTTGTGTTTGTAAACGCACCCACGATACAGGAGAAAATCCTAGTGTGGGGCAACGTTTTTATAAAAAAAAAGTGGGTAGTAGTTAGTGGTGATGGATTTTGGAAAATTGAATACGATGTAAAGAAATAAAGAACCACTATGTATGGGCGATGTTATCTTTAAAACAATAAAAACTCGTCGAAAATTTTTGAAAAAAATTTGTGAACCCATTTGACTTTTTAATTTTTTAGGAAATTTGAAAAAGTTTCCCGGAAAAATGGGAAATTTGGAAAATTTGTGTCTTTTATATGTTTTATGGTTGAATTATTGAAATTTGGTCAGTACAACGTTTATTGAGTAATGTAAAAAACTAAAAATAATTCAGTGGAATTTGTGTGTACATTAATAAACCTTCGGTATACAGATATAATGTTATGTTTTGTAAGGCGAATGTCAGTAGTAGCGTCGGAAGAGGTCGCTCTAGAAGGACATACGCCGATTTTATTGGCGACGTCCTTCAAAAAGGTCAGGTGGATACCTAGTACTCGCAACCGCGTATGCATGAGAAGATGTATGAATGTGGAGAAGGAAAAGAAGTATGCAAGAATCGTAGCAAGTGGGGGTCTATAGTTTCTGTCTACTCCTGTGAGAGAAAGGCGGGAGTGTATGGTAATGATTTATTTTATGAAATAGTAGAGCTGTTAATAATGTAACTTATATCGTCACAATATAATTAAGAATATAATAAAATTAACAAACTTTTTGCAAATATTTTAAATGAATTTAATCAAATCAGATGAATTTATAGTAAAAAGAATTATCCGATGAAACTGTTCATTAAAATAAAAGAATATCAAATTTTAATAATATTATTAAAGAACTCGGCAATTTTATTTCAAGCTTTAATGCATTGGATAACGATACTCCTGCAGATTACTTGAGGAAATAAAGATGGAAATATAAAAACAAATTATACTGTATTTTCCTTTTAAACCTTGTTTTACAAGGAATGGAAAAATTGTAAACAGAAGATAGGATATTCGTTTGTGATTTATAAAGGATCTTGGACTGGGCATTTTGGTTTCGAATTGTGAAAGCAGTACTTAAGGATGGATTAAGACTTCGGCGGACGCTGAATTATCCATACAGACGTAATACCAGAATAAATCGTAATTCAAACACGGTTCAATCAAATCTTGTTATTATTCGGATTCAGATACTGTTGATCTAGGTCCCTATCCTACCATTTTGTCTACTACTACTTCACGAGAAATAAACGACCGGAACGCCGATCGAAACATCGTAAAATTGAAATAAAACTACTTTTACGGATTAAGAAGGAGCAGACGGTGAGCTCGTTCTGCGTGAATCGGATCGCCAATAATTAACGAAAATATAAGGTCCAACAACATAATCTACCCGTGATCATGGATACTGTAAAGGATCCGAAATGTCGAGAATTAAATAATATCAATACAACGCGATAAAATCCGTAAAAGTAGTTTTATTTCAATGTCTAATATTCGCGTAAGCGTTAGAACCAGTACATCGTAAAATTATCAAGAATTACATTCACATAAATTTATTTTATTTCCAGTGTAGTATTTTGCACGAAATAGTAGGATAGGTTATGGTACTTCGATTTATGGTATCCGAATAATAACAGAGTTTGATTAAATTATGTTTGAATTATGATTTATTCTGGAATTACGTTTGTACGGCTAATTCGGCCCACCGGACCCGTAATGACATTAAATTGCTTCATTAGTCTAGTGGTTATAAGCGCGACTGATACGTTATAGTTCCTGGATACGATTCCCAGGTCGAGCTATATTACTGGGTTTTTGTATGAAATTCTCAGTAGGAGCATACCATCACGCCTGTATTCACCGAAGTGTTAAGCAGAGATTAGTACACGCACAATTCATCGGTATGTTTAGGTCACATGTAGCGAGCGAGCCTTGTACCAATAAACCTAGCATTAAGGTAAATCAGTTGTTTTATCAAGATTAAGAGCACTTTTTGGATAATAAAGATTTATTTATTAAACGGGCTCACGATCCAAACTACAAGCTGCTACGGAAAATTAATAAAACAAAATAATAGCAGTGCATAACCTAAGTATGGAAACCAGGTCCCAGTCGCGCGTGGGTCCACTGGACTAATGACGCACTTTATTGTCTATTTGAAGGAAGTTCGTACTACTGATGCATAAACAATGATAGCAATTTCCAATTCATGTCTGTGCGTATTTCCTCTTAGTGGAATGTAGACGAAAAGCACGCAATTTTCCCTATTCTGAAATATAAGAATTTCATTTGTAGCAACATTAGGATTATTTTCTTAGTTGATGGGACCATTTGTGTTAATGGAATAGCCTCGTAAATATTGCCTTCCATCTTGTAAATCCTGATTGACTTATGTTTATTTATTAGCCATAATCTTGTTATATTTTTATGAGAAAACTAGCTGTTGCTCGCGGTTTCATTTGCATCCCGATGGAGTTTTTGAGACAAAAAGGTAAAGGAAAGATTTAAGGGCATAAAAAAAGTAAAACCGGCTTCAAAAACATACAAATAATGTTAGGTGCACAACAGTTTCGGAAGTCGGTGCCTTCGATTTGGTTTGAACTTTTGTTTTCGTCACCGACTTCCGAAACTGTTGTGTACCTAACATAATTTTTTTATGTTTTTGAAGTCGGTTTTACCTTTTCTTACCAGTTATTTTATTTCAACAATTTTAGTAGCGAGTAAAGTTTTACGTATACCTAGACGACGTTATCAGTTTATAATTTACGTGTTATTGTCATTTTGTTCTAAATTTTGTGATCAGATCTTGACCAAATTTTTAAAGGACCACCACTGAAGCATGACCTACCGATCAAAAGAGGAATCATCAAAATCGATCCAATTGTGGACCGATTTTGATGATTACAAACGAATAAACAAGCAAACAAACCAAGAGACAGACACTTACTGCAACATTTATAATATTAATAATGATGGATTATCTATTTTCTTGCGCTGACGCAAGAATTACATTTGTTTTTTTTTTTGTGAAAATTCTTCACAAAAAAAAAACAAATCTTTAATTGAAACTGGATTGTTTTTGTGAATTCTGCCAATTCGCAGTAGGCCAGCCTATAACCTAACCCCTCTCATTTTGTGTTCAGCAGTGGTGCAGTATGTATATGGGTTGTTGTTGATGATTATGATGATGATTAATATTTGGCGGTTAATATTCTTTGCAATAAACAGATGAAATGCAATGAAAAATGTCGATAAGGTAGTTGGACTAGAAGGTTAGCTTAAGAGTCCGGCGGACCGAATTTCTCTTACAAACGTAATACCGAAATAAATCGTAATTCAAACACAATTTAATCAAATTCTGTTATTCCTACGTTACCATTTCATCCAAAATACTTCACTGGAAATAAATCTAAGCGAATGCAATTTTTTATAACTTTACCAAGTTTGGAACGATTTTTCGGTCTTTTATTTCCAGTGAAGTAGTAGTAGACGAAATAGTATCGTAGAAACTTATGTTAACGGTATCCAAATCCGAATAATAACATAATTTGATAGAATATTGTCTGGATTACGATTTATTTCGGTATTACGTTTTTGTGGGCAATTCAAGCTCCGCCGGACCCTTAAGTACAGTGTACAGACGTTATTATAATGAAAATGTTCGCAAATGGGTATTAGCACTCGATATTGATGTGACATGATAATGAGCTGTTAATACCTTCATGTAGGACAGAATATTTTTATTTGTGGAAAAACCATACAAATTGCCTCAATAGTCTAATGTAGTCTAAGCGCGACCGCTACGCTAGAGTTCCTCTGAAATTATATTTCTATAAACTATATTTCTATGAAATGCTCAGTAGCAGTTTGAAGTTTCGATTTGTGCCCAATTAATGGCCACCATTGCTTTAACCTTTGCCTATTCCTTTAAGAAATACAGGCGTGATGGTATTTATGTACTGAATAAAATGGATTTCCGAACTGAAATGGGTTTTACTTGGATATAACAAAAAAATAATAGTGTTTTGTTACCAGGTTAGGCAGGATATCTCCTATGCTACCAGCTTCCAGCCCAACTATTCCTCCTTAATTTAATGGGTCGGCAACGCGCGAGTGATAACCCTGGTGTTGCATGCGTCTATAGGCTACGGTAACCGCTTACCATCAGGCTGTACGCTTGTTTAACACGTTAGTGGTATAAAAAAAATATCGGTTATAGCCACTCTATATAACCCCCCATCTTTCGCAAAATGCAGCGCCTGTTGTATTTAAAATTTTTTGTACATTTCTTTTACGGTACGCAGCGCAGAAATATTTCTTAGGCAGCAATTTATGTGTCCTTTTACGCGAAATAAGCCATTATGTGCGGCGTATTTCTGGCGGAAACAATACCATTTTATTTATTGACTAATGATTTAAGGGCGCGTGTGAATTGTTGCAATTTTTTTTGGTGTTTTTTTGTGAAAATGCCGTCGGTGTAGCTGTTATGTACTATATATTATTTTGTTTAATGGAGAGAATTTCAAGAATGGTAAGGAAATAAAGTGGTATGTTTGCGTTTATATTTAGACTCTAGCAGACAACATTTTGGTGTACAATTTTATGGAAAGACAGCTGTATAAATATGTTATCCGTATTAATTAGAACCGATGTTTTTTTAACAAAAGGCAATGTTGGAGGTCTTGTAAAAGTAGAAGCACAAAAGACTTCAACGTGGGAGAGCCATGCTTCGGCACGAGTGGGCCGGCTCGACCAGAGTGATACCACGGCCTCACAGAAAACCGGCGTCAAACAACACTTACGTTGTGTTTCGCCGAGTGAGTAAGGTAACCGGAGGCCCAATCCCCTTTTAAAAGGCGGGCAACGCACTTGTGAGTCCTCTGGTGTTGTGGGTGTCCATGGGCGGCGGTGATCGCTTACCATCGATCTGTCTGCTCGTTTGTCCCCCTATCCCATAAAAAAAGACTAAATACAGACGACCAAATGCTATGGTAACTGCTTACCATCAGGCGGGCCGTAAGCTTGTTTGCCACAACAGTGGTATAAAAAAGCACGTCAAAGAACAAGAACAGACAACAATACTTATAGTTGAAATATAACAGAAGTGGAACTTTAAACTTAAGAAGAATTATGTCGGAAGGCTTAAAAAAGAAGAATTCGTAATTTTTTTAAAGCTTACTAGTAATGTGGCTCGCACATTACTAGTATTCTTGTTAACCCTTTGTGCTAAGCTAAATTCTTGTGTTACGAGTGGGTTCATGTCGGTAGTGCAACGGGTGGGTTTTGAACCGGCAACCACATGATCGCAAGCCCTAGCCTAGGCTACCGCCGCTTCTTAATGTGATTGATAATAACATTAGAAATATTTTTTATAAAAACATAACATAACATACCATCACGCCTGTATTCCCCGAAGGATTAGGCAGAGGCGTACTTAATGTACACCCACAGTTCTCCGGTATGTTGAGGTCCCATGTTATAGGGGGCGAGCCTATAGCCATTAACCGGGCACAAATCCAGACTCCGAGGTGCTACTGAGAATTTCATAGAACACCCAATAAAACTTTGCTCGACCTGGGGATCGAACCCGGGACCTCTAGTGTAGCAGTCGCGCTTGGGACCACTAGACTAATGAGGCAGTATATTTATTATGGAATAAATAAAAAACAAGCAGCAAAGCAGCAAGCAAAAAGCAAGCAGTGATAGCCTAGTGGTATGACCGTTGGACTGCCAAGTCAAAGGTCTCGAGTTCGAACCTAAGGCACGCACCTCTGACTTTTCGAATTCATGTGCGTATTAAATAGTTAATTATCACGCGCTTAAACGGTGAAGGAAAACATCGTGAGGAAACCTGCATGCCTGAGAGATTTTCTCGATGGCGTGTGAAGTCTGCCAACCCGCACTAGGCCAGCGTGGTGGACTATAGCCTAATCCCTCTCATTCTGAGACGAGACCCGTGCCTAGCAGTGGGACAGTATAGGGTTGATTATGTTTCTGTCCTTTTAAAAAAACATCTTAATTTTTTTCGTCAGCGGAAAATACAGAATACTTTATTTGTAAGCAGAGAACAATATCGTCAATCCCTAGAAACAATATACGTTACAATTTGATATGATGTCTAGACGACGCAGGATTACAGAGGTCACACATCATAGAAGAAAGGGAGATGTGCCAAGCATGAACGTCGTTACTGCCTGAGGGTATAATAAAACAAAACTGTGTGTTGTACAGTTATTTGAAGAGAGCTTTAGGCTAGATTAGGATTGTAATATTTACATACATACATACACACATAGACCGAAGCAGTGATAGCCTAGTGGTATGACTGCTTCCAAGTTAAATGTCTCGAGTTCGAATCCAAGGAACGCACCTCTGACTTTTCGAAGTCATGTGCGTATTAAATAGTTAATTATCACGCGCTTAAACGGTGAAGGAAAGCATCGGGAGGAAACCTTCATGCGAGATTTTCTCGACGGTGTGTGAAGTCTGCCAACCCGCACTAGGCCAGTGAGGCGGACTATAGCCTAATCCCTCTCATTTTTTTATAGTATAGGAGGGCAAACGATCAGACGGATCGCCTGATGGTAAACGATTACCGCCGCTCATGGACACCCGCAACACCAAAGTCACAAGTGCGTTGCGGACTTTTTAAAAGAGGATTGGGCCTCCGGCAACCTCACGCACACGTCGAAACACAACGTAGGCGTTGTTTGACGCCGGTTTGAGAGGAGACCACTGCCCAACAGTGGGACAATATAATGGGTTAGTTATGAATCGTCTTTCATTCATTCTCACAACATGTTCAAACTATCTGTAAGTATGTATGTAATATTTCTTTCTTATATTTTGATAACTGCCTCATTAGCCAAGTTGTCCTGAGCGCGACTGTTACGCTAGAGGTTCTGGGTTCGATTGCTAGGTCGGACAAAGTATTGTTGAGTCTTTCTATGAAATTCTCAGTAGCAGCTCGATGTTTGGGATATATGCCCGGCAGGTAAAAATAATATATCCAAGTCTATAAAAAAAAATATATATTTAGAAACTGGGTTTTAGTGGTATATTTTTCTATACTTGGATTCATTTTTCTTAATGAATTTATTAATTTTGTCAAATCTAATAAGATTTGATCAAAACACTGCAAATCCATATCACCGAACACATCAAGAACTATTAGTGAAATCAGTGATATCACATCTCCTTTTTTTCCAAACTCAGCGAAGGATCACGTTTATGATGCAACGAATTCGTCTCAAAATCCGCGGTAGTGCGGTAGCCGGCGTGTAATCCTGGCCGAGCGCAATATGCAGTGTAAGACACCCGGCTTACATTGTTTTTGGCTGCGTCATATCTTCGGCTTTATAAAGTACTAGCTTTTGCCCGCAGTTTCACTTGCGTTTCAAAGGATTTTTGAGACAAAATTCTCCCTATGTCCTTCTCCAAGTACAATATATAGAGATATATTAGACTTAGAGAAGGACATCGGGAGTAATAAATTTGATTAATTTTGGTGTAGAGACAGCAAAATTAGTCAGAGGTTTACCCTTGAAAATTTAACCAAAAAATGAGACAGTTAGAGTTACTTTCGCATTTATAATATTAGTATGGATAACTTCAGAGGTTCCCAAAGGGTGCGCCGTAGCAAGTAAAAGAGGGCGCCGTGAAGCGATTCTCTTTATCATTCTCCTCATTCATTTTTACATATTCAAGCCATTATATTGTCCTACTGCTGGGCACGGGTCTCCTCTCAAATGAGAGGGATTAGGCTATAGTTCACCACGCTGGCCTAGTGCAGATTGGCAGACTTCACACGCCGTCGAGAAAATCTCTCAGGCATGCAGGTTTCATCACGATATTTTCCTTCACCGTTTAAGCTCGTGATAATTAACTATTAATACGCACATATTATCTTCAAAAAGTCAGAGGTGCATGCCTTAGCCTTAAGTTCGAACTCGAGACCTTTGACTAGGTAGTCCAAAGATCATACCATTAGGCTATCACTGCCTATTTACCTAACCAGTATCATTGTACCTATCTGTTTCGACCAGCTAGATATGTTAGGGCGCCGAAATTCGTAACCTAAAACTTCGAATTTTATTCCCTACAATATGGTTGAGAACCACGCCGATACGCACGTCATGCTCGTGAACGGGTGCTGTCTGTCGAGGCTGGTCAGCTCTTATTTGCTGTGGCAGTCCCTATTTCTTTTTTTTAGGGTAATGAATAAATCTTATACATCAAACTGCATAATTCTCAGTAACTATTTGGAACAAAGTTGTAAAGCTTAATATTGTAATGCGTTTCTTGCCGGCTCTTCTTCATATGACCCACTTTTTTGGAACCGTGGACCTAGTTTGACTTTTTAAAACTTTTCTTTTTCATTTTAGTGGTCTAATTGAAATAAAACCTTTTGACCTTGAGACTTTTGACTGCCTCATTGGTCTAGTGGTCCCAAGCGCGACTGCTACGCTAGAGGTCCTGAGTTCGATCCACAGGTCGAGCAAAGTGTTATTGGAATTTCAGAAATTCTCAGTAGCAACTCGGAGTCTGGATTTGTGCCAATTTAATGGCAATAGGCTCGTGCTTTATCAGAGAGAGAATAGATTACTTGTTCACGTGCTTTTTTGCCGAATTTGAGAAGGTACTAAAATGTAATTCAGTAGACTTGTAAAATGTTGCCGAGGGTACCTTTACCTATATTGACTAGTCAATAACACCTTAAACCACTTACTAAACCTTACAGGCACAATTAATATAACAGACGTATTAGTAATGGAATTAAACCTCAGTCTTAATACATAAACTACCTTAGCACAATACTGCCAATGGAACTGACATTTTGATTGGCTGAAACGTTTGACACACATGCGGGCCTTCATACAGTCGTACATTGAATGCTCATTGGTCGTTCGTGTATTACCATCAATTTAACTTGCTCGTGCTCTCACCAGAGGGCCTGTCCGTTGCAACTTGCTGTGCATGTTGCAGCATAGTGCTGAGATGGGGGCCTTTTTTGATGTCGCATAAGATGTCTATCACAAATCCAAACTCCGAGCTGCTTCTGAAAATTTCATAGCACTTTTTTCCTAGTAACACTTTTCTTAACCTGATAATCGAACCCAGGACCTCTGCCGTAGCAGTTGCTTTAAGAACCACTAGACTAATGAAGCAATTGCTTGTCACAATAATTCATTTTTGCCCACGACGGACCGAATAAGGTGTATGCGTTTAGAGTGAGAGGTTGTTTGTTTGTGTTTGCATACAAATAACATCTGGAGACTACATCTCCTTAAGACACAATTATAATCCTATCATCACCATAAACCTCTATTACCATATCGCTGTTGGGCACGGGTCCTCTCTCAAAATGAGGGGGTTTAAAATACTTTATTGCACTCCATGATCATGTTAGATGTTGCATATTATTATCACAAAAGGTACATTATCGACCCTGAAAACTTAGAAGAGAAGAGGATGCTAATATTATTGTCTTGTCTCTGCCATCCCTAATGGGAGACAGACGCAATTGTATTAATATAAGTAAGTTTATGTATATGTGATAATGGCTAGTATATTTTATGGTAGTTTATTTTATGTATGTATTTTTCCTATATTATTTATTTGAATTATTATTTTTTGTTGAAGTTATAGTCCACCACCCAAAGCTACTGCGTGTTGGCAGACTTCACACGCCGACGTTGAAATAATCTCTCAGGCATGCGGATTACCTCGCGATGATTTCCTTCACCGTTTTGCGAGTGATAAATTAATTATTAATCCTTACTAATATTATAAACGTGAAACTTTGTGAATATGGATGGATTCATGGATTTATGGATGTATAGATGTTTGTTGCACTTTCACGGCAATACGGCTGAACGGATCTGGATAAAATTTGGCACACAGCTAGATTATAGCCTGGAATAACATATAGGCATTTTTATCCAGGTCGGACCCAATCCGAAAGTCCACGAGGACAAAGTCGCGGACAGAAGCTAGTACGAACATAATTATATATCCGCCTACATTTTAATTGAAATTGGAAACAGATGGAAATGACAGCTCTAAAGGTTTTCTTGACTTTGCTCTTATATTAATAGGTAAGTGAATATTAAGTGCTAAACAGTGATAGCCTAGTGGTATGACCGTTGGACTGCCAAGTCAAAGGTCTCGAGTTCGAACCCAAGGCACACACCTCTGACTTTTCGAAGTCATGTGTGTATTAAATAGTTAATTGTGAAGGAAAACATCGCGAGGAAACCTGCATGCCTGAGAGATTTTCTCGACGGCGTGTGAAGTCTGCTAACCCGCACTAGGCCAGCGTGGTGGACTATAGCCTAATCCCTCTGATTCTGAGAGGAGACCCGTGCCCAGCAGTGGGACAGAATAATGCGTTGATTATGTGTTGTTATGTTATGTTATGAATATTATGTAGTTGGGGTTATTTCAACATTGATAATATTTAATCCTTTAATTCGATTACAATCGTCATGAGTATTATTAAAATTTTTAATTTAGTTGAAATCTAGCTGTTGCCCGTGGTTTCACTTACAACTGAAAGGTTTTTTTGAGACGTAAGTACGTTATTGTATTTCAAGGTCCAATCTATTTAAGGGAGAGAGAACTGTCGGTTAAGGTGTCGGTAAGTACGGTTTTTAGTCGGTACGAGTCCGACATACCCTGCCTCCTTCCAGACGGCGGAGGATCCATGAGGATTTTCCGTACTATGTAAATAAAAAAAGTCCAATCTATTTCTATTCTAAAATTTATCTTAATTGGTTTAGCGGTTTAGGTTGTACAAACCAACAGACAGATTTACTTTCGCATTTATAATATTAGTTTGGATAATCCGATCTCAAAATTAAACAAAGTATTAAGTAATTTTTTCTTAAGCCCGTTTGCGTTTCGACTTTGAAATACAATCTTAAAGACAACGCCTAACTAATTAGCTTTAGTTTGACTTAATTTAAGGCTAGAACTAATCTTACTTCTACTTCGCTGACTTTTTGACATTTGTGACAAAATTATTTATACCAGAAAATACTAATGAAATTTAAAACGCAAATATTAGACGTATTGAAATGAAATAAATTTTACTGATTTTATCGCGTTATATCGGAATTTAATATTATTGTCAATAAAACGCGACCATTTGAGAACACTGTCGTAAGGTCTTGGGTGGGTCCTGGCGGATGGTGTGGTCGAGCGTATTGTATCCAATGGGTTTTCTATAAAATTTTAAGTAGCAGATCGGAGTATATGTTTATGCCCGGTCAATGGCAATATGCTGTCTATTATATAGGAGCTAAAATAACATCAAATTGTAAACCTAGTTAATAGATGTTACATTAGTCTGCCTGTGCCTATCGGCTGTCGTCAAAATCAAATCGAATCAAGATTTGTATGTGTTATAAATATTTTTTACAAAATGTGGAAGTCCTTTCTTTAGCGACTATATTATTATGGATAGTCCCTCAGTAGCTTTTTATTAAAAAATATAGGAAAAAATGGGTTCACAAGAAATTTATCGCCATTTTGAAAGTAATATTCTCTTAAAAATTCACAGAAACGACTTTCATCTAAAACTTTAATTTGACCCAATTTACAACTTTTACACGCAAATTATGTTCGAATAGAAACTCTATAGTAATAAGTGTAGGTCTCTTTTTTTTTTGTTGTGAGCGGAAAGAGCGCAATATAGCAGTGAAGTGGCTCTTAGCTGCTCTCGGCTTTTTGTGGCTCGACTCGGCCTGGAATGACGAGCTCTAAACAACTAAGGCTGCTTGAGCAAGTTATGAGCATGAGCGGTCATGGTTATATTTGTTCCTCTTGTGACGTAACATTTTTTATTCTATTGGCGTTTCTTTATTTAAATCTGCTTCGAACACAGAGGGGTCTTATACGTTTAACCTTTTAAACGCTTGGCTAAATATCAATTGCCGTGCCCCTAGAGAAGAATAAAATATTGATAAAAAATTTACGTAATTGTATTAAATAATAATATCTATTTAATAATGGTTTTAGTTGTATCACGCAGTAAATAGGACGAAAAAAATCATGCATGTTCTCTGTCGCAGAAATACGACATGAGTGGTAGGGGCACGGAAATATATGTCGCATAAATGCGGTCAAAAGATTAAAGTGCGTATCTGTCTATAGCTCCCAAACAGATGAACCGATTTTGATTTATATATTTTGATTGGGAGTGTTTTTATCATGATTTAAGAAATTAGTCGTTTGAAGATCTATTCAGCCCTTTTCTAGTTGATAAAGTGACGGTTTTGACAGGTCTGATCGAATTTAAATTTGGCATCCTGTTACTTCAGTGATTTTTCAAGAACGCAGTTTGGGTTTATACCCGCTTAATGGCAATAGGCTTGCTGCGTATTACTGATTAGGAACTAAACATGTGTGTGCAAACTGTGGGTGCATTAATACTTCTCTGCCTAACCCTTTGGGGAATACAGGCGTGATGGTACTTTATCAATAAACTTCTCAACACTTCGCCTAATATCTGAAAAAAAAACACATGTCTATATATTCCCAAAACCAATGAAGAGTTAGTTATGGGTAGTCCCAATAACAAATCTCTCGAGAGTTTTTTTTTATGGATTAAGGCAAACGAGGAGACGAGCCACCTGGTGGTAAGTATTTATCGTCGTCCATGGACACCTGCAACACCAGAGGAGTTGCAGATGCGTTGCCGATCTTTAAGAGCCCTAACGGACTGTAGGCTGCCAGAGCCGTAGCAACCGAGGGGAAATGGCTTTTACATGCAAAAGTCGAAACACACACCAAGGTGCTTTACGACAGACTCCGACGTAAGGGTGGTCGCCAGCCAGTCAGACCCCAAGAGGTCCTACCACCAAGCAAGTCAGATATTTTCACCCTCTTACAGGATAACTATCTGAAAGACAGTGAGGAACAGTATTCTAACCCGTCCCCACACGGGGAGGATTTACTTACTATACTTCGATTTTTAATTCTATTCAGTAACTTGACAGTTGAAAGAAAAATAATGATACCACATTACGACTAATCGTGTTGGGGTAGTGAACGATTTTGCGAAAGAATGATATAAACATGGAATAATATGAATAAAACTTTAAAAAATCGTTTATAATATGTGGAGCATACGAATAATTAATAATTGTGAATACAAGTAATTTCCTTTTTTATTTTCTTCTAATAGAAATAAACTAAGAATAAAAATCATGTAATTTTACTTTTTTTTTTACTATTGTGATTTTATTTCTCTGGCAAACTTCTACAATGTTTAATAGTGTATATCGTATTTTTAAGACAAGTTATTAAATTTAAAATAAAACTTAGCATACAAGTACATTACCTACTTAAGCTCATTCAATTTCATTAATTCTTTCACCACCTCACTATAATTTTTTTGTCAAAAACTGGTAACAATTCAACTGTCAAATTACTGAATACAATTTTATTATAAGTCCAATTAAAAAGATAAAATTTTGACATTACTAATTGTATGGACCTTACGTCAAAATCCTCTCTCTAGTAAGCAAATATAATGACTAATTTGTCAGTGTAAACATTCTAAAATCAACAATTGTATCTTGTTCACGAACAAAATTTACCACAGATTGAAGGCAAAAACTTCGTATAGAACGAGTCACCCATTCATTGAGCATTATAGCTCACTTGCCATTGTCTCGTCCCCATTCAGTCAAGTTGTCATACCATAATGTAATTTATCAAGGCGTTGTCGTCTCCCCTTAAAATTGAGGACGCTTACTCTGAAAACTCGTTTAAACCTCATTTTATACCGCATAATGAGCATAAAAGAGCTTCCGGTTTTGTGTGGTCATTGTATAATTAAACAGTGGGTGGAGTGTTCCCCTTTAACATTGAGGATCCTTCTTTCTTTGAAGTTACTTCCAAACGTAGCAGGACAAATTATAGATTTTTATATAACATAGGGTTAGGCAGAGGTGTACTAGTACTCACCGGAGGGCGCTTGCCTAGAAAAAACCCAGATTATAATAATATATATGTGCTATATCTTTCAACGCAATTCCAGCAATTCTTTGGACATTTTATGTAATTTCCCACAGTGTGGCATGAGGTCAGTGCCCCAGAGCTAATTCGTAATTACAATTCATAGAGCTATAAAGCGACCATTCACAATCAGGATGTTCGGTGATTGTCGACAAAACGCAATTAAGTTAATTGGGGAAGACTTCATTTGACATTTACTACTTTTCGTTTGTTTTTCTCGGAGATGTCTTGCAAACGAATGGAGATAGGGGAATGACGTAAAAAGTAATCAGGATTTTTTGGAGTTCCGTGAATGGGTGTAAATTCTGCCCCACGTGTTGTGGGTTCGATCCCCACACGGAGCAAATATTTGTATGATCTACAGGTAGTTGTTCCGGGTCTGGGTGTTGTTTATGTGAGAATTTGTGTTTGTAAATGCACTCACGATAAAGGAGAAAATCTTAGTGAGGGGCAACGTTTTTAAAAAAAAATGTTTTCGGACGATATCGCTTAAAGATGACGTTTAATATTATTATTAAATTATTAAAAGCCCCGGTAGTGTCCCGGCAGTTAACGTTTATTAACAATAAATTTAAAGTTAAAAAAAAATCCTCGCAGCATCGAGACCTGGTTACCATGTTCTTGCAATATAATTGAAGTACCAAGATACCAAATTTCAAATCGATCAGACCTGTGGAAGTTGCTGGCATCCCTTAACTAGAAAAGAGCTGATAATCTTCAAACGGCTGGTCAGATTTTTTTAAATCATACCTAAGAACGATCGATCAAGTCACCTTTCAAACAAAAAACTGCATCAAAATCGGACCATTTGTTTGGGCACTACGATGCAATAGACAGACACACAAATACACACGTTAAACTTATAACACCCCTCTTTTTGCGTCGGAGGTTAAAATATAATTTTTTTATGGGATATGAGGGCAAACGGGCTATCATAATATAAACTATTTGGAATCCGAATGTATAGTCTGCATGAGGACTTTATTTTCTTTTCTTGCTTTTCTTCGTCAATTATAGTCGCGGTCATGGGATTCGTGACATTCGCCACGACCATGACGGGGTTCAGTTTGTTACCTACTAACAATCATTTCATTCTAGAATATTTAGAAGTTTTGATTGTAACCAGTTCCCATGAGCTGAGACGTCACCGTCTTGTTCATGAAGCTGTAATATAAATAAAATATTACCTCCAAAACAATTTAATAAAGCGCAAGGTGCTGTTCCCTCGAATAAAAGCGCTGCAGAAAGCACTATAAAAGTAACACGCTAAAATTCCGAATTGTACAATTCGCAGAAACATTTACGCTTGTATTCTTCGAAAGGTTAGGCAGAGGTGGCGTGTACATACTTCGCCAGTATGTTTAATCCTATTTAATAGGTATATGAGATTTCAATTCTGTAATTCGCAGAAAATTAAAAAGACAGAATTGCCTTATAGCTAAATTGCCATTGCCACTGGTATAGTAGTCTTGCGGGAGCCTACTCAGCACGAAGTATACACAATAGAAAATTCTCAATAGAAGCTTAGTTAAGGTTTGTGCTCGGTTAATATACCCTATTACATTTATTTATTTACTAGCTGTTGCCCGCAGTTTCACTCACGTCCCAAAAAGATTAACATAATAGAAGTCCGATTCTAGGCGGCGTTTCAAGATGAAACATGCACCTTATTTTAATTTAGACCTCTAGCAATATATTGGTGAAGTCTGCGTTTAATTCCATGTAGTAGTTTTTAAACAAACAAATATACAGACAGACAGACAGACAGGTAGACAAAAATTCTAAAAATTGATATGAAATGAAATGAAATGAAATTATTTATGAAATGAAATTATTTATTCTGCAAGTAGATCTTTAGAGATACTTTTACATGTCATGGTTTGGGGTTTTTTTTTAGCTAGATGCCTTCGGCATTTCCTAACTGACGACCTCTGAGAAGAAACACCGAAACAAACTCAGAGAATCATGGTCTCTTTTAAAGTCCATGGAAGAACACTTATAAGTGAGTGGTACGATGTAGGGTAATGCCTGAAATGGCCTTTTGAGGAAAGAACCATAGCAGCTTTGAGTAGACCAGTCCCAACTGACGGCACGCATGCATCAGTCATCGTGTAGCTCAACCATAATTTAGGGAGCTCAACGAGCTCCCTAAATGTTGGCTTCTGTTCCTGTAATCAAGACCTCCCATATGAGATTTTCTTTAATATCTATAATGTAGAGACATCGGCCTGTTACAATTTTATTATCTACTAGCTTTTGCCAGCGACTTCGTCCGCGTGGAATAGTTACTTTGTTCCCTAGTTCTTCGCCCGCGGTTTCACCTGCGTTGCCCCGTTCCTAAGGGTTGTAGCGTGATGTTTTATACCTTGAAACCTTTCTCATGAATCACTCATTTTCCCAACATTTCCCTTCACTGCTCTGCTCCTATTGATCGTAGCGTGACGAAAAGTATACTATAACCTGCCCAGGAGTATGAAGAACAATTGTACCAAGTTTCGTTGAAATCCGTCGAGTGCTTTTCGTTTCTATAACGAACATACAGACAGACAGACAGACAGACAGACAGACAAAAATTTTACTGATTGCATTTTTGGCGTCAGTATCGATCACTAATCACCCGCTGATAGTTATTTTGGAAATATATTTTATGTACAGAATTGACCTCTCTACAGATTTATTATAAGTATAGATATGTATAATAAGTCTAAATACCTTTCAATGCCCCAACCGCTTAACAGATTTCGATAAAATCAGGCAAGAAGAAAGGTTGCATACCGGGGAAGGACATAGGTCTAGACCTTTTGTCTCAAGAAGTCGTTTTGGGATGCGAGTGAAACCGCGGGCTGTAGCTAGTAGGTAATAAATTACATTATATTACATGAGACCTAGAACATATCGGCAAACTGTGGCTGTACCATTAGAGCACCTCTGCATAACCACCTATTCGTCGGTAAAAGGAAAGCCAACGTAGAACAGGAAAGCACAAAGTAAAATAATACTATACATAACTTCAACATTTTCGACAAGTAACTTCGAGACAACTATTTTAATGGGGAATGTTTCTGACATCGCTATCTCTCGTTTGAAACTTCACGTCACATCTCCCTCTTTAACACATTCTTAATCTAATTAGTGCGAAAGAGATAGGTGGTACATTCAAGCGACGAATGCGAACGGAAATTGAGTGGACCCTTTTCACTTTGACGCCAAACCATATTTAGGCCGCTGTTCCACCAAATATGTGGTACGCTGCTAAGCTACGGAGGTGCGTCTAACCCACTTATCGGATTGCTAGATTCTCTTAACTAACCTACATAGCTCAGAGTATAGAGGAGTTCAGCAAATTTTTTTAGATACTTGTTCCAGCAAGGAATATGAGCTAAGGATGCACGCGTGGTGTAGCTATATCGTATATGAAAACAAGCGACTTTCTCGCACAGTTACCTCTTTAAAATTAGATTCTCAGGTAAATATTTAGGATTTGGAGGCCGTTACAATCAGAATCATTTTTATCCAATTGCGGAAAACGAAGATCAATGAGTTTGACAGTCAATGCATGTTTCATCGTAGTTAGAAAATCAGATTGTGACAAATAATGTGTCAATTTCATCTTTATAGGATGAAGATGAAATTCTTCTTAAACGGAAAACAAGAGTACTGAAAAAATATGATTTGCGAGTAGTGTGACAATGCGTAGACCGAAATATAGCGTAATTTCCGCCCAGCTATCTCGCACTAAGCGCATTTTCATAGCACATCTTGCCCACTCCGCTACACCGCTTAGCTGTTATAAAGAAATATTTAAAGGATCAATCGTGGATCTTTCGGCCACGGAAATGTACATAATTTTGTAGTTTACCGATAACCTTGTTCGCCACTTACCTACCACGCACATGTCTAGTGGAGAGGCAGCCTTATGGCTGTAGACTCCCTCTAAGGCTTGGATAAGAAACTTTCGGGGTGGGAATATTTTAAAAAAGTGTTTCCTGGTTATACAGTTTGGTTGTCAAAGTAAGTAACCATTTTTTAAGTGTGTTTTAAGTAGTAATGTCTATTTGAAAGGGATATACTCAGAGGAGTATTAAACTGTACTTATAACATGGGCATTGCAGTGGTAAAGTGGACAAAAACTATGCTATTCACAAAAGTTTAGATAAATTATTTGCTTCTGTAAAACCGGTGAACTTTAACAATTATTTTACTAATATGTTTGCTAATTATTCCTTGACAGATTTTTATTACTGTATTGACAGATTCCATTCTGAGCATTATGGTTCAGGAAAAAATTGTATGATGCTTTTATTTAGGGGTACTTTTTATTAAAAAAAATACACAATGAAATTAAATTTTAATTTTACAGAGAACATATTATAAAAATGTTTATCACAAAAAATATTACAAGCTATTTAAGAAACAGAAAATGCCTTGAAAAATAACGCGATAAACAATTAAAAACCACACAGGATTCGAAAACAAGAAACGCCTTCATAATTTGTCGGGTATTAAAAAACAAACTCCCACTCCAACAGGACCAAATGACGCTGTGGACAAAACAAACTGCGAGCGGATGAATATCTCGGAGTCACGGACCACAAAATGTTTTGTGGCAACCCTAATTATTTCCACTTGATGATTTTATACGTGGATAGAGATCTTGGAAGCGACAAATGGAATTTGGATTTTTGGGCAAATTAATTAAGCGTTTTAAGCAAAAACATTTAGGTTAGGCAAAGGCGTAGGTACAAATTTAAACCAACTAGCTGGTGTGTTTAGGTCCCACGTAAAAGGGGGCGAGCCTATTTCCATTACGATTACAAGTGTCCTGTCATTTTATGTCTTTATCTATATCGATCCTGTGATAATTTGATCCAAGCTGCTGGAAAAGTGTCAAAACCGTCACGGCATCTATTTGTTAACACCCCACGGAAAAAGAGGGGTGTTATAAGTTAACGTATCTGTGTGTCTGTTACATTTTTTTACCGATTTTGATTCAGTTTTTTTTTTAGTTTGAAGGGTGACTTGATCGAGAGTGTTCTTAGCTATGATTTAAGAATATCTGGCCGCTGTTTGAAGATTATCAGCTCTTTTCTAGTTCATAAAGGGATGTGACTAACCTCCACAGGTCTAATCGATTTGAAACTTCGTATCCTGATACTTCAATAATATAACAAAAACATGGCAACCAAGATTTGATGCTTAGGGGTTTTTTTTTATTTTAAATTTAATGTTTAATGTGGATTTAATAGAAAATTCCAGTAACATTTTGCTCAACCTCGGTATCGAATTTAATGACCTCTAGAATAATGAGGTCATACATACTTGATAAGTCTGAACAGAAAAATTAAAATTTACATATCAAACTAATCAAGAGGTAAGACAATTAGCAGCATTGGAAGCGATTATTCTACGAGCCTTTCCATTATTACTATATCTGTAATTCCAGCTCTTACCGCGTCGCAAACGCAGCCACTATGAGCCATAAACATGCAAGCTTGTCAACGGCTATAGTTCCTATTTTTGTTCTCGCGTTAATTTAGAAAATGTGAGAAAATGTGTACGTGTGTTATGGAGCTTGTTTCCACATTTCTTCCTTACAGTGTTATTATAAGGTAATGTATAAATTGTAAACTTAGTTTAACATGATCACTGAAAATATGTAGTATTTGTTTTTAAGCCCGACGCAAAAAGAGGAGTGTTTAAGTTTAACTTTTCTATCTGTGTGTCTGTCTGTTGCAACGTAGCGCCCAAACGATTATCTCGTTTTTTATTCAGTTTTTCTTGTTTGAAAGGTGGCTTAATCTAGAATGACCTTAATCAAATTAAATCATATCATTTATTTGCTTACCAAGTGTTTTTAAATGGGTATTATTTCATCATATTATTATACAGGTCTTATTACAATACTAGCTTTTGCCAGCGACTTGGTCCGCGTGGAATAGTTACTTTGTTCCCCAGGAGGGGAAGGTTTGTAGGAAGTAGTAGAAGAAAGAAGTAGGAACGGGGTTCCTAAGGGTTGTAGCGTGATGTTTTATAGCTTGAAACCTTTCTCATGAATCACATCATTTTCCCAACATTTCCCTTCACTGCTCTGCTCCTATTGATCGTAGCGTGATGAAAAGTATACTATAACCTGCCCAGGAGTATGAAGAACAATTGTACCAAGTTTCATTGAAATCCGTCGAGTGGTTTTTGTTTCTATAACGAACATACAGACAGACAGACAGACAGACAGACACACAAAAATTTTACTGATTGCATTTTTGGCGTCAGTATCGATCACTAATCACCTGCTGATAGTTATTTTGGAAATATATTTCATGTACAGAATTGACCTCTCTACAGATTTATTATAAGTATAGATATAGGTCCTAGCTATGATTTAAGAAAATCTAGCCAGGCGTTTGAAGATTATCGGCTCTTTTCTGGTTCGTGAAGGGATGTGAGCAACTTCCACAGGTCTGAACGTTATCCTGTTACTTCAATGATATTGCAAGGACGGTAAAAGGACAAACGAGATTTCGTATAGGAAGTAGTCATTGCTGCTTATAGACACCTGCAGCACCACAGGAGTTGCCGATTCGATGACAAACCTTTAGAGCTCTTACGATTACACTGCTAGAGCCTCATTAGCCTAGTGTTCCTGAGCGCGACTGGTACGCTAGAGGTCCTGAGTTCGATTCCCCGGTCGATCAAAGTGTTATTTGGTTTTTCTATGAAATTCTCCGTAGCAGCTCGGAGTTTGGGATATGTGCCCTGTTAATGGCAATAGGCTCGCCCCCTATTACTTGGGACGTAAACATACCGGAGAATTGTGGATTTACATTACACCTCGGCCTTACTCTTCAGGGAATACAGGCGTGATGGCGTATGTGCCAGAGCCGTAGCAACCGAGAGAACTGACTGACGCGAAAATGTCGAATCACACTAAGGCGCTTTACGACAGCCTCCCACGTAATGATGGTCGCCAGTCAGTTAGGCCCTAATATAAGATCTTACCACTGAGCAAGATAGATATTTTCTCACCTTTACGAGATGCCTATCTGAAATTCCAGCCCCTTCCAATATGGGGTAATCTATACATATAAAATGCTTTTTAAACTAGTAATCTATCTATCTTCTATCTATACTTATAATAAATCTGTAGAGAGGTCAATTCTGTACATGAAATATATTTCCAAAATAACTATCAGCGTGTGATTAGTGATCGATACTGACGCCAAAAATGCAATCAGTAAAATTTTTGTCTGTCTGTCTGTATGTTCGTTATAGAAACAAAAAGCACTCGACGGATTTCAACGAAACTTGGTACAATTGTTTTTCATACTCCTGGGCAGGTTATAGTATACTTTTCATCACGCTACGATCAATAGGAGCAGAGCAGTGAAGGGAAATGTTGGGAAAATGAGTGATTCATGAGAAAGGTTTCAAGCTATAAAACATCACGCTACAACCCTTAGCAACGGGGCAACGCAGGTGAATCCGCGGGCGAAGAATTAGGGAACAAAGTAACTATTCCACGCGGACGAAGTCGCTGGAAAAAGCTAGTAGCAAATAAATAAGCAATACTAACGCAAGATATTCAGTTGGAAAAGTAATTACGATTAACACTAATCACCGAAATATATTATGAGAGTGCTGATTACCTTTTTATTAACCTGTTCAAACCTGTAAGGTATAATTTCGGTGAATTCTTTTGGCGCCCAACGTGGGACTGGCATAGAGCGCTTAGCTGTAATTTGTTTTCTAATACGTTCTAATAAATCTCTTATTACCAATCACATATAATTTTCTTATATAGCCTTTATTATTAAGAGAATTAGGCTCATTTCATTCATAATTATTAGAGCTTGACGTAATGAAGTATGATTAGATGTAGTAGGTATGTGATGCTTAGCTAAAATGTAATAATGAATTTTTAATAAAACTAATTGTGGCACCGGTTAGCCACTGTTAATTAATGTCTACCTTTTGTCTTTGCAGTTTATAAGGTTTTAATTTAGGTAACAAAAATCTATACATTTAAAGTTCTTTGTCCTGAATGACTGACTGACGGATCAACGCACAGCCTAAACCGCTGATCGTAGAGACCTGAAACTTGGAGGGTGTATTTTTTGTATGACATAGGCATCCTATAAGAAAGGATTTTTGGAAGTTCAATCCCTAAGGTGGTGAAAAGGGGGGTGAAAGTTTGTATGAGCTTTGTATGAGCTCTTACATTAATATGTCGGGCCGTTGGCCCGCGAGGCAAAATACCCTCCTGGTTGGAAGGGGCCTCGTCCACAACTTTGAAATATTAGACTCGCGAAACATTGAAAGTTAGCACTTACACAATGTAGAGTCCTTCTAAACCACCTCCAGGAATATCTTCCCTTTACTTGATTGCTCATCTTGGAACAAAATGGAAATTCAAAAAGGTATTGTTAACTTAATCAATAGCCGCTCTCGGAAATCCTTTAATAAAGATTACAGGCAAAATCTCCAACTTTGGCCTCAGCGCGACCGCTTACAAAACTAATGGGCGTCAGTAAGGCATTTTCAATTTTACCTGCGATTTACATATTCAATGAGATTGAGACTTGATAGCATTTCGTCGTTGATCTTTGGATTAACATAAATCTGGAAAAAATCCGTGCCATTTGCAGAATTTTGGAATACTTAACGCAGAAATTGTTGTTGAAAAAAATTAACATAACATACCATCACGCCTGTATTCCCCGAAGGGTTAGGCAGAGGCGTACTAATGTACACCCACAGTTCGCCGGTATGTTTAGGTCCCATGTAATAGGGGGCGAGCCTATTGCCATTAACCGGGCACAAATCCAGACTCCGAGCTGCTACTGAGAATTTCATAGAAAAACCCAATAACACTTTGCTCGACCTGGGGATCGAACCCAGGACCTCTAGAGTAGCAGTCGCGCTTGGGACCACTAGACTAATGAGGCAGTCTGAGCAGGCAAGTTTATTCTTATGCACATAATATTACAATAAAAATATAAATAATCTTTTTACTGACTTATTAGTCTAGTGGTCCCAAGCACGACTGGTATGCTAGAGGTCCTGGGTTCGATTCCCAGGTCAAGTAAAGTGTTATTGGGTTTTTCTAAATTTTCAGTAGCAGCTTGGAGTCTGGCCGATGTAATAGGCCCCTTAATACATGGGACCTAAACATATCGGCGAACTGTGAGTGTAGATACATTAGTACACCTCTGCCTAAACCTTAAGAAATACGGGAATGATGGTATGTTAATAATATCTAGCTATCATTATCCAGTTTAAGCTGAACTCTTATTGTACCGAAAGCCTTTACAATGCGGGCTCAACTTATACTGTTAAAAGAGCTTCATGTGTAGCCGTGTGTAAATTTTATGTCTACAAGTGATAGAAAGGGCACAGATGTGTCTTTGATTATCTGAAGCCTGTTGTAAGGCGCAGACAGATTGCTAGTAAACTAGTTATGCGATGACGGATCTGGAAATGCAATAGGTACGTTTTTAATCCCCGACGAAAAAAGAGGGGTGTTACCTATAAGATAAACGTGTGTATCTGTGTGTCTGTCTGTGTCATCGTACTTAGCGTCCAAACGAATGGACTGATTTTGATTCAGTTTCCTTTGTTTGAAAGGTTATTTGATCGAGAGTGTTCTTAGCGATGATTCAAGAAGCCAGCGGTTTGAAGATTATCAGTTTTTTTAGTACAAGGATTGTGAGCTACTTCTATAGGTCTGATTGATTCGAAATTGACGACAGGCCCAGGACTTGATAGGGGCGCTAACAGGACATTTCAGGACTAATGTTCTCCTACAAAAGATGGGACGACGGAGGCATCAGCCTGCAGGGCCTACAAAAGGGAAATTGAATGTTGAGGGAACACCTTCTGTTTACATGCGATGCAATGGTTAGAAAGGGAATGTGCCTCTTGGGTTATTTAAGACCAGAGGCCTAAAGGCTCATACCCCCAGGCCTTATTATAAAGCTCATGGAAGAGCTGTCTGAAGAACTAGGAGAGGATGAGGAATAGGTATTTAGGGGTAGCACAAAGAAGGAGGTCGAAGTGCCTCGGCCCCACATAACCTATGATAAGATACGCGATAATAAGTAATTCTACACAAAAAATATTAACTTTGAAGCCTAGAGAAGGTAATACGTTTTATTGGATTTATCTCTAAGAAAACAACGGCGGGAATAGGCAAGCACGAGAAGGACAAGACCTCTTTCCTTAGTGGCGAAAAACAATGTTCCGCTCATGTTGGCGTGAAGATTTGGCACAAAGCTGGTACACAGTTCCGCTCAGTTAATCCGTAGATTTTTCGAAAAGATTTCATTCTTCGCTTCTCGAAACTGGTGACAGTTATATTATTTAACGCCTCAAGATGACTGACAATCTTGCTATTCAAACCTTTTTAAATGTTACTAGTATTGATTTGAATGTGTTTTACCCTTGTTCGAATATTAATCTTCAGTTCAGAAATTACTCGGTGCAATCTGAAGGGTAATTCTCAATTCCGTAAATTTTAAATGGTATTCTAATAAACATCAAAACCAAAGAAATTAGATTGGATTGAAATCTTTCCATTTCTTTTTCTTTTGAATTTGATTTGAATTTGAAAATTTTTTAAAGACCTGCATGATAATTCTAGTACTTCTCAATGTATCATAAATGTCTATTAGTAGACTTTTATATAAAGAATCAAATAAATCACAAAATTAAATTCCATTTTCTGTCTTAAAAGTCTGGCGGACCGAATTTCTCTTACAAACGTAATACCGAAATAAATCGTAATCCAGACAATATTCTATCAAACTACGTTACATAATCTACTATTTCGTCCAAAATACTTCAATGGAAATAAATTTACATTTGAATTTTGCGAATGTAATTTTTGATAACTTTATCACGTTTGGAACGATTTCCGGTCTTTTATTTCCAGTGAAGTAGTAGCAGACGAAATAGTACCGCAGGAATCTAGATTAACAGTATCCAAATCCGAAAAATGACATAAATTTTAATAAAATATTGACTGGATTACGATTTATTTCGGAATTACGTTTTTGTGGGCAATTCAAGCTCCACCGGACCCTTAAGTACCTACTTGAATTACCTCTCTGAATTATCCTTTGGAATTTCCCTTCAGATAGTATATGTATACATTTTTGGCCATTATTGTTTAAGTAACAGTAAAATTTCATAAAGGTCATGGTACAACGGTAGTGGGCTGTATTTCTGTAAAAGAACCGATAAACGCTGGGGTACTTATATTTGTTCTATACTGAAGATCGCGAGTCGGCAAACGTAATGTAGGACTGTAATGTCCAGTGAAGATTGTAACACCATTTATTTTAAAAGAGTGTCCATGAAGTTTCTTGCCGGATTATTCTCCATAGGATCAACCTTTGGAACCGTGCAACTAGAATCATAACGTTTCTTAAACGCTTGTAAAATCTTATTTGAAGTAAAAACAATGGAACCTCTGGAAAAATAGTGTCATGATTTGGGAAAGGTTGCTGGCTGAAGCTGGATGCGACAAGTTGACGACAGGGTGAAGTGAAATGGTGCATATTAGGAGGCCTACGTCCAACATGTAGTTACGTGGGAGAGCCATGCTTCGGCGCGAATGGGCCGGCTCGACCGGAGTGATACCACGGCCTCACAGAAAACCGGCGTTAAACAACGCTTATGTTGTGTTTCGCCGAGTGAGTGAGGTTACCGGAGGCCCAATCCCCTTTTAAAAGGTCGGCAATGCACTTGTGACTCCTATGGTGTTGCGGGTGTCCATGGGCGGCGGTAATAGCTTACCATCAGGCGATCCGTCTGCTCGTTTGCCTCCTATCCCATAAAAAAAGGAGGGGTCTGATATAGGCTCATGATTAAGTTACAGTATAAGCTTAGCTTAAGATTAGATAAACGTTCAAAGATAAGACTATGCAAATCTCATAGAGTAGGTACAGGTGTAGCGGGTCTCTTCTAGTAATTAAAACTTTTTATCGTGCAGACTTTCGCTCTTTAACTTCCATTCGTAATGTCAGGGATTTGCATTTAAAAATGGTGGCGTTGAAGCTAGTCCTGAATTAAGCTAAACGCGTTTGGATTTCTTTGGCAGATTTTTGATTTTTCTGAGGTCTTTTTAATCCACATCGAGAATTGGGTATTTTTTTTATAAAAAATAAAAAATATTGTGGCACTCGGGGACTGCCGCGGTAAAGCTATTGCAAAGCGTTTTTTATCAACTTATGTAATACAACCAATGCCACCTAAAGGCGGGTTGCTGAACTAAAGAGACAAGCGTGTTAGGTTTTTTTCGTTACGGAATTTCTGGATTCGGTCCCCACGCTCAAGGCCCGCGATAGAAGCTATGCAATAGCTTAATAGGAAAAATAATTTGAATCAGTTATTAAAGTTCTAAGATATAAGCATTTAATGTTTTCGATGGGGTTTGAGAGGGGACGCTTTGTTCCTTTTCCTTCAAACTTTCCAAAACGAGTTTTAGTATAGGATTTACATGACACAGTGAAGATTTATTTGTTACTCTTCACGAAACAACTACTGTATGGATTTTAATGAAACTTTACAATAATATAGCTCATACATCAGAATAACTAGCGTAATTTATAAAGATATTGTGTTAATTTATGCAGACTACGCGGGAGTAGTCGCGAACGGGTCGCTAGTTAAAGAAAGAAAGAAATAAAATACCCAGCTATCTGAGTAGAGAGATGCAGTTTCTTATATTATGTGAAAATATGTAATTGATTCTCTTTTCTAATTGTACTATCGCTATAATTGTAAATATTTCCACGATGTAAATAAATAAATGTAAAGCCCGATGTAAACGAATCATATAATGAGTTGTTAACAAAGAGAGGGCATTTCATGATTTTCTATGCAAATTACGATCAGATTCTAATATGCTTTATCACTCTGATAACGTGGGGTTTGACTCTTATGCAACAACAGCTAAAATTCCTACGGAATATCAAAAAACGAGGCGAAATAATTCTATCAATAGCAGCCTAGCTTGTACATCAGGTAAATGAAAAGTTCCCACGTTTGAAAGCGCTCTAACAAATTGGGAAAATAACTTGTTTAGCCCGCAAAATGTACCGAGTTTTTAGCGCAATTCATAAATACTTCGTGTTGGGTTGTGGTATCGAAGTTATTTTCATTTGAAAACTTATGGCACGCGAATATTCGTAAAAATTCTAGTATAGGTTTTTTTGCCGCACCGGAGTGGAGTGTGGGACGATCTCCAACAAGATGGACGGATGACCTGGTAAGGGTCGCTGGGAGTCGTTGGATGCAGGCGGCATGTGACCGGTCCCTGTGGACGTCTTTGGGGGAGGCCTTTGTTCAGCAGTGGACTTCTGTTGGCTGATATGATGATGATGATGAGGTTTTTGTGTCTTTAAAATATCTATTAAAAAATGTATTAAAATTGGTCACCTATTAGTAGATATAAGTAGGCGATGATACGTGAAACTCCTTGTTTATAATTTTTAACCCCCGATGTAAAAAAAGGGGTGTTATAAGTTTAACGTGTGTTATCTGTGTGTCTGTCTTTTTTTATGGGATAGGGGGGCAAACGAGCTGACGGGTCGCCTGATGGTAAGCGATTCCCGCCGCCCATGGACACTTGCAACACCAAAGGAGTCACAAGTGCGTTGCCGGCCTTTTAAGGGGATTGGGCCTCCGGTAACCTCACTCACTCGGCAAAACACAACGTAAGCGTTGTTTAACGCCGGTTTTCTGTGAGGCCGTGGTATCACTCCAGTCGAGCCGGCTCATTTGTGCCGAAGCATGGCTCTCCCACGTAAAAATACCGTCATTGTGGCATCGTAGCTCCCAATCGAATTAGAATCAGTTTTATTGTTGTTTGAAAGTTAACTTAATCAAGTGTTTTTAGCTATGATTTAAGAAAAATGGGTCACCCGTTTGAAGATTATCAGCTCTTTTCTAGTTCATAAAGGGATATGAGCAACTTCCACAGGTGTGATCGATTTGAACTTTGTTATCTTTATATATCAATGATATTGAAAGAACATGATAAGCATAACTAGATGCTGCGGGAGTTTTTTTAGCGAGTGCCAGAAGAACTGAATTATAGGTAACCATTGTACATAGTAACATAGAAGAAATTAGTTTACGCACATCTTTAGTGTTATATAATATGTGTATAATGGAACAGATACGTATATATTAATATAATAAAACAGTAAAAAAATATGTCTGTACATTGAACTTATTTACAAAAAAAAATTTTGGGCGATGGAGACATAGTAATAGAGTAAGAATTAACTGTCTTTTTGTTTGTCTGTTTGTACACGCTAATCTCCGGAAATACTGGATTTGAATGAAACTTATTGTTTTAAATATATTAAGCCAGGGACACATATAGGGTATAATTGATTTTAGAAACTGGAACACCTGATGCAGGACCAGAACGATCTAGCTAAACTATAAGAAATATAAATAAAAATGACGCCTTAGCAAAAGTTGTTCAGCCTGATGCATAACAAGAAATAAATATCTAAATATGATTGTAGTCGCGTTTTTGGATCTGTGTGGGATGAAATAGGGGATGAAAGTTCATATGAAAGTCTAAATAAATCTGTCTGTGATTACTATACTTAAATTTATCGAAAACATTTGTATGATTAGTAAAAATACCGACTATGAAAACATATACACGTGGCGCGAGCGCTAACAAAACACGTAGAGCTTTATAAAAAGCTGTTTTTTACTAAGCTATTTATATTAAACCATAGCAGTTTGTATGTGTCGTCATCATCATCTTCCTCATCAGCCTATATTCGTCCACTGCTGGACGTAGGCCTCTCCTAGTGAGCGCCACAGAGCCCGATCTTCGGCTTTTCTCATCCAGTCACTGCCAGCTGCCTTTCGCAAGTCGTCACTCCACCTGGCTAGCGGTTTGAATGTGCATTATTTGCGAAATAAGTATAGAAAAAAATAAAAATAACGTCCAAAGTAATTATTTGACGCGGACGAAGTCGCGGGGAAAAGCTAATGTATCAATAAAACACGTCAAAGTATCACGCCTGTATCTCCGTAAGATCAGACAACGTGTTATGATGTACAGTCACAGTTCGTCGGTATGTTTTGGGTACCATGTACTAGAGGCGAGCCTATTGGCAATATTTATTTAGAGAAACATAATGACATTTATTGATTAAATACGTACGTGGTATTTATATCACAATCTACTTCACTGTAGACAATAATATTATCAGAATTCAAGTGTATTATCAGTGTGACTCATCGGTCTTGCTTTTTCCCAACTACTTTGATTTTCAGAATATCTAATCCAAAAATGCTCCAGTACTATCAAATGCTCTTCAATCATTCTATTCTCGTGTCAGCATGACAGCGTGACCTATTCAGGGATCTTAAAATCTCATCTTTTGTTTTTTTATTGATTATGTCGGCAAACGAGCCAACTGATGGTAAATAGTTATCGCCGCCCATGGACAGCTGCAACACCAGCGGAGTCGCTGGTGCGTTGCCGAGAGTGAAGAGCCCATACGGACTGCCGACTGCTGGAGACGCAGCATCCGAGAAGAAACTGGTTCTCACGCGCAAAAGTCAAAACACACACCGAATTGCTTTATGACAGTCCGAAGTCCAACGTAAAGGTGATCGCCAGCCAGCCAGATCCCAAGAGATTCTACTTCCGAGCAAGCATATAAGAGGCGAGAAAATATGTCTCTTGGAGCTCCCTTACGTCAGAGTTTGTAAAACACCTGTGTTTTCCAACTTTCACGCGTGAGAGCCAGTTCTCTCGGTTGCTGCGGCTCCGACATAATGCAGTCCGTGAAGGCTCTTATGGGTCGGCAACGCATTAACAACTCCTCTAGTGTTGCAGGTTTCCATGAGTGACGATGACTTACCATCAGGTGGCTCGTTTGCTGACATTACTACAAAAACATACTTAACGCTCTCCCTCTCCCTTCTCTCTTTCTACTCTACTCTGTATGTTGTCTCTATACGTACACGCTGTGTGCTTTGGGACTATAATAAATCATCTTATCGATATTATTAAGCACCTATTGATTGGAGAGGAATTTATTTATAATTAATTTCTTGTTATAGATAATGTTTTATCTCTAGAGAGTTCATACCCAATCAAGTGTCAATATATATCAGTGATTTATTAGATGATGTTTGATTAATTACTCATTATATTTATTAATCATATTATTATTATAAAATTGTAACTAGCCGGACTCAAAGATGATGTAGCGAGACGTATTAAACAGAATATGCTAAGATGATAATGAAAGACGATTAACGAAAGGAATTTATAAGACGAATGTCAGCGGCAGTGTCGGAAGAGATCGTACTAGAAAGACATACGCCGGTCTTATTAGCGAGATCCTTCAAAAAGGGCTGGTGCGCAGTACTCGCAACTGTCGTATAAGATATATATGTATAAGAAGATGTATGAATGTAGAAGAAGCAAAAGAAGTAGGTAAGCAAGAATTGTAGCAAGTTCTGCCTACCCCTGTGAGAAATGCGTGAGCGTATGAATTGATGATGTAACTAGCCAATGTATACACATAGGAGATATTTATATTTAAGAAAAAATAATATTAAAGGATGTTGCTGACATCATTTTAAGACGAAAATGGAAGATAAATTCCTCTCAGACAGTGATTTCAATAGCTTAGTTGGCTGAAGCGTGTTCTGTCAGGACGCAGTTCGAATTCTGTCTTAGATCAAATTTTACTTTAGCTAACTTTTGAAAATGATAAAATTTATGTCGTAAGTTTTTTTTTGTTTTCAAGGTGAGTAAGTATGAAAATGTTTTTTTTATTTTATGTAAAGAATTCTCAAGGCAATCTTATAATGGGTCATGTAAGTTGCTTTTCTTCAGCAGACTTCCTTTCTAAATCTTGTTATTCTAAGCTGAGATTATTGATATAAAGACAGACACGTACTTATGTGCCTTACGTCGCTATCAGTTCTTGATATAAATTGACAATTGGAAATGATAAGGTCCATTTAACAGATTATTATTTCACAATACGACATGACAGTTTCACATTAAAACACATTTTCGGGCACAACTATGTATCTGTTGAATTTAAGCCCTAATTCACTATCAATTGTTTTATAAAAGTAAAGAAGTTTGACCTCAATATGAAAATAATTGTATTAATATTTTCTTTAATTGTGAGTGAGATTTGTGAAAGTAAGCAGTTCACGAGATGTCAACTTTCAAGAGAATTGTTGAAAATGAAACAAATTCAGAAATCTTTTCTTGGGACTTGTAAGTTTTTATCCTCCTGGTTTTAACCATTTCCTAACTTTGTTATTCGGCTGAATATTAGGTTTTTACACGAAATCAGACCTGGTCCAATTTCTGGCCAATACCGATATCATTATTAGTTTTTTTTTTATATGAAATTCTCAGTAGCAGCTCGGTGTTTGTATTTGTATCCGGTTAGTAGTAATGGCAATAGGCTCGCCACCTTTTACATGGGAGCTAAACATACCGGTTAATTATGAATACATATTAGTACACGTCTGCCTAACTCTTCGGGGAATACAGGCGTGATGGTATGTTACAAAAAAGAATTATTTTCAGAAAAGTCATAAGTAGGTACTTGAATATATTTTTTAATGTGTAATATTTTTTTTTTTAATAAAGCTTACTAGCAATATGGGTCTTAGCCGTTAGTCTACCGCCGCGCCGCTTCAACAATTACACATCATTATTCTAATTATACCTAATACACACCTAGTTAATAGGTCAGACGAAGAACCGGTATGTACAATAACATTGTTATGCAAAAAAACCGCGCGGAAAATACGCTACATGTACCTATCTACCTAATCAGCTGACATTGACATTGAATAACATGACAAGATAAAATAGACCTTATCTTTTGAGCAACAAGAACCACCGCCTTAATTAAATAATTCCCTTGATATGTTTATGTTCAGATACAGAGGAAGAACTATGTGGAACGCACGTGTTTTGTTTTTTGTTTTATATTTTGTTGTTACTCATGGAAAAAGATTTGAGACGAGGTGTAAGTTAGTGAGAGAGCTGTTAAGAGTTGGAATGCCGAACGATATGTTCTTGGGACAATGTGAGTTATGAAAAATACATTATTTTCCAACGCCTGCCAGTTACTATTCTGAATCTATCATCAAATACTTTTTACTTAAGGAATATCTGGTTCCTGAGATATTAATGGTTACTACTATCCAAGTTTGCCATAAAACTTGATTATACTACAGGGTCTGCGGAGGAATGATCTAAAAAAAGCATGGAAATTACATAAGCCACTTTAATTCTTTTGTCGATTCGAAATACTCTTTCAAATTTCATTTAAGGTCACTTGCTTCACCTCCGACCTTCCCTTTTAAAATAATTTTAATATATGATTATTAACTTAAGGGTTCGGCTGATGCTGAATTGTCTATATGAACTTAATACCGAAGTAAATCGTAATTCAAACGCAATTAATCAAATTGTGTTATTATTCGGATTTGTATATTGTTAATCTAGGTTCCTACACTATAATTTTGTCTACTACTATTTCACTGGAAATAGATGACTGAAATGAAAAACTTTGTAAATTTATCAAGAATTACATTCACTTATATTTATTTCCAGTAAAGTATTTTTCACGAAATGGTAGGATTTCCTATCCTACCATTTCGTGCAAAATACTTTACCTAGATTGATGGTATCCAAATCCGAATGATAACATAATTTAATTACTTAATCTTGTTTTTTTTTATTTATTTCTATTTTATTATTTTATGAGGTACATACGAGTAGTAGGTCTTACGAAGTAATACAAAGCCCCGCAAAACTGTACAAACAGTTTGACTGTGGGATCAATTTTAGTCTTACTAACATGTAGGTAGGTACTTAAGTAATAGAGTGCACAATTTATGTTCTGTTCGTTTGTACATGCCATTCGGTCCGTCATCCTTAAGTCAATTATTAACTAGTTTCATTGTAATGGACGCAGTAAATTAGGCAAAAAGGCGTGGTCTTAACACCTGAGTATTACTGAGCTAATAAGGCGATGATGTATTCCAGAGTTATGTTTGATCATTCTTACGTCACACAATCCTTTACAGCCCTGAGGTCATCCACGGAAAGCAATAATTTAATTAACTTGTTAAATGCCAGGATTATCCTACTGCTGGCTTGCGATAATATTCGGTTCAATATCAATGAATATTTTTATCCGTATTTTTTTGTATGTTTGTTACGCGGCTATTCTGTCAATTATGAATCGATTTTGATTATTCTTTTTTTAATCGGTAGGTCATACTTCAGAGGTAGTCCCATAAAAATATGTTCAAGATCTGATCACAAAAAACGTAATGACACTAACACGTAACGACCGAGTAAATGATAACGTCTTCTAAATATACGTAAAATTCTACTCGCTACTCAAAATCTACACCGTCACATTTAAGTCATTTTAATGCCGAAAGGACGGTATTATACTCATCACTAGGAATAACTTATCCTCGTCGCCACTGTTGAGTATTTGAGGTGTAGAGCGGGACGCGTGCAATCAAACCGCAAGTCAGTTGCATACTAAAATTATTAGGCAGTTTTTGGCAATATTATGCATCTTACGCACACATACAAAAGTAGGTATAAAGGGCGCGCGCGTAGGTACTCTATACATTAAACTCTAAGCATTATACCTAACACTATGGAACCAACCCTGAAATCACAAAAGAAAACAGCTGTTACCATACACTCTGACGAGTTCAGAGTACACAAAATGTATGGGAACAGCTGTTTGTTTTTCGTGTTTACTAATATTATAAAGCTGAAGAGTTTTTTTGTTTCTTTGAACGCGCTAAACTCAGGAACTACTGGTTGGAATTGAAAAATTCTTTTTGTATTGGATAGATGACGACACGTTTGGCGTAGCGGCTGAGTGATCGGCTTCTGCGTCACGTGTTGTGGGTTCGATACCCACACGGAGCAAATATTTGTATAATCTACAGGTAGTTGTTCCGGGTCTGGGCGTTTGTGTATGTGAGAATTTGTGTTTGTAAATGCACCCAAGATACAGGAGAATATCTAACAGGTAGGCTATATTATTATAACATCACGCTACGCCTCTTAGGAACGGAGCAGCGCGGGCGGGTCGCTAGTGTTGAAATAAAACCGCCTTCAAAAACAAAAAATAATGTTCTTTCATAAGATAAAGCAAACATAATATACCATCACGCCTGTATTTCCCGAAGGGTTAGGCAGAGGTGTACTTACATATACCCACAATTCTCTGATATATATAAGGTACGTGTATAAGGTGGCCATAAATCCCAACTCAAAGCTGCTGCTTAGAATTTTATAGAAAAACCCATAACATAGTTTGCTCGAACTGGGAATCGATTCCAGGACCACTGGGTGCTCGTTCGGGCTTACGACCACTTGTAATCCTTATCCTACTTATATTATAAACGTGAAAGTTTGTGGGTATGGATGTATGGATATGTAGATGTTTGTTACTTTCACGCCAGAACGGCTGAACGGATCTGGACAAAATTTAGCACACAGATAGATTATAGACTGGAATAACACATAGGCTACTTTTCATCCAGGTCGGACCTAATCCCGAAGTTCACGCCGTCAAAGTCGCGGGCAGAAGCTAGTATCAAAGTATTTAAATAAAACCAAAATAAATACGTTACTATTTTGTAGCACGCAACAATGAAATATCGCATTTTGAATTTTACAAGTCAGAATGGAAAAACTTAATTAAAGGCATTAAGTTTTGCATAGAAGAGTGATTATGCAATTAATGTTACACTTAAGTCACGTATTACGACTATAAAAGTGATTTGCATTGTAAAATTATGTAATTCAACATGAACATAATTATAGTTTTAAGGTTCTCTTTACTATGTTTATTGTTAGAGAGGTACCTATTTAATTTCAAAGTTTCATTTTATCATGCGTACCTCTGAAATATGGAACGCACTCTTTCCTGATAGATATAATCTGGGTGTCTTTAAATCACGAGTGAATCGGTTTCTTCTAGGCAAGCGCGCTCCATCGTAGATCGCAGTGTTGCTTAACGAAAAGTTATTTCAATGTTTTTGTTCACGGTAGAAAGGCTACAAGTACATAGGTACTTATATTAAAATTGTATTTTTTTTTTGTATTGATTAGGTCGGCAAACGAGCAGACGAGCCACCTGATGGTAAGTAGTCATCGCCGCCCACTAACACCTGCAACACCAGAGGAGTTGCTGATGCGTTGCCGAGCTTTAAGAACCGCTACGGACTGCTGACTGCCAGATTTCTTCTTTTAAAAAAAATAGTTTTTTTAAGTCTAAAAGGATAATTTGTGGTACCTACTTGAAAACCCGTTAAAAATATAGGTAATTTCACTGTATGTACTCGATTTATCATAAATGTTATTAAAACTAATCATCGAAGTCAAACACAAAGTAAACGAAATCAAACAGATTAACAAACAAACAGATACATCTACTTTGTACCTATTGTAAACCAGTCAATTGAACTGAGATGCACTTAACTTTTACAAAGACCATTCCTATTCAACACACAGACAAAAGAAACTAAATCCACTGTGTACACGAACGGTGACCTTGACCCTAGCACATAGAGCGATGACCTTGAGAACTTCAACTTAAAATAGTAGGCACCCCCTAGGGCATAGACAGGCATTGTATTTATAAGGCTACTACTGTGGTGAGGTATTTTGATAGAGATCGGTTTTAAATTAAATAGACCTTTTGTGGTCCCTTGTCTATTGATCTTGGGGTTTCATTGTAGTTATTACGTTGTCTTTGTAGTTATCACGCGAGTATACCCTAAAAGACTGGTAGATGTGTACTGTTCGTCAGTATAGTTTAGATGTAATGGGGAGCGAGCCTATGGCCATTAGCCGGGCACAGATCCAAACTCACATCTGCTACTGAATAACTAAACTGAATTTATAGAAACACTCAATAACATGATGATTTTACTTTTTGTGAAAAATAATTTTGAATGTGTATCATGGTCATTAGAAAAACCATGATCATTTATGCTTCGGTGGTGCAATAAGAGCTGCTGATTCCCAGATTACAGGCCCATTTGTTTTATTTCTTTTGCTAAAATAAATTTTATATAAAAAATGCATCATCGTTGGTTCATTCTTGGGACGTTCACATAGAAAGACAGTATGATATAGTATAATGAACCCATTATGCGAGAGGGCAAGTAGAGCCTATATAGTCCAACATGCTAGTCTAATTTAGGTTGGCAGACTTCACACGCCATTGAAAAAAATCTCTCGGGAATGCAGGTTTCCTCACGATGTCTTTCTATACCGTTTAAGCGCATCATAATTAACTATTAATACGCACATGACTTCGAAAATTCAGAGGTGCGTGACTTGACCTTGACCTTGATTTGAATGTGAGATGACTTGGCAGTCCAATAGTCAGAAAGACAAACAGGCTTATATTTAATTGAAGGCATGACATCTCGTTTAGTTTCATTTAGTGTCAAAAATACATTAGCGTAGTGATAGCATGATAGAAACTAAGGAGAATTCAAGGCCAAAAACTTCGACATCATAGTAGTAGTATTTATAAATGCAATGTAAATAATAACAATTAACTACTAAAACAATGGAATGTTCAGAAACTGGATGCGGATCTATCTCGAAACATTATCACTCGCTAATTGATCCCGGTATTACGACCTTGAACCCTATCCGAGATAATGACCTTTGAAACTCGGCTTGCTGTGTAGTTGCCTTTACAATGAAACGTTTGAATGTTTTAGATGAACGGTGGGTAGATAATCTAACCTCTTGAGGGATTTGTGGTCAGAAAGTTTTCCGAATCGTAAGAGTAACTTTGACGCTCAAGCTGGCTTTGATTTAAGGAATCTTCGCAATAATTTATTGTGTTTGAATGAATATTTGTAGCTGAATTGGACTTCTGATCGTAAGCGTACTATCTTCGTCAGAGGTCCTGGGTTCGATTGCCCACAGTTTTGACAATTCAAAAGTACCTGTAATATTGATCTAATTGAAATATAACATTTGATTTTGACTATGGCAGATTTTTTTTTTTAAAAAGCTTACTGGCAATGTGGATCTCACATTACTGGTAGTCTTGTTAACCCGTAGTGCTAAGTTAAAATGCTTGTACCGCCGCTTCCAGTTATTGGGTTTTTAATTCTCAAGCTGGGACTTTGGGATTTGTGTCCGGTGAACGGCAATAGACTCGCCCCCCTATTGCATGGGATGTAAACCTACCGGCGAACTGTGGGCGTACATTAGTTCATTCAATTTTATTCCATTCCATAGTACAGCTGTCATCCACGGTTGGCAATTTTGACTATTAGAAGAAAGACAGAAAGAAAAACAATTTATTCCTTGCGAAAAATTTAAAATACAGAAAGAAAATGAGACTTATTACACAACATAGAAGCAGTGATAGCCTAGTGGTATGACCGTTGGACTGCCAAGTCAAAGGTCTCGAGTTCGAACCTCTGACTTTTGGAAGTCATGTGCGTATTCAATAGTTAATTATCACGCGCTTAAAACGGTGAAGCAAAACATCGTGAGGAAACCTGCATGCCTGAGAGATTATCTCGATGGCGTGTGAAGTCTGCCAACCCGCACTAGGCCAACGTGGTGGACTATAGCCTAATCCCTCTCATTCTGAGAGGAGACCCGTGCCCAGCAGTGGGACAGTATAATGGGTTGATTACGTTATGTACATAACATACAGATAAATAAATAAAATAATACTAAAAAGAAAACAAACAAATTACACGTGATATACAAATAGTTCGTCTCATGTCCGCAAGGAAAAGGGGTGGCGCTCATCTTTATAATTGTTCAATTTGCTTTCAACTTATGAAAAACCATAACCTTAACCTTTAATGGATATCAAAAACGTTAGATTTTTTTTCAGACGCAACTTGAAGGTAGAATTCAGAATTAAACCTCTTTACATTCTTTTTTTTTGTTACAGGGGTATGTCTTATAGAAAAAGTAAGCAATAGAGATACCAGCGCGTTCACATCCAAATCCAGTGGAAAGAAGTTTTATGGATTATACCAGGTAAGAACCTTAATCATTTTTCATCGTCGGAATCATGTCCGTATTAATAAATTAATTATCACGCGCTTAGACGGTGAGAGAAAATATTATAAGGAAACCTGCACGCCTGAGGGATTTTCTCGATAGCGTGTGAAGTCTGCTAACCCTCACTAGGCTAACGTGGTGGACAATAGTCTAATCCCTCTCATACTGTGACTGTGTGGAGACCTGTGCATAACATAACATACCATCACGCCTGTACATCCCGAAGGGCTAGGCAGAGGCGTACTAATGTACACCCACAGTTAGCCTGGTATGTTTAGGTCCAGAGCCTATTGCCATTAATCGGGCACAAATCCAGACTCCAAGCTGCTACTGAGAATTTCATAGAAATTTAATTCAATAACACTGCTCGACCTGGGGATCGAACCCAGGACCTCTAGCGTAGCAGTCGCGCTTGGGACTCCTAGAATAATGAGGCAGTCATTCATTGTCAAAAAAATTGAAACCTTAGCGTCCCGTTCAGTCTAGGTAAGTTATTATGAAAACGTTCGAATCAATTATATCACTGTGAGATATACCTAGACATGTATAATTATATGACTAAGGGCCGATTATTGCATCGCTAGATAAATTTATCGGAGGAATAAATTCAAATTTGCTATATAAAGTCTGTCAAACGTCAATGTAATTCTTCAGATAAAAGAGATCTGGCGATGGAAAAATCGGCCCTATATCTCACAAATAAAAGCAAGCAGTTTCATTATTTTGCTGATAGGTATTTCGAATCCACTTTTCCAGATTCCAAATCAGTGGTGTAAAGAAAAGAAACGCGGTGGGCGCTGCAATATTACGTGCGAAGGTAAGAAAAGTTATTGAGTTCTTTAATATACACATTTATCTGATAAAATACTAATGCTATATCTTTGTACATGACGCCTCCCCAAAGGGTTCGGCAGAGACACACCCACACTTAACACCATCAGCTAACCTTAATAGGTTAGCTGATATTATTGGTATTATAGTGGTTATATTAGATAATGGTAATCCATTAATTGGCTTCAAATCTATGCTACTAAAAATTTCATTGAAAAATCTAATAATACTTTTCTCGACCTGGGAATCGAACTCAGAACCCCTAGAACAGCGTTCGCACTAACGGCCACTAGATCATGATGCGAAAATTTTAGTGTAAAATTTTTCTTTATCAATATTATATTCATCCATTCCACAAGATCAGATGTTGCAACCGCTACAGTGTATACAAAGTACGTAATTGGGTAGGACATCACTGTAGCAAACTGTGAACGACATCGGGGACAATCCTGAGCTCACAGATTTTATGGTGCACGTTTTACATCAAAAGTTTATGTGTTATGGTCAAGTGGTATCTGTTTTGTTACATTTTGGTTATGTTCCTGTAACAGAACTGTTTCTTGAAGTAGGTACTAATGAACTTCATGAGTTAAGCTTTATTTGAACATCCAAAAGGATTTACTTACTAACTCGACTTTTAGGCAGCTTATCAAGATGCAACTTACACTAAACAAGTTATTCACCAGCGATATAACTGTGAAAATCACATCCGAATTCGTACAGTAGTTTTTGCGGAGTGCGCGAGTAAACATAAAGACAGACAAACAAAAATTAAAAAAAAAATGTTTTGGCTCCTATAATTATTGGTCATGTAAAGACCCCTCAAAATCATCATTCATCACGTGTACAAAAATTAAAAGATTTATAAAAAAGATACAAAACACAAAATGATATTAAAATAAATAGAAAAGATATGAATGTAATATAACTTTGATAAAAATAAATTTTGAAGAGGTAACATCTAAATCCCATTAAAAACATTCTGTAAAAAACTAGCCAAGTCTCGATGGAGCTGCTTGTTTATCTCTAAACAGTAATGAAATCTAGACAAAATCGTGCCAAGTCTAAGGTTCCTTACTGCGATTTCTTTATTATTTATAGTTAATGTTGTGTGACTTGGCCGTTTAGTATTTTTTTAAAGGACCATTTAGTATTTTTTTAAGACAAATGGTAGTCAATGTCCTCCCCTAGGATGCAATCTATCTCTTCGATAAATTTTATTTATCGAAATGACAACAACGGACTTCACTTTACGTGGAAGAGCCATGCTTCGGCCCGAATGGGTCGGCTCGACCGGAGTGATACCAAGGCCTGACAGAAAACCGGCGTCAAACAACGCTTACGTTGTGTTTCACCGAATGAGTGAGGTTACCCGAGGCCCAATCCAGTTTTAAAAGGCCGGCAACGCACTTGTGACTCCTTTGGTGTTGTGGGTGTCCATGGGCGGCGGTAATTGCTTACCATCAGGCGATCCGTCAGCTCGCTTGCCCCCCTATTCCATAAAAAGAATTATTTTCTCATTTATAAGTATGTATAATAGGATTAATATGGATTCGAAAATGTGAGCGAGTTTACGGCGACCAATGGTAGGTTCTCCGTTATCTCTATACCACTCGAGTGGAAATATTAAAGTAGGAAAGTATAAATCAGGATTCTGTGGTAGCGGGAAGTTAAGCAACATTTTTACGAGCATTACTCTAGTTTATTTGATTTCGTAACTTCTAGGTTTCAGTTAAAGGTTTGCTACTTAATATTTTGATTACATTGTGTCGGAGCGAATGAATGTTGGTCATTAGACTAAGTGACAAATGCAATAAAATATGTTTTCGACCTCTCACACAAATAGAGGGGTGTAAAACAGGTTGAACACTTACCAAAATACTTATTAGCTAAGAGATAGCCGAAGTGAGTTTTATCTCTAGTGTTTTAGTTCTAAAACCTCTGGTAAATAATGATATTTTATTTATGTATCTTTCAAGATTCATCAATCATTTTATATACACTATGTCTGTACATAACAGATATTAAAGAAAATCTAATATGGGGGGTCTTTAATAGAGCAACAGAAGCCAAAATAATATTTTTTTGAATTTTTGCCTGTCTGTCTGTTTGTACACGCATCACGCAAAAACTAATGCATGGAATTGAATGCAGTTTTCACCGATGTATTGCTAGAGGTCTAACTTAAAATCTAGTGCATGTTTCATCTTGATACGCCGCCTAGAATCGGACTTATAGCATGTTAATCTTTTTGGGACGTGAGTGAAACTGCGGGCAACAGCAACTAGTCTTCTATACTTATAATAAATCTGTAGAGGTCAATTCTGTACATGAAATATATTTCCAAAATAACTATCAGCGGGTGATTAGTGATCGATACTGACGCCAAAAATGCAATCAGTAAAATTTTTGTCTGTCTGTATGTTCGTTATAGAAACAAAAACCACTCGACGGATTTCAACGAAACTTGGTACAATTGTTCTTCATACTCCTGGGCAGGTTATAGTATACTTTTCATCTCGCTACTATCAATAAGAGCGGAGCACAATTAAAAAATGTTGCAATAACGGGAAAATTATTTGATTATTTTGTTCTGGGAAATGACATAGGTCGTTGATAAAGCGGGCGTAGCCGCTGGCGGAAGCTAGTTACTAATAAACTTGTTAACCCCTCGTGCTAAGCTAAATGTTTGTGCTACGAGTAGGTTCACATCGGTAGTGCAATGAGTTGGTTTCGAACCGGCAACCATATGATCGCAAGTCCGACGCCCTAACCTACCGCCGTTAATTCGCTATAGAAATGACCGGCCTATTTCCCCTTGAGCGTGCTCATTCTTCGCGCAATGTCTGTGACTTTCTTTCTTTGCCGAATGATTTCGTTGCGCATTCTATCTACCAAAGAAACTCCAAGCATTGCTCTCTTCATTGCACGCTGAGCAACCTTGAATTTGTGTGTATTTTATATTATGTTGACGTAAAATAAGGGTATTTGTTCACCCCTTTTATCCCCCTTGGGAAAGTATACAGTGTGTAACGCAATTCTACTTTCTGCACAATTGGCTTCTAATTCAATTCTAATTCTGCCACAGTTATGTTTCTTTTATACGTGGGAAAGCCATGCTTTGGCACGAGTGATACCAGGACCTGACAAAAAACCGGCGATAAACAACACTTACGTTGTGTTTCGCCGAGTGAGTGAGGTTACCGGAGGCCCAATCCCCTTTTAAAAGGTCGGCAATGCACTTGTGACTCGTCTGGTGTTGCGGATATCCATGGGCGGCGGTAATCGCTTACCATCAGGCTCCGTCTGCTCGTTTGCCCTCATATCCCATAAAAAAGGGTTAACTATTGTAACAAAATTACCTGTAAGTATTATTTTCCCATGATTATTCTATTACATAGGTACCCCTTAATCTGTTTACGAAGTAAATAAATGAATCTCATTAGTTTATCTCGTGTGGCACACGCGTGTGCATAGATTGACTGTTTAATCAGTTTTCCATAGCTATTTCCAAAATAAATTATAAGTACATCATTTAACACGGTTGCATATTTTTGTAGAGAGAGACTGCCTCATTAGTCTAGTGGTCCCAAGCGCGACTGCTACACTAGAGGTCCTGGGTTCGATCCCCAGGTCGAGTAAAGTGTTATTGGTTTTTTCTATAAAATTCTCAGTAGCAGCTCGGAGTCTGGATTTGTGCCCGGTTAATGGCTATAGGCTCGCCCCCTATAACATGGGACCTAAACATACCGGCGAACTGTGGGTGTACATTAAGTACGCCTCTGCCTAACCCTTCGGGGAATACAGGCGTGATGGTATGTTATGCATATTTTTGTAGTGTCATATTTGGTGCAACAATTTACCTACATTATTGCACTGAAAGCCTTCAACAGTGACAATAATAATTATGTACTATTAGTTGTAGCGTCATTCGCAATTCAAAAGAACTGTTTAGGGCGACATACTCGCATTAGCGACACAAAAGTAATACCAAAATAAATCGTAATCCAAACAATTTCTCATCAAAATGTGTTATTATTCGTATCCGGATACCGTTAATCTAGGTTCTTACCGTTCTTCTTACATTTTGCCTACTTCACTGGAAACAAAAGACTGAAAACTCGTTCCAAACATGGTAAAGTTATCAAAAATTGCATTTGCTTACACTTATTTCCAGTGAAGTATTTTGGACTAAATGGTAGAGTAGGAACCTAGATTAACGGCATCGGAATCGGAATAATAACACAATTTGATAGAATTACGATTTATTTTGTCATTATTTTTGTATGAGAAATTCGATCCGACTTTTAAATAAAGAAAAAAAAAATTAGTGTGGCACTCGGGGGCTGCCGCGGTAAAGCATGCACGCATAGCGTTTTTTATCAACTTATGTAATACAACCAATGCCACCTAAAGGCGGGTTGCTGAACTAAAGAGACAAGCGTGTTTCTCTTTAGTTCAGCAACCCGCCTTTAGGTGGGATTGGTTTTTATCAACTTATGTAATACAACCAATGCCACCTAAAGGCGGGTTGCTGAACTAAAGAGACAAGCGTGTTAGGTTTTTTTCGTTACGGAATTTCTGGATTCGGTCCCCACGCTCAAGGCCCGCGATAGAAGCTATGCAATAGCTTAAAAACCGGTCATTTGCGAGTCGAACTCGTGCGCCGATGATTCCGTACCGTTCCGTAGCATTATACCGCCATAGTAAAATTGCCTGTAAGACCTTGCTTTTTGCCAAATTTCGTGATTCTAGGTCAACGGGAACTAACATATAGGTTTTCGACCCAAAACCTATAGGGTACTTCCGGTTGACTTGCAATTGCCAATTTTAGTTCAAAGCAAGGTCTTACAGCACAAGTAATTGAAAATTAAGGTAAATTTTGGTACTGGTTACTGGTTTGCAAGTTCGCGAAAATCTAAATTTGCCCATATCTTTTTATCGTGTTGACTCAGGACCTATATTTTTACACCTAATATGGACTATAGATATCTGGTATAGTTTTAATTTGCTAAGCCTACCCATTCCTGAGAAAATCGATGGTGATATACAGACGGACAAGAGAGTGATCTTATAAGGGTTCCTTTTTACCGTTTGAGATACTGAACCCTAAAAAAGGACTACATATATTTTAAGCCGACAGTTATAATAATACGAATAGAGGCCCAGGAAGATATAAATGAGAAACTTAAATGAATATCCCGGGTCTCTATCTTATAAATGATTTGCTCGTTGCACCTGGGCTATCTATTGCTGGGAGCTAAAATAGCTACTATTAATGAATCTTAATATGATTCACCGACACACAGTTACGTGCCATAATGTCAAGTATATGCTGACCTCGCATTGTATAGACTTTTTGTACATTTCAATTAAATAAATATTTCGTACACAGCGTTACTAGACGAAGATATTCGTGACGACACAGCGTGTGCAGTGAAGATCTCGCAGTTAGAAGGCTTCAAATACTGGCCACAGTGGACCGCGAGGTGTAAGAATGATAATTTTATCACCAATGAGATTTATAAGTAAGTTTTTATTCAGATTGAAAGACTTGACTTTAGCCTTTGATTGGATTGCCATTGTTTTGGTCATCTTCCAAGTTATAATTTTGGGAGCTAAACTTTTAGGGAAAAACAGTTTCCTTTCAATGATAAAGTATCTTTGTAAAAAACCTTAAGGAGAAAAACTCTTTGAAACTTGTATAAAAACACAGAAATCTAAAAACCTTAAGAACCGGTTCATCAAAATCTCAAGACATACACACAACACTCATACATGATAATTATTGAAATAAAACTAGTTTTTATGGATTTTATCGCGTTATATTGATATTATCCTTTACAGCATAGCGATTAAGGCTTCAAAACAACGTAATAAAATCCATAAATAAAAAGTAGATTTATTTCAATGTTTAATATTCGCGTCAGAGTCAGAAACCAGTAGAATAAAATTGTGTCTAGGTGATACTAATATAATATAAATTTGAATGTTTGTATGTTTAATCACAATCGTCCAATAACGGCAGGATTAGATAACTATACAACGTGAATTAGGATTCACGTTGTAAAGTGAATCTATCCGTATCTGTATAGTATCATGTCTTACCTAGAACACAGGATACTATATAAATCCAGGTTGGCCCCATTTCGAACCACGCAAAAGATCGCAAACGAAATCGTGGGCAGATCTAGTGTTAAATGATAAAAAATTTAATATGTTGTGTTTAGTCCCATCCAAACTAAATGTTATCACATCTATTTATCATAATATTGATTTATTACAAACAGCTAAAGCCTTATAAGAATATTAGTTCCAACCGTATTATTTCTTTGTTATATTTAGCCGTTAGGGTGGCGAGGCCTGTCCCTTCCTTATTTGTTCAGGCCACGATTTAGGGCACAGTTTATTTCCATAAAAGGTTAAGCGGACCTTTTTTTGAGCTTATGGAAATGTAATCTTAAAATCGGATTGCGCCGATTTAGTTTCAATAAAATATTATGGAAATATTCTTGGGTGAACGAATGTCTTTATGATATTCAATTTAAAGAAAGATCTTCATATATTTTTCTATATTTTTAATTGTTGTGAGAAGAGATATTTATGAATGGATAATTCCAGGATACGCCTCATTGGATATTCCGTGACGTAATACATTACGTGGGAAAGCTATGATTTGGCACGAATGGGCCGGCTCGACCGGACCACGGCCTCAAAGAAAACTGTCGTCAAACAAAGCTTACTTTGTTTTTCACCGAGTGAGTGAGGTTACCGGAGGCCCAATCCTCTTTTAAAAGGCGGGCAACAAAGTGTTGCGAGTGTCCATGGGCGGCGGTAATCGCTTACCATCAGGCGATCCGTCGGACCGTTTGTCCCCCTATCCCATAAAAAAAAAGAAAAAGAAAGAAAGATCTTCACATTTTTAATTGACGTGAGGTCCAAAATAAAAGAAGTTTATGAATTCGTAATTCAAAGATACGGTTCATTGGATATTCCGTGACGTAATACATTTAAAATAAGTTATCTAACTGAAATCACACTCCATTGAAATTTTATTTTGTTACAATTGGTTTAGCTCGTGTACGCAAATCGATCAAAAAACAACATACCATACCATCACGCCTGTATTCCCCGAAGGGTTAGGCAGAGGCATACTTAATGTATACTCACAGTTCAGGTCTGTTTAGTCCCACGGTATAGGGGGCGAGCCTATAGCCATTAACCGGGCACAAATCCAGACTCTGAGCTGCTACTGAGAATTTCATATAAAAAAGCTATAACACTTTGCTCGACCTGGGGATCGAACCCAGCACCTCCAGCGTAGCAGTCACGATTAGGACCACTAGAATAATGAGGCAATCAAAAAGCAATGGACTAGTAATTAATAGGTCTAATGTTTCTAAACCCAATAACACTTTGCTCGTACCCAGGAATCGTACCCAAATTCTCTAGAATAGCAGTTACGCTTAAGACAACTAAGCTACTGAGGCAGATGCACCTTATTTTTACGATAAAAAAATAAGATTGTATCACAAAAGCTCAAAATTAAACAAGCTATGTTATACTCTTTCAGATGCCCCGACTTAATCCGCATTAGTCCTGAACGGAGTTTATCAAGCAGTCGATACAAACGAAGTTTCCGATCAAGACGAAAACGTTCGGCGTACACCTCCAAAGTCCTCAGGTTAAGTCAGCCTAGACGTATTAATTAAATTGAAGTGCTTGTCTAAGTTTAAAATAAATAATGGCTCAAAGGTTGTTTATTTATTTGCACGACACTGTACACAGCTTTTGGAATACTAATTCTGAACCAGCAATTTGTGATTGTGTGTTTGTTTGCATTGTAAAGCATTAACATCTACATCTTCGTCGGTATTTATAGAAAAGTCATCAAGTCTTCACTTACTTGTAATGGCATAACAATTATATTTACCCATGGACATAATAAATAAGGAGAAGATGGTGTAGCAGATATCATAATTTGTGAAATGATCCATGCATAACAAAATCAGAATAGAGCTAGAACAAAATGCAAGTTCAGTAAGTTTCTCTAAGTCAATTCTATTTTTATATTTTGAATTCATAGCAGATTATTTTTTTACAATTTTCTTATATGATTTATGTGATGATTAATTAAAAGCAATAAACGGAAAATCAATTTACCATACAAGAAAGATAAAATGATTAAAAGAATAAGGAAGTACAAAATATAATTAAATATAATTTGAATTCAGAAAAAATAATTTAAAGAAGTTCTAAGGTATTTTGGTGGGGATCGAGTTGGGAAGCTCTGTCCCATTTCTGCAAATCGAGTAGTAATATAGAAATTGTAAGCGGCACGGGTCATTTGGCCAAAAGTGTTATTTCTACAGACTAGACAAGATAAGAAGTTGCGTTCCTCAAAAAAATTATGAAGTTAATTATTGTAAATTTTAAAGTTATCTAAAATAACGTGAAAAACAAAAAGCAACAATTGCAATAGAATTTTACAACAACATCTGTTTATCAAGAGGCCTCTTTTCCTGTGAGCTTTAAGGCGTATTCGAGTTCAGTCTGCAATGAAATCTAGGTTCAGGACGAACGGGCTTACTTCCTAAACTATCCGTTTTATTTCACAAAGAAAATATCAAACAGTTTGTTCAGTAGTTTGTTTTTTGTTTCCAGGTCTCGAACCGCTCAAGCTTCTCTTAAATCTAGGTTGTTTATTGAAGAAATGCACATTATTATGATGCCTTCTATCTTGTTTGTATGTTATCTTTTTGTGATTTTTTTGCATTTTCCATGCTAAGATTATAAAATTATTTTAGTTAAAAAAATATATATAGGGTGGCATCGTACGATATCGAAGTAACTGTAAAGTAAGTCATGTCGGTTCAGAATGTGAAAGCAAATTTCGATCAAGCGGGTGGGACTCACAGTGGCTTAGCGGTCAGAGCGTCTAGTGTATCTAACTAGAAGACGTAGTTTCAAATCCTGCCCGCGATTGAATTCTTCCTTCACTAAAATAACTTGAAGACTCTGTTGTTTCAAACTGCAGTGTGATTATTACATGTGTTATCTAGGACTGGTACTATGCTGAATGCGATGACGTGGTTGGTAAAATTAATGACCTCTTCGATAATTACTATTGTATTTTGCATCAACGCATGCTAAATATTTTCGGTAGCTTATTTGGCTATACTAGTGTACTAAACTGGCTGAAGTTGATTACAAAGCTTCAGTGGATTAAGTTCAAGTAGAGAAAACTTAACCTCATTTATTTATTCTGTAATGCATCTGACGCAAATATCCTATGAAGGACGAATCATAAAACCTTGGTTAAATAATCATTATTGTTTATCGCCAGTATCATCAAAATATGTCCCATATTTATAGCTACTGGAAACTCACCTTTATTACTTCACCATAAAGCGTAAAACAGCACACGTATAAAACTTTAATTTGTTCTTGTATCTATGGGCCTATTGTCTCCCAAGCGGCGAGTAAACGGATTAACTCCCCTTTATTTTGCGTCTTTATCTTTAATAGGCTGTTAAAAAGAGAAGAAAGAACAAGGATAACAAAGACGTTCCCTTTTATAATCTCTGTAATTATCGCTATAAAACTTGAATGCAGAAGGTGCGGAACACACAGATGTGAATATTAGCCGCTCGAGCGCTTTCTTGTGCAATCCGAAGGAAATTTCAGCGTTATTCTAGATAAGGCTTTTGAAACATGTTATTTTAACAATGCTTATACGTATACTCTAATTATGCAGCTGTCAAAACGATCTGTTCGTGTCGCGTTGTAAATATTTTGAGTTTGAATTATTAGGAATTTGTTTTAATAATGTAGTTTGTTTGTTCTTATAATATAGCAGCTATTCGATTATGATACGACGTTGGCGAGTTGTTATGATTGCGTCTGTGAAGGTTTTTAACACAAAATAACTAAAAAAAATGCTGATAGCTCTTCGGTTTACACAGTTGTTTTCAAGTCTTGAATGACAAACCTTTGAGCCATACCGTTGCACTCAAAAATCGCCACTACTGCCACGGAATACAGAGGATCAAAATAGCAAACTGTCAAGTTTGCCGCGACTTCGTGTGTATGTACACAAGGCTGTACGCCCGGCGTTTAATTCGCTAGTGATACGATACAAATTTTAAACAGTAAAAGTTTTTTTCTATTGATTAAGTCAGCAAACAAGCTGAAGAGGCATCTGGTGGTAAGTAGTCATCGTCGCCCGTGGATACCTACAACACCAGAGGAGCTGCTGATGCGATGCCGACCCTTGAGCCCCTAAGGACTGCAGACTGCCAGTACCGTAGCAACCGACGGAACTGGCCGTGCAAAAGTCGAAACACACACCAAGGTACTTTACGACAGACTCCAACGTAAGGGTGGTTGCCAGCCAGTCAGACCCCAAGAGGTCCTACCACCGAGTACCTATGTTTTGATTTTGGGCCTATGATAGTCCCTTGTGGAATACCAGAAACAAATTGAACGGATGAAATTAAAATCAATGTAGCTTAGAACTGAATCACTGACCACAAGATATATAATACCATCTCTATATCTAACCCATAAAAGTTCACTTTGTAATATGAGCTTCCTACAAAAAGATCTATAATGGAAAATAATGAATGGATCGTAAAGAAATTGCTTTAGAAAACTGGCCGTAACTCTTTCTATCGAAGCCGCGGTGAGTTCAAATATAGATTCATCTACCATGAGAGTACGATTGTTTTTTGTTCGAGCAAGTAATGGAATTCTAGAATGATCTATCAGTGAGCGACCAATCAGACTATTTTACTCGAATAATTTTTTTATGTATGAAAAGTGTAACAACTGTTTTCCCCTAAAAAATACCTACTTAAAATGTCATAGTCCACATTTCATATAAATACTCAGCTTTGTTATAAACATTGATCCATACCAATATGCAATTTTAAATGGAAATACAAACCAGATCTCTTAAAATCAATAAAAAAAATAAAATCGATCTCTAAAATTAATTTCAAAATCCTATATTAGTCCATAAGACTGTTATTTTAGTGAAATTTTCCTTCACCAAAATAACTTCATATTCTTACCACGGAAAATGCAAAAAACACAAAAAGATAGTCTTTATAATACTTTTAGAAATAAAGGTTTACATCTATACTTATAATAAATATGTAGAGAGGTCAATTCTGTACATGAAATATATTTCCAAAATAACTATCAGCGGGTGATTAGTGATCGATACTGACGCCAAAAATGCAATCAGTAAAATTTTTGTCTGTCTGTATGTTCGTTATAGAAACAAAAACCACCCGACGGATTTCAACGAAACTTGGTACAATTGTTCTTCATACTCCTGGGCAGGTTATAGTATACTTTTCATCACGCTACGATCAATAGGAGCAGAGCAGTGAAGGGAAATGTTAGGAAAATGAGTGATTCATGAGAAAGGTTTCAAGCTATGAAACATCACGCTACGACCCTTAGGAACGGGGCAACGCAGGTGAAACCGCGGGCGAAGAACTAGGGAACAAAGTAACTATTCTACGCGGACGAAGTCGCTGGCAAAAGCTAGTTATTAATAAGATAGGATTCCTATAATGTTTGAAAATAACCTAGACTAGAATAGAGCCGAAAACAAAGCTCTTATATTCTAAATTGAGGCTCTTACAAAAATAAATAAGGTGTTCTAAAATGAAGTAAAAAATGTTTTTATATATAGAAACAAAGCCTCCTCACAATATAACTGGGAATTTCGTTCGTGTTTCAATTCCAATAGCTAGCCAATTTCATGGAACATTACATAAACACATGTCGAATGTACTTGATGGGTTTTCAAAGCATACTTGCCTATACTTTTGTATATTTCTTGTCTTGTGATGTTGGAAAGAAAAATTGAGAGATATACATATATATGGAACTACATATAGGCATCCCTGTAAACTTCAAAAGAGAGGGCAGCGATCTATCTTGCTACATACATTTCGTAGATGGTATTTTTTATAATATGGGAGGTGATTTTTGGTACCTATAATGTATAAAAAATATACCAAAGGCATGAGATTAATTGACTCACTTTCTGAGTTATAAGTTCCAGGTTTTTTTTTATGGGATAGGAGGGCAAACGAGCAGACTGATCGCCTGATAGTAAGCGATTAACGCCGCCCATGGACACCCGCAACACCATAGGAGTCACGAGTGCGTTGCCGACCTTTTAAAAGGGGATTGGGCCTCCGGTAACCTCACTCACTCGGCGAAACACAACGTGAGCGTTGTTTGACGCCGGTGTTCTGCGAGGCCGTGGTATATAATTTCGGTCGAACCGGCCCATTCGTGCCGAGGCATGGCTCTCCCACGTTTTAAAAGTGGCAACACATAGGTATGCATCATCAGCATCTTTATCCATAGTATTGCTTTTTTATAAACTTATTTTCTCGAGGATTGTATGAATATGTCGGACAACGAGTAAACAAGCCACATAATAGTAAGTAGGTACCGCCCATGGACACCTGCAAACACTAAAGGAGTTGCTGACACGTTGCAAAGCCTTAACAGCCCTTTTGGACTGCCGACTCGGATCTGCAGCAACAGAGGGGGAACTGAATCATTCAAAAATTTAAATACACCCCAAGGTGCTTTACGATAGACTCCGACTCTAACCAGGTATTTTCTCGTGTCGTCCGAGATGCCTATCTGGTAGTGAGGGATTGTATTCTAAACCTAAGAGGTAAATATTATGATTTATAAAGTCAATAGCAACAGGGTCGCAAAAATAATTCCAAAAATATAAGCATATCTATATATATTATATCCCCAAACCATGTCTTTCTAACAAAATTATGCATCCAAACTCCAACATAGAAAAAACCGAAACTAACTCCATTGGAAAAACAAAAAGAAAATTCAGTTTTCCAAGTTTGCTAGTCGCTGGGACACATCTGCGACCAAACACCGCTTCCACAGCACTATGTCTTTGAAAATGGTGAGCGGATTATTTTAAAGCTTATTTTAATGGTAGCTATTCGGAGAACTTATGTCCGGAAATGCGACAGTGTGTACTAGGTGTTACTCTAACAGATAATGTGTTTGCTTTTGGTGTAATATTTCAATTATATTAATGATATTATGATTTCATTGAGTCTTTAAATGCGATCTATAATAATAATAAAATTGTACCTGGCCGATGTCATAGGAGATATTTAAAAAAATATGAGAAGAATTTGTAAAACTAGGGCCAAGACCATTATCTTCAGAATTTTTGTTTGTTTATCTGTACGCGCATCACACAAAAACCACAGCACAAAATTGGGTGATCCCAGAAACTCTAGCGTAGCAGTTGCACTTACGGTCACTAGGCAGTATAATTGAAGTTGTGGAAATAAATCCATATAGAAATCGAGGTAAGTACCAAATTCATGAAGTATCTCCAGCTTAAATAATAAAAGTGAAACAGACGACTACAACCAAATAAATTACGAATCGCTTCAGAATATTTTTACTTTCTATATTTTGATAAAACCACATAAATTCACCACACAATACATACATGGGCGACGGTGGGCACCGACATATTTTCACTGGTTATTTTCCTGCTTATCTGTTTTTTTTTTCTGGCGGGTTCAGACGTTTCCAGTTACCTTTAATACTGTTATTATTGTGTCCAGTTTTAGTAATTAATTAAAAATTATTTAGTAATTATGAATTATTCTAGCTGTTTCCCGCTGTTTCACTTGGATCCCAAAGGATGAAATCTGTCTCCTTGTCAAATTTTATCAAAAAATGTTCATCGGTTTAGACGTGAAAACGTATCAGTTAACAAACAGAGTTACTTTCGGATTTATGCTAGGTACTGTTTACAAAACTTTGCAAAGTATAGTTACTTTAAAATCTATGAACTTAAAATGTTGCAGACAGAATCATAATAAGATGTAGTCATATTCTAAGAAAGGAAAAAATCCATTGCAGAAAATCATTTCAACGGCGGGTCACACCGCAAAGCATGCCTAGTTTTAAAATAAAGTAAAGCTATTAATATCAACTCTTAATAATTAATTCCATGTTCAGTAAATATTATCTCTAAAACCTTTCGATTGTCTCTTATTTGATAAATGAATACATCTACTGCGTAACAATAAGATATTTCTATGATAAAATTATTATTCAAAAGTACAACTTTAATAGAGACAATACAATAGAGTCAACAGTAGTCTGCAGTACAGTATTATTTTATCAAAATGACCGCTTGAATTGTGGTGGATTCACTTAGAACTGGCAGTGATAATATTAAGCTTTGACACGTCCATTAGCTTCATTAGTAATAGTAAGACAAAAGACGTTTTCAATTTAACATTGATGGAAAAACGATGTTTTACTTAGAAAATTTTCGGCGAGCCCATCATACAATCATTATTATGTATTTTAAAATTTCAACCCACCTGATGGCTAAAATTAATATGTATTTACTATTTTTTATTAGCGGACAAGCCACAGTAGTGGCTAATAGTGCAGTTAGACCCCAAGAAATCTTACCTGTCAGGCTAGTCAGATATTTTCTCGCCGCTTACAATATGTCTATTTGAATGGTAGTAAGAAACTGAGTCGCTCCGTGCCGCCACGTAAACACAATTTACATCTATGCCTAACTATTGATAGATAAAATCATTATGGTATGTTATAATACCATAATTTATTATAATTTTACCATACAAATGTCTCGACCCTAAACTACACCGTAACCGTTGTACATAGAAGAGAGATTATCTTATTATGACGAACTACTTTCTGATTTTATCATTGTTATGCCACACATAGCCACGAGTGCCAAAATTTGGTACCTACTAAAATTTACTATCTGACGGCAACGTTTTTTTCGCGTCTACAAAACCGCTAATCATTAACCCGCAGCATTGATGAATGTAAAACGTTAATGCAATTCCGCGTGTTAAACTTCAGCAATTATGAAAAACTGCTAAACGTCATTTAGTTGTTTAGCAAGCGGTTTTGTAAAATAACTAGCGGTTATACAAAACAGCGAATTATATAATTCAATATGTGTCTATGCGTGAACGCTTAGAGACACCCGCACCCACACGTAGACACTCGGTGTATACGCTGCGTGTAATGTGTATAGTGTCGTAGTCTAAACTTAGCTAAAACCGGGCTAGGCCGGCCTCGCCAAGCGAGTTACCCCACTAGTAGGTATAGATAGTGAAATTGAACTAGATACGTTACTCAATTATCACCCAATAGTTCCCGTTCGGCCGTCGAGGGCCACATCTGTACGTGACGACGATTCGATATTGTAAAAGTTGTTTGACAATACTTTTAGCAACTGTTTCGCCAAGTTAGTGCTAAAGGGTTTCTATAAAGATGTTTCTGGATTTCAGTGAATAAATGTTTTTTGTTTGATGTGATTTTATTTTTTACCCCCGACGAAAAAGAGGGGTGTTTTATGTTTGTAATGTGTATCTGTGTGTCTGTCTGTTGCATCGTAGCACCTGATCGGGAGAACCGATTCTGATATTTTTTTTTTAGGTGTGTTAATCGATCGAGTACTTAGCTATGTTTCAAAAAATCTGCTTAGCCGTTTGAAGATCATCAACTCTTTTCTTGATGAAGAGATGTAATCAAATTTCACAGATCTAATCGATTCTAAATTTGAAATCTTGTTAGATGTCAATGATATTACAAAATCCTCCAACCCGTCAGAAGAACTACTCAATGGTGTAATGGCACCTACGCTGTGTTTTTTTTTAAGGGATAGAAGGGCAAACGAGCAGACGTATCACCTGATGGTAAGCGATAACCGCCGCCCATGGACACCCGCAACACCAGAGGAGTCACGAGTGCGTTGCCGACTTTTTAAAAGGCGATTGGGCCTGCGATAACCTCACTCTCTCGGCGAAACACAACGTAAGCATTGTTTAACGGCGGATTTCTGTGAGGCCGTGGTATCACTCCGGTCGAGCCGGCCCATTCATGCCGAAGCATGGTTCATCCACGTAAAAAAATATTAATAAAAGTAATTAACAATAAACAAAATGTATAGAAAGGCATGTTTTCATGTCTCACGGCTGGACCAATAAGGTGCCTAGATCAACAGATGTCAATAGTGGTTCAATTACTCGTTATAATGTGTGTGTTGATGTGTCATATGCTACAAAACAATTTATGACCTCAACTGTCTCAACATCTAGTGTTTATTGCGTCTTCAGCGCAGCCTACAACTTCAGACACGTAGAGTTCTTTCGTCGGCACTGTACCCATCTGTAACTCTCTATGCTTAAACTGAATAAATATTGACAAAGCCTGTGGCGGATCCGAAACTATATTATTATAGCACAAAACATTATTTTTTGAAGGCAGTTTTAGTTTCTGTTTAAAGTTATTTTATTTCTTCGTTTTTAGTGGCGAGTATAATTTATTATAGTTATGTTGACAATGTCATCGAACGGTAGGTACTTGTATTGTTTTGTTCTAAATCTTGTGATCAGATCTTCACCAGAAAAAAAGTGAATGAACTCGGTCTACAATTGACGAAAGTATTGGCTAACATATATACTTATAATAAATCTGTAGAGAGGTCAATTCTGTACATTAAATATATTTCCAAAATAACTATCAGCGGGTGATTAGTGATCGATACTGACGCCAAAAATGCAATCAGTAAAATTTTTGTCTGTCTGTCTGTCTGTCTGTATGTTCCTTAAAGAAACAAAAACCACTCGACGGATTTCAACGAAACTTGGTACAATTGTTCTTCATACTCCTGGGCAGGTTATAGTATACTTTTCATCACGCTACGATCAAAAGGAGCAGAGCAGTGAAGGGAAATGTTGGGAAAATGAGTGATTCATGAGAAAGGTTTCAAGCTATAAAATAAAATATAGGGTACATACCCTAGAAATATACCTGCATACAAGATACTAGCTGTTACCTGCGGTTTCACTCACATCTCAAATAGATTCACTTACTACACACTGTGTTAAATAATAACATTAAATTTAAAATTTAAAAAGTTCTTGAAATATCATTGAAGTAACAGGATACCAAATCGATTAGACCTCTGGAAGTTGCTCACATTCTTTCACGAATCAGAAAATAGCTGATAATCTTCAAACGGCTGGCCAGATTTTCTTAAATAGCTAAGAACAGTCTCGATCAAGTCACCTTTCAAACAAAAAAAACTGATCTTTTTGTGATTTTTTTTTGCATTTTCCATGTTAACATTATAAAGATATTTTAGTGAAGGAAAAATTCAATCGCGGGCAGGATTCGAACCTGCGTTGTGTATCTATTCAGAAGGAAAGATGGATACACCAGACTCTGTGACCTCTAAACCACGGCGAGTACCACCCGCTAGATCGAAATTTGCCTTCACATTCTGAATTTACGTCTCGCGATTGAATTTTTCCTTTACTAAAATAACTTATTTTATTTATTTATAACACCCCTCTTTTTGCATCATTAAAAAGCCCTGTCCGATCCGAAAGAGGAGAAGAAACATTAAAATATTCACGAAAGTGAACATTACTGAAGTTCGAGAGATGTTAACACAATATTTTTACATCTCTAAAAGGCTCGCACCTTATTACGTGGGACCTAAACATATTAGCAAACTATTGGTGTACTTTAGTACACCTCTGCCTAACCCTTCAGGGAAATACAGGCGTGATGGTATCCGTACAAAAAAGTGCAAATTAGTCGTTAAAGAAAAATATCAACGATCATATCTCATAATTTATCAGACGTCTGGCAAATTAGAATCTGCCTCTATGGAGCTTTTACTTTACATTGTAGCCAGAACGAGGGTAGGGTTGGCAATGATTAGATTTCGCTTGGATAAGCTCAACCAATTAGTAATGTAGTTACTAGCCCCAAATTTAAATGCACCTTCGGTGGTAAAATTGCGTTAGGAATTAATTTTATGGGCAAGACGTTTTGGACGGGGAAAGTTAAAAGTTCGGGGTATAGTTAGAATGTATGAGGGTAGTTTGTACAATGTAGACAATTTATTTAGTACATGTTCTTAGATATAATTTCCATAATATACAGTTAGTTTTATAGGTACTGGAGGACTGTTTCATTAGTCTAGTGATCCCAAGTGCAACTGTTAGAGGTCTTGGGTGTGATCCCCAGGGTGAGCAAAGTGTTATTGGGTTTTTCTATGAAATCTCAGAAGCAGCTCGGAGTCTGGATTTGTGCCCGGTTAATGGTGAAGCGGCTAGGTTGAGGTTCAGCCGCTTACTTTATAGTTTATCTACTCGGAATCGAACTTGGGAAACCAGCTAATAAATTAAACTTTGGATTATAACACCTAATTTATTTACTTTAAAAACACTTAGAATTACTGTGCAATATATGAAATAACTAATAAAAATATATTACAAAATAACGAAAATACGTATCTAAACAAGCGCAAGGTAGCTGAGGCAAGGCAGAAGTAAGTGAATACAATATTATGACACAGTATTTATACTCATTAGGAACTAACAATTAACAATAATAAAGGTTCGCGCTTGACACTTTTTACTAATGAGTTATGACGCCCACAATATGGTCGCCGACCACAAAACAAAAGAATATTAGTCGGCCATCATGCTGCGTCATACCGTAGACAAAGGATGCGCATGTGACCATTTCGCTAGTGTGCGTGTAGCAACGCCTAGTCAATGCGGCCATATGCAATTGGGTGGCGCCTGCGGCTGGATCAGGCGACATCACACCATATGACGTAGGGTGGCGTGATTTTAGACCTCGGTCTGACTGTCATAAGCGGAAGCGGTTGTGGTAGCGGTGTGTGGTCGCTACACCACTCCCCCACTGAGACCATGACTATGGGCGATAGTACTCTGGAAATCTAACTATACGTCCACTCCTTGTTTTCTTGGCGCCTGGCACATCTTCTGCTTCCTTCTGGACTTGGGCTGGGAATGCTTCTCTCGCGACGTAGGCCGGCTTGAGGCGGTCTATCGTAATTGTCTGTTTCTTGCCTGACACGTCGACATCAAATGTCTTCGGACCACGACGTAGAACTTCATAAGGCCCCAAGTATGCTGCTTGTAAGGGTTTTCGCACTGGACCTTGGCGGATGAAGACGTGTGTTGCTGTGTTCAGGTCTTTAGGCACGTAAAATGGTCTGCCGGCGCTGGTATGCCATGTGGTTGGTTGTGGTGTCAATTTGCTCATGTGACTCCGGAGTCTGCTGACCAGGTTGCTTGGATCCACTTCTGCGTCACAGCTGGTTGAGAAGAATTGGCCAGGCAAACGAAGTGGTTCGCCATAGACAATCTCCGCTGTGGATGCTCGTAGGTCGTCTTTCCATGCGCTGCGAATGCCGAGAAGCACCCAGGGAAGAACCTCTGTCCAACTGGTATTGGAGTGACATGCGATGGCTGCCTTCAACTGGCGGTGTAGCCTCTCAACGAGACCGTTAGCTGCAGGGTGATATGAGGTGGTGGTGTGGTGAGTAGCTCCCACCAGCTCAGCTATCTGCTTGAAGATATGCGACTCGAACTGCCGCCCGCGGTCGGTTGTTATATGTTCGGGGCAGCCGAACCGTGCGATCCAACCAGATATCAGGGCGGATGCACAGGTCTCAGCCGTGATGTCCTGCAGTGGGTAAGCCTCTGGCCACCGGGTGAAGCGATCCACAATTGTCAGACAGTACCTGAAGCCAGAACACAATGTTAGCGGACCTACTATATCAATGTGAATATGCCGGAAACGAGCAGAAGGTGCTCGAAATGCTGCTGGAGGTGTCGATGTGTGCCTTGAAATTTTGCACCGTTGACATTGCTGACACTCTTTAGCCCACTGCCTGCAGTCCTTTCTAATTCCTGGCCATACAAATCTGTCTGTGACCAAGCGCACTGACGCTTTTGCTCCGGGGTGGCTCAAGTTATGTAAAGCGTTAAATACCTGTCGGCGGTATGCAGGAGTCACGTATGGTCTCGAATTTGGTGTCGAGACGTCGCAGTATACGTACGTAGTATTTCTGTTTCGGGTACCTTCATCTTCCTCAGTTTCAAGGAGGAGCCTTTCTTCGCTAGCGACTGCAGCTCCTCGTCCGATTCTTGTGCGTGCGCTAAGGACTGGTAATCTATGGGCAAAGAAAGTTCGTCAATGCGTGATAAAGCATCTGCGACGATGTTGTCGCCACCAGGAATGAATCGGATATCAGTTGTAAACTGGCTGATAAAATCCAAATATCGGAACTGGCGTGGCGAGCAATTGTCCTTGTTCCTAGTAAAAGCAAAAGTTAGTGGCTTATGGTCAGTCATTATTGCGAATACTCTTGCTTCGACCATGTGCCGAAAGTAACGGATAGCTTCGTAAATGGCCAACAATTCGCGATCATAGGGGCTATACTTAATCTGAGCTGGAGACAGCTTCCGGGAGAAGAATGCCAGTGGTTGCCATTCACTTCCTTTCCGCTGCTGTAGGACTGCTCCAATTGCCGTATCGGAAGCGTCGGTCTGGATAGTCAGCTCAGCGTCAGGATCTGGATGAACTAATAGCGTGGCCTGCGAAAGACTATTTTTACATTTTAGAAATGCATCTCTCAGCTGCGGTGTCCATGCAATAGGCTGTGCTCCTTTTGTCTTGGGACCAGACAGTACCGAATTGAGAGGTGCCTGGATAGTGGCTGCTCCAGGTATGAAGCGGCGGTAAAAATTAATCATGCCAAGGAATCTTCTCAACTCCTTCCTTTGTCAACTCCGTCCTGTCGTCCATCTTATCACGTCGGGGTCACCAGTGAAGCGGCTAGGTTGAGGTTCAGCCGCTTACTTTATAGTTTATCTACTCGGAATCGAACTTGGGAAACCAGCTAATAAATTAAACTTTGGATTATAACACCTAATTTATTTACTTTAAAAACACTTAGAATTACTGTGCAATATATGAAATAACTAATAAAAATATATTACAAAATAACGAAAATACGTATCTAAACAAGCGCAAGGTAGCTGAGGCAAGGCAGAAGTAAGTGAATACAATATTATGACACAGTATTTATACTCATTAGGAACTAACAATTAACAATAATAAAGGTTCGCGCTTGACACTTTTTACTAATGAGTTATGACGCCCACAATATGGTCGCCGACCACAAAACAAAAGAATATTAGTCGGCCATCATGCTGCGTCATACCGTAGACAAAGGATGCGCATGCGACCATTTCGCTAGTGTGCGTGTAGCAACGCCTAGTCAATGCGGCCATATGCAATTGGGTGGCGCCTGCGGCTGGATCAGGCGACATCACACCATATGACGTAGGGTGGCGTGATTTTAGACCTCGGTCTGACTGTCATAAGCGGAAGCGGTTGTGGTAGCGGTGTGTGGTCGCTACAATGGCAATAGGCTCGCCCTCTATTACATAGCACTTACAATATACCAGCGAACTGTGGGTGTACATTAGTACGCCTCTGCCTAACGCTTCGGGGAATACAGGCTTTATGTTATGTGTATATTACCTAGTAACAAGTAACAATAACAAAACAAAGTTTGTAGTTTGTATCTGTGATATGATATTGTCTTCAATGATATTGCAAGAACATGGTAACATTGTCTTGATGCTGCGGAGTTTTTTAAAAATTATAAATTTAATTTTATTTCATATAGAAATCTACAACGAGAAGCCAAAACGTACAAACAACATATACCACACAAATATTCATAATATAATATACCAAATCCGAACTCCAAGTTATAAAAACAACACTTTGCTTGACCTAGGAATGCAATCCAGCACCGTTAGCGTAGCAGTCGCTCTCAGGACCTTTAGACATTGAGGACATTCGTCAGCAAACAATCTAATTTTCATCATCATTACTTTTGATGATGATGAAAATTACAAACGGGAACATCAGTAGGACCCATCCAACCAATTCCTGGCACCGACAGTTCGCTTCGATCCATTCAAAATAATAAACAAATTTCCAACCAAACATCTATTTAGTTACGACATCAACTAAATACCTCGTCTGCACTCTGCCGCTGACATTTCGATAAATTATCGTCAATGTCGATGAAACAGTCCATATTTCATAAAACAAGAGAATCCGTTGAACAAACTTCGTTTATAATACCCGGTATCATTTGAGTTTGTACCCCTATCCATCAAAGTCGAGGTTTTCACAAAGTTACTTTAAAGTCCTCCTAATGAAGTTATCCGACAAAAACTGGGATAAAATACTGTCGTATTTTCATTATTCGTTCGTAGGGCTTCCTAAATTTGTTGGATAATGCTTAGGTGTCGAGTATTATCGAATATAGATTACCGCTTTTATAAGCTTAGCACTCGAGTATGAATATGCTATAGAGGGCGTTAAAAAAATTTGTAGAGATACCTATAATTCAGACAACAGTCAATTATGATGATAATAATATAACCCTTCCTTTTAGTTTTGCCGTTGTCAGGTAAATAAGATCAATTCATATGATAAAAAAAAACAAAAATACAGTCGAATTGGGAAACTCCTTATTTTTGAAGTCAGTTGAAAATATGATATAAAGCAAATCCTACTCAACTGCCACATTTGTCATTTGTCGTTGTAAACGCTAAAACAGGCGCCATAAACATCTTAGGTTTGATTCACAGATTGAGCTGGGTCAATGAGTTTTTCAACGAAATTCTCAGCATCAGCACAGAGTTTAGATTTGTGCCCTGTTAATGGCAATAAGCTGGCCCCCAATTACAGAAGACCTAAATATACTGTTTGTGTACATTCGTAGGTACATTTCCGCCTAACCCTGAAAAGAAATACAGGCGTGGTGGTATGCTAAAAACGAATTGAAATAAAATTTCATTTGAAAAATAAATACTCATTTTTTTCAAATATCTACCAAAATTACAATAGCACCCAATAGCTTGCCTATTTCTACTCAAAGGCGGAAATACGCATTGTGTGTGGCAATCAATCAGAGGACCCAATTGTTTCCGCGGGCGGTTTATTTGTGAGATGCGAGAACAGTCGGCGTATAGGGAACATTCCAGAAGGTATTTTGTTGGTTGCGTTACAGATAATATATCGTTCAAGCATGCAGCCATGTGAGAAGTCGTCGTCATTTTACCGTGGGAGAGCCATACTTCAAAACGAATGGCTCGACCGGAGTGATACCATGGCCTTACAGAAAACTGGGGTAAAACAACGCTTACGTTTTGTTTCGCTGAGTGCGTAACGATACCGGGGGCCCAATCCCATTTTAAAAGCCCGGCAACGCCCTTCGACTCCTTTGGTGTTGCGGGTGTGACCCGCCTGCTTGATTGACCCCTATCTCATAAAAAAATGCAGTTTTTTTTTAAATTCAGATCAATAGCACTTTTAGGTACTTCATAGTATAAAATAAAGATGCTCTTTGCGTACTTTGATACAGTATCCACTATTTTTTTTATATTTTACATAAGATTGTATTTCCTGTATTCCCCGAAGGGTAAAGCAGAAGTGTATCGCAGTTTGCCGGTATGTTTAGGTCCATGTAAAAGGGGGCGAACCGATTGCCATTATGGGCGCAAAATTTAACCCAGTCTCCGAGCTGGTACTGAGAATTCATATAAAAACCTAATCGGACCATAGCGCAGTCGCAGACTAATGAAGCAGAAAGTATTTTTTTTTATGGGAATGGGGGGTCAAACGAACCGACAGATCGCCTGATCGCCTACAGTGGAGTCACAAGTCCGCTGCCCGCCTTTTAAAAGGGGATTGGGCCTCTGGTAACCTCACATACTCGGCGAAATACAACATAAGCGTTGTTTCACGCGGGTTTTCTGCGAGGCCGTGGTATCATTCCGGTCGAGCCGGCCCATTCGTGCCGAAGCATGGCTCTCCCACGTAAAGGTATTTCTTTTATTTAAGTGCTCAGCTCTTGTCGGTGGAGCAATCGCCATTTTTTCTTTATTTTCTGCTTTCCGTTTTACGTTTTTCCTTCACTTGTTCTACAACACTTCTTCTAGGTCTTCCCCTTCCTCGTTCCGCTATTTTTTATATAATCATAATCAATATATATAAAAATCAATGCCACTTTTCGTTGTAATTTTATAACTCAAGAACGGCTCACCTATCCAAACCAAATGTTTAGGCTTTGTTCGGACTATTTAGTTGATGGTTTATGTGAGGTTTGCACAAAATCGGTCGAGCGGTTCTTCATTTATGACATTTTTTGTAACAAATGATGAATTTATGTTCCAATTTTTTTTTATTATTTCACTTTATACGTAGCGAAGCACGTACCAGGCCGCTAGTATGTTATAAATTATTTAATAATAAAATTTAATTTGCACTAAAGAATGTTTATCTAACAATTCAATATCGTTTTCCACACTTAATCGGCGCCTCGTCTTATTATACTGGGACTTTAACTGAAAATTACTCGCATTTTGCACAATTTGTACCGAAAAGCGACGCCATTAGGCGATTTTGTCCATTTGCTATGTAAATACAGGTGCAAATGGAAATGCTCATTCTGCGCCAATTACAACACTAATGATGACAAAAACTTCAACGCCGTAATTTGATGTTGGTTAATTGGTTAATTTTGAGCTTTCATTAACGGCTTTATTACTTAGGTTGGTAGTGGGGCATTTTATATATCTTTTATTTGTTATTTTTAGAGTTTTACTGAGAATATATCTAGACATAAATAAAAATCAATTGCTGCATGTATATATATATCAATACTAGAGAACGGCTCGACCGTTTTAGCATTATTTTTTTTATGGATGATGATGATGACGAAATTTGGTAAAAAGCAAGATCTTACAGCCAATTTTATTATGGTGGTATAATTATTCAGTACTAGTACAATATACACTGCCGCCTCTCCCAGTGAAGAACCATTAAGATTTAGACACTTGCATCACGAGTTGCCGATGTGTTGCCGAGCCTCAAGAGGATGGACTCTATGGACAGTAGACTGCCAGAGCGGCAGAAACCAAAAGTAGACGCACATCAAGGTCCTTTTCGACAGATTTTAACGAAAGGATGGTCGCCAGCCAGTCAGACACAGAATGTTCCTACCAGTGAGCAAGACAAATATTTTCTAGCCTCTTTTGCCAATTTGAATGGCAGCGAGGAATAGTACCTGTCTCCAGATAAAGGAAGATCATCCCAGGGCTTCTAAAATCCATAATTTACAGGTCTTTCACCTATGTCAAAATCTTTTATTCCAAATAAACTACCAAATAGTCCTTTTTGAATGTCATTTTACATTATAGATAGCCCCCAAAACGCCCGGCCTTCACCGCTTTCTAGTTATTTTTGCTGGGAAGAAGCGGCGCAACAAACTCTCCAGCATTAGAAAGTTGCATAAAATTTAATTTAAATTGTTGTTTGGGGTACTTAGTAATTGTTTTTTTTTTCATTGCTACATGCGGAGTCAAAGTTAATACTCAAACATTATTATCCTATTTTCAAATATATCCAGTCGTAATTCCGTCCAAACTGTGTTTTGTTGCGCTTTACTTGTTCGAGAACCGCTATCTCGTGCAGGTTGACGTTTGTAAATCCACTGTGAAGTGTCAAGTCAGCTTGTCCCTCGAATTACCGAATAAGCACGTTCTACATACATATGTACATTTTTAACCCCCGACGCAAAAAGAGGGGTGTTATAAGTTTAACGTGTGTATATGTGTGTCTGTCAAGTGCATCGTAGTGCCCAAATGAATGGACCGATTTTGATTCAGTTTTTTTGTCTGAAAAGTGATGGGATTGAGAATGTTCTTAGCTATGACTTAAGAAAATGTGGCTAGCCTTTTGAAGATTATCAACTATTTTCTAGTTCATGAAGGGATGTGAGCAACTTCCACAGGTCTGTTTGGTTTAACATTTGGTAACCTTGAAATAAAACTACTTTTTACGGATTTTATCGCGCTGTATTGGTATTATTTGATTCCCGCCGTTTCGGATCCTTTACAGCATCCATGGTCACGGGTAGACTAAGTTGTTGGAAACCGCGTGAAACGTGCCACAGTCGAACGCCTACCTGCTATATTACCATATGTTAGAGGAGTCACAGACAAGATTGGCTACATCTTGAAGCGAGCTTCAATCAAAACATACTTCAAGCCGCTGAAGAAGATTAGTCAGTTCCTACCACCTGTCAAGTGCCACATACCTCAGCAAGATGCAGGTGTATACAAACTAGATTGTGATTGCGGTCTCTCTTACATAGGCCAAACTAAAAGAAGCATAGGGATCCGCGTAAAAGAACACATCGCTGATGTCAAACACCGCCGTTTGAAGAAGTCAGCAGTTTGTGTACATACTCTAGACAAGGCCCAGAACTATATCAGATTTGATAAACCACAAGTCCTCGCAAAAGAAAACCGATTCCTTCCCAGGATGATCCGTGAGGCTATTGAAATTAAAAAACATCCAAATTTCAATAGAGAAGATGGCTGGGTCTTACCACCTGCTTGGACCCCATTATAGATTCCATAAAATCAAAATCCAAGCCCAAAACTGCAAGACCGAAGGATACGGTGAGCTCGTTCTGCGTGAATCGGATCGCCAATAATTAACAAAAATGTAAGGTAGCTGTTAGTAATTGTAACATTAAGACGTCCAACAACTTAGTCTACCCGTGACCATGGATGCTGTAAAGGATCCGAAACGTCGGGAATCAAATAATACAATACAACGCGATAAAATCCGTAAAAAGTAGTTTTATTTAAATGTCTAATATTCGCGTAAGTGTCAGAAACCATTTGGTAACCGTTTACTTCAATGATATCTGTAAGAACGTGGTAACCGTGTCTTGGTGCTGCGGGGGTTATTTAATTTTTAAATTAATGTTAATATTATTACAATAAAGTAATGTACACCCACAGTTCGCGCTTGTTTAGGTCCCATGTAATAGGGGGCGAGCCTATTGTTATTAACCGGGCAGAAAGTCTGAGCTGCTACTGAGAATTTCATAGAAAAACCCAATAATACCCAATAATATTTCCTGCAGTAATATTACCTGCAGCTTAGCGGTCGCGCTTGGGACCACCAGACTAATTATTATTAAAAAATCCCACGACGATTGTTATGGTAAAAGGATGAAATAATGCCTACCTACACATATCATCTTCGTAAACGCGCTCATTACGATTACATATACTGTGCAGTTGTTCGATCTTAAAAAACAATAAAATATAGTTACAGTGAACAATTCCAAAATCAAAACCCAATAAAATCGTGTGGTAATAACCTGTGAACATTATATAGTAACAAGAATTAAACTAAAAAGTGATTTAAAACATAAATTGCATATGTTAAAGTTTTGTGCAAATCACGGTGGACATTGTGACTCAAAGGCTGACCGGTGCGGCTAGTGCAGGGAATCTTCACGGTTGCGCGTACGGCATAAGTGCGATAACGGCACGCTACCCGTTCCTAGCGACGTATCGTTCTACCCAACGTCCGAGCGACTGGTGCATAGAATCGTCACGGTTGCGCGTACGGCATAAGGACGAAAACAGCGCGCGACGTTGGCCAATAACTTATGTGACAGTGCCGTGGCAGTCTGACTTACCTGGTGCATTTGCAAAGTTTTTAAAGGCTGCACCTAGTTCTTGCAAAGGCGAGTTGTACAGTGCGCCATAATTATTCGTATATTTCCTGGTACATCGCTACTTGGTATCGCACGTCTCACTCTATTAATTACTACCACTGCGGTGTGCTGTTATCCTAGCACCTTGATCGACAATGTCACTACGTCGCACTCCACCGAAACTGAAAGCTGCTGTGTCAGAGACGGATTCTGAATGCGTGGATACTTCAGAGATGCAATCCACGAATAAAAATACCAATGTTAATATGGGACGTTTGAAGAGAAAGCGAGAAAGTGAGCTAACTAGTTTTATGGGTGAAGTGCGCGCTATGTTTTCGAAATTTGCCGCTGAACAGAAAATTAGATTGGACTGTCTGGAGGCATTTTTGGCTGAAATAAAGAGTCAAAACGATTCTATTAACCATTCCATGTCAACGCTATCCGCGAAATATGACGATTTGCAGAGAGAGTTTGAATCATTCAGGCTGGAGCGCACAGAACACATCTCCTACATAAACGACCTTGAAAACAAGCTTGAAACCTTAGAAAGACAAACCTGTGCTGTTAAGTTAGAGATTCGAAATGTTCCAAAAATGAAAAATGAAACAAAACAGGTTCTCTGCGATTCAGTGAAAAACATCGGCAATGTTCTGGGTTTGCAACTCCAAACAAACGATATAAAAGATGTGTACAGGCCTTTCGCAAAAAATGATGTTATCAAGCCAATAGTCGTAGAGTTTTCCTCGACGTTGACTAAAGAAAGTTTATTATTAAAACTAAAAAAACTAACTCTTGAGGAAAAAAAAGAGAAACTGAGTACCAGTATGTTCGGAGCGAATAGGCCCTATAAACCGATTTTTATCTCGGAAAGTCTAACTGCTAAAGGGAGGCGGCTGTTTTTCCTGGCGAGGGACTTCGCTAAATCATATGATTACTCTTTCTGTTGGACGTCGTATGGAAAAATTTATCTACGTAAAAAGGAAGGTATGCCCCAAATTCGCATACAGGAAGAAGCTGACCTCTCCAAGCTGAAGAAGTCTTCAATTTGACTAGTCTTAATTACCTCTCAACACCCTGTAGCATTTTTTAAAAATTCATTACTTATTGTTTATATCAAAAATTATGTGCATGCGTATAATATATTTTTTAGGTTAAACTTTACTTATCTGAGTTCCACAACATTCTTTACCAATTTAAAGATTAATACACTTTCATATATGTTACTCATTATCCAATACGTACTAAAGTTTCGGTTTTATTATTTATTTTTCATAGAGATAACATTTACATACCATTGCTATATAGTTTTATCAGCTTACCCAAATAATGATTTGTCTGCGATGCCTTACAATTACTCATATGAACAACATCTCTGGCCAATTTTACGTTACCATATGCTATTTGTGACATATGTAATAAATGGATGATGTTGCAAATGAATTAGATAAAATAATGGTGTCTGAATCTTTTGTTTCTGATGTTGATAACTGTCATAACTTAATTACACATTCCACAGCACGCCTCACAGTAATAACGCAAAATATACGTAGTATTTCAGCGAATTTTGAAAATTTACTTACTATGTTAACTAGGTTAAAGGTTGAATGTGACATAATAATCTTAACCGAATGCTGGCTATCATGCTGCCCCTTTGTGCCAAATCTGGACGGGTACAGGTCCTACATAACTAATACCTTGAATTTGCAAAATGATGGTGTTACCACATACATCAAAAACAATCTTAATGCTACTGTCGAAGAACCCAGTTGTACAGACGCAAACTGTCTTATCGTAAAAATTGGCAAGGAAATGGCTATAATAGCGATATACAGATCTCCTTCATATAAAAACGTAAACCAGTTCCTTGAAACTCTCAACAATATCCTACAAGATCTCTCTAGTTTTAAAAACATTTCCATCATTGGAGATATCAACATCAATATCTGTCCTGATCAAACTTCGAGAGCACAAACCGAATACTTAAATATATGCTCCTTTCATGGCCTTTTGCCAGCCCATATTCTCCCTACAAGGCATGGAAAAACATGCCTGGATCATGTGATACTTAAAACTAAATTACCTGCACTCACTTTAGTTTTACAATCCACTGTTACAGATCATCAGGCAGTGCTGTTGTGCCTTAAAAATAATCATATAAGGAACTATGCACATGTTACCTTTAATCAAATAAATAAAGAAAACCTATTGCTAGAATTGACCAATACTGACTGGAGTCTTATTTACAATGCATGTAATGCAGACACAGCAATGGAACTTTTCTGTACCATCGTCCAACAGACTATCGCTGATAATACTGTAATAGTAAAATTATCTAGACGACAGAAAATAATTAAACCATGGGTAACACCTGGTCTGTTGCGTTGTATGAAGCATAGGGACAACCTTCATAAAAAAGTGCGGCAATCCCCCGATAATGACATTTTAAGGTTGACCTATACAAGATACAGAAATTTTTGCAACGGTTTAATTAAAAAACTTAAAAAATCTTACGATACTAATCTCATAAAGAAGGCAGGTAAAAACAATAAAAAGCTGTGGGATGCAATTAAAAATATTACTAACACAACCAAAATCAGAAGTACGGCAACGGAATTAATTGATAAGGCGTGCCCTAAAAGATCAGTCGATGAAGTGAATCGTTTCTTTGTCACAGTCGGCAAAACTTTGGCTGAGGAGACAATAGTTTGTGAAAATCCTCTGCATCATCATAATATTTTAATGCAATCAACCCGGGCTGTGCAGTCTTTCGTTTTGCTGGACACCGATGAAGCGGAAGTAGAGCATCTAATCATAGACCTCAAAAATGTCTGCTCCGTCGGATGGGATTCTATACCTAATTACTTACTGAAAGAAAACAGGCAAGTCATGGTCCCTATCCTTACCCACATTTTTAACCTCTGCCTGCACGAGGGCGTTTTTCCGTCAGTTTTAAAGAAGTCGGTGATATTGCCGGTCTATAAAACTGGTGATAAGAATCGGGTCACCAACTATAGACCAATTTCTATTCTCCCCTCGGTCTCCAAGCTCCTGGAACGCATTATTAATAACAGAATGGTTAAATATTTAGAAGCACATAAACTCCTCTCAAAAAATCAATTCGGATTCAGATCTGGTAAATCAACTAGTGATGCGGTTCATGAGCTGGTAGACCATGTGATCTCAAATATTGATGCAGGTAAAAAAACTATAGGTATATTTCTGGATCTATCGAAGGCATTCGACACGGTTTCGATCCCTCTGCTGATTAACAAACTTGACAGGTTGGGCATTAGAGGAAATCAGTTAAAACTACTGGAAGATTACCTATCAAATCGCTCTCAGTGCACTAAAATTGATAATTTAATCAGTAATGACTTGCCTGTTACGTACGGTGTGCCGCAGGGTAGTATATTGGGACCCAGTCTTTTTTTGGTATATCTGAATGACCTCTGCGACCTTAACTTACCAGAAGGAAAGATTATTTCATATGCCGATGATACTGCGCTTTTGTTTTCGGCAGATAAGAGGGAAGATGCTTATAGGACTGCCCAAACCGGATTTGACATCGTGTGTCACTGGTTAAATTCCAATATCCTGACACTAAATGCAGAAAAAACTTTTTACATGGAATTCTCTATGCGTAATTACACTCCACTTGTCCCAAGATACTCTCTGATTGCCCACTCCTGTTGCAATAGTGATGTCTGCTCCTGCCCCCCTCTGATAGCAACCAGCGTTGTGAAGTACCTGGGCATAATGTTAGATAACAATCTCTCATTTAAATCACATATAAATTTATTAACTTCGCGCGTAAGAAAGCTGATTTATGTGTTTAAGAACTTAAGGCATGCAGCAGATTTCACTTTAATTAAACAGGTCTATCTGGCACTTGCACAATCTATTATAGGTTATTGCATCACTGTCTGGGGAGGTGCACCTAAGACTATAATTAAGCCTCTGGAAATAGCTCAAAGGGCTGTTCTCAAAGTAAGTACTTTTCGCCAGTATTTATTCCCAACGTATCTTTTGTACAAATCTTGGGAAGTTCTCTCTGTTCGACAATTGTTTATCCAGCTAACTATTATGAAACAACACTCTAGGATCAATCCTAACAAATCAGCTATTACAACCAAGAGACGTAAAGATATTGTTTTTCCCGACAGACCAAAATTTAAGCATATTTTTGCGAATAAATATTTCCACTTCTTGGGACCATACCTTTATAATAAGCTGAGTAAAAGTATTGACGTGCAAAATCTGAATAATAAAGAATGCAAGAAAAAAATATTTGAATATATTTCCAAACTTGATTATGATGAAACCGAAAACTTACTTAATGTACCTAAATGAAATGTAAACTCCACCTCCTACACGCATTCACACATTAACATTCTACACACAAGGAGGCTTTCACATCTCACACTTCACACTAGAATTATAACTTCATTAATTTCCTATGAGACATTGTTAGTATTTAATTGTAATTTATTGCTATACAACCAATGTACATGTCTTGGCTTTTATGACATAATTTCTTATAGGAAGAGTGCTGTTGTCTGAAGCACAGATATTCAGTTATCTAGTTCAGACACAGATGTTCACTGAACGTAGTTTTAAGCGGTATTCCTAAGTGTCTGTAAACGTATAGCTAAGTATTTACTTGAAATAAACTATATTATTATTATTATTATTATTATTATTCACTTACCTACAAGAAAATCCGGCGGAGGCTGCATTTAGTTCTACAAGACACCTTATAGCATTTCTATATTTGAATTGAAATTCACAACAGAAATGTGAATGGCAACCCTGCTGGTTTTTCTTGTAGGTAGATAAGTAAATATATGTAGGCAGTCGTTTAATCGGAGGTCAAAAATGTTGTTAATCCTTTTACCATAACAACCGTCGTGGGTTTTTTTAAGATTTTTCATTTTGACATTTATTAACTTCCAGTCAAGTACCCAATTCACATATTATAACCCAGAAACAAATTAAAATTGTTAAGACTAAACTCTTCTACAAGGAAATAAAGTTAGCAAAGCCTCCAAGAAACATTTTCGTGTCACAGTGTAAAATATATGCAATACAATACACCCAGTATACCCAAGTAATCTAGGGTCATCCACATGTGACAGGTTCTGTGTTATAACTGACAGATGTGGGTGGGTCTTGTTACTCGGATAGAGTACTGCCGAGTCATTGAAACACTGTAATTGTTCCAAGACTGTGGACTGTGTTGCTGGAGAGCGATTCAGATGTCAGATGTTTTATTTAAGCTGCGCTTAGTACACTGTCGATAGCCTAGTGGTATGACAGTTGGGCTGCCAAGTCAAAGGTCTCGAGTTCTAAGCCAAGGCATAGCGTATTAAATAGTTAATTATCACACGCTTAAACGTTGAAGGAAAATATCGTGAGAAAACCTACATGCCTGAGATTTTCTTGATGGTGTGTGAAGTCTGCCAACCCGCACTAGGCCAGCGTGGTGGACTATAGCCTAATCCCTCTCATTCTGAGAGGAGACCCGTGCCCAGCAGTGGGACAGTGTAATGGGTTGGTTATGTAGTGCACTGTCATAAGGAGGTTACTCCATTGAATCATTTAAATATTTTTGGTTGCAATATTTTTTTTTACGAGTATTATTAAAAAGAGAGTTCCATAACTAAGGAACAATAAATAGATAAAACCGGCCAAGTGCGTCTCGGACTTCGCCCATTTAGGATCCTGTACCAAATGACCGCATTTGACCACAAAATCAAGTTGGTTAAAATTAATGAGGGAATTTCTTTCATTTCAAAAGTAAGTACCTGTATTATTGGTCTTGTTAAAAAAAAAACGTTTTCTACGTGGGAGAGCCATGCTTCGGCACGAATCGGCCGGCTCGACCGGAGTGATAGGCCTCACAGAAGACCGACGTTAAACAACGCTTACGTTGTGTTTCGCCGAGTGAGTGAGGTTACCGGAGGCCCAATCCCCTTTTAAAAGGCCGGCAACGCACCTGTGACTCCTATGGTGTTGCGGGTGTCCATGGGCGGCGGTGATCGCTTGCCATTAGGCGATCCGTCTGCTCGTTTGCCCCCATATTCCATAAAAAAAAACTTTATATACGATATGATATAGCCTACGACTGTCGTCACAAAATAGCAGAGACTCGACCTTACACCTGCGCTAGCGACACTAAAACAATAGAACAGCTAGAACAAACTAGGTTCTCGCTACAGTCAATTGATTTGACCCACAAAACTTTTTATTGAAACATGTGCGGACAGATGTCCCGTTCCAGTTTAGGCTTTTATTTTTAGTACGAATATACTGGAAAGTTAGTGTCTATATCAAGTAATAGTACTACATTGAAATAACGTTTGTCTTACGAAACACATCCTTACTAATTTTATAAACGTAAAAGTTTGTGAGTATGAATGTATGGATGTTTGTTACTCTTTCACGCCAGAACGACTAATAGGATCTGGATAAAATTTGGCACACAGAAAGATTATAGCCTGGTATTACACATATGGTACTTTTTATCCAGGTCGGACCCAATTCTGAAGTCCACGCAGACAAAATCGCAGGCAGAAGCTAATAACATAATATACCTAAGATTGCCTGGAAGAGTTCGCTGGTTGCGATAAGGCCGCTTATTTTATATTTTAAAATACGATTTATGTCCTGTCTGTATGTATTTTGGTGTATAATAAAGAGTATATATATAAATAAATGAATACCATCACGCCTGTATTTCCCGAAGGTTTAGGCAGAGGGGTACTAACCTAGATTTCGCCGGTATGTTTAAGTCCTATGTAATAGGACCCTATAATATGGTCGAGCTACACAATGTCTGATGCATGCGTGCCGTCGGATGGGACTGGTCTACTCAAAGCCGCTATGGATCTTTCTTCAAAAGGCCATTTCAGACACTGCCCTGCATTGTATCACTCACATATTCTTACAGTATTATGTCTGGACTTCAAAAGAGACCATGATTCTCTGAGTTTGTTTCGGTGTTTCTTCTCAGAGGTCGTCAGCTAGGAAATGCCGACACCATCTAGTACTTAAAAAAAAGACATGTAAAAGCATCCTTGAGAGATCTATTTACAGAAATAAATATCATTTCATTTCATTTCATTTCATTTCATTTCATTTCATAGGGCCTAAGCCTATTCCCAGTAACCGGGTACCAATCTCAATCTTCGAGCTGCTTCTGAGAATTTCATAGAAAAACCCGATAACGTTTTGCTTGACCTGAGAATCGAATGCAGGACCTCGAGCGTAGCAGTCGTGTTTAGGAATACTAGACTGTTATGGCAAAATATAACCTTTTAAATATTACCTCATTAATCTTAAACGGTTTGACCTCGCTCTGAAATAACAAAAGTACAGACCAATTATTTCAGCACCGAAAATAATTTTCAGACGATTTAAAAATATCAACTTGTATAATGAACAAACTTTGCGCAGTCTTAAACAAATTGTTAAGACTTAGGAGTCATTCGTAATTGATTTGAGATTTTTTTTAATATAGTTTTTATTTTAGTAAATTTGTTAAGAAATTAATGTTGTATTTCTTTTAGTGAATTATAGAAAGTATCAAATCAAATCAAATCGTTTATTTGTGATACATGGGTTACATAAAGGTGTTCATTATAATATAATTATATATTTAATTATGTTCATACCATGATCAGCCACTAGGGCACACAAATTATTAATTATTATATTGCAAAAATGATTGTAAAATTTTAATTCCATTGAAGATTAAATATGAATTTTATTATTACTGTTAGTCATGCAGGACGTATACAAGACAATCAACATCAAATAAGTTATCGCCAAGCAAACATGAGACATTAAAAGAGTCTAGGCGATAGAAAATCATCAATAGAGTAATAACAATTTTCTACAAGAAGTAGCGTTATAAGTAACTAGCTTGTGTCCACCACTTTGTCTACGCGGTCTTCAGAATTAGAACCGACCTAGATAGTAGTAGTAGTAGTAGCCTATGCTATTCCAGACTATAATCTGTACCAAAATACCAAATTTCATCCAGAACCGTTCAGCCGTTCTGACGTGATTGAGTAACAAACATTGGGTTGAGGTTGGATTGGGTCCGAACTGGATGAAAAATAGCCTATGTGTTATTCCAGGCTATAATCTTTCTGTGTGCCAAACTTCATCCAGATCTTATCAGCCGTTCTGGTGTGAAAGAGTAACAAACATCCATACATCCATACTCACACACTTTCACGTTTATAATATTAGTAAGGATTTTATTTGAAACAAGAGCTGCTGTCACCCGCAGTTTCACACTCGTCCCAAAAAGATTAACATATTATAAAGCCGATTCTGGGCGGAGTATTAAGATGACTGTTTCATCTTTCAGATGAACTTGAATGCACCAGATTTTAAGTTAGACATCTAGCAATACATCGGTTAAAACTGCATTCAATTCCATGCAATAGTTTTTGCGTGATGCGCGTACAAACATACAGACAGACAAAAATTATAAAAATTGTTATTCTCCATGATTGATTACCTACTGTGTGTGTGCCGCATTTAGCAATAAAACTAATTTGTTTATTATTCTTTTGTGTATAGTTTCTGCCTACCCCTGTGGGAGAAAGGCGTGAGTGTATGTATGTATGTTTCACACTTTAAAATGTTTAGCTTTAAAAAGAATGCTCACCAAATATTGTGCATAATGTTTGGTTAGGTTAGGTTAGCACTGCGACCTCCTACGCATGATTTTGCGCATAATTCTCGTACTCTTTATTGAGCTCTCGAAGCAGATGGTCCTTGCTTGTTGTTGTTTTCTACATGATGATGCTTCTGATCGATTTATTTTTGCCGCCCGGGCCCGGATTAATTTTTAGACAGTTTAAATTGATGTTAAATAAAGAGTAAGAAGAAAGAAAAAAAATGTTGACACCTAATCTCGAAAATATACATATTAACTGTTGGTTAAATGGGATAAACTTCAATCGGCTGGCCAGATTTTCTTAAATCATTGCTAAGAACACTATCGATCAAGTTGCCTTTCAAACTAAAAAAATGGAACCGATAACCGACAGGTTGAGAAGCAAGGTAACTTGCCTCTCATAGATGTCGCCAACGTCACCTTATGACGTAAATTCAGAATGTGAAGGCAAAATTTTAATCTGGCGGGTGGGGTTCGCGGTGGCTTAGAGCTCAGAGCGTCTGGTGTATCCAACCAGGAGACGCAGGTTCGAATCCTGCCCGCGATTGAATTATTCCTTTACTACAATAACTTTAAAAAAATGGAATCAAAATCGGTCCATTCGTTTGGGAGCTACGATGCAACAGACAGACACCTCACAGATACTTGTGTGTAAGTCTGCTGCACCGTGTCTATCTGTATCACAGATACAAATACACACATTAAACATATAACACCCCCCTTTTTGCGTCGGGGGTTAAAAAGCTAGCATTAGCTTTATATTGCTACGTCGTAGCACTCGTTGCCTCGTCGTAGCACTCGTTGCTACGTATTCTCGTAGCGTTGTGGTTACCTAAAGAATGCACCTTCTCGTAGAAGTAACGAATAAAATACAAAATAAAACAAGTCTGGAATGCAAAAATTACCGGTTACTACTGGAGTAGTAACCGGTAATTTTTGCATTACAGACTTGTATGTCTGTCTGTCTGTTTCTCTGGAGAGAGACAGACATACTATCGCGCCTGCATTCCCCGAAAGGTTAAAAAGAGGCATACTAATGTACCACAAAGTTCACCGATAATTTTGAGGTTATAATAGGGAGGCTAGCTTATTACTATTAAATACAAATTAAAAACTCCCGAGTTTCTACAGAAAATGACTTAATGGAAAAATATAATAACACTTTACTTGACCTGGAAATCGAATCTAGGCCCTCAAGCTCAGCAGCCATAGTTGTCCTTCAACCGTGAAATTAGATCATCATCATCATCATCATCATATCAGCCAACAGAAGTCCACTGCTGAATAAAGACTCCCCAAAAACCCCAACAAGGACCGGTCACATGCCGTCTGCATCCAACGACTCCCAGCAACCATTACCAGGTCGTCCGTCCATCTCGTTGGAGGTCGTCCCACGCTGCGCTTTCCGGTGCGTAGTCTCCTTTCGAGAACCTTGCTTAAGGGTAAGGTTAAAGAAATTAGATGATAATGACAAATTCTCAGCAACTACAAAACACCCAGAGTTCCATTCAATAACCATTTACAATAACAGGCGCTATCATAAATATATGTAAATTCATACAAAAGTTTTTATATGTTATTGTATGTAACTCGCACAATACAAACGAACTAGTAATAAAAGGGATTGAAGGCCTATTTACTCTGTAAGGAAAAATACGTGACGATCCATACATAATACATGGCCCTCATAACACGCAGAAATAATCTTGTTATTGTGAACCAAAAATACTTTTCGTCCTACACAAAGGAGGTTTGTATTAAAAACTGCCAGAGACAAAAATTCTTAAGCGGTTCGAAATTCAAAAATATGCAGCAGCGCTGCACACGGCAGTGGTATGCAGCGCTCAGCTTGAATCGTTTCGAGAATGTCGACTGTACGTATTTCATTTTCAGTCTTCGCTCACCCGCCGAGCGGTGTGCACGCGTACCATCGGCAGACAAATCAACGTTCCAATTTCGATAATTGACGAATAAACGTGAGCTTATTAATAGGGTTTACAGCGGTGTGATTGAGAAACAGAACGATTTACATAGAAATTAAATCGGTATACGTGTTTCGATTAACAAGACAATTTTAATTATAATATTTAAATTTCGTATGTGATGTGTTTGACATTGTGATTTTTGTGGTTTGTGTTGTTATTTAAAAATGGTAAGTTGAGCTTATATTCTTCCAAAAAAATTACTATGTTAATCTTTAAATTAAAAAATAATTTATCATCATAGTACTTTGAATTATTAACTTAATGAAGTACTCACAATATTAAAATATTGTTTATCAGAGTAAGATTCTTGGAAATAATTGTATTTTTTTTATTACTAAGGATTTTTCCAATAATATTGTGGAAGAGGTCGTCTGACCAGATGATTTCTTTTCGCTAGTTTTTCTTAATATAATATTATGCTGTATGGAAAATCCGGAAGATAGGGTTAGGCCTGCCCAGCAGTAGGAAAAGAGGTTACGTGAATAAATGTTTATATAGTTATCAATACAAAAATTGCTCACTTTTGGTGAATTTCTGACTATAGTACCGAAGATAGACGCCAAAATACCTACTTAAAGTCTGTTTTCGTTGTCTAAAAAGTTAATTGTTTCTTTGGTCGATGATTGATGATATGCATCTGTTTTTTAAATTACAAAATAATATTCCTTCCTTCACCCTTTCAGTGTCTATATAGGTATTTTCGTGACGCAAATAGGTATAGGTAGGTCCTAGTATTTTCCTTGTCCTTTATCCTGGTCCTTGTATTTTTAAATATAGTCCTAATATTTATTATATGCGATAACTTTATAATATTAGTAGGTAATATCTTGCGTAAAATTAAATACTTTTATCTTTAGTTTCTCTTTGTGATTTTTTTTTGCATTTTCCATGCTAAGATTTTAAAGTTATTTTAGTGAAGGAAAAATTCGACAGCGGGCAGGATTATCGTGATTATTCCTTTAAAATATATGTTTTATTCATACATTAAATTGATGTGTCAAGTATCTGCTACAAGAGATTTTCTTAATTAATCAACAGTGTCTTTATAATCATGCCATTTTTAAGTTATTAATTAAAAACTGATAATCACTCGTTTATCCGTGAAGAAAAACACCGTGATGATCTTGTACGCCGCGGACTACCTAAAGCTCTTCAATAGATCCGCGTCGGGATTATAGCGTAATCTCTTTCATTCTGGGAAAAGCCCGTACCCAGAAGTAGGCCAGAGTTTTTGTTTACAATATTTTATATTACAAATAACTTTTTGGTACATAAAAATAATTGTCTGTTAAGCTTATGATAGGCTACATAAAATATATATATAACATGTGGTATATACGCAACATTATTGAAATACATTAATTGTATCGTCTATATCTATATATCTTCTATTTTTTTCTATATATATATATAGGTAAAAGAAAAACCTGACTGACCTATTGACTGCCTGACGTATCAACGCACAGCCGAAACTACAGGAGCTAGATCCCTGAATGTTAGCATGCTGGTTTCTTTTACACTGTAGAACGCTTAGAAAGGATTTTTGAACCCCTAAGGTGGTGAAAAGGGGGGTGAATGGGGTATGAAAATCCGCACACACACATATACATCTATATATATAAAACAAAGTCGGGTTTGTTCCAACACTTATAACTCGAGAACGGGTGGACCGATTTTTATGATATTTAGTTTGTTGGATTTGTCTCCTTCTTCCTTGTTGGAAAAGAACATGAAGAAAATTTATTTTGTATCGGGAACGGATTGACAGATTTGACGGAAATAAAACACATATAAGTATGGCGTTGTTTTCTGTTTCAGTAAGGCCAGTGTGCATTGTCCCAACTCCTTAAACGCCGCTGGAGTGATTTTGTATTTTTTTGTGTATGTTAAAATGGGTCCCTGGATGATTTAGATTCACAATTTAAGCCAGCAGGTGGCACCACAAAATAACAAAAATGGCATCACGAATAAATTGGGGCAAGGGCAGGAAAATGATGATACAGGGCAAGACAACGTTTGCCGGGCCCGCTAGTATATAAACGATTCATTGTCAAGATAATAATTCCTTATAAATAAGAGTTAACACATTTTATGATATGAAACCTCCATGGTGTAGGTATAGTGGGCTCAGTATATTTTAGAAACGAACATTACCCAAGTACGCAGGAGAAGTTGTGCACGGGAACTCTAGTATTGTATAAAAGCGAAGTAGCACGCATACAGTAACTAATTAGAAATCTCAAAAATAGTCCTAGTCCTAGCTTTGTCCTTTATAGAATACAAGCTTCTGTCCGCGATTTTGTTTGTCTGCGTGGACTTCAGAATTAGATCCGATCTAGATAAAAAGTAGCCTATGCTATTCCAGACTATAATCTATCTCTTTACCAAAATTCATCAAGAACTGTTCAGCCGTTCTGACGTGATTGAGTAACAAACATAAGTATGTTAAGTATAATAGTAAGATAGACATCAGCTTAGAAAGGATTTAGAAAATTTTCCAGGGGATTGGAAAATACGAGATAAGAGCAAGTAATTCTAACCTTGTTTAACCTTAACCTAGTTTTATATAAAAGCACAATACACTCGGTCACTGATGACGAATTCTCAGAAAATATAAAGCCTAAAAACTTAAAAAGCAAGTTCCTTAGAGAGCATTCGACTAAAAAGGATTCAGAGAAATTGATGCGAAAATCCTCTTATTCTTTTCATTCTAGATCATATCATAGAAAACATCATACATGACGTAACGTATCATCACGCCTGTATTACCAGAAGGATTGGGCTGAGGTGTACTGTTGTACACCTACAGTTTGCCGGTATGATTAGTTTATAACCGAGGCGCAAATCAGAACTCCGACCTGTTTGTTATTGATAATTTTATAGAAAGAATGTAATGGTTTTCAGCCTGAGAATCAAACCCAAGCGTTAACGACTACTAAACTAATAAAGCACTTAGAGAAAATAGGAAACCTTCAATAAAACTGATGTGTTTAATTAACGTGGTACGAAAAACGGACGAAAAATAACCAGGGTAAGTACTTACTCCAGTTATTTTTGTGTTTCGTTAAAGAGTATGTACTCTTTTCATCTGTCACTGCGATGTCAATTGTCGATGACAAAGCGCCACTACTGGTTCATAAGTCGTTTTTTTTTAATAAACCGAGGACATAAAAGTCGTGTCCGAATCGATTGTGATATGTGTGTGATGAAACATTTCAAATAATTTAATCTTAGTGCAGCTCTTAGGAAATATACATTTACATAACATAACATAATGAAACCATTATACTGTCCCCCTGCTGGGTACGGGTCTCCTCTCAGAATGAGAGGGATTAGGCTATAGTCCACCACGCTGGCCTAGTGCGGGTTGGCAGACTTCAGACGCCATCGAGAAAATATCTCTCAGGCATACAAGTTTCCTCACGATGTTTTCCTTCACAGCTTAAGCGCGTGATAATTAACTATTTAATAAGCACATGACTTCTAAAAGTCAGAGTAGCGTGCCTTGGGTTCGAACACGAGACCTTTGACTTGGCAGTCCAACGATCATACCATTAAGCTATCACTGCTTGTATAATATACATTTATCAATAATTTATCGCGGCTCTCAGGACCAATAAATCTACCTATGGCATAATTAGAAACAATTTATTTTTTAGTTGAGTATAATGCTTTGCACTGGGTTACTGGATGACATGATCACACATTATTTTGTAATCCTATTTCTAAAAAAAAAACACTTCAAACTTTATCTAAAGCATTTTTGTGTAGTATAATATATGACACAGCAATTTTAACAACGAATTAAAAAGTGTGACTGTTTCTATTGTCAGTTGTAAGTGTCTTAGGTGTACGGCTGCAGAAAGTAAGGGCCTCAGTTTGATTCACTGCACGAGTAAAGTACCTAATATTGGGTTTTTATATCAAATTGTCAGTGCCAACTCGGAATTTTGACTTTGTGCGCGGTTAATGATAATAATCTTGTTTCATATTCCTATATGGAATTGAAAACATACTGGTAAACTGTTGATGTATGTACAGTAGTAGGTACACCTCTACCTGATTACTACGTGGTAAGTATGCATGTAAAAATGAAAAATATTATTATAAACCAAGTATTACTGTTAGTTAAATTGCATTGTTTTGAAACCAATGCATGCACCAATATTTTGTACGGCGTGTGGTTTTATATTAAAATACTATATAATAATATTCTATCAACTGGGGTGTAATTAAACTGTGGTTTAATTTCAATTTAAACTTAACAAATGGATGATTAAATCTCAAATTCAAAATAGAATCATTGGTCTAGATATCTAGTCTATAAACACGGTTACTGTATATGGTCCTGGGTTGAATTTCCAGATGAAGCAGTGTTATTGAGTTATTTTCTTACAAAATGCTAACAGGAAATTATAATCCTTTTTATAATATAAATCCCAGTTTAGTCGAGTTGATTTGTGTTTTAAGTTATTGCCTGGAATTTAGATTTTTCAACCTAAAACATATATATAACGGCAAATAATGGTTTTGTCGAAACTTCTCCCCCTAACCCTTCATAGATAGATGCGTGATAGTATTGGTTGACTAAACTTAAAATAAATAATAAAAATAGAAACGCTTATACATTCACATAGCGCGATAATTTATAAGATTTCCATTCTTCAATGAAATACAGTTCTAGTAACCAATCTCCATTTATATAATAAAATGGTTCTGTTTTTATTTTGTCCGTATATTTTTTATACGACGAATAATACAGGGGGTTGTATAAAAACAGTTGGTTGTGTGCAGCGAACAAAAATGTACCGAAGGACCAGTATTGAAATTAAGTGACAAGTAATTTTAACAGTATTTAAAAAGTTGAATGGTTTTCGATTACCAGATGATGAGTTATGATTTTAGAGCAAGAAAAGCGGTCATTCTATACACCAGGTGGCAAGGGGAGCCAAGAAATAAAAAAAAGCAAACCCAAAAAACAATATTCTTACTATTTATTTAAAATGTACTGAAATACATTGAAAACCCTGGCATCGATCGAAAATATGACACACAGCATGGCAAGTCACAATCGGCGCATGAAATTAATTATTGCCCTATATATTTGCTACCTCCTAACATTCACATAGGCGGGTATCTATGCAACACATAATCAATCCATTATATTGTCCCACTGCTGGGCACGGGTCTCCTCTCAAATGAGAGGGATTAGGCTATAGTTAACCACTCTGGCCTAGTGCGGGTTGGCAGACTTGACACGCCGTCGAGAAAATCTCTCAGGCATGCAGGTTTCCTCACGATGTTTTCCTTCACCGTTTAAGCGCGTGGTAATTAACTATTAATACGTACATGACTTCGAAAAGTCAAAGGTGTGAGCGTTGGATTCGAACTCAAGACCTTTGACTAGGCAGTCCAACGGTCATACCACTAGGCTATCACTGCTTCTTCTCTATGCAACACATTCAAATTCTAAATTATTTTTATAAAAATAAATAAGTGCGTAATTTAAAGAAAAACATGGTCATAGCCCCTCGTAAAAAGTAAATATTACACCGTCAAAATAATAAATTTAGATAACGTACGATAAACGCGTGTTTATCTGAACCTAACCTTACTTCATCATAAAAATTTGGTCCTCTGTGTCTATCTTTTTCGTGACATAACGCCCCACCCTTTGTACGAGAGTATGCTATAAATAAAGGCGACTAGATGTCGAGTGGTCGTGCGTGTAGTGGGGCGTAGATTTGCCTTTATATCGGATAGTCCTGAACGGACAATTACGTCCAATTGTTTTTATTTTTTTGTCCGGTTTTTCGTTTGACGTAACTTGGCCTGTGTTGATGCTAGGTTCTTTATCGCTGTTCGTTGTAAAAATGACATAATCTGTAAAGCGTTCACATTTTGGATTATCCAGTCTAACGCTGCAATACTATACAATTATGAATATTCATGTTATTGTTTGTAATGTTGTCTTGCGTTGGTTTTATATCTCTGTTTGTTTCGGTATTTCTGCTTAGAGATCTCCAGCCAGGAAATGTCAGTACCACCTAGATAAAAAAGAAAAAGACTTGTAAAAGTGTCTTAAGATCTATTTACAGAAATAAAGAAATCATCTATCATATATATATTTTTTAACCAAAGTGACTATAAAGCCTACCGTAGCCGAACGAACGAACTGTTTTTATTATGAAATTTGGATTAATTGTTATTTTGCTGTTGTGTTTCTTATATCGGTGGCCGAAATATATTTCAAATAGGTACCTATGGAAATATATTACCTACAATATTGTCTTAACCGTGCAGATATCGAATTATCAGCGTAATTATTACTACAATTATTAAACTTTGAATATAACTTACTCGTATAAACAGATGGCTCGCAATCCTCTTAATACATGGACACAATACAATACCTATAATGTTTCTTTCCCATACGTCCAATTCAGCGAGGACGTTCAGAATTGTTAGCAATATTTTTTTACCAAGAGCTCTCTTATTGAATGATTGCTTTTTTAAAAGATACGGTGGTTTTCCCTTTGAAGATAAAACGGGTGTCCTTATTTTGGTTTCTTTGTGAAGTAAAGTATCTAGGTATCTTTTGCTACTTAATTCCTGATGTAAAGAAAACACAGATCTATATATTAACCTCGTTTTTACTTGAGTTTCATTCTATGTGTATTATGTGAGACAAATTGGTCTTATTCTTCGAATTTTGGTCCTTCTTATAGTGGAATATTGCTGTTACCGCCTCTAGCTATTTTTTTTTTTAAATGTTAACTAGCAATGTGGGTCGCACATTACTAGTACTCGTATTCTTGTTAAACCCTCGTGCTAAGCTAAAATGCTTGTGTTATGAGTGGGTTCACGTCGGTAGTGCAATGGCTAGGTTTCGAACCGGCAACCACATGATGGCCAGTCCGACGCCCTAGCCATTAGGCTACCACCGCTTCTACACTTCTTATCTTATAAAAAGCTCCAATATATTAGCAGTTAATAAATGATATTATGAGAGAAAAAATCTAATCAGTGTGTAGAACACAACCAGCTCATGTGTATGAGAAGATGTATGAATGTAGAAGAAGGAAAATATTATGACGTGGTGGTCTGTAGTTTCTACCTACCCCTGTAGAAGAAAGTATGTGATAAATTAACCGGTTCACGATTGGCGAAAATTTCGCGAATAAATCACCTCATTCTTTTTTCGAGTCCATTAAAAACAAGCAATTTCGAAGCACGAAACTATTATCAGCGCGTCCCAACACTAATATCTGGCATAATACACATGCCGTATCGGCAAAAACTTTTTGCAAGCCACGTAAACATAAACAAGATAGTCCGGTCCGTTCGTAAACTAACATTTTATCAGCCACTAGTGTTTATGGGCGAGTTCTAACAGCGCTTTAAATATTACAACATTATTTAGGTTGGCTCGCGGCTTTTTTGCGGAATATCGTGTTTGGTTCAAGGCTTGAAACCGGTATCAAAATACCGGTTAATCGATTTCATAAATGATAAATGATATTTTATTTCTCTAAATAGATCCTTTAAGAATACTTTTAAAAGTCATTTTTTTTAATTTTTATAACCGGCATTTCCTAACTGACGACCTCTGAGAAGAAATGCCGAAACAAACTCAGAGAATCATGCTCTTTTATAGTCCAGACAGTAATCGTATCGTAATCGTATGATGTGAGTGTTACGATGTAGGGCAATATCTGAACAGGCCTTTTGAAGAAAGAGCCATAGCAGCTTTGAGTTGACCTGTCCTAACTGACGGCACGCATACATTAGTCACCGTGTAGCTCAACCATTATTTAGGGAGCTGAACGACCCGTCGCACAACGATACCAGTAGCCTTAGCACGAACAACTTGCGAAAAAGTATTCGTATCGTCATGGAGACCAATTTGTATGAGATTTGGACCAGCGCCTCTATCGTGACGATACGAATACTTTTTCGCAAGTTGTTCGTGCTAAGGCTACAGATCAGCAAGACATTTGCATATATAAAATATTGATTTAAACACCTAAGAAAATAATCGAATGTCATTATTCAGTATTTAACATTTAATAATGCTTTAGTTATAACTAGCTTTCGCCAGCGGCTACGCCCGCTTTATATACGACCCATGTCACTTCCCAGAACAAAATAATCAAATAATTTTCCCGTTTTTGCAACATTTTTTAATTGTGCTCCGCTCCTATTGATCGTAGCGTGATGAAAAGTATACTGTAACCTGCCCAGGAGTATGAAGAACAATTGTACCAAGTTTCGTTGAAATCCGTCGAGTGGTTTTTGTTTCTATAACGAACATACAGACAGACAGACAGACAAAAATTTTACTGATTGCATTTTCGGCGTCAGTATCGATCACTAATCACCCGCTGATAGTTATTTTGGAAATATATTTCATGTACAGAATTGACCTCTCTACAGATTTATTATAGGTATAGATAACCGAAATAAACCGATTCTTATGTTTTCTTGAACTGCACAAATAAACTACTTTCTCCCCATCGGTAGTACAGCCAAGAAGTAATGAATTCATGCAGGTTAATAACTATTTATTAGCTGGTATGACAGCGGAACGATATTATATAAAGGTATATACGAGTATATTAATACTTTATTTAAAACATTTCGGTTTTCAACGCAACTATAATGGCTATAGGCTCGCCCCCTATAACATGGGACTTAAACATACCGGCGAACTGTGGGTGTACATTAATTATTACGCCTCTGCCTAACCCTTCAGGGAATACAGGCGTGATGGTATGTTATGTTATGTTATGTTATGTTCGGTTTTCAAATGTTTCAGTTACCTTTTAAGAGTCCCAGAATTTCCCATACGTAAACGTAATACTAAAATAAAAATTGTTAATTCAAACTCAATTTAATTAAAATTGTGTTATTATACCGTTAATGTAAGTTCTTACTCTACAATTTCGAGCTGTTACTGAGAATTAACCTCAATAACATTACTCGACCTGGAAATCTAACTCAAGACGTATATCACAGCAGTCACGCTTACGATCACTAGAATAATGAGGCATTAATATTTACATTTTGAGTTTGGAGTTATTTCAGGAAAATATATAACAGGACATGTTACGTGTTTATTTATTAACTAGCTGCTGCCAACTTCTAGATGGCGTATCAAGATGAAACATGCATCAGATTGTAAGTTAGACCTCTAGCAATACGACTGTGAAAGCCGCATCCAATTTCATGCAAAAATTTTTGCGTGAAGCGCGTACAAACGTACAGATAGACAGACAAAAATTAAAAAAAAACAATATTTTGGCTTCTGTTGCTCTAATAAAAACTCCCATATTAGTTTTTCTTATAGGTATAGTTATAGATATATTAATAAAATTAGTAATTACTAATTCCACGGAAATTTAGAAGTCTTTTAGCATACGATTAGCAAAATATTATGGAATCAATATGACCCATAGCAGGCAGGCTGGATCAATTATTGAGTCGTATATTTTATTACAACCAAGCTTTTCCTTTACGATTTTAAGAGTCATCTTGATTATTTTTACATTTCATTGTGAAATAAATATTATAATATTCATAATACTAAGCTCAATTGCGAATATTGGACGCAAGTAAATAATACATTTCTCATAAATATTGTATCGATACGTATTATTCATCTGAAAGATGGAATAAATTCAGCTAGAAACAACACGTAGATTCCAATAATGCACTGACTTTTTTATATTCATGAGGTACAGTCAGCAAAATAAATAAGTACTCAGACAGCTAACGTCATCTGCATTGTTGTTGAAATTCTGTTCGATTTTAAGATTTTTTATAGGCATAATTCTTTATCAGAAGAAGTCATGTGTAGACATGATCAACAGGAGGTTTCCTAATTTTTGGTTGTACCTAAGTCTTCATAATAATTATTAGAATTTGATGTATTTTCATCTCTGTATTGTAAATTGTCCACATTTTACCGTGGGAGAGCCATGCTTCGGTACGAATGGGCCGGCTCGACCGGAGTGATACCACGGCCTCACAGAAAACTGGCGTGAAACAACGCTTACGTTGTGTTTCGCCGTGTGAGTGGTTTACCGGAGGCCCAATCCCCTTTTAAAAGGCCGGCCATGCACTTGTGACTCCTATGTCATTGCGGGTGTCCATGGGCGGCAGTATTCTCTTACCATCAGGCGATACGTGTGCTTAAAAAAATATTTGGGAGAAACACAATATTTTTTCCCAAATGTCATCATCATTAGCTTATTCATCATCATCATCATCATTATAATTCGTCCACTGCTGAACGTAGGCCTCTCTTAGTGAACGCCACAGAGCTCACACTGCCAGCTGCCTTCCGCAAGGCGTCACTCCACATGGTCGGCGGGCACCCTACAATGTCTGGACGCGGCTATACTCGAGAACTGATTTGCTGCAGTGTTTGTCGGTTCTCCGACAGATGTGACCGGCCCATTGCAACTTCAGCGTACTAATTCTTTGTGCTATATCGGTAACTTTAGTTCTCTGACGGATAAATTCGAGCATACCTCCATTTGGGAGCTGCTGATGCTGTGTACCAAGATAATTATATCAGCACCTTTGAAGTAATTGTAATTTATATTGCTTTACTTAATGTAATGTACATTAATAAACTATGAAATTCTAATAACATGGCAAGAAATGGCAATAGGCTCGCCCCCAATTACATGGCACAGAAACATAGTGGCAAACTGTGGGTGTACGTTAGTACGCTTCTGCCTAACCCTTGTGGGAATACAGGCGTGATGGTATGATGGTAAATAATTATTTACTAATCAGATTGTATACTAATTCCTTGCTCTGTGTACTTACGTTACAAAGTTTCACTGAACTGGCTTTGTAAAATGGAATATCTTTTCACCATTTACCTGATTTCGTATAGTCTTTATTACCATATTTCAGATTAAGAGCTTCCTCAGGCGTTTTAGGTTTTTACTGCTTCTGAAATGAATTGTTGAGGCTTTTTATCCTTTTGTGAGATTTGGCAACGTATTTTGGGTATCTTTTGTGTTAAATTGAAAGCGTGGGAGGGCCTTGATGCCTACACGGCTTCACGGACAAGAATTTTTGGGTATGGTTTGGGTATTTTATGGGAAATTTCTACCTTTCCTTCCTGTTCCGATTTAAAAATCTTGTTATCAATGCAATAACAATAAATTTAAAGTTTGTAGCCTTCATCGTTTCTGACATTTCATGGTTAGTCATGGATTAAAAAAAACTCTATTGCAAATCTTGTCCTCTCAATTACGAACACAAAAATCAGCCAAATTGCTCGAGCCATTCTCAAGTAATCATTATTTATAAATACGGCAATAGAATTTTATTTATATTACATACTAGCGGGCCCGGCAAACGTTGTCTTACCCTGTATCATCATGTTCCTGCCCTTGTCCCAATTTTTTTGTGTAAACCATCCAGAAACCCATTTAAACTGACACAGAAAAAATAATCAAAATTACATAAGCAGCTTATGAGGAGTTCGGATAATGCACAGAACGCCATCTACTGGCTTTACCGAAACAGAAAACCTCACAGAAAACAACGCCATGTTCATTTGTATCCGTGTTTTATTTCTGTCAAATCTGTCAATACATTCCCGATACAAAATGTATAAGAAAATAAATTTTCTTCATAATGTTCTTTTTCGTGAAATTTTACGATGTTTTAATAGTTATTCTGCTATTCGGGGAGGAGATATATCCAGCTAACTAAAGATAATAAAAATCGGTCCGGCCGTTCTCGAGTCATAAGTGTTGTAACAAACCCGACTTTGTTTTATATTTATAAGATAGTTATTAATTGTAGGTATTTGTTTTTAATAATGTCCTAATTAACATTTTTCTGTACAGTCTGGTCTTTTTCTCTTATAACTTACAGAGTCAAATTTGTTTCAACTGTATTCTAAAGATATTTTGTAAACACTAAGCTAACACTTCTTGTTCTTTAAGAGAAAATATATATTTTTCTAACCGATACATACTATGGAGATACGGAATTAGCACGTTCAGGTATTCCTGTAATGAATTAGGAGCACGAATGCCACATTTATTAACCTAGCTAATAATATTGTGTGCTTGGATGGCGAGAACTTGCATTACTTGGCCGCTTTTTGTGTTAGCTACTAATGAATTAGTAACATTGGTGCCTGTGCAGCGATTGTTTTTTTTATTTTTATTTTTAGGTGAATCGTTGTAGGATTTGCGAAGTGTATTTTTATTTGCCGGTATTATTTTAATTTCTTCTTTTTACGCTCTTTTTTCGCACCATCATGCCCTGTTTCGCTGTAGACATTTACAACCATTGGGTACTTAAACGACAAACGCTGGAGCATACGAGTTCTCGAGTGGATACCGCATCTAGGCAAACGTAGTGTAGGGCGACCGCCGGGCAGGTGGAGTGACGACTTGCGGAAGGCAGCTGGCAGCGACTGGATGAGGTAAGTCGAAGATCTGGCTCTATGGCGTTCACTAGGAGAGGCCTACGTCCAGCAGTGGACGAATATAGGCTGATGATGATGGGTACTTAAATGGTTTTTGATTAATTAAAAATAATAGTCTGAGTGAAAAATTAAATAGAATACAATTTTTATTCTGAAAAACTAATTTAAATTACTTAATAAAGTTTCAAGATATAAGCATTTAAAGTTATTGGTGGGGATTGAGAGGGGATGCTCTGTACTCTTTCCCGCAAGTCAAGTGTATGTGTAGAATTTGTATGGCGCATTGGTCTGTGACGTTAATTAACAGATTAAGTACCTACATTCTGACTAGAAACCATAGAAACATATCTGGTTCATAATATATGTACCTACTTGAATACCTACTCAGCGAAGGGTAGTGACTACCTTAAACGTACACCAAATTTGCAGTCAATTACAATTACTGGAGTATGTGGGTTTAAGGGTTCCTACACATATCGCCGGAGCCGCGCCAGAGCCGGACCGCATGTACAGGAAGCCTAATTGTGGAGCTTCTGAGTAATAATAACATTAAATTTTAGATTTAAAGCCCACCTGTAGCATTAATTCATGATTACCATGTCCTTGCAATATCATTGAAGTAACAAGATACCAAGTTTCAAATAGATCAGACTTGTGGAAGTTGATCACATCCTTGCATGAACTAGGAAAGAGGTAATAATGTTGTGATATGTTAATATTATGATATCACTAGCTTCTGCCCGCGATTTTTTCAAATAAAACTGTTGTAAACTTTTGTTGTACAACTTTAAAATTAAATTGTATTATAATTCGCCACAAAAAATCCCTTGCCGTGTCGTGTAGGCGCTGAACCAATGTCGCTAAAGTTTGATGAAGCCGACGGAATATTTTTTCCATACTTGTAAGCAACGAACCGAGAACATTTCTGTTTGGCTTTCCATTTGAATGGATATGTCACGTTTCCGAATATGTTGTCTTGGTATGTCATCATGGTTTAAGAACAGTATATTTGAGCTTGACTTGAAGGTGATTCGATCTTTGATGTAAATGGTGTGGACCATTTCATATGTTCATGTCATATGAACAATCGTTAGTGGCAGTCAAAAGCCCAAAACCACCTGATAGCCATACGATATCGGTATTGCCCAGAAATAGGCTATTTGACTGATTATTTTTTATAGTCTTATGCCAATGTTTACCGTATATAAAATCCATCAACAGGAACAAAATTACGGCTAATTAATAAGGAAGTTACAAGCATTTTAATTTTATGCTAGACAGAGAATGCACTATACTTGTTTATGACGTCACAAACCAATGTGCCATACAAATCCTATACTAACACTCATTTGGGGGAAAGGGACAAAGCATCCCCTCTCAATGCCCACCAAAATTTTTAAATGCTTATATATTTGAACTTTATTAACCAATTTAAATTATTTTTTCAGAATACGATTTGTATTTAATTTCATTTTACACTCAGCTTGGTATTTTTGGCAGTGATAGCCTAGTGGTATGACCGTTGGACTACCAAGTCAAAGGTCTCGAGTTCGAACCCAAGGCACGCACCTCTGACTTTTCGAAGTCATGTACGTATTAATAGTTAATTATCACGCGCCTAAACGGTGAAGGAAAACATCGTGAGGAAACCTGCATGCCTGAGAGATTTTCTCGATGGCGTGTGAAGTCTGCCAACCCGCACTAGGCCAGCGTGGTGGACTATAGCCTAATCCCTCTCATTCTGAGAGGAGACCCGTGCCCAGCAGTGGGACAATATAATGGGTTGATTATGTTATGTATTATGTTGGTATTTTTAATCATTTAAACATTAGTCAAATACCCTATTAGGTTCTTCTTCTTCTTTATCAGCCTTTATTCATCCAATGCAGAGTGTAGGACTTTTCCATTGAATTCCATTCCTCTCGGTATTTCGCTTTTCTCATCCATTTATTTCCTGCAATTTTTACGATGTCGTCTGCCCATCTAGCCTACTGACGACCGACTGAGAAATTGGTTTATGGAGAACTGATTGTAGTTTCTTCAGTTGGTTTAGAATATTTATATTCGGACAAATCTAGGTAGACTGGAAGCCTACTCCAACATAGGAAAAGTATATTCCAATAATTATGGCTATTCCCCAAAACTGATTTCTCAACAATGTCACATTCATAGCCCTTATACAGTAAGCAGTCACACTCTTCACGTTCTTCTTAATACTAATTATTTACAGAATAGTCTTTACAGTCGTACGACATTTTTATGTAACTTGTTTCTACTACATTCAACTTGACTTTCTTGTCGCAACTCTCACGTAGCGTCTTAATTACAGTAAAAGAAAATGTCTGCTCATCTCAGGATTTCAAGACCTGTGTTTAGTGTCTACGAGAAGCTATTCCAAGACCCATGTGACTGATCTACATTCTACATCTACAGTCCAGTAAAAAAGTTACGAAATATACATATATAAAGCCATAAACATAAAAAAAGTACATCAAAATATCAATTAAATACAAAAATTAAATTAAAAGTCGAAAAAAAAATGCTGAGAACGTACATTTTGTATTTATATTGACAAATGGATAAATCTGAAAGTATTAGAGCTAAGCTTCCAATACTCAGATAAAATATTGCAATCACGTAACTGATATCATGTTAGAAATTCTCTCTACAAAGCTGAGATCTCCAGTATTAGTTGTGAGAGCTATAGAGTATTCTATTTCCGTATTGGCTGCGTGGTCCTTGGAGCCGGGTAGGCGGGTATCGTCGTGGACGTGTAAGATATTATTTGTAGTGGACGGTCCGTATTGACCTGCTTCGAGGCAATAATCCTAGACCTGTGGACCGAATATAATATATTTCATGTAAACAAAACTGACTATGCACCTCGATAACACTGATTTGTTAAATAGATCCATTTCTTAAATAATAATATTGTCTTATCGATTTTAAATACTAAAACAGTAAATAATTATTTATTGAAACTTAAATAATTTGGCGGTATTTTATTTCATTTAGAGGAATCTGTTAAGTAATTGATAATCCACCTTATCGCTATATCGCTCGTGCGCAGCTTTGCCTGCGTCCTTAGATAATTTTCGTTTCTAAATAAAAGGAGCCCACTGTACTTACCATGGAGGTTTAATATAATAAAATGTGTTTTGTGTAATTTATAAGCAAGAAAACAATTGTTAAAATGACAACAGCGAATGATAGCTGTACATATCTTGACGATGTCATCGTTTATTAAATATGTATATGTGTGTGTGTATGTCAAACGCATGGTATTGTTTGCGGACTTTCATAAAACTTTCCACGCCCTTTTCACCAGCTTAATGGTTGAATTTCCAGAAATCCTTTCTCAGTGCTCGCCTACAGTGCAAAAGGCCAGCATCTTTTAGGGTTCTAGCTCCTATAGTTTGGGCTTTGCGTTGATACGTCAGTCAGTCAGGTTCTTCTTTTATATGTATAAATAGATTACGAAAGAGATCTCAAGACATTTTTTTTATTAGATGTTTCACGCTTATATTAAGTAATCTTGTCGTTTTAAGTTGTTATAAAAATATATTATGTAAAACTATGCAAATTAATAAATTTGCGGGTATTCCGCTGAGCTGAAGTTTTCATGAATTTTAATAAGAATCATAATCATTTACCTATCAATACTTTGATTATTGACGAAAATAATTTTATTAAATGAAGAATAAAATATAAAAAAAGATAAGAAGACACGATAGCTGTATTTCTGCAAATTGTAGCATTTTAAGATCGTCGATTTTTTTTTCTTGTTCATTCACTTTTACTATCTAAACTACTTTTTTATTAGTTAAAATAATAACTACAATATGTTGAAGTACTGATTCTTTGCTTAGTTTACTATGTACATCTTTAAATTTATTCATATTATCTACAAAGGCATCATTAATAACGTCTCTTGATGTAACAAATGCTTAAACTTCGCCAACTAGATGAGGGCGACCTTCACCCATAATCTTATAATTAATCATGATTACTCAACACTTCACTAAACATTTACCTAAAACTAAAATTTGGTTTGTGACAACTCGAATATTATGTAAGCTTGCGTGTTTAAGCAGTGTGTAAACGTACAAATTATCCCGGATCAAAACTTTGACTTTAACAGACCTTCAGTATTTTCATAATGAAGAAACTTTGGGGCGAAAGATAAGGACCAAAGTCGGAACAGTTTGCAACAGTACAAATTTGAATAAAAGTGTACATTCAACGTTGGATGTGGAAAAATTTGATTCTATGTTTGAATATTTAGAAGGTGTTAGGTATACTTATTCAGATTGAATATTATATGATGCAGCTTGCTGCAGAACATTCCCGGCGCTTGCATCAATAATGTATGTTTTGTATTCAGAAGAAACTTTCATAAAATTTTCGAGATCTGTTTTACTGGTGATGAACTTCATCTGGAGCATTTTCCAACTTCCTTCAAGTTTTTTTTTTAACAAAACAACGCTCTGTATTTTTGGCTTCTTTACTTATGGCCAAAGTTTCTTATATTCCCCGATATAAAAAGTTGAGCATGATGTCTTAGAAAAATGTGCAAAGTTATTATGAATTTTATAGAGAATCTTCGAAATAATATTGAGCTATATTTTTGTGTCTAAATAGCACATAACAATCATGCGCAGTGCTTTCATTCTGCGTAAATAATTGAATTATAAGTTCAACTGCAACACTATTTATAGTGTCATTTCATTACCCATCTCTTTCACTCTCAATTATGTTGAAATTACGCTAATAAAGAATAAATTGGACGTAAAAAGGCCAGCCTTTGTGAGATTCAAAGGCATTATCATTAAATCAACTTGCATATTGGCTTCGTGGCGCATGAAGTTGGGTGAATTTTTTATATCGTTTGCTTTATAAATGAAACGTGCATCGTGATAGGACCTGAGTGCATTTTATATTTTTGTGTTATATTTTATATTCTGGGTTCAAGCCTCACTAACATTATTATGTATAACAGTTTTGCTGGTGAAAACTGATTATTTACAGATAAAATGACAGAATTTGTCTCTTATTTGATTTTTTATTTACTCAACATTGCTTATTCTTTTTTTTATGGGATAGGCGGGAAAACGAGCAGACGGATGGGTGTTCATGGGGGCCGCTTACCGCCCCCATGAACACCCACAACACCAGAGGAGTCACACGTGCGTTGCCGGCCCTTTACAAGGGGATTTGGCCTCCGGTAACCTCACTCGTTCGGCGAAGCACAACGTAAGCGTTGTTTCACGCCGGTTTTCTGTTAGGCCGTGGTATCACTGTAACAAAATTGTGGCTTGTGGCTCTACTACGTAACAAAATTCTTCATCTATCGTGGATTTTTTTATAATTTATTAATATTGTTATAAAATACGATTACTTCATTATACACTTGAGAAAAGAGATTGATAGTTGCTCTCAAATTGTCATAAACTAAGTCTCCTTATACCATTTTTATTCCTATGAAACGGTTCTTCCACCTGGATTTTACTGCGCTATTATCAATTTAGCTCAAAATGAAGCTTTAGCGCCAACTTTGCTCAAGGAGAGGAAAAATGAAAAGTTTGTTAATGTGTTGTACGTTAGGCTGTGTTGTTGGTATAACTAATATTGACTTGGAAAAATTCTAGGCTATTTTTAGGTGTTTTGGTTTTCATAAAAATTAATGAAGGATTTTATTAGTTTGTTGTTTTTATCCTCTACCATTTATAAAGACATCTGTAGGTGTTAATTCCTACGCTCAAGTATTGTTAATCTTTCCTACGCCTGTTACATAATATACTATCAGCAACATGAGTCATTATCAATATCAGCATCATTGCTAAACAGTTACGAGAGCAAAATGATGGTATATAAAGCCATAATTAAGCCAATCTAGACATATGGCATTCAACTATGGGGCACAGCAAGCAATAGCAACATTGACATTTTAGAAAGATTTCAGAGCAAAAAACTAAGAAACTTATTCAATATCCCCCAAAGCATAAGCAACAAATACATGTACCTAGACCTCAATATACTAACAGTCAAGCAAGAAATAAGCCAGCATAACCTAAGATATCAGAAATGACTTGCACAATACACAAACGAGCTAGCCCTTGCTCTGAGTAGAGTAGGAGGACAACAGCACACGAGGTTGAAGAGATGTGACATCCCCAGCGCCAGATTTGAATAGAAAGATGAGAGCTACGTACAACAATGGAAGCTCTCTCATAAAAAGAAGACTAAAACAGAATCGAAGTTGGTCAACATAGTGGCTTATTCTTCTAGGACAGATTGCCATGGTGTAGAAAACAATGAAAAATTGCTAAACAGTGAAAAGTTGTTCCTTCTGTTGACTCTTTACCTATTGCATTGGTCCTGTTGTTTTAGAACCGATCTTTTCAACAACATTCTTCCTTAGTAATACGATATTAATTTAAGGGTCCGGCCGAGCTTGAATTGCCCACAAAAACGTAATACCGAAATAAATAGTAAGACAAACAATATTCTATCAAATTATGGTATTATTCGGATTTGGATATCGTTCTAGGTTCCTACGATACTATTTCGTTTACTACTACTTTTTTTTTAATTTCACTGGAAATAAAAGATCAGAAAATCGTTCCAAACTTGGTAAAGTTATCAAAAATTGCATTTGCTTGCATTTATTTCCCGTGCCGTATTTTGGACGAAATGGTACAGTAGGAACCTAGATTAACGGTATCGGAATCCGAATAATTACAGAATTTGATTAAATTGTATTTAAATTACGAAATATTTCGGTATTACGTTTGGAAGAGAAATTCGGTCCACCGGACTTTTAATAATGCACAGATTTTTCCGCCCTTAATCTGCAAGGGAACGTATTACACAAAATTACGATCATGTAGGTGTAATATCATTCCACATTTTTCGTGAAAAGCATGAAGATTACAATTTATGATAACAGATTTTTATGCATTTTAATAAAACGCGGTGTTTTAGTGCCGATAGAAGTTATTACGAGCGCTTATCGGTAATTGGGAACGTGGTCCCATCCTTATTTCTCCACTTAGTTGCTATACGTTGCAAGAAAAATGTGGTTTCATTATGAATTCTGGGCACATCGGCTCACGTTGGCTACATTTCAACGTATGCTTCATAAATATACTAAAAGTATATAGTACCTACAATTTATCTTGAGCCAGTATTTTACCGAGAACTGGTTAACAATACTTAGAAAATTGTAAACTTGTTTTGGAATTGTAAATTATAATTGTAAATTTTAAACTTAGTAAATTACATACACGAATCACGCTTGTATCCCCCGAAGGTTTAGGCAGAGGTATACTAATGTACACCCGCAGTTTGTCGGTATCTTTAGGTCTTTTAAAATAAGGGAGCAAGCCAGAATTTCATAGAGTAACTCAATAATACTTTGCTCGACCTGGGGTACGAATCCAATATCTTTAGTATAGCAGGCGCACTTAGGACAACTAGACTAATAAAGCAGTTATGTATAAATTGTATGGTTACAAAGGAAATAACTGATGAGATGATGGCTGATAGAAATGTATCAAAGAAAAAAAAAAGTACGGCGCTGACCTCAAGTAAATTGGAATAAGACCAGTCGGACATGTTGATGATGAATAAATAATTCATCATCATCATCCATACTCAATAACCTATGATGATAATATATAGATCTAAATTTTTTGCATGATCTAAGTCCCCATTATCATGTAAAAGAAATAAAATAACGGAACATTCAAACTCGTATTTCCTATCGTATACTGAATTTCTACCTAACACTTATGACAGGACTGATATGAAAATGTTGCTTCAGAGACTGCTATTTTTGACTATCTTAGAATAACAATAAAATTCTCTAAGGTAAGCAATTTAAAAGAAAAAATGGTTAACCCTAAACATAAAACTATATTAGCCAATGAATGTCACAAGTTTGGTTAAATTTCACATATGAATGCAACAATAACTTGCATTCTTATATCTTTCGCTAGCTAAAACCCAAATACACTGCTGTGGAATATAAAATCCACGCTTAATAGTCTTTTGTGGAATGGTCCGAGCGCATTAAATTTAATCTGTTTGGTTGCTTTTAACAATATCAAAAAATGCAATCTCATAATTGAAATCGCAACCTGCCGAAAAAATTCAACCTCAAATTAAAAAATGTCTTAGCATAGCAAAACAGAAATACAATCAACGTAGGCAAATAAAGGCGCAAATTAATTAACCCTGCTCACTTTCACCGTCAAAATAAGCTACAGTGGGTTCCCCTTTTTAAAATTCAACTCCCATTTTTTGCGTTGCAGAGTTCTTTTGCACCAATTCGGAGTTCGATGGTGCTCTCGCTACTGTATTAGCATATTAATGAACGCCAACGAACTAACATCTGTAATTACTTTTGTCCTGACTCGGCGAGTTACGCCTTAGGTAATGCCTTTTATCTGGCAGGAAACGTTGCGTTTGTGTTACTATAACTTTAAACTCGTTGCACTTAATGGTTGAATTACTATTTTCTAAATAACATTATTATCACGCTTCTATGGGTTAGGTAGCAGTGTGCTGTTGTATCTGTTCGATATTTCCCGTATAGGGAAAGCTCATTGCTATCGATCGGGCAAAACTCGAAAGTCGAAACTGCTACTGAGAATTTTCTGTCACAATGTTGTCTGAAATAGCTTTTTGAAGAAAGATTTGACAAAGTGAAATAATTCCCACTATATTTCAACAAAAATCAATAATCCAACTATATAATAATTTCAGCAATGAACGTCGTACAAAATCTATCGGTGCAGACAGAACAAAAACGGTTTACGATTTTTTGCGGAGAGAAAAGCTCGGTTACAATTGTACCGTGGCTACCTATCGATGTGTTATTTAAGCCTCGTGCACACAAGAACAGTGAAACGTGAGAGGGAACCAAATACTGTCAGTTTTTGTCTGAATATTATGAAGGCAGAAGAGGGCAAAGACATACGAACAACCTTTTTTGCGAAGATTGTAAAAGGTAAAGGATTTTTTAGGGTTCGACGGATATTTTATGACGCGTTTTTATTGGTGTCACTTTTTCTTTGGGTAAATTCGTCCAAATCTATTTTTCATTTACTCGGAGTATCATCAGTGAGTGAAGGGTCGAGTCCCTTATAATCTTGTCTAAATTTTTTCGAGAACCTTCCAGGAAAGTTTACATCTTTAATACTTATCTGGTTAAAGGTAAATTATTATTTTATTTCTTTTAGTTTTAGAAGCGAACATGTCTCCTCCTTACGTTAATTTCCTTTTTACGAAAAGTTATTTTCATAACGTGTTCACCGAAGAGTTAGAGAGAGGTGTACTAATGAACACCCACAGTTCACTGGTATGTTTAGGTCCCATGCAATAGGGGGCGAGCCCATTGCCATCGACCGGGCACAAATCCAAAGTCCGAGCTGCTACTGAGAATTTCATAGAAAAATTCAATAACACACATACCATCACGCCTGTATTCCCCGAAGGGGTAGGCAGAGGCGTACTAATGTACACCCACAGTTCGCCGGTATTACTCAATAACACTTTCTTTCATATGTTTTTATTTCAAATACCTAAGCATTTACAAGCGTTTATGATACGTCATGATTCTAGTTGCACGGTTCCAAAAGGTTGATCCTATGGAGAGATTCTTAACTGGTCCAATATTATGATAGCAGGGTGGGAACATTGAACAATAAACTGAGGTCGTCAGTTAGGAAATGCCGAAGCCATCAATCTAAAAAAAACCTAAACCATTGACATGTAAAAGTATCTCTAAAGATCTTCTTGCAGAATAAATAATTTCATTTCAATTTCATTTCATTTCATTTCATAAATGTCAAAGTTGGACCGACAGTCGATAATATTAAAAGAAGGTTTTCAACTTTTGAGAACTCGATGAAAATAAATAAACTATTACGTGGTAAAAACACACATCATGCGAATCAAACCCCGGTGCTCTAGCGTAACAGTCCGTTTTGAGACTAATAGACTAATGAGGCAGTCGAACCGCTAACTAAACATTAACAGAATATTTGCATTCAAAATTCCCGTTCATAATCATAATTAAAGCCATATGATACAGTACATTTATGACTTTTAGGCTTCAGTTTTGTATTAAAAGCTGAAAGCTGATGAGTTGCGTAATTTCATTTGTGAAAATGGGCCGCATCTTTCACAGACTTTTTTCAAACCAATTAAATTTTTCATTAACAGCGTTAATGATACTTTACGTTGGAGCAACGTAAATAGTAACAGTGCAGATTTCAAAATCAATGTTGGCTTTAATAGGATTTTGTTTATAATTTGGTTTTATCAATGTATTGTATAAATTGACTGCCTCACTAGTCTAGTGGTCCCAAGCGCGACTGCTACGCTAGAGGTCCTGGGTTCGATCCCCAGGTAGAGCAAAGTGTTATTGGGTTTTTCTATGAAATTCTCAGTAGCAGCTCGAAGTCTGGATTTGTTCCCAGTTAATGGCAATAGGCTCGCCCCCTATAACATGGGATCTAAACATACCGGCGAACCATGGGTGTACATTAGTACGCCTCTGCTTAATCCTTCGGGGAATACAGACGTGATGGTATGTTATGTTAGCATGAAATAAATAATCTTCATTAACGGTTCAATAAGAATCTACAATTTCCTCAACACCACGTTATTTTTCAACAAGAGCCTTCTACATATACCTATGTAGAAGGCTCTTGTTGAAAAAATGATTTAAATTTATAATTTAAATAAATAACAAATTTTTCAACAAGAGCCTTCTACATATACCTATGTAGAAGGCTCTTGTTGAAAAATAACGTGGTGTTGAGGAAATTGTAGATACTAGCACTACTAACAAACGTTGAAATTGTCACAGAACAGTTACAATCTACACCACTTTTATCACAAAGGACGCTTCAAAGACAATTGCCAGCCGCGGCTAACAACTGGGTGTTTATGAAGGGTAAATTGTAAAGAAAGACAAATTTAAAATTGTTGAAAAAAAAGGTTGTTTGTGAACTGGGATGTAGCTGTTTTTTATTTGTCATTGAAATCTGTTGCTTTGTATTATTAGGATTCAAACAAACAAACAAAAGTATTTGGTCGAAAACATTATAACGACAAGGCCTAAAAGTAAACATAGCTTGATTTATAACCTGTTTTAATTAATTCTCGACTGAATGTTTTTTTTATGGGATAGGAGGGTAAACGAGCAGACGGATCGTCTGATGGTAAGCGATTACAGCCAGCCATGGACACCCACAACACCAGAGGAGTCACAAGTGCGTTGTCGATCTTTTAAAAGGGGATTGGGCCTCCGGTAACCTCACTCACTCGGTGAAACACAACGTAAGCGTTGTTTATCGCCGGTTTTCTGTGAGGCCGTGGTATCACTCCGGTCGAGCCGGCCCATTCGTGCCGAAGCATGGCTCTCTCTCGTATGAATGAATAGTCTAATGGTGGTGAGCGTATCTGCTATTAGAGGTCTTGGGTTTGATTCGCAGGTGGAGCAAAGTGTTATTGAGTTTTTCAATAAAATTATCAGTAGTAGCTCGTAGTTTATATGAGTCCCGGTGTATAGCAATAATATATTGGCCACAAAGTCGAGCTGCTGCTGGGAAGTTCGTTTATAATCTTATAACACTTTGCTTGACTCGATTGAACCCAGAATCTTTATCTTAACAGTCGCACTTACGCTCTCTACAGCAATTATGAGGCAGTCACTTTTTTTAATCAATATATATAAAAATCAATGCCACTTTTCGTTGTAATTTTATAACTCAAGAACGGGCTCACCTATCCAAACCAAATATTTAGGCTTTGTTCGGACTATTTAGTAGATGGTTTATGTGAAGTTTGCACAAAATCGGTCGAGCGGTTCTTCATTTATCACATTTTTTGTAACAAATGATGAATTTTATGTTCCAATTTTTTTATTATTATTTCACTTTATACGTAGCGAAGCAGGTACCGGGCCGCTAGTATTTTATATAGTTTGGTTCTCTCAGTCCTCCGTCCGACTACGATTTGAAATAACTCGAATAAACGATATGAACTTTTGTGTAGTTTTCTAATCAGTTATATAGAAAAATACGTCACACTCGAAATGATGAATGCTATAGTAATCCCTTTAGCTTCAGGCACATTGACTGTTTGATATCGTTGACTTTTCCCAATCTGACAATTTTAATCTCCGTTTTATGGGATTAAATCAACAAACAGACGCAAATCACTGGCGTTTTTCCATTACTGGAGCTCGAATACGATTGATGGCCTCAAATTTGAACGAGGATTGAACAATGCGCTGATTGACTGAGTTATTCCTGGTCATATCTTCAATTTCCCGATATTTTTACACGTTAACGACATTGAGTTATTGGACGATTATATTTTAATCCATCTGTGAGTTAAGCCTTTCAATACGGCCCTCTTATTTTGTGACAATGGTTCTTTCGAAGTGGTTACTACGCTAGAGGTTCTTCGGTTTCTTTATGAAATTCTCAGTAGTAGCTAGAAGTTTAGATTGTGCATGGTTAATGGTAATAGGTTCGCCCCCAATTACATGGGATCTAAACACTGGACTACGCATAATGTCATTGGGCAATAAAAACATATTGGGTGGCTATACCTTTGTATGTCCTTTTGAGGTATACAGGTGTGATTTTAATACATATGTAAAAATATGTAATAAAGGGTAGAAAATAAAATATTAATTATTCGTTTGTAGTTTTTCATGTTTTCGTGCCTGCTGGCTTGAAAAACAATTTATTAAACTGTTTTCGGTAACACCGCAAACAAACCTACCTCAGTATCCGCATTGATATTTAAGCGTAACTGAATTATCTGCAAATATACGTAAAGGGGTGTTGAATTGTGGAATAAGTATTAAAGTTTTTCTTCTTAATTATTTTTTTTTATTGGAGGCAAAACAAAATGTATGAATGACAATGTGTATGAATGTGGATAAAGCAAAAGAAATATGCAGGTACTATATCAAATGGCGTTATGTTGTTACTGGCCACCTATAGGAAAATAAGTGTTTTTATTGTATTTCATAATTTTAATAAAATAAATAAAAAAGCCTTTATTACTTCTGTAGATCCTAAATATCTAAATCATATAAACTAATTCTAGTAGCATCTTAATCCTAGTAGCAATCCTAGTAAACCGTTTCTTATGTGAAAAACAGTACCTATTTGTATTTCTTACTTCTCTTTTACTTATTTAATCTATTATATTACATACATATTTATTTTATATCTTACTTTTTTTTTGTTACCCTATCCTTTTGTTTTTTGCCGTCCTATCTACACAATCCCTAGGGGTGGTTAAATGCCTCCTCCAAAGTTCTCCATTTATTTCTGTCCTGTGCTACTTGTTTCCAGAGTTGGCCGGCTGTTCTTTTGATCTCGTCTTCCTAGCGCGAAAAGGTATTTCATAACAACATATTTCGAGAACCTTCCTGGAAAATTTACATCTTGAATACTTGTTTAAAGCTAAGTTATCATGTTTTTTTTTTTATTTTGGAAGAAGAATCCTCCTTATGTTAATTTTCTTTTTACCAAAAGTTATTTTCATAACATACCATCACGTCTGTATTCTCCGAAGGATTAGACAGAGGTGTACTAATATATACACACAGGTGCTTGCGTTTTGGTCCCATGTAATATAAGGTTAACCTATTGCCATTAACCAATCCAAATTCCAAGCTGCAAGAGAATTTCATAGAAACAATAACACTGCCCGATCTGGGGATCGACTCCAGGACCTCTTTTGTAACAGTCGCACAAAGAATATCATCATTAATCTCAGTAACAAATAAAGCACTAAATAATATGTCTGGCTTAACACCCTACCGCTCCTCGCCAAACCCATAAATGTAAGTTTTATTTACGGAAACGGGCAATAGTCGTGAGAAAACACAACATTGCCCATCACTTAGCATGTGCATTTGAATTATGACTATCCTGTTTACGTATACAGTTCCTAAATAAAAACATAGGAAATAGGCTACAGACTCGTATGTATTACGATTCTTAGTGCACATGTTTAGATAGATAGAGTATTCTTTATTGTACACCAAAAAAACAGGTCAGAAAACAAAGAATATACATTTTTTAACAACAATAAATTTTATATTTTAAAAACCCCCGTAGCATCTTATCATGATTATCATGTTCTTGCGATATCATGGAAGTAATAGGATACCAAGTTTCAAATCAATCAGACCTGTGGATGTTGCTCACATTTCTTCATGAACCAAACTGATAAACGTTAAACGGCTGGCCAGCTTTTTTATTTTATTAGTCATAACTAAGAATACTCTCGATCAATTCACCTTTCGAACTAAAAAAAAAATAATCAAAATCGGTCCATTTGTTTGTGTGCTACGATGCAACAGACACAGATACACACGTTAAACTTATACGAGTACCACCCCTCTTTTTTAGACGGGGGTACAATTCGTGGTCTTATCGCTAAAAGCAATTTCTTCAAACAACCATTGGATGTACCTACAAGAATTGAGAAAAAACAGATAACGGTCGAAAATGTACTCACGCAATAAATAAGTATAATTATGAATAATTTAATCTAGTACAGTCAAGTTCACTTACGGCCAGTTTCTATATCCAATCTGTCGGTAGATTTGATTACTAGAGATAGGATTTTGACAGTAGCTGTATGGAGCTTATATCAAAATTCTATCGCTAGTAAGCAAATCTACCGACAGATTGGATATAGAAACTGGCCGTTAAAAACAATATCCGCAATATTGGATTTTGAAATTAATGTTATTTTCGTAATCAGTACCCAGAGAATTTCTGATGATTTGACACTCAATTTATTTTGTAAAACTAGTATGGCGGCACTGGGGCCGTATTATAACGTGTTAACGCCATCATTTTTACGTTGTGAGAAAGAGATGCCGCTCTACATATTAAATAGCCTCATCTCTTTCTTACAACCTAAAAATTATGGCGTTTAATGTCATAATTCGGCCACTGATCTCTATATTTCTCTATGCTATGTATCTATAGAGTAATGATGGAGGTCAGTGTGTGGCGGTCAACGTTTAACGATGATATTCGAACTACGCCGGATGGAACCGAACTTGTCGAGAGAAGGCGTAATATTTTATTGTTACATGACAATTTCTGCCAGTCAACTCCTACCGCAAGCCGCCTTAAAGAAATTCGTTCCAATAATACAAACATATATAAGTATTGAAATAAAACTACTTTTTACGGATTTTATCGCGTTGTATTGATAATATGGTAAAAATGTAAGGTAGCTGTTAATAATTGTAACATTAAGACGTCCAACAACTTAGTCTACCCGTGGCCGCTGTAACGGATCCCAAACGTTGGGAATCAAATAATATCAATACAACGCGATAAAATCCGTAAAAAGTAGATTTATTTCAATGTCTAATATTCGCGTAAGTGTCAGAAACAGTATATATATGTATTTTCACACCTCAAAATGTTCAGATTAAAAGCACCCTGAACCTACAATCATGCATGGGGAGGTTAATGAAAGTAGATTAATCGAAAGTGGTGTGCCAGGATCGTAGCAAGTGGTAATCTATAGTCGCTGCCTACTCCAATGGGAAACTTAAGGGTCCGGCGGAGCTTGAATTGCCCACAAAAACGTATTACCGAAATAAATCGTAATCCAGACAATATTCTATCAAATTATGTTATTATTCGCATTTGGATACCGTTAATCTAGGTTCCTACGGTACTATTTCGTCTATTACTACTTCATTGGTAATAAAACACCGCTAAATGGTTCCAATGTTTTGGATGAAATGGTAACGTAGGAACCTAGATTAGCGGTATCGGAATCCGAATAATTACAGAATTTGGTTGAATTGTGTTTGAATTGACGAATTTGACGACACGTTTGGCGTAGCGGCTGAGCGATCGGCTTCTGCGCCACGTGTTGTGGGTTCGATCCCCACACGGAGCAAATATTTGTATGATCTACAGGTAGTTGTTCCGGGTCTGGGCGTTTGTGTATGTGAGAATTTGTGTTTGTAAATGCACCCACGACACAGGAGAAAATCCTAGTGTGGGGCAACGTTTTTTAAAAAAAAAAAAAAATTATGATTTATTTCGGTATTACGTTTGTAAGAGAAATTCGGTCCGCCGGACTCTTAAAAATATTTTTTAGAATTTCGTAGGCACGCCTTGAGTTCACGCAAATGTTTTTTTGGTAACACGTATGCCATATTTGATTCGATTAATATACTTACTTAACTAAGACTTCTTACAAAATTGTATTTTCCCAACTGTAAAAGCCACAATCAGCCTAAATCTTAAGCAACTAGGTGTCTCTATTTTCCTACCGACAGTAAAGGTCAACCAATAAATTGTAGGGACCCGATATTAAGTCCCTATTCTCTTTAGAAGTAACCATATAAGTTATGATAGAACATTGGAACTTATCACAATGTTAGGTCTTTGTATAAATCTAGATAGTAGGTCAAATTAAAACAGATTTTTGATACGGAAAAGAACTGTAGGTTAACAATTCTGGAAATAAAAAAAAGTTCATAACATAAAATACCATCACGCCTGTATTCCCCTAAGGGTTAGGCAGAGGTGTACTAATGTACACCCAAAGTTCGCCGGCATGTTTAGGTCCCATGTAATAGAGGGCGAGCCTATTGCCATAAACCGGGCACAAATCCAGACTCCAAGCTGCTACTGAGAATTTCATAGAAAAACCCAATAACACTGCTCTACCTGGGGTCGAACCCAAGACCTCTAGCGTAGAACTATGAAATTTGGCAAGTAATACCGTCTTATACTACAAGTATAGGGAAAAATCTGATAACTATACATTTGTAATTAATTATAATATTATGTACAAATTTGTACAGAACTCTCGATGGACGAGTCCGACTCGCGCATGTCCGGTTTTTACATTCATATCAGATTAAACAGTTGAACGTTTTCTCGTTAGACTAATTAAAACAAATTCAATAAGTTTAACATTACAAAATTACAAAGCAGCGTAGTTACATTTCTTTTACAGAATAAAAAATCAACATTGCTATTGTCAATATATATAAAACGAATTAGCTACGCTTTAATAGAAGCATTTTTCATAAAAAAGTCAAAGACTAGATCCCTGGAATTTAATAATAAGGGATACTGATATAAAAAAATCTGCTTCATGAAATTGCAATATGCTCTGTGAATTAATTAAACTAATTAGTGATCACTGGTATTATTGAAATAGGGATAAATGTAAAAAGGAGGTTTAGATAAAAAATATTTAAAAAATTCCATAAAAAATGTACGAGATATTCTCACAGCATTTGGTCAAAAATCAAACTAGATTTTATTTTTTTTTAAATCCTAAAGTCATGGTTTTTCAACATCATAATATTTAGGTATAAAAACTAACTCCAGAGAAGTCAGATAATACAAAAAAAAAAATGTATACCGTGAGTATTAATAATTGACTGCCTCATTAATCTAGTGGTCCCAAGCGCGACTGCTACGCTAGAGGTCCTGGGTTCCATCCCCAGGTCGAGCAAAGTGTTATTGGGTTTTTCTATAAAAATCTCAGTAGCAGCTCGGAGTCTGGATTTGTGCTCGGTTAATGGCAATTGGCTCGCCCCCTATTACATGGGACCTAAACATACCGGCGAACTGTGGGTGTACATTAGTACGCCTCTGCCTAACCTTTCGGGGAATACAGGCGTGATGGTATGTTGTTATGAGTATTAATAATATTTATAGCATTTCTCTATCAATGGAGTATTATGAATTGAAAACACAATTTTCTCTTCAATCCACTTTACACCTCAAACGTACCCATTATAGACAGTCCACGTAGTGTCCTCATCACAACGGAATCCCCACAACAGCCCAGTTACACAAAAGCAAACTTCATTAGACCAGTCCGTGCACAGAAAACGAAGAGAACCAACCACTGTGTGTGCCAGAAGTTCCGTACATTGCGAAAATATAAATTGTCCTTATTCAGCGTTTGGTGTTAGATAAATTACGTGCCGTTTTGACCTTAAATTGGCAATATCCTGGCTAGACCTTTTGGAAGTTGAAGGCTATAGAGGCGACTATGAATACTGAAGATGTATTTTGATTCTTATTTCAATAATTGTCTCCAATCAAAATTGCAAAAATACTAAGCAAGGTAACTTGCTTTTCATATATGTCGCCAACGACACCTTATGACGTAAATTTACAATGTGATGGCAAAATTTCAATCAGACGGGTGGGGTTCGCGGTGGCTTAGAGGTCAGAGCGTCTGTTGTATCCAACCAGAAGACGCATGTTCGAATCCTGTCCGGGATTGAACTTTATAATCTTAGCAAGAAAAATGCAAAAAAATCACAAAAAGATAATAATTATAATTACCTCAGTTTTATTGGTTTTTTTCTATAAAATTCTCATTAGCACTTCGGAGTTTGGAATTTGTCTATAATCAATATACGATTATTTATACTATTCTGATTACAATATGGAAGTAATCCTAATTCTCAAAGCGTTGGTAGATATTGTAATAAACATATTTTAGACCTTTTGGATGTCTTTAGAAGTGTCAATGTCTGGTGGGGATATAGTTGGATTTTCACTTCAATTTTCTCCAATCAAGATAGTGTAAGCATTTACAATCTTGATTACAGGATAGAAGTATTACTCATTCTCAAAGCGTTACGTATTGTGACACACACATCTAAAGCGTTGGACGTTGACTGTCTTTTGAAGAGCCAGTGCCTCCTAATGCCTTTTGTCTCCAATCAGTAGTTACACTATCCTGATTACAGGATAGAAGAATTGCTGATTCTCAAAGCGTTGATATTTCGGTATTGTAACACTATATTGTATGTTTGGAATTAGAAGATCTTTGAGATTGTTTCGCTGTTTTTTCTCAGCTTAGGAAATTCCGGCATCAAGTAGTGAGTAAAATTAACATACCATCACGCCTGTATTCCCCGAAGGGTTAGGCAGAGGCGTACTTAATGTACACCCACAGTTCGCCGGTATGTTTAGGTCCCATGTTATAGGGGACGCGCCTATAGCCATTAACCGGGTACAAATCCAGACTCCGAGCTGCTACTGAGAATTTTATAGAAAAACCCAATAACATTTTGCTCGATCTGGGGATCGAACCCAGGACCTCTAGTGTAGCAGTCGCGCTTGGGACCACTAGACTAATGAGGCAGTCTTAAAATTACTTGTAAATATATTATAATTATCACTATAAAACAGGGCTTGCAATCGTTTCTTTCTAATGTTACTCTATTGGTAATAAAAACTAAAGTAGCCTTTTTGAAAACAAATTACTACGGTTTTGTAATTTGATTCGAATACGATGCCCTAACAATAAAATTGTGAAGAACATTCAAACACTGTATTCTATTAGGTACTCTGTTGGCACAGAATAACATTAACTAATGCAGTAGCTTCATTTTACTTATTGACTAACAAAAATAATAGCAAAATTTTTAAACGTTTTTAATTTATTTATTTGTTTAAATATTAATAAATAAGTAAAAGTGTAAAGTTATTTTAGTGAAGGAAAAATTAGATCGCGGGCAAGATTCGAACCTGCGTCTTCTGGATAAATACACCAGACGCTCTGACCTCTAAGCCATCGCGAGTCCCACCCGCTAGATCGAAATTTGCCTTCACATTCTGAATTTACTTCACAAAATAACTTTATAATCTTAGCATGGAAAATGCAAAAAAAAATCACAAAAAGGTAAGTAAAAGTACGTTGAAACATTTTGAACAACGGTTTAGTTCTAAAAATCAATACTGTGATCGCGTGTATGAGCCATCTATTGACCGACTAATAGAACTCGGCCGGTATTTTCTCTAACAATCTTAGCACGTTGGCAAAAGCTGTAAATGTTACTGAGAGCCCAATATGCTATAGTGATATAGAATCACTAGCTATATTCTTTAATACGTAACTATCTTCATTTAAAACTTACTGGAAGCCTATTTAAGAAATAAGAAAGTAACAACGCTTCGAGGACCAGTAATTCTTCCACAGATACGGAAGAATTACTGGTCCTCGAAGCGTTGGTACTTAGATATGGTAACAAAGTATAATTTTCTCAAAGATTGTCAAATGAAAATGCCGTCTCCAACTAGTAAATAAAATTAATAATACCTTTGACGTTTCGACCAGGGGCCATATTACGAGTATATCCTGTTAACGCCATTATTTTTACGTTGTAAGAAAGAGATGACGCTATTTAATATGTAGAGCGGTATCTCTTTCTCACAACCTAAAAATGATGGCGTTAACACGTTATAATACGGCCCGTGGTTACACTGATCGTGGTCACAAGCAGACTGATGCAGCGAGTTCACTCCGTCATTGCGTTGGTAGATTTTTTTAATCTACCCCCAAATTTGCATTATTATTATAAAGCCCACGATACACTACACTCACTGTGTTCGTATTTTTAACCAACTTTAAATAGCTAGGTTATGATATTTTAATCACCGGATAATTTAAAGTTATTTATTGCGCGTTAATTCATGTTAGTTCTTTAGTAATATCTTGCAGTTTAAAAGTTAGTGAATAAAATTATTTGTAGGTATATATCGGTTCCCGCGTAATATATCACGTGAGCGTTCCGCCATATTGTTTTTCACGGCGCCATCTAATCTATCTGGACTGATCGGCCATTAGGCTGGTATTTGTGCGATCGTAACTTACTGTCCTTATTTGGGTTTGAAGTATAATTTATTGTCTTCAATTCTATCCGTAGAGGAGGAAAGGTTAAGCAATAAATTGGACACAGCTGCGTTACGGACATAAGCTCGGAATTAGGTAACAAAAGAGGCGATTTGCGAACGCTCGCAGCTATTTGTTATTGTGGATGTTATTGTGAGATATCATTTTGCTATGCGTTGAATGGAAACTTAAGCAAACAAAGCTTTCGACTGTTCATGGAAAAACTGGTACGTAGATGATATGGTTAAATCGAGAGAAAAATATTTGATAGGCCAAACATTTATGAGTATTTATTATGGTGTTTCTTGCCAGTTCGTATGGAGTTGCTTTCAAAAATACCTGTGGTAATTATTTACGGGTATATTCAAATAAAATATTAGGCTTTTATTTGATAAAATATTGTTCAATATTCAAATCCATTTTGGTGTTAATTGTGGGGCAACATTAAACTAAAACCTATATTTTGCTTTATTATCATGTTTGTTGACTGCCTCATTAGTCTAGTGGTCCCAAGCGCGACTGCTACACTAGAGGTCCTGAGTTCGACCCCCAGGTCGAGCACAGTGTTATTGAGTTTTTCTATGAAATTTTCAGTAGCAGCTCGGAGTCTGGATTTATGCCCGGTTAATGGCAATAGGCTCACCTCCTATTACATGGCACCTAAACATACCAGGCGAACTGTGGGTATACATTTGTACACCTCTGCCTAACCCTACGGGGAATAAAGGCGTGATGGTATGTATATATGTATCATGTTTGTAGAAAAAAGAAAATAATTATTTTCTCTATAAAAATTGTTTTACGATTGAATTTTAATTACAAGTAAGTTTTGGTTTTGCTTTATTAAATTAATCATTTTTTACTCCAATTAATTAATATTACCTATAATCATTACATTTATTTTAAACACTAATAGAAATATTATTACGTTTCAAGTTCGTTTGAGTAATAACCGTTTTATGTACGTCATGCTGATTAATGTCGACAACTTGGTTCAATTTAGTTTGATCAATCAGGGTTAATTTAGGTCTGAAGCCTAAATCAATACTCGTGGAAGATTTGATTCAGATTGATACACATGCCCGGTCACTCAAATTACCACTTTCGTATAATTTGTTTGAAAATGGAATGTGTAAAAAAACAATTATATCGATTTATTAAAAACCACTTAGTTTGCTCGGTGGTAGGACCTCTTGGGGTCTGACTGGCTGGCGACCACCCTTACGTCGGATTCTGTCGTAAAGCACCTTGGTGTGTGTTTCGGTTTTGCGATAAGAGCCAGTTCCTCCGCGGTTGCCGTGACTCTGGCAGTCTGCAGTCCGTAGTGGCTCTTATGGGTCGGTACCGCATCAGCAGCTCCTCTGGTGTTGTAGGTGTCCATGTGCGACGATGACTTCTTACCACCAGGTGGCTCATTAGCTCGTTTGGCGATTTAATCAATAAAAAAAATTAGTTGCCTGCGGTTGGCCACGCGGTGCACAAGGATTTACTTACTAAATAACTTGACTTCTAGGTAGTGTATCAAGATGAAACATACATTACAGACCTTCAGCATAACACCTGCGAAAACTGCATCCAACTTACTGCAGTATTTTTTGGGTGATGCACACATAAACAAACATACAGACAGACAACAAATTTAAAGACAATAGTTTTGGCTTCTATTACTTTTATAAAGACGCCTCATTTTATTCATTTCTTAAAGATCTAATATACAGATCGATCTACATACAATTATGTTACAATACTCCAGTATTTTACGATGCGAGCTGAGCTGTGTTTCAAACCTAACTTAGTTCCAAAATCCATACGTAAGCGGGTAACGTTTCCTTTAGGAGAAATACCACAAGTGTGTTCCTATTAGCAAATCGCAATCCGGTGCATTAGCCAATTTCACGTAGCTTCAGTGAATATCAGCTTGGATGCACCGATATGATCCGCAATTGGTAGAGACTGCCAAGAATAGGTCTTGGCAGTCTCTAAGTGCGTTACCTTAATTAATACCATTGTTGATCTTAGACATAACATAACATACCATTGCGCCTGTATTCCCCGAAAGGTTACGCAGAGGTGCACTAATGTACACCCACAGTACGCCAGTTTCCCATGTAATAGGGAGTCTATTGCCATTAACCAGGCACAAATCCAGTCGCACTTGGGACCACTAGACTAATGAGGCAGTCTTTTGACGTTGATCTTAGAGATCGAAGGAAACTGTGAAATGATATTAATAATGTCATATTGACATGCTGCTATGCTTGAGTTCAGTTCCCAGGAGTGTTATTAGGTTTTTCTATGATATTTTCAGTAGCAGCCCGGACTTTGGACTCATCCCTATAATACCTAAATAACATAACATACCATCACGCCTGTATTCCCCCAAGGGTTAAGCAGAGGCGTACTTAAAGTACCCCCACAGTTCGCCGGTATGTTTAGAGCCTAAATATTAGAATAATATTAGAATGGATTTAATAGAATTAACTCATACTATTCTTATTAATATTCTATTCACTGCCATTGAAATTATATCTCAGCCAACCTAAAGTACACGACTTAAATCTCCATATAAATCAGGTACTTCGTTACGAATTCAAACGCGTCTTAAGTGATCATTACCCAGACCAATTACCTACGTAGAACTAAATGAGAGGCATTTACTCCAGAATAGTTGGACAAATGTCAAGTGTTCCCACATTAATTGTAATAAGAAGAATTAGAACAGCTTCATTTTGTGAAATGTAATTAGGATTTTAAGACAAAACATAATTGTAAAAACTTTGTTTTAAAAATATTGTGAAAGAAAATTTTTTCCTTCGAGCAGAATTTCGGTGGATTTTCACAAAATTTATAACTTTCGAAAAGAACGTACAATCACGTCTATATTCTCCGAAGGTTTAGGCAGAAATGTACTAATGAACACCAAAAGTTCGCTGATATGATAAGATTCCATGTATTGCCGGGCACAAATCTAACCTAAGAGTTGCTACTGACAATTTCATAGAAAAACACTGCTTGACCTTGCAATCAAACGTAGGTCCTAGCATTCTGTCGCTTACGTTGGACCTAAGAAAATACTAAATTATATTACCTAGGAGTTACAGACACACAAGTACATACAGACAAAGGTTTAACCTATAAAACCTCTATTTGCTTTAGAGGTCGTAAATATATCAGGCATAGTTAAATTTACTCCAATTAGAATTTGGAGGGTAATTTTCTTTTATTCGGTTTTGCTTACGAGTCACGTGTGTAGCATAATAATGTGGACCACGCTAGTTGCTTCAGATAGATAAAATTTACATAAATTCGATTCGAGCGTAATTCGTCAAGTTCTTGAGTTATTCCTTTAATAATTATTATACTATTATTAACTACTAGCTTTTGCCAGCGACTTCGTCCGCGTGGAATAGTTACTTTTTTCCCTAGTTCTTCGCCCGCGGTTTCACCTGCGTTGCCCCGTTCCTGAGGGTTGTAGCGTGATGTTGTATAGCTTGAAACCTTTCTCATGAATCACTCATTTTCCCAACATTTCCCTTCACTGCTCTGCTCCTATTGATCGTAGCGTGATGAAAAGTATACTATAACCTGCCCAGGAGTATGAAGAACAATTGTACCAAGTTTCGTTGAAATCCGTCGAGTGGTTTTTGTTTCTATAACGAACATACAGACAGACAGACAGACAAAAATTTTACTGATTGCATTTTTGGCGTCAGTATCGATCACTAATCACCCGCTGATAGTTATTTTGGAAATATATTTCATGTACAGAATTGACCTCTCTACAGATTTATTATAAGTATAGATTATCTAATTATTCAATCCAATTAGACGTAATTATGTCGCTGCTAGGAAGCTTTTAGATTTTTAACGTCCGACGCATAAAAAGGGGTGTTATAAGTTAACCGTGTGTATCTGTCTGTTACATCGTAGCGCCCAAACGAATGGACCGATTTTGATTCTGTTTTCTTTTTGTCTGATAGATGACTTCATTGAGAGTGTTCTTAGCATGATTAAAGAAAAATTGAAAATTTTAAGGTCTTTTCTGGTTGTGAACAACTTCCACAGGTCTGTCAATTTGAAACTTGGTATTACTTCAATGATATTGCTAGAACATGGTAAACATGTCGTGATGCTATGGGGGTTCTTCAAATTTAATTTTAATTTATATTATAAAGCTAATTATTGTGACAGTTTTCTAGAGAGAGATATATATATATATATATATTTTATCTACAGATTACCCCGAATGGGGACGGGTTAGAATACTATTCCTCACTGCCATTCAATAGGTATTTTGCAAAAGCTGAGAAAATACCTGAGCATCTGGCTGGCGGTCACCCTTACGTCGGAATCCGTCGTAAAACTCCTTGATATGTTTCAACTTTTGCGCATGAGAGCCAGTTCGCCTTAGTTACTGCGACTGTGGCAGTCTGTATTCCGTTTGGTGGCGATGACAACACACCATCAGGGGCTCATTTGCTCTTTTGCTGATTGGACCAATAAAGACAAGGCAAGCCAGTTCTAGCTTACCTCTTCATCTATGTATTTGGTCGTCGCTAAAGTATACACGTGCGTAGGTTTTAAGGCTAGCTCGTTTTAAGTAAAGGTCATTTGCTGAATCGATCAATCAACTTAGACTATTGAATCTACAGCTGGGTAGAGACCTCTATCAAGTTGTGTCACAAACTACTGAGTACTCAATCGTCTAAATCCAATTTAGCCCAGCTGTCTTTTTACATCGATAGTCCATCCGGCAAAATAGTATTTAGGCAGACCATGGAAAAATGGTAAATATGACGCGATAAAATCTATTAAGAGTCGGACCGAATTTTCAATACAAAGATAATACCAAAATTAATCGTAATTCGAATACAATCTAACCAGACCGTGTTATTATTAGAATTCAGATAACCTTAGTCTAGATTCCTACTCTACCATTTTGTCCAAAATACTTCACTGGAAATAAATATAAGCTGATTTAATTAAGTATTGATAACTTTAACAAGTTTCAAACGAATTTCCAGCCGTTTATTTCCAGTGCAGCAGTAGTAGATGAATTCGTACATTAGGAACCTAGAATAATGGTATCCAAATCCGAATAATGACACAAATTGTTGAAATTGTGTTTGGATTATTTCGGTATTATGTTTTTGTGGGCAATTCAAGCTACGCCGGACCCTTTAGTGACTTTATTTCAATAGTATTTATCTTCTATACTTATAATAAATCTGTAGAGAGGTCAATTCTGTACATGTAATATATTTCCAAAATAACTATCAGCGGGTGATTAGTGATCGATACTGACGCCAAAAATGCAATCAGTAAAATTTTTGTCTGTCTGTCTGTCTGTCTGTATGTTCGTAATAGAAACAAAAACCACTCGATGGATTTCAACAAAACTTGGTACAATTGTTCTTCATACTCCTGGGCAGGTTATAGTATACTTTTCATCACGCTACGATCAATAGGAGCAGAGCAGTGAAGGGAAATGTTGGGAAAACAGGAGAACTTACTCCATTTTTTAAACTTTCGTCGCGTATGACGGAAATGTTCTCCCTAAAATTATATAAAAAATATTCCACGACAGCAAATGCCTATCTTTTATGGTTGACTCACAATAACACGTGTAACTCCCGATAGCTTAGCAGTTCGGAGCTTTCTGATTATATTTGTCTACTCTTACGTTAGGTGACTGACTGACTGACATAGTGATCTATCAACGCACAGCCCAAACCACAGGTTATAGTATACTTTTCATCACGCTACGATCAATAGGAGCAGAGCAGTGAAGGGAAATGTTGGGAAAATGAGTGATTCATGGGAAAGGTTTCAAGCTATAAAACATCACGCTACAACCCTTAGGAACGGGGCAACGCAGGTGAAACCACGGGCGAAGAACTAGGGAACAAAGTAACTATTCCACGCGGACGAAGTCGCTGGCAAAAGCTAGTATTAAATATAACCTCTTATACCGCGAATAAAATATACCCTCAAAATAAATATCTGTGGAACACACAAATATTTTTCTCTGGTGGGGAATTGAACCCAAGATACTCGGCAGTAGTCATTACTCACTTTAACTGCTAAACCAAACTTCCTGCGATTCTTATGCAAAATGTAACGGAAAAGTGTAGGGATCATTTGCACATTTCTGCCTACCCTTCGGGACTACACTCGTAATGCCATGATGAACTACATTAGCTCGTACAAGATACAGTATACATTTTATACAATGTATACTGTATCAAGTATCAAGTATGTATTTATCAAGTGTCGTGAACATATTTCAATATGGCGACCGAACAAACTGGATATTGCGCGTGGCTGTGAATATAGCAGGTCGGGCCATCCTAATGCACTAACGTCGTTCGTTTCAGTGTAGGGACACTTCTAAAATGGGCTAGATGTTTTTTGAGAAATTTTCTTTAAAAGTGTAATTTGTTTTTAAGGAGTATACCTAGATGGAGTGTAGATGGAGTCAGACTAGCAGACTGCATGCGTAATAGCATACTGCGCTCCAAAACTCAAATCGCTGACGTTAATCACAAAGCCGTTACTTTAAAGTGGAACTGGTCCGTACATGTGTGCCGCATGTCGAACTTGTGGGCTAGACTTACAATAGAGTGGAGTCTGAGCTCACAGGCGCTTCTGTGGGCTCCACTCGCCCAAGTAGAGATGGCGGGATGAACTGGATTCATATTGGCCAAAAAAGCTCTAAACTTTGAGCAGCGGAAGGAGGGTATGGAAGCATTTGCCCTGCAGTAGACAAAACCGGACTGATCATAATAATAGTAATACTTAGGCCTCCCTAGCCCTACATAGGCCTCGAAGTCAATGAATTTGACCAAAATACAAAAGGCTATCTGCATTTGGAAATCTTTCTTTGTCATTCTATTAAGACGTTTATTGGGACTAACCAACAGTTGGAAATCTTTCTTTGTAAGACGTCACTTGTTACCCGTTTATAAGGTTGGTGAAAATCAGTACTGCGTTGTGCTGAAACCATTTTATGACGTAGTTTAGCATAATGCGGAGCGCCCCCTCTTTTCCTTGCGGGGATGAGACGCACTATTTATTTATTTGTATTCACTGCCTCATTTGTCCAGCGCGACTACTATGCTAAAGAGTCTGGGTTGGATTCCCAGATCGAGCAGTGTTATTGGGTTTTTCTATGAAATTCTCAGTCGGAGCTCGGAGTTAGGAATGTTTGCACGGTTAACAGCAATAGGCTCACCTCCTATTACATGGGACCTAAACATACCGGCAAACTGTGGGTTTTACATTAGTAAGCCTCTGCCTTACCCCTCAGGGAATACAGGCGTGATGGAATGTTTTTTTTTATTTATATTATCCATAGTGTTATTCTTGTCGCATGGAATAAATTGTTTTTTTTTCTCCTTATTTCTTTTTGTGGCAGCGCAGCTATCGAATACCGATAAAATTTGGTAAGGATATAGATTACATCATGAGGAAAAATATGGTAGGCCTTTTGCCTCAAAAAGTTCTTTTATGTGCAAGTAAAGCCGCTGGCAATAATTAATTATTAATATTTTTCCCCTACTCTTCCTTCTAAGCCAATATTTACAAGTATTTCTCAGTAATGTGATAATTTAACAAATGTAAAACATTCTAGAAAAAGCATAATCTTTACCTTATCCGGATAATGGTTGAGGGTAGAGATCTTTTCGTTAATCCGCCCATGTAAGGTCCTAACATGATTGGAAACTTCATCGCCATTTATCCGACACGATTCTAATCCCGATTTGTGGCTGAAAATCTGCCAAACTAGAAAATCCAATTACACTTTATCCCAAGTAGGAACCGAAGCCAAAACTTATAGGTAGGCAACCCTACTCGTAGTTATAGCTAAAACAATTTGTTACGATAATTCTAACAAATCAGTACAATACTGGAATGGTTCGGAACAGAAGGTCAATTCTTTTAATTTACATAAATTAATTAATAAAATTATATTTAAAAGCCCCTGCAGCATCAAGACATGATTACCATTTTCTTGCAATATCATTGAAGTAACGGGATACCAAATTTCAAATCGATCAGTTCTGTAGATTTTGTAAAATCATATCTAGAAACAATCTTGCTCAGATCAATTTTCAGATAAAAAAACTGAATCAAAATCGGCGCATCCGTTTGGACGCTACGATACAACAAATACACACGTTAAACTTGTAACACCATTCTTTTTGCATCGGCGTCCGTCCACGAGTCCGGCGGACCGGATTTCTCTTACAAACGTAATACCGAAATAAATCGTAATTCAAACACAATTTAATAAATTCTGATTATTCGGATTCCGATACCGTTAATCTAGGTTCCTACTCTACTATTGACATGTAAAAGTATCTCTAAAGATCTACTTGCAGAATAAATAATTTCATTTCATTTCGTTTCGTTTCGTTTCGTTTCGTTTCGTTCCGTTTCGTTCCGTTTCGTTCCGTTTCGTTCCGTTTCGTTCCGTTTCGTTTCGTTTCGTTTTTGATAGAATATTGTCAGGATTATGATTTATTTCGCTGCTATGTTTTTGTGGGCAATTCAAGCTCTGCCGGACCCTTAAATCAATTCTTTCCTTAAAAAGTGCGTGCCTTGGATTTTAGTAGTCCTACAGTGTAATGTAAGCGAGTTCTCTGACCACTAAGTTAAAACTGCTCGTTACTTTAAAACTCAATTAGAGAGCTGACACTTATTTACATTTTCATTCGTTCATTGCCACCGACTTCAACAAGACTTTATATTGTCACAGAGACTGCAAAAGAATACTGATTACATTTCTCACAAAATGGGTCGTGAGACGCAAATCAGGAACATTGCATTGTGCTTCAACAATTTTACTTCAGAAGGCCAATTCTGTTAATTTGAAACGTTCATAAGTAATAGTGTTACGATCTTCTCTTCGTGTCGTAAATGTCAAATGGTATTTGATAAATTAATAAATAACGGTAATTGTGACCAAATTATCTATACATATAATAAATCTGTACAACTAGAATCATAACGTGCAACTAGACTCGTAGACTCGTAACGTTTCATAAACGCTTGTAAATGCTTATTTGAAATAAAAACATTTGAACTTGAACTTGAATTGGGAACAAATAGGTGGAGAAGACTAATTAAGCGATACGGAAGCCGAATTAATGGTTTTTAGAAAAAATGTCTGTCTGTCTGTATGTATGTATTTCTGTATGTTCGTTCGTTCATAACAACCAAAAGTAGACATGCCTGGTCATAATAAATCGGAATAACCTTTTTTTAAAATTTATTTGCTTGATTAGCCTAGTGGTCCTGAGCGCGACTGCTACGCTAGAGTTCCCCTGGGTTCGATTCCCAGGGCGAGCAAAGTGTTTTGGGTTTTGCTATGAAATTCTCAGTAGCAGCTCGGAGTTTGGAATTTGTGCCCGGTTAATGGCAAAAGGCTTGCTCCCTATTACTCGCACAATGGAACCTTTACAGATCGGCAAACGGTGGGTGTACAATAGTACACCTCTGTCTAACCCTTCGGGGAATACATGCGTGATGATAAATGTTATATTATTTTCAAATTATTTATCAGTTTGCTTTCTGCTCTCAAATCGTGTTGTGGTTCTTAATGCTGGAATTTAATTTGAAGTACATAGTATTACTTATGATTATAATAAAAGTTTATTGAAACCGTGCAACTGGTTTGACTTTTCAAAAGTACCTTTTTAATGGTCTAATTGAAATAAAATAGTTTGACTATTGACTTTGACTTTGACTATGATTGAATAGTTTTGATAAAAATGAAATTCCGTAATAACGTTATGGTATGAAATATATTTTTTTTATCTACCGGAAAAGTCGGAAACTTTTCGCCATCAAAGCTGCGCATGAGTTGAAAAAACCCTGTTTGTCTTTTCAACTAAGATATCTGAACAGGTATACAAAGCTAATAAATAACTAATTCATAAAAAAAAACTACTCTAAACAATGAAAAAAGGGTAGTCAGTCAGCAGTTTACTAGCAAGGATTACTACCTATATAACCATTGTATAATATCGACAGTTGAAGAGGCATACAAGAACGATTATATACAGATACTGGCTTCTGCCCGCGACTTTGTCTGCGTGGACTTCAGAATTGGGTCTGACCTGGATAAAAAGCAGCCTATGTGTTATTCCAGACTACTATCTATCTCTGTGCCAAATTTCATCTAGATCCGTTTAGCCGTTCTGGCGTGAAAGAGTAACAAACATCCATATATCCACAAATCCATACATCCATACTCACAAACTTTCAAGTTTATAATATTAGTAAGGATTATTAAGAAAGCACGAACTGGCAAGTCAAATCTTTGAGAAAAGTACCAATTGCTTTCATGAGTGAATCAGCACCAAATCTACCAAATCCAAGAGAACCAATTAAACAGGATTCACTATAAGATATTCTCCAAACGAACGATGCACTCGTACGAATAGTGCAGTAGCTAGTTCGTTAAAACATTCCACTATACGAATCTAAAGGGGACTTTAAAATCTTGGACGGGAGAGTGGCGCGGGGTGTTTTCTGGTGGCACTCGTGACTTGAATCAACGATCTGTGGAGCGTTTGGACATGACAGTCGAGTTGTAGATGATAGTTCAGTATAAGTGTTGTATGTTTCTTAATTTGAGAGTGGTGACATGTTTTCTTGAAATTTGCTGTGTCGAAATGGGGTTGCACTACACCTCCAATCATAAACAAATATTAAAATAGTGTTTGATACAAAATTCGATCAGATTTAATTAATTTATGAAGCAGTCTTCTTAATTATTTGTAACAATTTCCAGAATGATCCTGTGAGTTTAAAGTAAAGTATGTATTTTTTTTCATAGCATTTATAGTGTTAAATCATATCTATTTAAACCCATCTAAAAATGATCTGTCTCTAGAGTTATCAGCTTATTTTATCCTTCTTTTGCTTAAACTGTGCAGTAAAATATGACAAATAATATTTTATGTTTGTAATGTATGGTAGAAGTTTATTAATATTGTTATGGTTTTAAAGATTTCATAATACTGTGTACTAAGCATATGTAATTATATGAAGTACGAGTATCTTCCAAGATTTTAAAATTAAAAGCATACTATACTAAAAGTAAATTTACTCATAAGATAAAAAGTTGAGCTGTCTAAAATGTCTTGAATTTACGTGTAAGTTACTGGCTCAAGTTTACTGGATAGAAAAGATATGTCTAAACAATTCTCTACAGATTGCGAAATAGATACTTAGACATCGCATGAAGTGTTTTCAAATGGATTCTTATGTTATCAAGATGGGACTGTTCAGCTTCAGAATAAGATAGGGTAGGAAAATCAATGATAGTTCAGCCACATTACAATTTGAATTCAGAATGAATTTAAAAGAGTACTTAAAATTTTTATTAGGAAAACCAAACTGACAAATATTGTTTTTAGAATTGATACGAAATTCACAATAGCCATTAGAGAATCATAATTATATAAAAAAATATTCGACTCAAAATAGTTATGAAGAAATGATAATGAATGAAATCATGAAGACGACCTGTACCAGCCACCAGAGTACCAGCTTAGCATTTAATAAATAAAAATATATGAGAACTGCAAGCTTAAAATCGAAGCATTATTTCGACTATCCTATATCTGTTACAACAGATACAGTAAGTCCCAACTTGCTCAGTGAAAAACTACGCACAATCTAAACTGCTGGTTGTAGAGACTTGGAATGTGGGGAATGTATCTGTCTTGATGAATAGAGTTAGAGGTGTATTATGAAAGGATTTATTAAAATTCTATCCCTAAGGGATACATACGCACGTTTATATGAAATTTATTCGTTTTTAGGGTTCCGTACCTCAAAAGGAAAGAACGGAACCCTTATAGGATCACTTTATCTCGGGAATGCGTGAAAGCATTGCGTTGGAATTAAAACCATATACTCAGATCTACAGTCCCTTGAAGCTGTGAAAAAATCAAACATCTATGTTAACGTAAAAAAAGATACGGCCGTTTATGCCGCAAAAAACTTATATTTCGACACTCAAAGGAATCAAAATTTAAAGGGTATTTTCCGATGACCTAGAACTATGAAATTTGGCAAGTAATGCCGTCTTATACTACAAGTATAGGGAAAGATCTGAAAACTATACATTTGTAATTAATTGTAATATGTACCTACAAATTCGTACAGAAATTTCGGTGGGCGACTCCGACTCGCGTTTGTCCGGTTTTTATTATTAAACAGTTTGATCGATATTGACGTTGTTTTTTTATAATTAAAGGATCAGGTTGTGTAGGTTATTCATAACTATATTTGGACCCGATAGGTAGCGCTGTTGTCGACATCTTTTGTTGTTAATAACTACGGGCAACAGAGTTAAAATTTTGAAGCATCGTGGAAACAGACTTTCAAAACTTTCGCAAATTCCTCTTTAGTAGTTGCATAAGCCAACACCACTTCCAGGTTACATATACCCACAAATACGGAGAGTATGTAATAACGTGTAACATTTTACGACCGGCTTTACAAGTAGAGGAACTTCCTAAGCCTATCTTATAGCACCGAAGTCTTGCTTCATTTATTCACGACTGCCTTCACCTGCTACATTTGATATTGTCCCCAGAGTTTAAATGCCACACCCTTATTTCACCGAAGGAGTTTCAGGCATACAAAGGTGTAATATCAGACAGTTTCCGTTCCCCAGTGGCGATGTGTGTCAGTACGTATTTAAGGGGATGAGTTTGCAGATGCAATTTCAATAAGACTAGGAATTTTCTGATGAGATTTTCCATGTGATTTCTTGCTGATCTGTGAATTGGTTTCGATTTGATAGTTAAAATTGTAGTATAGTCCTTTAATATAGTGATAGTCTAGTAATATGGCCATGACCTGACAAGTCATAGGTATCACATGTCATATTTTTTGGCAGATTAGCGCTCTGAATTTGTTTTTGAAATTTTGCTCGTATTAAATGACGAAAAAAGAACATCGTGAGGAACCTGCATGTATGTGAGATTTTCACTACGGTGTGGAAAATCTGTTAAATCACATACCTAGTGTTTCCTCAGTGCATAGTAACAGCGAACTGTGGGTGCAGATATATCCAGTACTCCTCGTTCTACTATAATTATATCTGCACTCGCCGATATGTTTTAGATCCTATGTAATAGGTAGTGATAGCCTAGTGGTATGACCGTTGGACTGCCAAGTCAAAGGTCTCGAGTTCGAATCCAAGGCACGCACCTCTGACTTTTCGAAGTGATGTGCGTATTAATAGTTAATTATCTCGCGCTTAAACGTTGAAGGAAAACATCGTGAGGAAACCTGCATGCCTGAGAGATTTTCTCGATGGCATGTGAAGTCTGCCAACCCGCACTAGGCCAGCGTAGCGGACTATAGCCTAATCCATTTTGAGAGGAGATCCGTGCCCCAGCAGTGGGACAATATTATGGGTTCGTTATGTTATGTTTATGTAATAGGTAATGAACCTATAGCCATTAACTAACCACAGATCCAAACTCCGAGCTACGAATCCAAACTCCTATAGGATTTGACCCACGTGAACAACGTAGGCAACATTGCGGGGCATAGCTAGTATAGAACTAAACTCATTTTTATAAAGGACAGCTTTTGCACGCCGTTGACGTAATATTTGACGGTTTCGGTAAATATTTTCCACGTAGACAAACATGTTTTCGCTCGGAAGCTCGGCAAAATAGATTCAGTATGTTGATAGTAATCATTTGGCTGTGGAGATTGATTTAGAGTAATACTTTCGTGAGTAATGTGTCTTCTTGATAGTTTATCTGCGACAGTGCTTGGACTTGGCGAGAATAATAGTGGTCCTTTGTGGCTGTTTTCATTAAGTAAGCTTAGTAAGATTAAGAAATTCGTAAAAGTAAAATATAAGTAGGTTTCAATAAAAAAAGTTTTTGTAACTACCTGCATGTACCCCGCGGTTTCACCCGCTAAAAATGACAGACTTTCATACAAACTTTCAGCCCCCTTTTCACCACCTAGGGGTAGAATTTCGGAAAATCCTTTCTTATCGGATGCCTACGCCATACAAAGAACAGACCCTCTAAGTTTCAGGTCTCTACGATCAGCGGTTTAGGCTGTGGATTGATCCGTCAGTCAGTCAGTTCAGAACAAAGCATTTTATATGCACATATAGATGTAGAGACACAATTTTAAATTGTCAATTGGTAGATTCAGAATAAATAACACCAGACAAACAGTTAAAAATGTTAATTAGAAGAAATCATATGGAACCTTAATAGTGATAGTAATGATGATTTAAGAATATAATGACAGGTGTCCCAAAGGAAACATCTAAAGAAAGTCCAAACAGAACAGCGAATCAGAACTACCAACTAAACAGTAAAGTGAATCATAAAGTTGTAATAAATCGGCTAAAACGACCCTTATCATCCAGCTTTTGCTCAATCAACTCCAACGACACCTGAGGGACGAAAAGTATCTGTTTCATTTACATTCCCTTTAGTAACTTTTCAAGACGCAACTTTTTTTTATATCACTAAGGTGGCAAACAATCATACCGCTCGCCTGTTGATAAGCGGTTACCGTAGCTTATGAACGCTTACAACACCAGGGGTATCACTCGCGCGTTGCCGACCCTGTAAATGAAGGAGGAATAGTTGGGCTGGCAGCATAGGAGACATTCTGCCATGCATGACAGCGGCGGTAACAAAACGCCACTGGTCCCCCACATTGCCAACACAACGCTTCCTCGCGGAGCTCTGGCGACCTCGCTCACCGTTAAGAACACGGAGCTATGTTATTTGGCTAAGATTTTCTGCAAGATGGAGGTACTTCCCCAGTCGAGCAGCTCCAATTGTGAGTGGAATTATTCAATTTCACTATGCCCTACCTCTCTTTTAAACTACTTTAAGAAACTCAACGTACAACCATCCATATTTATTCAAAAAATTTCATCTCGTTACAAAAGAGCATGCATGTTTGTGAATCTTGAAAGTCAACCGCAATTTTCAAGGGACGCATAAAAGTATGAATTGTATTAAACGCGGAGGCAAGATGCCTTTCATACAACAAATTTTACGTCATTCCCTTGCCGAATGAATAGGAAGTGAGGTAGGCTGCTTTTAATATAACTAGATATTCATCACTATTAGTTTTAACAGTATGAGCTGTCGAAAGAGTTTTACTTTCTCTTGCATCATAATTCTTTGCAGCAATAATTGTATACAGATTAGTAATAAATGCTGTATCTATTTTATTATATTAATTTTTAAATAGAGTACCATGTTTAATTTCTGAAGATTCTCTAGATATTTCGGAAATTACTACTTTAAAAAACAACTAGAAATGTTTATCTTCAGGAATAGAAGAATATTTGTTTGTAAAGATACTAGCAAATTTTTTCTTTTAAAGTAATTTTGAAGATTGAAATTTAAATTGTGGCTCAAATCAATTAGGTCTGTGTCTGAGGGATTTGTTACAGAGCTAAGTATTTCACTTAATCCTATTTAAAAAAATGTCCTACAGTAAGTTTTGTCGGTTTTACGTGGTCAATACTCCATAGCTTCATTGATCAACAATCTTTTTGGCGTTTTCAAATACAATAACATTACTTCGAGAAATCAATTTTTTTTTGTCATAGTAAATGGAATTTAGTCAGTCAATCTAGTTAGAACGACGAGATAAGTTTCCTTATCATAGCAATTGAATAAATTCCCCAAATCGGTTCTCTGATTAATACTCGTATATAGGCAGTTTTAACCGATACGATTCACAAGTGAAACTTGTCACATAAAGCATGCTTGCAAAGTTCTTGTACTATAATAATAAATGTTTTACTGGAATTTGTTTTACTGAGGTGGCAACTTATTGACAGCTTCATAAATACATTGATAACAACACTATACCAATTTTAATAGATTCCAAAAATGGAGTTAAATTGTTCATTTTTTAGAAACAAATTCCTTTATTTAGAAAATTCTATGATTGTATGTTTAAGTTTAGTCCAGCTTCGAGTCGCAAATGTAATTCTATTGGGAAAGGTGTCGCTAACAACGTGTTTATGAGGCTGTCAACTAGTTCCAGTAAGGCACTTGTAGTGCTAGAACTTTGACAAACCTGTAAACACGCTGTATATTACTAGTTTAACTTGTGAATTGTATGTGTTGAAAATGCCTTTATATTATTCAGAATCCGAGAGCTAACTTGGAAAGTTATTTGAGGCGTTTATTAAATTAGCATGATGAGAAAATACCACAATAGGGGCATTTATCATCTGTTTAGATTACTGTGAAGCATAGATCGTCATTAACACCGCAACTTTCAAAACACCCATCCAGGACCACAAGACTCCTATTCCAATGAGGGCTATCGCGTGTGACTTCGCCGATAGAGGCGCTAGTGTAGTGTGAGGTTTCCGAAATGTTACATTACACTGTTTGTAGGTGAGTTACGCTGGTTTTTTACTAGCTAGCATGCCCGGCAAACGTTATCTGGTCCTGTATCATCATCTTCCTGCCCTTGTCCCAATTTATTTGTGGTCGGTGCAGCATGTCTTTTTCTTTCATTCATCCCTATTGGACGTCACCACAATAATTCACTCCCTTTCCCAAGTTTTGCCCTTTATATATAAAAAAAACTAGAACCCGATTGCGGTGCCACCTACTGGCTCAAATTATGAATCTAAACCATCCAGAAACCCATTTAAACAAACAATAAAAAATCACATCAGCAGCTTATGAGGAGTTCGGAAAATGCATAGAACGCTGTCTCAATAGACGGCGTTCTATGCATTTTCCGAACTCCTTCCGAAGGCCAATGCCTTACTGAATCAAAAAACCTGACAAATAACAACGCTATGTTAATTTGTGTCCCTGTTTTATTTCTGTCAAAATGTATGAGAAAATAAATTTTCTTCATAATGTTCTTTTTCGCTCCAACCGTTCTCGATTTATAAGTGTTGTAACAAACCCGACTTTGTTTTGTATTATAGATTAGAAAAAAATTATTAGCAGTACCTGAGATTAATAAATATTAGTTACGGGCTGTCTTTCCTCTGAGGTTACGGGTCAATTAATGTCAGTGTTTTGTGACAGTTATATCGTTTGGAAACGAAATTCTGCGGCCCGCCCGATATTTTTATGGGACGGTTTTAAGGTATTAAATATGATTAAAACGTATAACTTTGTTTTCACGTGCTTTTTAACAAACATTGAAAGCTATACTTCAGGACCTTACTCGCCAGTGGCGCGATCTGGTGAGCTTAAAAATGGTATCTCTCTCTTTTTTTTTAATGGCATGTTTGCCGATTACGACAATTCAGCCAATAACAAGTAGGATGAAGAAACGTGTGAAGAACTAAACATCAATTTCGACAAGAATTAAAAGCAGGATATTAGTAGGTAACTCTCATTGTATTAGAATAGTCGTCCAATGATACTAAATGACATAAGAACTGACAGATTTCGTAGACGAAACTGTCAAAAATAAAAAATTCTGAAATTAAAACAAAATTGAATGCTATGAGTATAAGCATTTTTTAACAAATAAACAAATTTCAAAATACATAATATGTATACGCAAGGGAGTGGGAGTATTTTTTAATCTTTAAATAATGGCTTCCAGTGGTCTGCCTCATTGGTCTAGTGATCCCAAGCGCGACCGCTACTCTAGAGGTCCTGAGTTTCATCCCCAGTAGAGCAAAGTGTTATTGGGTTTTTCTATGAAATTCTCAGTAGCAGCTCGGAGTCTGGATTTGTACTTTTTATATTTGTATGATAAAACACACCAGCGAACTGTGGGTGTACATTAACACACTTCTGCCTAACCCTTGGGGAAATACAGACGTGATGGCATGTTATGTTAGCCTCAGACCTTGAAATAGTAGCTAATAACTAGGTCCTATACTTTTTAGATCGTAACAGTAAAACAGTGCTACAAAATGTTCAATCGGGCGCGACGTAATGGTTCCGTACGTTTTACAGCCAAAGACGTTCCTTGAGACATTGGAACAACATAAACGACACCTGCCCGACGATTTGTTACAATAAACCTGACACCGCCCTTAGAGCTATTGTTCACGGGGTTTAGTGTTTTTATTGCACCTACTAAGCTTTTTCGTTCCATTTCGCACATGGTACTAGAGAAGGGTTATGTTTATTACGTTTGTGAATGAGAACACTTCTTTGTATACTAACATTAATTTTTTTAAGAAGGAAGAAGGACATACGCCGATCTTATTGGCGAAATCCTTCAAAAAGGTCAGGTGCGTAGCACTCGCAACCGGCGTGTATGTATGAGAAGATGTAAGAATGTGGAAGAAGCAAAAGAAGTATGCAAGAATCGTAGCAAGTGGCAGTCTATAGTTTCTGCCTACCCCTGTGGGAGAAAGGCGTGAGTGTATGTATGTATTAATTTTTTTCTTCTAACATCCTTACTAATTCTTACTAATATTATAAACGTGAAAGTTTGTGAGTATGGATGTATGGATGTTTGTTACTCTTTCACGCCAGAATGGCTGAACAGATCTGGAAGAAATTTGGCACAGAGATATATTATAGTGTGAAATAACACAGAGGCTACTTTTTATCCAGGTCGGATCCAATTCTGAAGTCCTACGCATACAAAGTCGCGGGCAGAAGCCAGTGCTTATTAAGGCATAGTACGACTGTTATGCTAGAGGGTTCAGTTAAAGGTCGAGAAAATTGATGAAAATGTTCTATAGAACTTGACATTTATGACACTGAAACTAAATTAGAACAGTTTTTGGATCATTTTTAATATAACCTAAATTGTACTTTTAACTATAATCCTAATTTATATAACACATCATCACGACCTTATTTCCCGAAGGGTTAGGTGGAGGCGTACTAAAGGAGTATTAAATACAAAAAGCCGATTTAATTATTTTTAGATTTATTTTTAAAGCTTACTAGTAATGTGGATCGCACATTACTAGTATTCTTATTAACCTCTCGTACTAAGCTAAATGCTTGTGTTACGAGTGGGTTCACGTCGGTAGTGCAATGGGTGAGTTTCGAACCGGCAACCACATGATCACTAGTCCGACGTCCTAACCATTAGGCTGCCGCCGCGTCATATTTCATTATGTTTAGGGCCCATGTAATAGAAAGCAAGCCTATTGCCATTAATCGGGCACAAATCGCAAACTCCGAGCTGCTACAGATAATTTCATAGAAAACCCAATAATACTTTGCTCGACCTGGGAAACGAACAAGCGCGACCGCTACGAAAGAGGTCCTGTTCTCTAACATAGCAGTCGCGCTTGGGACCAGACTAACGAGGCAGTTCTGTTTCTGATTGATTCTAGTTTTAAAACAAACCCATCGTCTCCAGTTTACTAAAGACACCGCAGTCCAAAAAAAATACTAAAATACTTCGAAATATTCCAATTATTTATAGAACACGAAACTTTAATAAGGGAAGTAAATTGAGTGGTGTCTAATACCGTGGAACTTCCAACTTTTAACAAAATGTTCTTTGTTTCTCATCAGTTTTTAATGCGATCCTTGCGAACTGGACGTTTTGGAAAGCCCCTTTATTACTTTTATGTTTTAATTTAGGGATAGCCAATTTACACGTGGAAGGACAGAATGTCAAGATTATTTGTATACAACAGAATTAATAAAATACTCAATATTTACCCAGTCATTTCTAGAGAGTGCAAAACTCGCACTGATATTTGGCTACATTCTCTGAATTATAATGAATTGGAAAGTTTTTGATATGCCTTACATAATCATATCACAGTATATTAAGAGTTTCTTCCACTTTCCAGTTTCCTTAACTTTCACTCAGAACTCACAAACACACACGCGCGTGCACACACACACACACACACACACACACACACACACACACACACACACACACACACACACACACACACACACACACACACACACACACACACACACACACACACCGCGTGAGTGAGAGAGAGAGAGAGAGAGAGAGAGAGAGAGAGAGAGAGAGAGAGACAGACAGACACACACCATGCGCACGCAGAAGCTTTGAACTACTGTAGCTATTTTCGTACACTTTTCATTATTGTAAATTTTGTTAAGGTAATAAGGTAATAATAAATAAATAAAGATCTTTATAGAAAAAAATAAGAAATATTCCTGTATCGCCTTTTTAATGAACAATTTACTAAATTCAAATCAACACAAATAGTTACAGCCGTGTCCAGGTTAAAGAATATAAAAACTGTCAAAAATAAAACCTATAATTTATACATGCCTGCCTCATTAGTCTAGTGATCCCAAGCCCGACTGCTACGCTAGAGGTTCTGGGTTCGATCCCCAGGTTGAGCAAAGTGTTATTGGATTTTTCTATGAAATTATCGGATTCTGGATTTGTGCCCGGTTAATAGCTATAGGCTAGCCCCCTATAACATGGGACCTAAACATACCGGCGAACTGTGGGTGTACATTAGGTACACCGCTACCTAACCCTTCGGGGAATACAAGCGTGATGGTATGTATGTATGTAATAGTAAAGTAAATTATTAAATAAAAATAGTAAATTAAATATCCTAAAATGAACATCATTAATTTAAACAATTTTCTAAAAAAAGCGCTCCTCTCTTCTACTGAACTGTTATTATAACCTCGCTGTGCCCGACAGGGTCCATAATTAATTCTCTTATTTTACGCTATGAATCTGTACACCTTATGGAATGCAATAAAGTGTTGAGTACTTACTATATGCCTATATATGTGTTGATTTATCCGAGCACAAGGCCAAACTTTGAGCTGTTACTGAAAATTTGTAGAAAAATCCCAATAAAATTTTGCTTGACCTGAGAATCAAACCAAGGAACTCACGCTCAGTAGCCGTACTTATCGACCACTAGAATACTAAGGCAGTAAAAATTTAATTACATCCAAAAATGTTGCTGTTATGACAGACATTGAGAGAATTTCTGTCGTAAACAAGTCCAAAAACCTCAATTCAGTTTTGTCATCCCCTACTTAACACAGACATCATTAAAGTCGTAACCCTATTTAAGTATACCGGGTAAAACACGTTCAATTTACGTCGGTACCACGAGAAAGATGTTCCCTCAGATAAACTCGGGAATTCAATTTTGTCGGGTAAACAGTTTAAAAGCGTTCCGAGTAAGGAGTATCGAATGGTAATGGAATGAATTGGACCTAATGTTCACAGCGGTGTTAGTGTTAAAACGTCATATATACAACTGGTTTGATTTACATTTATAACATTTCATGACTCATAGCTAAATACTAACTACCAATCTGCAAAGTTAAGCTACGCTTGTTGCGGTCTATCTGCAGATCGGTGACTATTTGTGATGATTATATGAGTACCATTACCGACGGGTCCCGATTCTAATACAATCGTTAGTGCTACACAGAACTTAAAAAGCCTTGACAACTAGTCCCTCCTTCGAGCATCGGTATTGTCCAGAAGTCTGTTGGCTTGGCAGTCATTTCGTGTAACATACTGAGCTGCATATGATTAGACTGGAAATCGACGAGAAAGAACATGAACACACACACACACACACACACGAGCTCGTACACATTGGAAAAAAAAGTCATAATTTATATAAAGCACTATTTGTAACAAATCAAATGGACAAATGCAAATATTAAACTGGGAAGAGACTGCATCCCGCCACACAGGGCATCCTAGTGTGGGATACAGGGATATAGTTATAGGTACTTAATAAATTAAGTTTAAGTGAAATTGTTACATGTTACTACTGTATTTGAAGTGTCGCAAATAAACAATAAACTTTAAACGACTTGAAAAGATCTAAGAGGATTTGTATACATGTAAGGGATGGCTTCGCCAATTGTGAACCGATTTATATATTTCTTTATCTTTTAAAATATACCTCCGAGATGGTCTCATATAAATTTGATTAGAGTCTAAACGTTGGTACTGAAGGTATACCAAAAAATGCTTGATGGATTTGTATTGTACTTATTTGGAATAAGTAAGCAGAAAATGCTGCAATTGGTTTCATATCGGCTTATTGCACTTCAACAATTTAGTCTAAGACATAATCATCGCTTCAGGAGAATAATCTATCTATATTACAAATAAACTCTAACAAAAGCCTAGAATTTAATGTAGCACACCCAAACGCCATTCCCCGGATTACAAACGCAATAATTTTCTAATTATTCCGCATAACTCCCTCAAGCGAAGACCAAATGTACTAAAACGAGAAATACCAAAATTTGAAGTTACGTCCTTTCATTTCCGCACAAACGCAGTGGTAAATGGAATGTGTGAGGCGGAGCGTTCTCTCAAACATGCAAACGATCCGTAACAAGTACTTAGGAGTCGTAAATGATCGCATATGATCGTACGTATCCTTTGCGAAGGAGATAATAGCATAATGACAGATAGACGGCGGTGATGTCACCAATGTAGCGCTCGTTTGTGCCAAGTTATAACGATAGATACTTTAGATTTTAGAACATGATCTGCTATTATACCTGTATTTCCGCCAAGGGTACTCGTAAGGAAGATGGTAAAGACGGCAGGCAGAAGTGTAGACACTATAGAAGAAAGAAAGAAAGGAAAAGCAGAGGTGTAGATACAATAGAAGAAAGAAAGTAAATAAAGAAAATAAATTCGTAAAAGACACCTGAATACAAAAAAGAAAATATTAATAAAATATTAACTAAATTGTGGTACCCAAGGGAACCTTACAATCGGCAAATCGACGCTGGTCTTTCCGAAAGAACTAGTTTACCATATTGCTACCACAATTCGCTACTATTTGTCCAAAGTATATAATTATATCCAGTTTGTTCCACACAAAGACAGCAAGTCTAACCTCTGTGCTGATACTGAGTATTTAGTACCCAATTAGAATTTAGCCAGGAAATTGAATATCGTTTCGTCGATGAAAGTGTTTATGTTATTTTGCGCCTACTGACACCTACATTAGGGTTCGATTTTGCTATTTCAGTTATATCAGGTCGTTCGATGATCCTAACTGACCCAAGTACTGACAGGTTTGGTAGAAAAAACTTTCAAAAATCAACAATTGAAAAGTCATTGATTGAGGAATTTGAGACACTAAAACAAATGTCTTAAAGTATGTTTTAAAACAGCAATTAGGTAGTTTCTTTCAAAAGGTTCAATGTATAAACTTGGGGTTTGACTGGCTGGCGACCATCCTTGCGTCGGAGTGTTGTAAAGCATCTTGGTGTGTGTTTCGACATTTGCGCGTAAGAGCTCGTTCTCCCTCGATTGCGGCGGCTCTGGCAATCTGCAGTCCGGGGCTCTTTCAGCAACGCATCAGCAACTCCTCTGGTGTTGCAGGTGTCTATGGGCGACTATGACTATTTGCCACCAGGTGGCTCAGCTCGTTTGCCGACTTAATCTATATATTTTTTTATAAAATAAAACAATATATATATATAGAAAACTGCTATTACATTAAATTTCTTCACATACGTACACACAATAATATACATACGAATATACTTTAATTTGAGGAAAACGTTAATTATGTTTACAGTTGAAACAGCAACGGTATAAGAGCATAGGATAACGAAGACATTACCACATTAAAATATGATTAAAAGGAAATTAATCTCTGACGTTTTAAGGAAAATGATATTGTGGCATTTTATGTGATATAGCTGAAGCATAATGGAGTGACTACGGTACATATTTTATTTGGAAGAGAAGTGAAATAGGGTTTTCAGAGCGTAGGTTTATACAGTGGCGACCAAAAGTCCATAGGCAATCTCACAACGCAATAGCTTGAGTTTAGTTTGATTTACGACCTTCTATTCATTGTCGTTCGCAAATGACACGCACTGGCTGTATCTAGCTCACTCGTACTGTCAATAGCAATGTAATCCTTAGCGTGCTTATGGACTTTTGAGCGTTTACTGTACATACAACCATACAATTTATCATACAATTGTAAGTATGGTGAAAATTTCACTATATCAACAGCTATAATATTCAATTTTTCGCTGAATATTTTGACCATGGGGCAAAAGAATTTAAGAGAGGCAGGGCATAGTGTAATCGAATAATTACACACACAATTGGAGCTGCTCGACTGAGGAAGTACGGAGACGATTTTCTGCAAGGTGGAGGACCTTGCAGAAAATCGTAGCCAAATAACATAGCTTTGTGCTCAGCTCGATGTCAGAGCTCCGCGAGGAAGCGTTGTGTTGGCAGTGTGGGGGACCGGTGGTGTTTTGTTAGCGCCGCTGTCATGTATATCATGCAGGCATGTCAGCCCAACTATTCCTCCTTAATTTACAGGGTCGGCAACGCGCGAGTGATACGCCTGGTGTTGCAAGCGTCTATAGGCTACGGTAACCGCTTACCATCAGGCGGGCCGTATGCTTGTTTGCCACCTGATTGGTATAAAAAAGGTGTAACTACACCTAGTCAGTACCAGTCCAATATAACCCGGTGCTCTCCCTCGTAGCGGATCTATGAAGATCTTCCACACCATAAAAAAGAATCCTAAGAGACGCTAACAAATAATTTAGGTAACACCACGAAGGCATAACTTAGTCCAAATTTAGTCTCGAATCTGTTAATATCTTGATAACCATTATGAATACCAGAGTTTGCATCTGTGGAATATGTAAGCGGTTGGTTCTGTTTAAGAGCAGGACTCAAATTAGCCTAAAAGCCACAGTAGTGTTTAATAAATAGAATAAGCAGCTTACAAATGAATGGGATCGAAGCACATACGAAATAGCAAGCACTTTAGCTTACAGCAACAATGTGAATCGTCGAAATCAAAGTAACTACATACATACCATCACGCCTGTATGGGGAAAATAGGCGTGATGGTATGTATGTAGTTACTATGTAGTTAGAAGGGTTAGGCAGAGGCGTACTAATGTACAGCCACAGTGCGCTGGTATTTTTAGATCCTATATAATAGGGGGCGAGCCTACTGCCATTAACCGGGCACAAATTCCAAACAAAGTGTTTGGAATTTGTGCCCGGTTGGATTTGGGAATCGAAATCAGGACCTCTAGCGTAGCAGTCACGCTCAGGACCACTAGACTAACGAGCCACATGGGGGTGAGTAGTCATCATGGCCTATGGACCCTTGAAAAACCAGAGACCGTTGCCGACCCTTAAGAGCCCCTACGGACTGCAGACTGCTCAGTCAGTCAGACCTCAAGAGGTCCTACCACCAATCAAGTCAGATATTTTCACGTCTTACTACTTTCTTACGAGATGCCTATCCAAAAGGCAGTGAGGAACAGTATTCTAACCCGTCCCCACATGGGGGACTTAATTACTTTTATTTTTATAAGAAAGCTTTGATTTGGAAAGTTGTTCATCCATAGGCTGCGGTTAACGCAAGCTAAGAGTTCATGAACCTCACCATAAAACTTGTACACACGTACGGCCTTCCCAAGACACCGCTGTTCACCTCGGCGTTGTCAAATTACCATTGCATTAAACTTTGCTCCCTAAATCTTGGAGCAAATTATGCAGTCCGCTGAAATATTCACAAAATGGCTTCGTAACACAACTTGGGACGCGGTACCTTACAAGTAATTATACTCTGATTATAATACAAATTAGATGGACTTTCAAGTTTTAGAAAAGTTTGTGAAAACAAAACCTCCATGGTTTTGTTTGGTTTCAAGGCAAGTGGCTTTATTTAATTTATTTTTTACGGATTTAACCGGTTTAAAAACAGAGAGAGCCTTAACAATTTTCGCGATTTTTTGTCATTAATTTAGTGGTCCTAAGTGTGACTGCTACACTAGAGGTGTTGGGTTCGATTCTCAGGGCAAGCAGTGTTTATGAGTTTTCCTATGAAATAAGCAATAAGGGGCGAGCGGGTAAAATGTAACCTTTCAAGGAATAGACTACAAAACAGTAGAAATAATACGTTGAAACATAACATACCATCACGCCTGTATTCTCCGAAGGGGTAGGCAGAGGCGTACTAACGTACACCCACAGCTCGCAGGTATGTTTAGGTCCCATGTAATAGGGGCGAGTCTATTGTCATTAACGGGGCACAAATCCCAAACTCCGAGCTGCTACTGAGAATTTCATAGAAAAACCCAATTACTTTGCTCGACTTGGGAATCGAACCCAAGACTTCTAGCGTAGCAGTCATGTTGAGGACCACTTGGCTAATAAGGCAGTTATCTTGTGCAAATCAATGTGTGAACTAGCAACACGATATTTTTTTAACGAATGCGCATAATTCAATGCAAGGATATGACAGGATGGGATTTACGCTATAGAACAAACACATGCACGTTCTACAGATGTTTGTCCCACTCCGCCTGTTTGTGCACATGATTTGTGTATGTGTTTCTCGATATACGGAATTCTAGTGTTGAGCTATGAATGTGAGATGTTTATTTATTTACCAACGTCATAAATGTTAGCTGTGTTTACGATATTCTGTCCGTACATGTGTGTTCACAGCACAAATAACATGTTTTTTTAAGGGTAACATTAACATTGTGATTTAGCATTTTGTTATTCGTAATTTTGAGGATAATATGTCTTGCAGATTTAATAGGTATACTTATATTTTTTTACTAGCTTTTGCCCGCGTCTTTGTCTGCGTGGACTTCAGAATGGGGACCGATCTGGATAAAAAATAGCCATGTGTTATTACAGACTATAATCTATTTCTGTGCAAAATTTCATCCAGATCCATTTAGCCGTTCTGGCGTGAAAGAGTAACAAACATCCATACATCCAGACATCCAGATATCCATCCATACTCACAAACTTTCACGTTTATAATATTAGTAAGGATTAATATTGCTCAGAATATTTCTGGTTCAAACAATAAAATGAAGGATCTCGAATTTTAAAGCTCACTTTGTAAATGAAAGAACAATAAAGCAAGCTAAAACGATTCAATTGAAACCGAATAACCGCAAAACCCAATTCTTTAATCAATCTTACAAACTAGCAAGTTTCAGGAACTTATAGTCGTTACTGGGTAAGTTCCAGAATTTGTGGTTTTAGTTTTGTCGAAACGAAATGGACTAATGGTGAAAAATAACTCTTTTATATAAACTTTTGATTCCGAATCAGTGTCTAAATTCGAATTGTCTTGTCTTTCAATAACCATAGCCACCATATTGATGAAATCAATCAGAGGCCGTACCGTAACGTTTTAATGTGATCATTTTTAGATTTTGAGCAAGAGATGATGCTATCTAACATATACATAGAGCTTCATCCCTCGCTCCCAATTGTAAAACAATCACAGTTACTAGGAGAACCGTCGCAGTTTTAGTGCAGGTGATGCCCATTGAAAGGCGTCAAAGCTTTTCCTTCTAGAATATTTTACCTCACATAAATAGGCGTCTTGAGAATTCAGTTTAAATGCAAATTTTTGTTCAGTCAATGGTCATTGGTTCAATAATTGCATTGCCCTAAGTGGCAATCAGTTGGAAGCTCATTCACTTCTTAGATCTCCATATTATCTAGCTTTTAAATTCATATACTTACCACTTCTCGTATGAGTCTATGTTTTACTTTTATCGTCGGATTAGCATAGGAATCATGGAAATCCTCGTAACATCTTTCAAGTACATCTTTGGCACACACCCAGAGTTTAGCGTGTAAGCATCCAATATGGAAATCGTATTCAAATTCCTAGACTTGATCAAATTACTCCACTTTGTTACAGGAGACTTGAAACGTGGCAGAACCCGCAACGGATATTTCGACCTCGCCTCTGGGCAGCGACAGATTATCTCGGGAATCGATTCTCGATAATCAGAAGACTTGGTTGATTCGATAGTTGATTGTGATCGAATCGATCGGACCAAATATGAAACTGTTACAAAAGGACAAATAAGTGATAAATATGTGAGTGTTGTGGATATGAATGAAAACAACATAAATGTGGATAATAAATAAAATGTACGGTGCATCAAAAAAGTTGGTTACAAAGAAGAATCAACAGTGATCAAAATGACAACGCTACATTCAGTGTTCGTTTGCATAGCACTGCATTTCATTGGTAAGTGAATATTAAAAATTCTTGGAATATATCCAGCATTTTATAGAATTTGCACCTGAAGACGACGTTCCAAACCAAATAATAGTTTTTAAAAGTAAAATATTTTTCTTTTTAAAATTTACGGTATGATTTTTCTAAAATATTATAGTAGCTACTTTGTGTTTAATGTTCTTTATTATCCTAGTATTAGCTAGGTTGACCAGTCCTTTCAGTAAAGATAAAATTCTTCTGAAGCAATCTGACCTATGTTTAGTAAGTCTGTATAGTCATATGTATAGTTATTTTATTCTCGTGGGAGAGCCATGCTTCGGCACGAATAGGTCGGCTCGACAGGAGTGATACCACGGTCTCACAGAAAACAGGCGTGAAACAACGCTTACGTTGTGTTTCGCCGAGTGAGTGAGGGTACCGAAGGCCCAACCTCCTAACCCCCATATTCCCTTTTAAAAGGCCGGCAACGCACTTGTGACTCCCCTGGTGTTGCGGGTGTCCATAGGCGGCGGAAATCGCTAATCATCAGGCGATCCGTCTGCTTTTTTGCCTGTCTGTATCCCATAAAAAAGTAGTATTATATTTATAATATGATTTCTATCTTGGTAAAAATTCATAAATAATATATTTATCTACTTACTTAAATATTTTTTAATAACGTCACAGCTTACAATTTTCAAACAGCGGAAATTATGCAGAAAACAAACGCAAAACGAACCCTTCACGATATAAATAAACCCTTACATTTTAAATCCGAACAGAAACGTGTTCAAGTGTCCGACAAAAATTCCATTACCTCAATGTGTTTTGAAGAATCCCCAACATCTGTAGAAAAGAATATACAATCTCTTTCTACATTGTTAACATTGCCACAAGATTTTGGTGTCTCATTACCGTTTAAGGGTATTCGTTTGTTCACCCTTGTTTGCTTATTTCCCTTCAACATTCTTTTATGAACAAGTCCCTCGGGCCTGTCTTAAATTAAGATCCTATCTCCCGAAATATTTATATTTCTTTATAACTTTCTTATTCGGTATTCGTTTGATTTAGATTAATAATGTGGTATAATTAGTTTTCTTTACCTAATTACCGTTACTTTCATAACGATCAGTAGCAAGATATTTTCATTAATTATCTTAATGATTATATTAATTGAGAGCATAGGTTATATTTGTGTGACCTAAAAGTAGTTATGTTCTGAGATCTTATCTCTTATTGTATCTTCTAGAGATCTGTGCATTTGAAAAATTGTGTTTGTAATCGCACTTAACATATAGATTTTTTTAATGTGATAAAACAAACAAACTGCGGGGCAGTCTTTGGGGACTGCCTGTAGAAATGAAAACTAACTAACTTGTGAATTGTATTGTCGATAAGTGGGAAGCGTGCGGTGACGATGACGCGAGTTTCACGCTTTTTGTTCACCCAAAAAGTACACTCATGTATTATTATATACACATTATACGTATAGCTCATGGAAAGCGTTCGGTGACGATGAGTCGAGTTCCGTGATTTTTGTTGACCCAAAAAGTGCTACCGCGCCTAAAGAAATTTTCACTTAAAAAAATGGTAAAGCTTCTTCACATACGAAATAATTTGACGATATTAATATAATTTGACCATATTAATATATAAATTAAAAAACTGGCTATGCCTTCTTAAAATCTGATATTTTTTTAGTTTTAATATTGGTTTTAAATGCTACCTAGTTTTTCTTTACATAATTATGCTTCAGGTATATAGTTCCTATTAGGTATACAAGGTATTATATTGCAAAGTTCGTATAACTAGGGTTACCATAGTTAATATTAGTTCTCTGCAAATAATTTATAATTGTTCCAACGGTTCGCAAACTATAGTTGGAGTTCATAGTTTGATATTTAACTTTTAAATAACAAGCTTCAGGTTTAATTATTATTAAACATACGACTTCAGCTGTCTCCTGTTATGTTCGTAAGTTGTTTTTGAGCTACAATCGAACATCTATACAATACATACATATCTACATACATGACATACATTGGGGGTCAGTCGCCTCGAGGGAAACCAGTGCTTGCCAAGCTGGTCTAAATTAGCAATCATTGAGATGTGTCACCGTAAGGTCGATAATGTCGTGGTACAAGTGTAGTAATGCATTCAATCTAAAAATTAGGCGTCATTAGAACATGAAAATATTTATTCCTCCATTTTAACTTACGTGACTGTCCTAGGATACCTCTAGCTTCATTGATCTGGTTGATTGCTAATTGCAGAATTACCCAATCGATGAGATGTGTAATTCTAATTTCTGAGGGTCAGCCACATTGAGATAAACCCAACATAAGTGGAAAAACGTTGGGATAGTGATGGCGAAAATTTAAGTTTTGTGTTTGTATCAATATTGGATTAGATTAATAAAGCTATAGGTCAAATTATTATATGAAGTTTATTTAATGAGAAAGTCATAATCCAAATACCGCAAGTAGATTTGTGATAAATTAAATATATAAATCTTTTATATTTCAATGTAATACATTTTAACAACTACGAGTAGATGGCGCCATCATTTCTTAACTGACAATCTCTGAAAAGAAACCCAGAGAATCATTGTCTCTTTTTAAGTTCAGACAGCGTCCATTCAATGACCTATATTGGATAAAATATCGCAAGGGCGCATAAATAACTAGCCGCAGTTGCTACATAAAGAAAATCTTTCAATTCATTCAATACTCGTGAAGAGTCCAAAGCGGCAATATTTTATATTTTCTCGTGAATTTAAACTTCAGTGGGAAGACTTTTGTAGTAGTACGGATCAGAATATGGGGGCACGGTAGTTTCGCTCGGGGCACGGGCGTAAGGTGAAAAATGTATTCACTGTTCATCGCTTCTCTGTTCAATAAGTACAATAGTTCTTATAGCGACGAAACGGCCAAGCCACATATTTTGACTAAGGTGTAGAGTTTGTCAAGTTAGGGCTTGTAGAGTTAGAAGCTTGGCTCTACATGAGATCTGATAACTTTTTGTCAGTGCGAGCCATGTGGTCTCGTCTTAGCAACATTTGACATGAAAATGTTTTTGGTGGGATTGACTATTACTATAAATGTCTCATTGGTATTATGGTCGCTAAGTCAAGTCAAGTTTTTCAAGTTTTATTCCAAGGCCGGACAGTGTTTTTCAATTGTAAATTCTTAGCATATTATCAGAGTTTAGTTTATACCTGACAATATATTTTTTTTAAACGTTGCTCCACATTACAATTATCTACTGTATCGTGGGTGCGTTTTTAAACACAAATTCTCACATACACAAACGCCAGACTCGGAACAACTACCTGTAGATCATACAAATATTTGCTCCGTGTGAGGATTGAACCCATAACACGTGGCGCAAGAGCTGATCGCTACGCCATACGTGTCGTCAATATCAATAGGATTACCCAGAACAGTTACTGTGTTGCCAATGATTAGTAGTATAACTCTGCCTAAGCCTTTGGGGGTACAGTCGTGATGGTATATGTATGCATACCGCAAAAAAGAAATATTGGGACACTACTTAATTTCTTGAAGTTAAGTGAAGACCATATAAGCTAGACCAGTATGTTGGTTAATTTTTCTTAGACGTTAATTACAACACCATTTCGTAAAACATACCAACTGCGAGGAAAAATAATTTTAAATAATCCATTTCAGTACTCTCCTGTTTTATTTTGATAAGAATTCTAGAGAATTCCAGTCATGCGTACCCCAAATCCCATCAACTCGGTAAAGACTCAATTTATTTTCTTTCCATCCTGATACGTAAACAACATTATTGTTGTAGGTATTCCATTCACATTATTTTTAATACAAAACTACATATTATATTTGTTTATTTCTGCCATTGAGGTATATTTATTTTTTACTAGAGTTGCTACGTTAGAGGAAAGCGTAACGATATTTTAATTGCCTTTTTTTATGGGATAGGACGGCAAACGAGCAGATGGATCGCCTGATGGTAAGCGATTACCGCCGCCCATGGACACCCACAACACTATAGGAGTCACAAGTGCGTTGCCGACCTTTTAAAAGGGGATTGGGCCTCCGGTAACCTCACTCACTCGGCGAAACACAACGTAAGCGTTGTTTAACGCCGGTGTTCTGTGAGGCCGTGGTATCACTCCGGTCGAGCCGGCCCATTCGTGTCGAAGCATGACTCTTCCACGTAGAAGAATTCCGACGATTTTAAATTAACTTTCTTTTATGTACAGTAAACGCTCAAAAGTCCATAAGCACGCTAAGGATTACATTGCTATGAACAGTACGAGCGAGGTCAATACAGCCAGTGCGTGTCACTTGTTAACGACAATGAATAGAAGGTCGTAAGTCAAACTAAATGTCAAGCTATTGCGTTGTGAGATTGTCTATGGACTTTTGGTCGCCACTGTACATTATGTAATATTGACTACCTGCTGTGCCCTTCTGTGTTACTTGCTTTGATTTAGATTTTCCTGATGCCATTGGAATGTGCCTAAATTACTTCTATGCAGATAATAAATACCCTATACGGGATTTATATATAATCAAGTTTGTAGGTTTTAAAGCCTCTGATATCACGTAAGTAGTATTTTTCCTTTACACTTTTTAGCCATGTTGATCAGCGTTTGTGACTCACAGAGTTATGGCGCTTACTCAACAACTTATGAAACAATAACTCTCTTTACATTGTCATCTGTAGAATTACTACCTCAATATCTTCTACAAATAACATTGATACGTCTTTACTTTAACAAAGACCAGCAGAACGAATCAATTTTTCGATTACAGAAACTCATACATGACGAAATGAATCGGAATACATAGCAATGTTTATAACAAGCTTTCTACTTAATAAGTCTGACAAAGGAATAGAAACTGTTTATTGTGACGTCGTAAACCGAGTGTTTATTTTGTTACATTTTTATGAAGAGATAATTCAATCTCTCTATTTAGAGTACTTCTGGAATAAAACATTTATATTAACCTACCATCACGCCTGTAATCCCCGGAGGGTTAGGCAGAGGCGTACTTAATGTACACAATGTGTGAATTACGTGGGACCTAATTAGGGCCCATGTAATCAGGGGCGGGCCTATTGCCAGTAACCGGCTACAAGTTCCAAACTCCGAGCTGCTACTTGGATTTTCGTATGAAAATCTATACAAAAATCCAATAACACTTGGCTCGACCTGGGAATTGAACCCAGGACTTGCGTAGCAGTCGCGCTCAGAACCACTCAGGCTGATGAGGCACATTTATACGTATAATTTATTATATCGTGGGTATAAAATGTTTTTTATTTCAGAAACTGGTTTTCGATACAAAATTAATGTATGAGAAAATCTATCAATAGTAATTTTTGTTCCTGAAATTTTATTCTGTTTTTTGGAGTGGAAACAAATCCAACAAATAAAAGATTATCAAAATCGGTCTAGCCGTTCTTGAGTTATAAATGGTGTAACTAACCCGACTTTGTTTTTTTTTGCATTTTCCATGCTAAGATTATAAAGTTATTTTAGTTAAGGAAAAATTCAATCGCGGGCAAGATTCGAACCTGCGTCTTCTGGTCTGCGTCGTATACACCAGACGATCTGACCGCTAAGCCACCGCGAGTCCCACCCGCTTGATCGAAATTTGCCTTCACATTCTGAATTTACGTCATAAGGTGACGTTGTAACGTCACCTTATGACGATTATCTAACCAGAAGACGCAGGTCCGAATCCTGCCCGCGATTGATTTTTTTCCAAAGTCAAAGTCAAAGTCAAAGTATTTATTTTTTCCTTCACTAAAATAACAGAATATATACTTCTTGTTTATTTACTACTAATTTCATACATTTTATTTTCACGCCTATCTCCCATTGGGGAGGCAGAGACTTTAGATTTCCACTTGCTACGATGCTGGCACACCACTTTCGGTTAATCTACGTTCATTAACCTCCCCATGCATGATCGTCAGTTTAGGGCGCTCTTAACCTGACCTTTTTTGAGAACGTCCGCAATTATTTGGTTATGGTACGTTCTGCTAATTTCGATCACAAGTGAATAATTTTGATAGTTAATAATAATAATTTAGAAAGTTTCATTCACATAAGGTTACAGAATAATAATATGAAACCTCCGACTTCCAAACTAGGAGAAAACCTGTGGGGGTTAGCGCGTTCTCCTATTTTTATTAAATTAATTTATTTATATGCAAAAAGTAAATGATGATAATCATTAACCTTCTTGAATAATAATGGTCCTGTGAGCATTTATGAAAAATAAAATATAAAGAAGTAAAAAGGACGTTGTATAATGCTTGATAATATTTTATTTTTGCATACTTTTGGATAATAAAGCACTCAATTTAAGAGGTCCCGACTCCAAGCTATAAATTCTGGCTGTGGCTCAGAAAAGGTATTGTCGTAATCTACCTGTTAAATTTGATTATATAATATATGTTTGTGTGTGTGGGTTAGATTAATACGTACAGAGAGTTGTAGAAAAATATGGATTAAAGTCTGGTCCTTTTATACGAGAAAAATTATTAAAAGACGTTTGTTAGAAAATATTTTGGGTTTTAATTTTCAAGAATTAGGGAAGATTATGAAGAGTTGTGTTATTGTAAGTAAACTAGATACGTCATATATTGAAGTAATAGTATTTTTTCTTTAATGGAAATTAAGATGGAAGAAGTAGAAGTTGGAAGCAGAAATAATAGCAAACTAAAGATTTTATTTCTCTTCTCTACATACCTTTAAGAATAATTTGTTTATTTATTTATTTTACAGAAGGCTTACAGACTAATAAATATATGATATAATGGACATGGTATTAATAAATTGCTAATTACAAGCCTCCACATATAGCTTAAAATTAGTCGATGAGAAGAGGAAAAAAGGAAAAAAGTACAGTCGCCCGCAGGTCAAGCCATCCAAATCTTTCAAATTTTCCCAATTGAATACGAACCTTATAGTTTTCGTATTAAAGTTGAAAATATAATATAAAAAAAAAATGACACATTATGGTAGCTTGATGTGTCGACCACTGTACATACAGTCTTATTTAGTTATTGTGGAAAAATAATTGTGCCAAAAGTCGTCTTAACTCGTCAGAACAAGTCGATATTTAAGTCCCTAGGTATCCCTATTAAAACAAAGTGCACTTCTTATTGAAAAAGCATTCCGCCTGTAATTAGTCAATGCATAGGGGACATTTAATATTGGGCGTTGACGAAATCCTATTAAATTAGTGCGTAATGATAAATTAGCTACGAGCTCAGGAGAGTCAACATGGCCATTAGCGATACTCAACAGTAGACTTATATCATTATAAGTCTACTGTTGAGTATATATAATAATATGCTTCTCGTATATTAAATGATATATATATTTTTTGTTGCCATTAATACTAAAATACAATACGTTTGACTACGAGTAATACCAAAATATAATCATGCCTTGTTTCAAAGCTTTAAAAAAATACAAAAATAAACCAACAAATCATTATTTGCTTTAGGCCACCAAAAAGGCCTTTGTGATTAATCATTTAAATGAAGCTCTATTGCCTTTTGTTGTAGGTACTCTATTTTTATTCCGTTTGAACTAAATAACCATTAATATCTACAACATTTATAACACAATTTTGTTTTGTTTACTCAATATTCAAAATGTCATTTGCTACTTTGTTTCGTTCTGTCATGTGTAAGACTAAGTACTTGTGACACAACATGCAAATCACGTATCACAAAATTATAAAACATTAAGCGACCTTCCTAAAATATCACTCAAATCGAATTTCGGACCACAATTTTTTTGCAAATTTTTGTTGTTTGTTGTACTATAAATTTAAATTTTAAGTGTCCAGCATAACGTTTGTTTTGACTTAATAGCACTAATACAAACATTTATCATCAAAAGAGAAATCGGCCCAAACGTAACGTAACTCAAAAGATAATTTTAATAACAATATCACCACGATACATTATTTTGAACCTTTTGCCAAAGGCACCAACATATAAATCTTGTACCTATATAAAACAATCAGTAGGTACCTATATGTATAGAAATTCCCACATCTGGGCTCTCAATGTGGCTAATAATAACATTCCACGTAGGTTTCCGTATTGTTTCAATATGAAACGTGCCCATTTCAAATGTAATTAACAGCATTAAATATACCATCCTTGTCAGAAATAATATAATTACATATTTATGTCCCCTTCTAACACCCTATGCTTGGTATATTGTTATTTCTCATCCCAAATTACCTCCCAGAGATTCAAAAGGATTTTTGAGAGCAAAATCGCGTGGCTATAAAGAAACGAAAGTGTTGAATAAATAAAAAAGCTTTCATTTTTATTGCGTACCATTTTTTGGAACACCTACATTTTTCTCTGGTGCTTAAAAATGACTGGGTAGCGTTAAGTTGTTCTGCTTACCGTTACAACCTGACTTATTATACTTATTTGTCTGGTCTACACTGTTTTTACGGGAGCAACAGATCTTTAAGTAGCAGTTGTTATATACTTAGTTATTGATAAATCTATCCCTGTCTTCCATTATAGTAGGTTACGTAAGTGTAGGTCGTAGAAGCATTTTCACCTGCAATGATCTACACCTCTTTCGTTTCATCTACGTTGATTCACCTCTTCACATATGGTCGTCGGCTAAGAGTGCTGTTCCTCCTTCTTCTTTAATCCTTCCCTTGAAGACGTTATAATAATAATCTTTCTTTCCACATTAAGACTCCTTGATTGTTATACTTTAATATAAACAAAGATCATTAAGAAGTTCAATAATTTGTTAACGGAATTAGGTGCAGCCAAAATTAGGTGCATACATACATAGCAATAAGGATCAAAATTCCTGAGTATGGATAGATAATAATTTAAAGCTATGATCTCTATGGGATGATAAAGATTAAGATCAAGACAATGTATGCCTGCCTTGCCTACATATTAAATGGCTTACTCTACAAAATTAATTGAAGAATAATCGGAATGGAAAGTCATTTCCTATCCTTCCCATATATTTATTTTCTAATACAAAGATCAGTTTATTTTAGAGAAGAAAGTAAGGAAAAATCTGTCTATTTCATAGAATATAGTAGAGTATCGGTGTTTTTTTTTCTATACTATATGTTCATTAAATTTTACCCATTCTGATGTACAAATAATTTTTTTTATCATAGTGACATAAAGTAATACATTTGGTTTGAGTTTTCAACCTACTTGATAAGCAAGATACTAAGAAGGAGTTATGGTTATCTAAGTTGTGGAATAAGCGCTTTAATTAAATGATATCCGGTCTTGTGTCCTGTCTACTTGAAGTAGAAAAGTATGTATTTTCTAACTTATTTCCCTAACGCAGTTCGGCAGCTATGGCACCAATCAAGCCAGTTTTCCGCAAGCATGGGAAGCTGATCTTATTTTGGAGCTTCATCCTATCCCTACGATTTTAAATAATTGCGACAAATCTTCTGATGCAATAGAACGCTACTCGATTCAAGAGAAAATGCAACTGTTATAATTTGTTCTGTTTTCGATGACGAAACACAAACAAATTAAAAAACGTTCGATGTGAAAAGGAACTAGTACTATTTTTTCCACTAAACTCTTTGTCCCTGATAAATAAAGGTTTTCACCTCCTAAAACACAAAAAAATAAAACAACGATCACCGGCGAACCGATAAAAAAATCTAGTGTACAAATTTTATTGGACGTGACTGCTCTAGCACTTAATACCTCAATGCTTTAGTTTCAAATATTTGTTTTTCCTTTTATTTCTTGACGCCTTACCCATTTTTGGTAGCCTTGTTCGCCAACGTATCAATCAATCAAACGCTGACACCATGTACAGTCGTAGCGAGCGGCTAACATCTATAACACTGTTGTAGTTTCTGTTGTATCATCCTAAAATGATGATAGTGTATTCCTTGAATGATGAGTCGTGAAATATGTAATACAGGCCAGGGGGGTTACTCGTGAGTAAGTAGAATTTGCGATGAATTTATTTCTTGCTTTGGCATTTCGATACCAATGTTCGTTTAAACGTATCTATCTTTTTGTGCAGGCTAGCTAAAACTAGGAAATCGTGTCAATATGTTCATATTCAATCATAGAGGATTATTGTGAAAAAAACAATAACACTATTTCAAGCACGTGTAAAGTGAACCCTACTTGGAACTTGGAACTACTAGAGTTCGCCTGCGTACTTAGGTAATTTTTATACTGTGCCCACGGTACCTACACCATGGAGGTTTCATATAATAATGTTTAATGTGTTTTGTCTAATTTTTATGGAAGAAAACAATTTGTCATAGTGTCAACACGAATGACAGCCGTACATATCTTGACGATGTCATCGTTTATTAAAAATGTGTGTGTGTGTGTGTGTGTTAAACGCATGGTAGTGGTATGGTGTTAAGTGCGGACTTTCATACAAACTTTCACCCCCTTTTCACCATCTTAGGGGTTGAATTTCCAAAAATCCTTTCTTAGTGCTCGTCTATCCAAAAGGAACGGATGTAAACTTTCAGGGATCTAGTTCTTGTATTTTCCCGTCTTCCTGTATTTTTTTATGTATGATTGAAAGAATACGTAACGATATAATTGTAGGATTTTATTAAGGTATACCACAAAAACCATCTTTTATTCGATTAAATTCTCATTACAGTCCTTTCAAAGTACGATTATTTAAACTTTCCATGCATTAGAAATTGACATAACTTCAGGTCTCAAGGTTTCGCTGCATCAGATACGAGAAGTTGGATCAGGGAATTCAATGACAAAATATTTGTTTTAGATCAAATTTTCACTCATGAGCAAACCATATTTCCGTAGAATATTTTGCTGCATTTGCTCGTCCTTCAACGTGATCGTATGTATCATGGTACCTTACAAACGCGTTTTTCTTTACGTAAAAACCGTTTTATTGGTACATTTTCGCCGATAAATCTTTTAGTTGCTGCCGAGTCATTTGTCAATCTTTATTTAATGTTAAGAGGCTTTTACGTTTATTTAGCTTCGGGAGTCGTGAATGATTTCTTTAGTGAGTTGTATAAATTCAAAACATATTATCTCAAGATACTGTATTTTGGCTAAATAATTATGATCAAGTTACTTTTAGATTGTAACAATTATGTAACTTCGTATCTAATAGTTTTGGAGTTCCCTGCCTGTATTAAGTAAGTGCAGTGATAACCTAGTGGTATGACCGTTGGACTGCCAAGTCAAAGGTCTCGAGTTCGAACCCAAGGCACGCACTTTTCGAAGTCATGTGCATATTAATAGTTAATTATCACGAACGTTAATTTAACGATGAATTAAAGATATCCTTTACAATTTTAAAGTTCTTACATAACATACTTGGTGAAACTATCTTTTTGTGATTTTTTGCATTTTCCATGCTAAGATTATAAAGTTATTTTAGTAAAGGAAAAATTCAATCGCGGGCAGGATTCGCGGTTCGCGGTGGCTTAGCGGTCAGAGCGTCTGGTGTATCAAACCAGAAGACGCAGGTTCGAATCCTGCCCGCGATTGAACTTTTCCTTTACTAAAATAACTTTATACTTGGTGAAATTCAAACCAATGTAATTTCTGCACATTAAAATAAAATAAAAAAAAAACCTTTACCAAAAACGTTAGGATCCAGTTAATCGGAGCAAGATAAAGATTCCTGTGTAATACATTAGCTGCCATGTCAGTTACAAAACGAGGGGAGAAAAAAGTAATATAATAGAAATCTTTCCCCAAAAGTTTGAGATAAGAAATGAAATGTATTCAGAGTTTTGATATTAATTTCCTTCCTTACCTTTAATTTGTTCTTCAGTTTATTACCCGTGTTTTATTTTTTGAATAGGAACAGGGATTTTAATCTTAAACTATACCTACGTTACGATATGCTATAACGCGAAATACTACTTACTGATTAATCACGAAATCTTAGAAACTACAAATAGCCCACAGACGAGAAAAATTAAATTTTATGGTATTGGGATATACGACAGTAACACCACAAGGTACATCTGGTTTATATAAAAATGATACAGCAGTCAGTCATCCTTACTATCGACTAACATGGGATAATATATTCTGTGCAATAGCAACAAAAGCAGCAAATTTTACAAACAGCCTTTAAGGCTTCTAATATAGTTTTCATTATAGATCTTAATAATAATTACTTATTATAACATTAGAATACATGTTTAGTCATTTAAATTTAATTAAAGACGTGCTTGATGTTACCATTATTCGAAATTATACAGGGATGAAATGTTCAAATTACATAAAAATATATTCAGTTAGATTATTATTATGAATTTTGCGATTATGAAAAAGTACCAATGACCAAAAGAATATTTACGACTGCAAATAAGGACCACACACGATCATAACATCCTAAAAACACTGCTCCATCATTATTGGAAATTATGGGTCAGACTGGAGACGCTAATAACATTATCATAAATACCATAACTGAAGCTCCGTATAATCCAAATAGGTCATTTTAGGACAAGGATATAGCTGACCAAGGCTGCCTATAAATTGGTCCCCCTTTCCGTGAAACATTCCGGACAGAAAATGGAAATGGCAAGAAGGAAGTATATAGTAGATTCACATAAATTCCATGTATGTTTTTGGAAGGCTTTTTGGGGAAAAAAACGGCTGATTTGGTAGATCTAGTGTGTGGTACAAATCTTGTCATTCTTTGCCATATTTTTGTTCCTACGCAAATGGAAATTTATTACTTCAGGTACAATAGACAATAGGTATGTGTGAGTCTGTGTTTATAATTTTTTTATTTTTATATACTAGGAAACTTTTCAAGTAACTAAAAAAGTAATTATTCAATTGTTATTGTATAAATATGTACTTCATTAGCTGTTTTGATAATTTTGTATCGAAGGACCAAAATTTATTCTATGCGTTTTTGAAGTTTGTTAGAAAACGTTATTAATTTCCTTATTATGAATAACTTACCTGAAATAAATTTGTAGTGAAAAGTATACTTTCTTTTATAGGGCAGAAAATCCATCTTCAATATCTGCCATCGCCAAGAATGGTAGAGAACCCTGTAAAATTAGAAAAATTGTAAAAAAAATCTTTTTCAGATTTTTGTACGACAGAAGCAGCATCTCAATCAATTTGTGGTGCCGTTAGTCTCGCTTGAAATAGGATGTCAATAAATAATATAGATTTTATTGCTTTTTTATTATTATTGGATTGGGAGAAACTCGAGGGCTTTTGATGTCTCGCTCGCCATTTTCTTGGTGATAAAAAGGTGGTAATAGAAAATAGAGTTAAAACACAAAGATTGAAATGTTATTTTGAGATTAGAATTGGAATTGTTGTGAAGGAATACGAAGCAGCTTTTTAACAATGGAGGAGCTGTTCTCATAAAAAAATGATTGGTATATATACCAACCAACAACTAACCAGTCATTTGACGTTATTTTCATTTTCTATCTAAGCTATGTGATTCCACTGCTGGACAAAGGTCTAGCCACCTTTTTCGTTCTTCCATTGATCTATCCTTTTCCACTATCCTAAATTATACTCGTCAAAATTTTCCAATAAAAAAGACAAAAACGGTACCATTACCCAACTAAAGTATAATTTCACTTTAAAGTCAAACCAGAGGTGACGTATTATCTAGATTTTATACGGACTGACTTGGTATCTGACTAAGATTGGTTGTCAGAGATCATATTTGTTAATAGGATACTCAGGCAGATGGATTACCATTCTGTGTGTTTCATAGAAAAACTCCCAAAATAATTTCACTCATGCTTAGATGAGACGGTAAAAACAGTCACATGGACTAATGAAGTCCAAGTGAATCCTAACAGGTTTACACCCAATGCGATAATGTTGTCATACTTATCTACACGTTTAACAACAAACAACGGTTAAAATAGAAAATAAAATTAAAAACCAAAGCACATTTATACATTTAAACAATGCAAGCTTAGTTTTTAACAATATTAATAACAACTTTAGAAGTCAGACAGAACTAACGATGGCAATAGTTACCCTTACAAATTCCGCCAATGAACAATACAAATGTGTATAATTTGTTACACAAAAACCGTGCACTCTGACATAGCAATAATATTTAGAAGTTATTACCAGTGGTTTTACGAGGACCCTGTAATCGTAAACTGCGATACCAATATTAATACATACGGAACCTTAATACGTTGTTTAGTTTATTGTTGCCGGCGTTTACTGCTACAGATTATGTATGAGTATTAAGCTTGGCTAATGTATGGGTAATTTTTTGCGTCTATGCGGTTAAGAAAGCTTTCTGCTTGATTAAAATGTGAGTTTGCGTTGCTTTTAAGATGTGCCACTTATAAGACATTTTGCATAGAAAAATATACTTGTAGGCTTTTTGTTGGCGATGCCTCAATTACTTTAAAAAAATCTCAATATATAACATAATGATTTTATCTTTTATTATTATTATAAATCACGTATATTGGAGTGATTTTGTAGATTATGACGAAATGTTAAAGATAGGAAGGGCTCGTGGCTAAGCAATTTCTGCGGTGAACATTCATAGAATATCGAGACCCCTCGGTACTTCGGAGAGTAGCAACATAGAGAGTAGTAAGTAGTGGTAGTGAGAAGCCTGTCTAGTTATACCGCAAACTGACACCGTCATGAAAAGGCTAGATGACGATGATAATACATGGCATATTGTTTACCAAGATTACAAATAGTTTTAAGTTAAGATGTAGACGTATTAAACTGAAATGATCATGTATTTCTGTTTCAAATTTGTATTCTGCATTAAAATTTTTAGTCTTGAGATCCGGAGATTGACTAAAAATTTGATAAATCATGATGATAAATTTATGTGTACACTAAGAAAAACAACTGAAAAATTGTGGAACGAAGAAATATAGAACTTAAGTTTTAGATGACGTTAAGGTTAAGGGTATTATAAGGGTTTACATTGCCCAATGACTTTGAGGATTTAGTCTTTGTGCTAGTATTTGTTAGTTACAGGCATTGCGGGGGTTTTTCACGCGGGGTGCTAGTGAGGTTTCGGTTTTTTTATTTCTTTATTATCTCAAAATATTCAAAAAAATAAGGAAATAAAAACAATACAAATTGTTAATTACGTCATTACAATTTTTTTGGTATAAAATTTATGACTAAATATTAAGAAAAAATACAAATTATGTTAAAAAAGGCCTATTTACTTCAATTATTATCCAAAATTGGGGCAAAATTATAAAAAAAATAAACAATACAATTATTTGTTTGTGATGACCTTAAGTATAACATTTATTTTTTATATGGCAAACGCACATAAGGATTATGAGATACGATATGAGATCTGATAACATAAGGTCTCTTAAGGAAAATGCTTTTGGTGATGTTAATTAAACACTTATTCGAAAAGTTAACATCCTTTTATTGCTCTTAATCATCATCAGTAGCTCGAACCTTAAACATTCTTTCATCTAACAATAATCGTACTCAATGAAGAATACCATCACTGAATGCTTTTGAAAGCCGACCAGCATTATAAGTTCACATTAAACCGTATAAAAAGCAAATAAACATTCCGAGAGCCCATTAACCGAAAGCCCGACATTCTACCGATAAATTGAATTCCATTCAATTTGAGGCTATGACTCTTCCTTATTCTGCCTGGAGACAAATCACCTCATTAATTCCACGGCACGGGCCCCGCACCGTTTTGTTCTTACGCTAAAGTACCCCTAAAAAATGATACAGTCTCAGGGAGAAATTACATACTTTAATCCTATATTTTTGTTTAGATGTTACCTTTTTTTTTATAAAAAACACTAGGATTTTCTCCTGTGTCGTGGGTGCTTTTACAAACACAAATTCTCACATACACAAACGCCCAGACCCGAAACAACTACCCGTAGATCATACAAATATTTGCTTCGTGGATCGAACCCACAACACGTGACGCAGAAGCCGATCGCTCAACCGCTACGCCAAACGTGTCGTCGTTTTGAATGTTACTTGCATGTTTCGCATTCGAACAATAATGGATAAAATAAATTTGAAAATATAACATAGCTTCATCCTTTTATATAACGGTACGAAGATGTGTAATCCATCAACTCGTTACAGTATCCAAAATACAGTACTGTCCATAAGAGTTACACATTCCTGTTCAAGCTAATAAATTGACTTACACCACTTCTAGGCAACGTCATAACAAAGGCCAACGTCATGTCATATGTTTCAAAGGCAACATCTTACTCGAGTCCCTAGAAATTGATACCGCAGCTAATGTTATTGCAAACACCTACAGGCAACTGAGATCGGGTACCCATTCACTTCGGATGACAGTTCATGTGTCGGAGAAGCGCTAGTTCACAATATATGCCCCTGTTACGTTTATGCTACACTATACACTTGCAAAGCTTACATGAAATGCTGTGACCAAAGTTACTATTACTTACATCATAGAAACTTTGCTCGGTGAATTTCAAAAAGGATAGGGCGTACTAAAATTGCTACGTAACTTGTTTATTACCTTTTAATAGGGTTGAGCCAATTTCTCTATCAGTATCGCAAAGTAGGTCAACAAATATTATGAATCTTATTTTTCGTCCTTCTTTTTAAAATCACTTTTCGTTGTACTGATAAAAATCTTGATATCTTAACACATTTTAAAAGGAAAGTCCCTCTTTTATGGAGGAATACAAATTCTTGTTATTCCAAGTCTTATCCCGGTGTCTATATTATTTCTCTTCACTTCGAACCCGAGGCGGTTCTTTTAAATAAAAATTGCATCTTCTAAAGTATTACCTGGGCTCCAATTTCTACCTAACAATGATTTTTATTCCTTTGTTAAAACCGCGGTCGCGCAAAGGTAGCCTGATTGAAATTCTCAGTTTCATTTGTAAAAACTTCGTAGGATCTTGGTGTATTAAGATTATATCGTTCGTTGGCTCTTGTGATATTGAAATAAATGATTGTAGGCAAAGACATTTTTCAAATGAAGGTTTCGATTATGTAGATTTTAACGAAAAAGTATTAAATCTTTGTATTGACGAACATGGACGAAAAAAGACATATGCAAAAATCGTAACCATATACAGGATGACTAAAGTATAATTATTTTTATTATCTTATGTCCTTAATTTTCTTTGTTACACAAATATTTTAAATTTGTCGTGTCTATTCAATTTTACCCTGTATGTATGAAATAACCATTTTATTGTTTAAATAACAAGGTATATTCAATTTTCTAAATAAAATATTGCTATTTATAAATAGATTAAAACACGCTTGTTTACCATTTTCTGATCCTTGAAACGTTTATTTTCTAGAATTATTTTAAATAGTAAAACTAATCTATCAGCAATTAATTTATATTATAACATACCGTTTATTAATAATAAATAAATATGTTATCTTTACTTGAGAATTTCTACATTTAAGATCTTTCTTTGAAACTTTCTCACTTGTTCCTTTTTGAATTCAACAATCGTCGTCTTCGATACGATAACGACGTGTCTATTTCTTAGTCCAACTTCAGTATTAAACTTTCCCTTCTATCTCCTTTTCTTTAATTGAATTAAAAACGATCTCTTTGAACTTCATAGCAATCGTTTCCAGTACAGAAAATTTAATTTAATTAAAGAGAGTTCTTAAAAAAATGTGGTCCTCCAAATTTTATTTATATTTTAGATTTTTTCTCAATACTGCTTGATTTGATCGAACGTATTATAGAAATGCAACCAGACAGAAATAAGAAAATAAATCGGTGGGTTGGGTAACCGAATAATTGAAAGATGATAACATTTCAAAAAATACATTCTGAGTTAAATATATAAAAAAACCTTTTAAAAATGTAATCGATGACGGTCCAATGTAATGTTTTAGACATAATTTAAAAAAATGCATTATTTTATGAAATTAAGAGATAAACAGACATTTCACTGAAAGAAAAAAATGCTCAACGGATAATTAATTACAGCAAAATACAATACGTAATTATTTTATTTATATTACAATTCAGTTCTGGCTTTGTCTGTCTTAGTTATAACCTAACCTAACTGGATTTGTAAATAGTTTTTTTTTTTTCTTTTAAAAAAACGTTGATTTTCTAGGATTTTCTCCTGTATCGTGGGTGCGTTTACAAACACAAATTCTCACATGCACAAACGCCCAGACCCGGAACAACTACCTGTAGATCATACAAATATTTGCTCCGTGTGGCGATCGAACCCACAATACGTGGCGCAGAAGCCGATCGCTCAACCGCTACGCCAATCGTGTCGTCGATTGATTTTGAGCTTTTTTTCCTAAAGGCTAGGTAATCGTAATATTAAAAAAAATTGATCAATAGGTCTTTGTTGATTTAACGTAGGTATTTATATTTAGAAAAAAATACTCATGCATTTATTGTAAAATACATATGTATATGAAAATTATATTACATACTAAATATATGAAATTTCATGTTTTCGAAAAAAATATACGAAATGTCGATTTGTGGAATGATAAATTTTCATTTCGTTGCTTGTTTCCTGATAAATTGTTTAATGACTGTCGAGCATTCGAAGGATAATAGTCGATAACATACGCACAGGAGTAACTACTGATTAAAATCACGAGGACAATATACTGCTTGATAACGATGTAATTAAAGAGTAACATCGTTAATAAATAGCTTGCTTTTAGTACCAGTTATCCCCTGTTGACTTTAACAGATAATAGTTATAACGAACTAATAAGCTTCATGTTTTTCTTTTGATGCAAGAGCTGTATGGAAAATTGTAAAAGCACATAATTATGGAGTAAGCTGCTTAGCTTATTATTTTTTCTCTTAGTAATATTTTATTAACAACGTGGATATTGTAAGAGTAAAGAGTAAATCAGCACGTTAGTTATATTATATTTATTTCATCAAAACATACACGTAATGGGTGCCAAATTTATCGGATCGGATCGAAATTACAAAAAAAAAACAATCGTGCAAGTTCATCCCAGGTTGCTATTATGTACTGCTTATATGAGGACACATAGGCTTCAAGAATGTTGGTATAGAAAATTTGAGGATTTTGCCCAACTGAGGGAAACAAACATCAAAACTTATGATGCTTTAAACGTAACGTAGTTTAACGTCACTTTTTTATTCATAATTTTTAAAAATAAGTTTTTGTTGTGACTTTTATTTAAGTCTGACATTTTAGCGGTTTTTAGTTATTTCTGCCTTGTAACTTAACTTTGCAATTTAAATTATATTTAATAAAAATTATATACAGGACATAATTTAAACAAATCACTGATGCAGACAAACGTTCAAAAGTTATCGTTTTTTTTATGGCATAAAAAAATGCCTTACTCTCTGTCACTTATTCTTTAATAAATAGTTCTAAATTATCTTCAATATCACAAAGTGCTTGCGTTTTATCTGTAGTAGGTACAAAGGTTTCTCAAAATTTACTAATAAGCAAAATGCGAACTGCAAAGGTAGTGCCTCACCGACCATTTAGGACCAACAAATAGGTTAGCTCTTTGTGAACCAACTTATGAGGCATTCTGCCTTTAGAGGTACTTTTACAAAAAACCCCATAATTCTGTCAAAAGTGCCGCAAAGGCTCTCCAAGATATTATCCTTTTAAAATGTCCGACGCACGTACACATTTTACTCGCAACCATATAATGTGGGTCGTTTTCTCAAGTGAGGTCCAGCCTTCATTATTTTTTGAGGATATCATTTGCAACACAGCGTTTTCATTGTTTGTAGCGAGTCTTTTCTGGGCAGTTTTTGTACGACCTGATGTCATATCAAGCGCGACAATAGCACAATAATTACCTCTCATTTTAGGATAACAATCGATTTGACTTTTTGGTCCTTTTGTACGAGTGTGAATACTTTAGTATGAGATTGATGTTGGTGGAAACAGGTCAGGCGAATGAAATTAGTTTTACGGACGCAGAACTAGTGAGATCATGTTGAACATAATTGTTTGAATGACGTAGATAGATCCCGTTCGCAAGTTTCAAGGAGGAAGGAAGTGGTTTATTGCGGAGCTTATAGGAATTTGCTCACAAGTTTTCACTACCGATTGCTATCATTGATTTATAGACTACGCGTTGGTTCGTGTAAGAGGTTTCGCTGCGGCTAGAGTTCATGTTCAAAAGAAAGTAAGAATTTATTCAATCTATTGATAGGCTCGTAAAGTTTTTCAATTATGACTAAATTAACTATTAATTAGTTTTAGAGTTAGTAAGACTAAATAGTGCCTTTTGTTAGCCATTAAGTTGTGTTCGATCAAGGATTATAAGGTGACTGAAAGCATATTAGGTACTCATTTAAAAATATTTTAACTTTTATGATTTTTATTATATTTTTAAATATATTAAAGAGTAAAATAAGTACATGTAACAATATAAATACCGTACAGCTGTTTTATTGCTTGCATTCGTACAAATTTAATCATCTAATGAGAATGTAAATAATACGAGTCAATTTATAAGGCCGTTTCAGCACCTTTTTTATATGACCGTAATAAATTATGGTTAATCCTGACTTAAATGCGTATCTTTGTCTCGGGAAAGTAAACAACGTAGATTATATTTTGCTAAATGGTCTAGAAATGGCAGGACTATAGGACTTAGAAACATTAGAAGGAAATGTGTGGTTATTGCGGTTGTACTGTAATTTGTATTTTGGTCCTTTTATGTACGTCCTTTTTTGTCCTTTGGTACCGAAAAAATAAATGATAACATAATTTTAATTGCATGATCTAAATACATGAAATGATGTTTGTGGGACACCGATCAATGAGATTTAATTTTGTTCGCAAACCGTGAAGCAATCTGCATTCTTGATACGTATTCTTACTTATAAATCTTTAGACATACATCGACGTCTATCAGAATTTATTTATTAAAGACCTCGTAATAATTGGGGTAAAAGGCTCACAAAAAATCCGGTTTGGAGGTCCAACTATTATCACGTCATAACAATACCAGACGGCAGTTTATTAATAATTTCAACAGGGTCATTTTACGTAGAAGTAATGCGAGTCCCCAGCAAATGATTTAGGATCGCTTGACCTGGATATTCCGTTTGAGTTATGAGTTAATTTATATGCAGAAAATATGGTGCGGACATATGACAACGAGATTAGCGAGTTGGACCGTTCGCCTATTTGTTTTGATTACGCCAAGCTTTTAACCCAATTTGGTCAAATACCCGCCATATATTAGAATTAATGAGCCGAAGATTTTGCTTAGAGCTTAGAATTTTCTGTTATATATACGAAGGGAAAATAAATTTGTAACTTATTGGAAATAGCGTAGTCTCAGACAGAAAAAAGATTGTAATCAAATTGTTTCTCGTACATTCGTGACTTTCAAAACTGTTACGAAATAATGAAAGTGTTTTAGACGTTTTGCGACTTAGAAAATATATTGTTTTAGCCATCATTTTTAAAGAATTTTTTTTTAAGTTTGTTACAATCTTCAATCAATTAAGAAATTGACATGAGAACCTAATAGCCTGTGACAAAAAGGTCAAATTCAATAAAATATTTTAAAGTTATTGGAGTCACTTTTATATGAATAAAAACTTATTATTTACGTTTTTTTTATTTTGATGAGTAACAAGCATACGGGCCACCATGATAAGCGGCATCCAAAGCTTATCAACACGAGTGGTATCACTGGCGCATTATTTATTTACATAAGGCCCATCAACAATGTAAATACAAACATTAATTAGTAGCAAAATACAGATACAGAGACAAAGATTAGTGTTTATATAAATTATAAGATATGCACAATATATAAGATTTTTTTTTTTTAAAACCTTGTCCCGCACTAGGATTTTCTCCTGTATCGTGGGTGCGTTTACAAACACAAATTCTCACAAACACAAACACCCAGACCCGGAGCAACTACCTGCAGATCATACAAATATTTGCTCTGTGTGGGGATCGAACCCATAACACGTTGCGCAGAAGCCGATCGCTCAGCCGCTACGCCAAACGTGTCGTCAATATTTAAGATTATCATTAATTTGAAATTATCATCTTGAGACCTCAAATACCCAGTACCACATTATTGCTTAGCAACAGAATATTTGGCAGTGCGGTGGTAGCAACCCAGATGATTTTTTTTTTCAAGTTTACTGGAAATGTGGATCGCACATTACTAGTATTCTTGTTAACTCCTCGTGCTAAGTTAAATACTAGTGTTAGGAGTGGTTTCACAATGGTAGTGCAATGGGGTTCAAACCGGCAACCAAATGATTGCAAGTCCGATGCCCTAACCATTAAGCTACCGCCGCTTCGCAAATTAATAGCATAGTTCCACTACCTCAAGGGATTTGCCATTTTTTATTGGATTTATCGTACTATCAGATTCGTGTTCATTAAATCGCTTCGCGATCATCGCCGCTTTTCACATTGTGCTGACCCCACCATATCGCAATACTATTAAGGCAGAGATACATACACAGACGCACAATAGGGTCTGATTCCGATTTGCATTTTAACGCAGTTTGTGTCTGACCTAAATATTATTTCATATAATTGATACCGGTCCTTTGATACTGTAAGCGTTTGATTCCACTTAACACTGACATTTGGGATGACTGGTTTTAACAGGTATTTTATGGTAATTTATGTAAAATAACTCAAATTTTCTTCTCCTTTACGGTTCAAATATAAAGTCATCTAAATACATAGGGATCTACATTTATGTAAAGATAAGATGTTGGTGGGTGTTTCTGAAGGACAGACCTTCAGAAACACCCAGGGTTCAGAGTTTATAATAAATTTTAATATTTATATTTATGTAAAAATAAACGGCGAGGTTTTTACCACACTAGTACGCACGGTTACACTTCAAACCATATATTATACTAGCTTCTGCGTGCGGCTTTGTCTGCGTGGACTTCAGAATTGGGTCCGACCTGGATAAAAGAAGCCTATGTGTTATTCCAGACTATAATCTATCTCTGTGCAAAATTTTATCCAGATCCGTTTAGCCATTCTGGCGTGTAAGAGTAATAAACATCCATACATCCATACATCCATACATCCATACTCACAAACTTTCACCTTTATGATATTAGTAAGGAATACAGTATAAGCTGACCTTTCATTCAACCGAAAGCCAGTCCGATCTGATCTGATCAGATCTGATCTAGTTCTATATGTAGCCTGTCTTTTCAGATCTACAAATAAATTATGATTTTGAAGGCGATTTAATTTTTTCTTAAAAGTTATTTTATTTCAAAATGTTTAGTAGCGAGTAAAATTTGACGTATGCCTAGACAACGTTATCATTTTATCATTTACTCGGTCGTTCGGTGTTATTTCTAAATTTTGTGATCAGATCTTGACCAAATTTTATGGGACCACCTTTGAAGTATGACCTACCGATCAAAAAGGAATAATCACAATCGGTTCATAATTGACAGAATAATCGTGTAACAAACATATAAAAAAAATCATGCAGTCGAATTGAGATCCTTTTCCTTTTTGAAGTCGGTTGAAAAATATCTTTCTCGGATGACGGACAATGATGGACATTCTCCGTTTTAATTAACAAATCATTTTTCAATCAACCCTAAATATAAAGAAATACCTAATTCTCAAAACGGCAAGTGAGTCTTAAAAGGACCAACTCTCGAAATTACAAATTCTATAAACACCTAATTCTCATTATGGCAAATTCTATTAATGCCCAATTTTCGTAATAAAAAACACCAATTTTCTAATTCCACATCTCTAAGTATTTGCACATTTTCCAATTTCAATCCCATTAGTTTGCTTGGTGCTTTGATAGTTTATTTTTTAATTCCCGGGAAGCCATTACCGTAATATCTTGATCGGAAAGGCTTCAATTTATTGACGGCCGGCAAATGAAATGCACGTTTGCGGTGTCTCTTTGAAGAGTCGCTAGCGGTAGGAAACCTAAATGATGAAGTATCTTTAGTAGTCAATTTAATTTCAAGTTGGTTTAATAATATAACAATAACATACCATCACGCCTGGATTCCCCGAAAGGTTAGGCAAAGATTTACTTAATGTATACCTACAGCTCGCCGGTATATATATATTATGGGATAGGAGGGCAAACGAGCAGACGGATCGCCTGATGGTAAGCGATTACCGCCGCCCATGGACACCCGCAACACCAAAAGAGGAGTCACAAGTGCGTTACCCACCTTTAAAAGAGGATTGGGCCTCCGGTAACCTCACTCACTCGGCGAAACACAACGTAAGCGTTGTTTAACGCCGCCTTTCTGTGAGGCCGTGGTATCACTCCGGTCGAGCCGGCCCATTCGTGCCGAAGTATGGCTCTCCCACGTGTAAATAAATATAACAATAATTATCATTCCATTATAAGAAAAATGGACTTACCTGGTCGCCGTCCAGCCAAAATTTCATATGTCTATACTTCCTCTGATATGTTACAGCCGTTTGTCTACCAGTAAATCATTGTAAGAGTTTAATTACTTATATAGATTTTTTTTATTGTATCATCAATATGATATTTCACTACCAGAATAATTAAGGTAGTTATTAATTCTTGTTCTTCATCGTCATTGTGTCTTAAGTGTCACGAAATATTATATTCTCCAATATTATATTATGCCTCCAAGTTATTTGGTCCGTTATTTAATAAATTGCTACAAAACCTTCAAATATTAAAACAATTTGCATGTCAAACAAAATCGTATTACTACGTATACCGAAGCTATCAAAACGCTATCGCATTTAAAGCATATTAATGTCTCGAATACCATTTTCTCGACTTAACAAGTAAGGGCCAATTAAAATTTTATAATTTGTTGCGTGCACATTCTTCTTTCTGGCATAACATAAAACAATGTACGTACAAGAAAAAGTAACTTTACGTGGTATAATTATAAGGTTGACATTACAAATTACTGTGTCAAAAAATAGTTATATACCATGTACAAGAAAGTTTTAAACCTTTTATGGTAAACATAAGGTTGATATTAGAGTAGGTAAAAAGACAGAAACGAAACATTTAAATAATTCTAATATAAGTATTAATCAAGTTAACAAATCAAGTGAAAGGCTCACGAGGGGGAGGCTAAGCAGTTATAATCACACTATCAATCAATTTGTGAGCTAAAACTACGCTTGCCACCACCTTAACGGACCATTCTTATCACATTGAAACTCCTTCTATTGGGTTTTTAATGTCATTATCAGAAGCAGATCAGAAATTGAATATAAATAAAAAAAAAATAGTTTATTTGTCACCACATAGTACAGGTTCAATAAATCCACAAACTATTTATATATACATTTTGCAATGACTCTGGTGGTTGGAGAGGGTTGCACAAAAATATAGACCCTATCTCCTGAACTAAGTGGAAGCCTGTATTTCAGGACATAGTATTCAGCCATGAACTACTCTCAACATTAATTTTTAGTGAAGGAAAAATTCAATCGCGGGCAGGATTCGAATCTGCGTCTTCTGGTTAGATACACCAGACGCTCTGACCGCTAAGCCACCGCGAGTCCCACCCGCTTGATCGAATTTTGCCTTCACATTCTGAATTTACGTCATAAGGTGACGTTGGCGACATCTGGTGTATCTAACCAGAAGACGCTGGTTCAAATCCTGCCCGCGATTGAAGTTTCCCTTCACTAAAAAAATACTTTATAATCTTAGCATGGAAAATGCAAAAAAATCACAAAAGGATACTCTCAACATATTAATTCCTTTAATTAGGCATGTGTGTCACTGCTCAGTTTATACAGACATTATTATTATTATTTATTTACTTATTTTTGTTTGTTGTCTATACTTCTTCTTCTTCCTGCCCTTGTCCCTATTTATTTGGGGTCGGCGCAGCATGTCCTTTTCTTCCATTCATCCCTATCAGCCGTCACCTCATCATTCACTCCCTTTCCCATCATATCGGCCTTAACACAATTCATAATATCTGTATACATATATAATAATAACATATATATTAATAATATTTGCCCAATTTATGGAAATAGACGTTCTATGAGACAAACAAACATACAAGGCCTCATAATATCTATATTGGTACCCCTCTGGTAATGCAGGAATGATGGTTATGTTATGGTAAATATCTGAGTTCCTAATACATTATAACAGAGTTCCAAATTAGAAGCTTTAATAATTTAAACAAGGCACATATTTAATGTATGTGAGCATAAGAGCAGAGGCCGCTAACGTGTGGTTTGCAGAGATTCCAAGATAAGCTAAGACTCATTTAAACTTAACAATGTGCTAAACTTAGCTAAGTAGTCGAGATTGTTCGCGGGATGCTAGTTGAATTAATTTGTGATAAGTTTGAGACTTAGTTTTAGGTTCTATTGCACCTGAACTTGAAGCTAATGTACTAAATTATTAAACAGTACCTAATGACTGAAGAATATTAATTTTAAAGATTTCAAACGGTAATTTTAAAAGTTTCCATATTTATCAAACTGGTAACTTCAGTATTAAATAAGGCAACTATAAAATTCTGTATATATAAACATAAAACGGTCAAAATATACTTAAATTTTTCGTATAAACAAGGGTTTGGGAAATGACTTTAAATCACGAGTGAATCGGTTTCTTCTAGGCAAGCGCGCTCCATCGTAGATCGCAGTGTCGCTTAACATCAGGCGAACTGGCGGTCAAGCGTAAGCTTATCACGAATAAAAAAAAATCCGACACTGACACGAGACGTTATTATTTAAAATTGAAATAAAAATATTCTCTATTAAATATTTTCACTACCAGCCTTAGAAACAATATAGGAAAACATAACATAACATACCATCACGCCTGTATCCCCGAAGGGTTAGACAGAGGCGTACTAATGAACACCCACAGTTCACCTGGTATGTTTAGGTCCCATGTAATAGGGGGCGAGCCTATTGCCATTAACAGAGCACAAATCCAGACTCCGAGCTGCTACTGAGAATTTCATAGAAAAACTCAATAACACTTTGCTCGACCTGGGGATCGAACCCAGGACCTCTAGCGTAACAGTCGCGCTTGGGACCACTAGACTAATGAGGCAGGCAATATAGAAAAATGTTTATTAACATTTAGTGGTGGCCCAAACATCGTCTAACAACGCCGTATAAATTCCACTTCGGAGCAACAAACCGACAAGCAATAATTAATATTCAACGAAACGCACACTCGACTATCAGGAGCGGGTTCCGTACTAGTAAATTGCACGAGTTGGTCCAAGTGAGCCAATTCTCCCCACCGCGGGCGTTTGCTAAAACTTTGCTCATATTTAATTTGGCAACGTACTCGCTTGGGACTAGCCTGATTATTGTTACACGTTAAACACTATTAGTTCAAACTTTAGCTTGTATAGCATCAATATTGTCACGAAGTTTCGCGTTTGGAATTTGAATATTAATTTTCTGTCACTTCCTCTATTCAAAAATAGACTCCAATTTGTAGTAGAAGTTTAGATTGAAATCTATCAAATAGATATCATTAGATTTCTGATAACCCCACTTGGGTTATTACACTCAAAGGAAATATTGTTATAATTGTTACTATTCTCAAAATGTAGAAAGAATGGGTCACGCTATAATTATTATATTTAGGGAATGCTGATGCTTATCTATACATCTATACATCACATAAACGCAATGCTCAATACACTTGAAGATTTGTATGCAACACCATAAGTTCTAAGTCAACTTACAACAGTCTCTGCCAAAATCAATAATTGAAGCCAAACTGCATTGAACGCATAGCAACACTAGTATAATCGAGTATCAGACCTCCCTATATGATACTCCTAACGAGTCCCGACGTTAGTTAAGCAAATTTTGTGGAATTTGGCTCAAAGCCGTGTACCCAAAGTTTTGGTTCAAGTCAGCAGAGAATCGAATTAGGTATTTTCTTCTAGAATATTATAATGTACAAGACGTTACTAGAATGTGCAAAGTGGTTAAATCTATTTTCGTAGTTATATTTAGGATGGCTTGTTGATTTTCCGTGATTTGTCTTTTAGTATCGAGCTTGTCTTTAGCATTAGAATCCTGGGTTTACGGTATAATTTAGATTCATTGTAGCTAAAAAATAAAAATTATCTAAAGATATTTTTATTGTTCTAGATCATTATATAAATAGAAATTAAATAAATCATTTATAAAAGAAGCCCTCAATTTCAAAACATCATCATCATGCATCAGAAGAATCATATTGCATCAAAACTTTATCGCTAACTCAAATTGGTTCCAATAAAAACATTGAAGTTGCAAAAATTCAATCTGTTAATACCCACAACGATCCCATGGTTTGGTGCCAAGTTTATTAGAACAAATACATTGAACCAGATTCTAGTCTATTATTATCTCTAGATAAGTTTAAAGTTCCTTCACCAACATTGGATTACATAGATGCTCGTTTATCCTTAGTACACAAAGTAATTGAACTACTATATATTATGTTTTCAGGAACTGCATTAGTATTAAAAAGTTATTTTAGTGAAGGAAAAATTCAATCGCGAGCATTATTCGAACCTGCGTCTTCTATTTATTTATTTATTTACACAAGGCACATCAACAATATAAACACAAACATTGGTTATTAGCAAAATACAGAGACAAAGACTAGAGTTTATATCAATTATAGATATGCACAACATTTAGGATAACATTTCACAGTAGTTATATATTATAATTATATTAAATATGCTATTGTTAAGGTTAAATAATAATAACGTTAAAAATGAACTAAAATTGTATTATAATTTGTAAAAATAAGTAAGAATTAGTAGAAATTAATTAATATTGGTTTCGAATTTATCATGCTTCTTCTTTATAATCTTTAACCTAAAACGCGTGGGGTGATCATAGAATATATCTAAATCATACAAAACGCACCAACTATTGTATGTTGACATTAGTCTGGTTAACGGAGTATTCAAACCTAGATTTGTTCTGCATCGGGGAATGTTGAATAGGGAATTACAGTCTTCTGGTTGGGTACACCAGACGCTCTGACCTCTAAGCCTTCTATTATATTTATAATCTTAGCATGGAAAATGCAAAAAAAAAAACCACAAAAAGATTGCATTAGTTTTGTTTACACTTTACTTCTATGTGTTCTATTTACGTCATTTCAATATTATGCAATACACATATTTTGAACTAGATAATTTGGACATTTGCCAAAATTGGTTGCAGGGCGATTCTAATGTTTTAATCACTCCTGTAAAATTAAAATGGGTACAAAACTGGTAATTTTATAAATACTAATATATTATGTACTAATATATTATGTACGTACTTATCAAGATCTGTACTTTTTGATACTTTAAAAATTATCTTAGCCTGTTTACTTTCTTAATAACCATTGTAAATGTTACACCATCTAGGTGGATTTTGTTCTCATCTCCTGTATCCGACTTGTAACATGCCCGCAATCCTGTAATTAGCCTCGGTCCCTCCGTCTAAAGATTTTCTTATGTAATTGCGTTCGGGAAAAGATTCCACCTTGGAAGCTTCCAAAATTATAGCCTTAAAAAATGTTAAGGTGTATTTACTTGTAATTATTATTGTTAAATGAAGTAATCTCATTTACGTCGTTCTAATTACGTGTCTGTATAATCTTCTCAGCATTGTTCTTAATAAAGTAATGATTTTCATTATGGATTATTGTTGTTGAATGCAAAATATCGTAGAAGATAGAATGTACATTCAAGACCGAAACTGCTTTTTGCTAACTAGTTAAAGAAATAACTAGATAAGGAAATAACTATTTATGAAAAAATAAAACTCCCTATGAATGGGTGGTTATTAGTTTGTCGAGAGCCCTCCCTACATGATCGAGAAGATTGAAGACAGTCGTTTCGTAATGCCATCCTAGCATTTTCCATGATGATGATGATGATGATAGCTTTGACTGCCTCATTAGTCTAGTGGTCTACTGCTACGCTAAAGGTCCTGAGTTCGATCCCCAGCAAAGTGTTATTGGGTTTTTCTATGAAATTCTCAGTAGCAGCTCAGAGTCTGGATTTGTGCCCGGTTATTGACAATTAATTCGCCCCCTATTACATGGGACCTAAACATACCGACAAACTGTGTACATTAGTACGCCTCTAACCTTTCGGGGAATACAGGCGTGATGGTATGTATTTATGATGACAGCTTCCTGCATTCTGAAATTTTTTTACAAAAAACTTTCTACCAGTAAAATAAAAGAAAATGGTCAAATATCAACAAAAAATGCCGAATACTTTTAATTTTCTTTGTTACAAAAGTTGTAGAACAAAGAAAACAGTTGCAAAGATGAATATTGCGGCATATTTGCCCTAGCTGCTACATTTTGTAAGCAAATTCTAATCCAAACTAAAAGCATCATCGAATCCCCGGTCAGGTCACCACTTACTTCTTGTTTTCCATTTACCAATATCAAAACAAAATTCAAGCTCTGTTTCCCTGAGCTCAACTTTTTTATTTTTATTTTTCGCGTTTTTCTCCATCGCCTGATTGTTTTCCTTCATTGGTCGGGAACCATGTTTTTGTTTGCTTAGTTGTTTCATAATTATAATTATATCGTTAATTTCTTTCTAGTCTCAGACTTCGAGGAAAACATAATGTTATTATAACTGCTTTTGCTGTTGCGGTGTTTCAAGTTACTGCAAAGAAATTAATGCTTTTCTTTTAGTAATTAATTTTCAATTATGTTCTGGTTCAAATCCTTAGTAATATTATAAACGTGAAAGTTTGTGAGTATGGATGTATGGACGCAAGGATGTATGGATGTTTGTTATTCTTTCACGCCAGAACGGCTGAACGGATCTGGAATAACACATAGGCTACTTTTTATCCAAATCGGACCCAATCCTGAAGTCGCGGGAAGAAGCTAGTATCAAATATTTTCATCTTCGTTTTTTTCTCAATAGAGATCTGAAGATAAATAGAAAAATATATCTAATGGGAGAACAGAAATATGTAAAAGAAGTTAGGTAATTGACTTCCATCGACCACTGATTACCGAAATTTCATTTAGTTAACTGTTTTATTATGTTAGCTAGGTTTCTGATTATTTATAAATTGTATCAATTTTGAAATAAAACTACTTTTTACGTATTTTATCGCGTTGTATTGATATTATTTGAATCCCGACGTTTCGGATCCTTTACAGCATACAGATCCCAGGTACACTGAGGTGTTGATGGACGTCTTGATGTTAAAATTGCTAACCTTACATTTATTATTAATTATTGGCGATCCGATTTACGCAACCACTATGTATCATCTATTTCAAACCAAATATGGAGGTAAACAAATATGATCCTATCTAGTTATTTTATTATAATTAATTTCCTCCTCCATTATATATTATTATATATAAACTTTATATATTTTTATTTCAAAATATGCTAATAATAATACTATTAGATATCATACTAAATTTGATAACTTACTGTTCCGGCCTATACGCCTATTATGATAATAAGACCGTACTAACGTAGCAAGGAAGGTTGCTAATAAAAACGTGCAGGCGTCAACGCAGACATACTTGAAACCAACCGCCATCGCACTTCTCCTTTGTCGACGGCCGTGATACTAACAGCTTGTAACCTAAATTTTATTTTCTCGAAATAAGTATTCTAAATCAAAAATTACGAGTTTTATTTGGCTCCATTGTGTCAGCGAAGACACTTACCTATCCTTTGTTCCTTTGAAAGTCGCACCACGAATCTATAATATTTTAGAGATTATTATATGAAATAATCTTTGTTTAGTTAGTATTTTCAAATCTTTTTTTTTTTTGAAGTAAACAGTCCTATTTTCTTTTAAGCTACGATAGCATTATTTACGAGTATTAGGATGTTATAAACACCTTCAATTTTATGTTCATTTTTTGGCAACCTTGATGCCTTTGGGATTTCAAGTTCCCATCCATAGTACATAATAATATTTTGTTCGTAATAGTTCCGATACACGTAAGGGCACTTATTCCTCCAATTTGTAAGAAGAAATCGTGCGAAACCTTGCCTTAGGTCTCTAGAGAGTAATGCTTACGTATTCTAGTTGACTTTATAGTACAATTTGTGAACAAGAGCGACGCTGATACTTCCAAATGCGTTTTAGAAGCATCCTAAGATTTTACAAGATTTTTTTGTCATTTAAAAATAGTAAATAAAGTTGTAGCGTTATGATACTTTTTAGTATTTTTCTAGTTATTTTGTGCTCCAGTTAATTTTTTTCATTTCTGAAGTTCTACATACCCATTTATTTATGAATTTATATACCTATTCTGTATTGCAAACCAGAATTAACAAACACAACCAGAAGGATTATCGCAACCAGAGATTATTCCAAATTTCTAGCCCTTTCAACTACGACCAGAAGCACGAAAAAGCGAGCGATGTCGATTTATGGTGCACATTCCAAAAACCTGAAGAAAACGTTTTAAGTCCACTTTTATCATGTGACTGCCTCATTAGTCTAGTGGGCCCAAGCGCGACTGCTACGCTAGAGGTCCTGGGTGGGAGCAAAGTGTTATTGGGTTTTCTATGAAATTCTCAGTAGCAGCTCGGAGTCTGGATTTGTGCCCGGTTAATGGCAATAGGCTCGCCCCCTATTACATGGGACCTACGCATGGGACTAGTACGCCTCTGCCTAACCCTTCGGGGAATACAGGTGTGATGGTAAGCTTATCATGCGCACCGCTGAAATGTGGAATGCGCTTCCCGCGTAGGTCTTCTCCGGTGGATATAATCTGGGTGTCTTTAAATCACGAGTGAATTGGTTTCTTTTAGGCAAGCGCGTTCCATCGTAAGTCGCAGTATTGTTTAACATCAAGCGAACTGGCGGTCAAGCGTAAGCCTATAAAGAATAAAATAAAATACGTTCTTTTTAATATGACAGCAAAATAAATTATTACATTCCCAAGAAAACTTTAAATTTTTTGCTTTAAGCTAATTAGTAGTGAAACATTATAATTAAAAATATATATAGAACAGTTTACGCAAGTTACTTAATTAACCTTGATAAATCGCTGTAAGAAAAAAATTAAGTTTTCTAAAATTTAAGAAACTTGCTACTAAATGATAGAATTAGAGTATTTCTTTCTTTTAAAAACTTCATAACTATTAGCACCTGCTTCATAAAGATTCTCTAATTTTGACCCTGGATCACTCCTCTTCGATACGTAATTCATTTTATCTTTTCTTCCTAATCAGCTGACGTCTGTTACATGATTTGTGCAAATGCTCCTGCATCTCAACGGTGTCCAACCACTTGAGTCAACGTTTATGTACCTTTGTTTATCACCAATCTAAAGGATGATTGTATTTTTTAAGGAGAGCTGCATTTTCCTTGCCTTATTTTATGGCTTGATATCTATGCACGATTTAAAATATGTTTAACGAAATGGTTAGTTAGTTGGTTAAAATGTCATAATCTAAATATGACACTTGTATATTGGAATCTAAATCATTCGGCAAACTCATTACCTCTCAATTCGGAACCTATATTTGTCCTTCTTTGAATACCTACCTGATATAGAGATACTCTAGTGCCGATGTCTCACAGATTAAAGATTTTATATACAAGTGCAGACTATGGAATTACAAAAACGCTCACTCTCAAGTTTTTTTTTACCTTTGCCAACAGCTAAAAAACTTTTCCCCACACTGATTTTCTCCTGTTTTTTAACACATTTGTAGATCCAAAAGATTTTCCTTGTGGGAATCTAACCCTTGACTGATACTAAGTCAATGTGCCATTCGGTACATTAATATCATAACCATCACAAATTCTCTACAATAGACGTTCATTTGGCTCAAGCATTGACATTCAACATTCTATAATACATTGTGAGACATTTTGAGCACATTACTATATCACCGTATCGAGCTACCTTAATGCAACTTGCTTTTAACCTACATCGGATGAAAGCGCGCACGGCGTTATGCTCGTTTTAAGGGCGTAATCATGTGTGTTACACCGTATAACTTAAGGGAATGTAGACTTTTGGAGTTACTTGAGTTAAGTATGAGAATTTGTTTTTAATCTTATGTCGGTATGAATGGCGTTCTTAATAATGAAGGCATACCAGTAAATATTTGCTTTATCAGTCCAAATATTTTAATTATTAATTATATTTTTGGGCACAACTGCTCTCTCGGTCGTTGTGCCCAAAGAGTAGAGTAAATGTTATTTTCTGTTGGTTTTTTATATATAATTAGACGTCTGCAAACGAGCAGACGAGCCACCTGATGGTAAGTAGTCATCGTCGCCCATGGACACATGCAACACTGGAGGAGTTGCTGATACATTGCCGGCCCTTAAGAGCCTAGTATAGGCGCTGTTTGAAGATCCCCATGTCAAAGCGCAATGGGAACACAGTAGGTTTGTTGAAGAAATATGATCATAAATTCTGTAGCCACCGGCTTCTTTCCTAGACACCTCTTGGAGAAACTACAGTGTGAATTTAATTGGCCAAAATTCATATTTGGCCTGTGAACATCTTTATGACTACCCATCACGGAGCTATGCGGATGCCCACAGATTAAAAAAGACGTATACCGTTTATAAATAAATTAAAGTCGCCGATGAAGTGAAAATTAATTTATATAACCACATAAATTAATTAATTTTTCAGACAGACAGACCATAAGTAAGCTTTCCGTCAACGCTTTTCATAATATTCTGATGAATACGAATCACAATTATTATGGAAACTGCTGGTTTTAAAATTTCCAATAATTTATGTGCAAGTTATTTAATCGAGTCAGTAGTTAATCATCTGAAATGACAACACGCTTTCTCATAATTTGCTTTACAATTGTAATGAAAATTATTATTCAGCACGAGTATTAATTAAGTTGATAATTTTCCTCATGTAAATATGCCGCGCAAAATTCAGCTTTATGCATCCAGTAAACAAAGGAGAATGGCCGTTGTGAATGGGCCATTGTGTATGCTGAATATAACCATCTACGGCCATATAGGGTGAATATTAGGTACTAATGTAAATCGGGTGCTTGGAATTAACTGTGGTCAGAAATTGTTAGGCAGATTCCGTGATATCGCATAATGTAAATGTTATTGAATGAGGCTCAGATACCGAGGCTGCTCCGAAATTACTTTTATTGTACAAAAAGCAATGTAATTACCACTTATCGTTTGCTTGACGGCCGGAAAATGAAGAAAATTTTACGTTGGTTTACGATTTATGTAGTGGGTACCTACCGAATTTCGACCTTAATAACAGTGTGTTATCGTGATAATGATCTGACACAAAAATTTGAAAGATATCAGTATTGTAATAGGAAAGTAGCAATTTTAACCCTATTTAAGTACTTTATTACAAGTGAGAGATCAGTGAGTACCTACGACTCGCAGAAGATCGGTAAATGAGATAGAGAAGAAGGGCGTCCCTCAGTAGTAGGTGTTAACAGCTGTGTACTTACATACCTACCATAATATTCAGGATTAGGCAGAGGCGTAATAATGTACACCCACAGTTCGCCCGTATGCTTAGGTCCCATGTATGCGAGCCTATTGCCATTAACGTGGCAAAATTTCAAACTCCGAGCTGCTATTAAGAAAAAAAAAAGTTTTCATAGAAAAACCCAATAACACTGCTCGATTTAGGAACCAAACTCAGGACCTCTAGCATAGCAGTTGTGCTCTAACCAGTAGGCTAATGAGGCAGTTAGCTTTCAAAAGAAACGATGTAACTCGTGTAGTAGCGTAGTAAGTCACTCAACGCAAAGAAGTTCGTTTGAGAATGCACCTATTTGCCTAAACACATTTTAACTTCGAAAGTCGTCAAACAAATAACTTAAAGACTGTGTTTTAAACAATATCATCGCCTCATTAGAATTTCTACTGTATCATGGAAGTATTTAAGTCCAGTATCGAAATCCTGATATGATGGCATGTACTCGTATGACTTACCTACAACATGCAGTTCTTCAAAAAGAGTGTGAAAAGATTTTTACAGGGTCGGCAACGCGCGAGCGACTCCCCTGGTATTGCAAGCGTCCATAGGCTACGGTAACCGCTTACTATCAGGCGGGCCGTATGCTTGTTTGCCACCTTAGTGGTATAAAAAAAAACTTACAGATAGTTATTTCATGTCTAGATGTTTATGTATAAGAGAATAATTATGTATTTGTAAATGCACCTACGGTAAAGGACTAAATACAAGTTGGGAATGCTGTGTCTTTTTTTAAAGTAAATCAAAATGTCGCAAATCTTATTTATGGCACCTCGCAATAGTGATTGTTTCATTAAAGTATTTTTTTTATGGGATAGGGGGGAGACAGACCAGACTGATCGCCTGATGGTAAGCGATTACAGCCGCCCATGGACACCCGCAACACCAGAGGAGTCACAAGTGCGTTGCCAGCTTTTTAAAAGGGGGATGGGCCTCCGGTAACCTCACTCATTCGGCGAAACACAACGTAAGCGTTTTTTGATGCTGGTTTTCTGTGAGGCCGTGGTATCACTCCGGTCGAGCCGGCCCATTTGTGCCGAAGCATGACTGTTCCACGTAAGAACTAACTCTACTTTTGATAGCATTCCATAATTGGGTCCACCACTGCCTTTTCGATTTTACTGTTCCACCACCACAATTAAATTTAACTCCAATCCATTAACTTCATCTTGTTTCCATATTTTTTGGCAGTCGGGATTTTTATATTAAATTTTTTTATATTACACCTTTTAGTTTTTGATATACCTACTGTCACTCTCACAATTGATGAATCTAACGATGCCTTTCAAGCTAATATCCATCAAACCGTTTAGGTTACAGAGCGTGACAAAAAAATATACAAACATACATAAATCTATATAGGTACCTACATAAAAGAAGAACCTGACTGACTGACGTATCAACGCACAGCCGAAATTACAGGAGCTAGATCCCTGTTTTGCACTAAGAAAGGATTTTTAGAAATTCAACCACTAAGGTGAAAAGGGGGGTGAAAGTTTGTATTAAACTCCGCACTCACTACCATGCATTTGACATACACACATACATATTTAATAAACGATGACATCGTCAAAAAAATTGAGCGGTGTCAAGGGACACCCGGATGGAACGAAGTTAAAAAATTAAATAATAATAAAAAAATATATATATATATATATAAAAAATATATATTTTTTTAATTTTTTTTTTTCATAAAATTTTATTACAATTCCTTCACTAATTAATCGAAAGGAACTACTATCTTATTAGAGAGAGAGAGACAGACAGGGAAACATGCGCACGCCGCACAGCTTACAATAGCTTGCTATAGCAAAAAGTGTCGTGACAACTTTTCGTAAGAATTTTTTCCGTCTAGCCCCCTTTCACAACGCGCGATAAGGAACTTCGTTCCAATATTACAGCTGTTATTCGCTGTTGACATTTTGACAATTGTTTTCTTCCATAAAAATTTTATTTTATTTTATGTTATGAAACCTCCATGGTGTAGGTACCGTGGGCTCAGTATATTTTAGAAACAAAAATTACCTAAGTACGCAGGCGAAGCTGCGCACGGGAACTCTAGTATATATATACATACGATGGAAAACATAAACCCCTCCTTCTGTCACAGTCGGGTAAATATACATAGCGTTAATACAAAGGTATCACCCAGGTAGTGCATTTAAATTGATGTTCTTAAACTATTACATGTGTTCAATTTTATTGCGAACGTGTTGGTTTTTCCGAACATTTCCTCTTACGCCTGGGACTCGTGATAAATTGCGTATACGAGTATATGTCTAAAAACATGGCCGCGAATAGATCACATCTCCTCTTACATTCGCTCTCATAAACCAAATCTCACAATCTGAGTAAAAAATGCTGAATTTATTTAAAGCACTTCAGATGTATTTTTTTGGATAAAAAAGAATTAATACTGATTTTATAGCTGGATAAATAAAACATTCATTGTGATCGTATGCGCGACTGCTACGCTATTGTTACTGGGTTCAATTCTCAGATCCAGAAAATTGTATATTATTGGGTGTTTCAACGAAATTCTCAACAGTAACTCGGAAAAGGTATGGTTAATGGAAACGTCCCCTAGTACATGGCACCTAAACATACCAGCAAACTGTGGGTGTACATTAGTACACCTCTGCAAGGGACCGGCATGACGGTAATTATGTTATGTTAGATAAATAATTTGTGTAAATATCTGAAGTCTATAAATAAGAATCCTAAAGTCCACTCATAAATCAATACCGTAAACCTTTTCCTACAGAAAAACACCTCGGTCTTGTGAAATAAACAACATTGGTTCACAAAAAGCGATAGTTTTTACAAACGCCACAATAACGTGACCAATAAATACATCCAATATTTCTTTTACTTTCAATCCAACGAAGGAAAAACAAAAGAATCAATGAACACAACGCAAATGTGCTGTTAAAGAAACAGAACGATAGTTGGCATTAACGTGTCGGCATTTGCTAAGCTATTTTCGAATTTAGTGGGAATTTTATTTGCTATTCTATCCCCCGCAATACACCTCTGGCAGCTAGCTTTAAGTCCCAGTATTTACTTGGATTTATTACCCCGCCTACATTTCGGCAACTTCTAACACTTGGTTGTTTTGTTTCAACTTTGTTTTCCCGTTTCTTCCTTTCTTACGGACTAAATTAAATAAAGTTCTATGAGTGAAATAAAGTTGGCCGCGGCAAGTTGTTTAATTAATGCAAGTTTACATCCTTTTATAGTTAATTAGTGTTTGAAATTTTAATATTAGAACTTTTATAGTTGTACAAGTTTCAAGGATTTGTATTTTGCCTCGTGTTTGGTATTAAACCGTACTCGTAACTACAAAATAGTGAATAACATTCATTATTTCAGGTAGTACGTGGTATCTGCTCCACTTATATCGACTAAAATAATATATTACTTAAGTTTTAGTATGAAGACTATAACTACCATTTTTATGGTTCCGTACCTCAAAAGGAAAAATCGGATCCCTTATAGGATCAATTTGCTGTCCGTCCGTCTGTCTGTCAAGACCCTTTATCTCGGAAACGCGTGAAGTTATCGAGTTGAAATTAACCATAAACCATATTCTCAGGTCTACAGTCAATTAAAGCTGTGAAAAAATCAAACTTCTAAGTTAACGTGAAAAAAAGATACGACCATTTATTCCGTAAAAAAATTATATTCCGACACTCAATGGAATCAAAATTTATAGGATATTTTCCGTTTACCTAGAGCTATGAAATTTGGCTAATAATACCATCATATACTACAAGTACTAATAGGGGAAAATCTGAAAACTATACATTTGTAATTAATTATAATATGTACCTACAAATTTGTACGGATCCCTCGGTGAGCGAGTCCGACTCGCGCTTGTTTTATATTGACTCTGAAGGCAATTGAAACGACATTTTTTAATTTATATATTATTTTTTACTATTAGGTAATATCTAATTCATAACACACACAATCATTATACGCTTTAGAAAAATATAAAAAGAAAACATGCCAATTCTTTCCTGAATCAATAAAACCAATTTTCTTACTCTTATTATTCGAGTGATAGGTACACTTTTACGCTTTTTTGAGCATAAATAAAATTACAAATACAGCATCCCATAATGTCGCCTAGCTTGGGATTACATCTAGTAAATAGATATACAACAATAAGATCGTTGTCAACCCGAGATCATCTATCAACGTAACACTGCGGTCATGATCCCTGTTAAGGCAACCCTATTCAATTTGTCATCATGTTAGTCATGAGGGGTCACTCTTAGAGCCCGTTTTCATTAACTATTACAATTAATAACTCGATTTTATGAATATTCAACCATTTAATTCTTAACCTCCTTAACGGTTTCCAAATTATTGGAACTTTTTCTAACCTCTTAAATGATTTATTTGTGAAATAACTTCTATAACACAGGCTATAACGTCTTGTATGGTGTCTAGGTTCCAAACAGCGCAATATTAATGTCATTATGAGGTTTATCAATCAAGTTTGACGATACGTTTGGCGTAGCGGCTGAGCGATCGGCTTCTACGCCACATGTTGTGGCTTCAATCCCCACACGGAGCAAATATTTGTATCCCGGTATAGGTGTTAGGTATATGAGAATTTGTGTTTGTAAAAGCACCCACGATACATGAGAAAATCCTAGTGTAGAGAAACGTTTAAAAAAAATGCCGTGTTATTATACATCTCAGTTCGTTTGGTTCCATCGGTTTGTGTCTACATGGCAATTTCATTTCCAAATTATAGTTACCCAAATAAAATCATACGTTCAGAATTTAAAATTTATCGTACTATTACTAGGTACTTAACTCTGCAGTGGACGAGAAGTAACTATTACACATTTTTTAATACCGAAATTAAGATCAAGTATGTTCCAGATCTAACTAATGTGAATGATCTAGGTAATAACATAGAAACTTAGAAAATCGAACGTCAGAATGTTCTTGTTACAATTACAGATACAGAAGTTGGTCAGCAAATGTAAACGTGCCAGCCATTCACAGCTTATTTCAACCTCTCTTTGTCCTCCTTTTTTAAACTCTCGAAGAACGGAAGTAAAAAGTTGGAAGCACTCGGAATACTGCGCCTCAACTCTTTTTCTGTTCATTTTCAATGTGAATTAAAATCGTAAGAATGTATGTTTCTGCTTACCTTGTACTACAAGGAGTTTTTAATACTTGTTTAGATGTAGATGATGTAACGTAGCTAGGAATGCGTAAAAGAAATGAGAAATTATTTCTAATACCAACCTCATGACGTCACCAGACTTGAAATGAAATATTGTATTACGTAGAATAGTAGTTTGGTAACAGCGAGATTTGTTTTGAGGATTTCTGTGATTTATGAAGAAAAATGAATGATAATATATTCTTTACAAATTGATATTTTATTATGTAAATATATGATTTAGTAGCGTCTGCCCGCGACTTTATCTGCGTGGACTTCAGAATTGGGTCCGAACTGGACAAAAAGTTTAGCTTGTGAGTTATTCCAGACTATAATCTATCTCTGTGCCAAATTTTGTCCAGATCCTTTCAGCCGTTTTGCCGTGAAAGAGTGACAAACATCCATACATCTATATATCCATCCATACTCACAAACTTTCACGTTTATAATATTAGTAAGGATTGCAAAAGGTTGGACAGTATAAAATGGCACATATTAGGGGCGACCTACGTCCAGCAGTGAATCAATATACCTAAGCTAACTAGAGTTCCCGTGCGCAGCTTCGCCTGCGTACTTAGGTAATTCTCGATTCTAAAATATACTGTGTCCACTGTACCTACATCATGGAGGTTTCATATCATAAAATGTGTTTAGTCTAATTTATAAGGAAGAAAATAATTGTCACAATGTCAACAACGAATGACAGCTGTACAGCTTGAGATACACACAAACACACATTTACATCTATCTATACTTATAATAAATCTGTAGAGAGGTCAATTCTGTACATGAAATATATTTCCAAAATAACTATCAGCGGGTGATTAGTGATCGATACTGACGCCAAAAATGCAATCAGTAAAATTTTTGTCTGTCTGTCTGTCTGTATGTTCGTTATAGAAACAAAAACCACTCGACGGATTTCAACGAAACTTGGTACAATTGTTCTTCATACTCCTGGGCAGGTTATAGTATACTTTTCATCACGCTACGATCAATAGGAGCAGAGCAGTGAAGGGAAATGTTGGGAAAATGAGTCATTCATGAGAAAGGTCTCAAGCTATAAAACATCACGCTACAACCCTTAGGAACGGGGCAACGCAGGTGAAACCGCGGGCGAAGAACTAGGGAACAAAGTAACTATTCCACGCGGACGAAGTCGCTGGCAAAAGCTAGTTGTAAATATTTTTGTTAAAATAATTCTCGTTATTAAAACCATTTGCAACGACTGCATTTTAGCAAAGAACCGTTACAAAACTTCTATCTCAAAGCTATCATTATTCATAAAAGACGTGACGTCTTGATTAATGTTTAAAACAAAGTTGAAAATTTTATTTCAGATCCAGAAATGGGATGCTGGAATTGTGACTACCATTTTTCAATTCGTAAGAGACAATTTTATGAAAACTGTTGAAATGCGTATTTGAAAATTTTCTATGGCGCTGGTTCGTTGTTAATTACTGTTTGTTGTTGCTTAATAGCGTTCTTTATCAAGCTTTTAATTCGTGCACTTGGTAATTGGATAAAAATGAAAAATGTTCTAGCGTCCGTGTGTCCGGGGTGAGCGTCTTTTTGAGGCGCAGACTGGGTTAGGTTAGGTTAGTAATACGGCTCCTGTATTAAAATTTGATTGATATTAAATTTACTGATAGGCTCAGTACAGTATTCCCAAAAATTACCTATGATCTTCCAAATATCTCGAGACGTATTGATTGATGACGTCATTAATCTCTGTGTGATCATTAATCTGTCCATCATCTGTCTATATAATCTAGACATCTTCCTCCTCGGGGTTATCCCTTGAGGCGGTGTCTAGCATCGTTTGTCATATTAAGCTTGAACTAGTAGGTACAGTATGTTTGCCACATATGTACATTTCTGATCTCGGAATTTTAATCCGTAACAGGAACAGCTCGAAAAATAATCATATTTCCTTTTTTTAAGCTATTGCATAGCTTCTATCGCGGGCCTTGAGCGTGGGGAAATCCAGAAATTCCGTAACGAAAAAAACCTAACACGCTTGTCTCTTTAGTTCAGCAACCCGCCTTTAGGTGGCATTGGTTGTATTACATAAGTTGATAAAAACCAATGCCACCTAAAGGCGGGTTTAGGTGGTATTGGTTGTATTACATAAGTTGATAAAAAACGCTATGCAATAGCTTTACCGCGTCAGTCCCCGAGTGCTTCTTTTTTGAATATAAATAAATACACAAGACTGCAGTGCTTATGTGCATGTATTAACATCAAACACAATATGTAGGTACAGTAAATTAAATTAGTACTACGAAATATTTCATTAGAAGTATATTTCATATTGTTAAATTTCTAAAAACAATAGCCCGTAATAATAAAGATCTTCACGTGAATTGGGTTAAGAGTCGTCCTTTAATAACAAAACGACGCCTATTTTACGTTTCACAAAAGCTGGCTAAGCTACATTACGAGTAAATATGAAGACATCATCAAGATAAGCCAAAAATACTAAAACACAAAAGCCTCAGTCTTCAACGGTTATACAACGACAATAAGGTCCTTAACAGTCCTTAAAGTAGCAATTAATGGAACAAAGGATGGTAAGGCAAAACCTCTAATGTTTGCGGTACAGGGTGTAACAATATGTTTAGTAATTCAACTGGAAATAACCGTATACATGGTCTTAAGAGCTTCTAGTCCTGTCAGTTGAAGTTTGCAGTGGGCATGCAACTGGTTATTTACGGTTGGCAGATTCTGATTCATGGATTGTCCAAAGACAAAGGAAATTATATTATTTATCTAATGTAGATTATCAAAAATAGCATATACTATTATAGCCGATTTTTATACTAACTGCCTCATTAGCCTAGTGGTCCTAAGCGCGACTGCTACGCTAGAGGTCCTGGGTTCGATTCCCATGTCGAGCAGCATGGTTTTTCAATGAAATTCAGTAGCCGTACAGAGATTGGTTTTGTGTCTAGTTAATGGCAATATTTTCGCCCCCTATTACAGGCACTGTGAGTGTATATTTAGTACACTTCTGCCTAGCCCTTCGGGGAATACAGGTGTTATGGTATGTCAACAAGTTAATTTTGAATAAAGTATTATTATTATTAAAAAAAATATCTTTTTATATTTTGTTAAGGGTTAATTTTATTATAGTGATATTCCTCGAAACAGATTTAAAACTGCATAAATGGTTAAATAAATGCATATAAGTAATTGTTTCTAGACATTATAATATGTATCTAATTGCAACAATAATTAAAGCGAAAAGCAATTTACGCCATCATAAAATCAGAAAACATCCACTCCAAAAATTAAAAAAGCCATTAAAGCAGTTGTTTCTTAGAGTATAACAAACAGAATTATATTATTCACAGTCGAATCGTAAATTTTATAACTTCCATTCGTTTTAGCGAGAAATAAAATTTGACCTTCTTTACAACATTCATCAAGCCGTCACGGGCAAAGCTTTTGAATAATAAAAATCTTTGCCTGGAGCCACGCAACGAAGTTTCCATAGCTAAGACATACTTCTCTCTCACGGTTTTTTATAACTTTATTATAAAAGACGAGGAGTAATTTCTTACATTTATTATTATTGCCGAAATCCCATTTATCATGTCAGGTATCCGTGATAAATATCAATAACGATCCTTGTAAAATTTGTTCCTGCGGTTTTTTGTTGAGGAAAGTGAAATATGTTGTCATATTTTACCGCCGATTCAGTTTTCATGTTCGATATTTATGCATAAAAAATTTTGGTGTCATTTTTAAATAAAAATTGTGCAGATTTATGTGATGATAAATTATTTTTGATCATTGTCGTCACCCATCAATCATCAGTCCTGTAACCTGTAAACTTATCTGGATAATAAAAATAAATGTCTTCTTGTAAAAGAGAGTTAAGTTCAAATTCGCAAAAAAATATTATTTAAATTAAACAAAGATTTTCGAAACTTTGATCAAAAGTTATTTTAGTGAAGGACAAATTGGACCCTAGGCAGGATTCGAACCTGCGTCTTCTGGTTAGGATACTATAGACGCTATGATCTCTAAGAGAGCTTAGAGTTCGAATTTTTCCTTTACTAAAATAAATTTATAATTTTAGCATGGAAAATGCAAAATAAACCACAAGAAAGATATTTTATCAAAAGTTTCAATAATATATACATATTATAATAGACTGCCTCATTAGTCTAGTGGTCCCAAGCGCGACTGCTAGGCTAGAGGTCCTGGGTTCGATCCTTAACTCGAGCAAAGTGTTATTGGGTTTTTCTATGAAATTCTCAGTAGCAGTTCGGAGTCTGGATTTGTGCCCGGTTAATGGCAATAGGCTCGCCGGCTATTACATGCGACCTAAACATACCGGCGAATTGTGGGTGTACATTAGTACGCTTCTGCCTAATCTTTCGGGGAATACAGGCGTGATGGTATGTCGTTGTTGTTTCAAAAATATTGATGATATTATACTTAACAACTTCATCGTTCACCAATCTGTAATTTGGTACAGGTTGAAATAATTACAATAAGGTTACCATACAAACTAAAGAAACCTAGTTCTAATAAGGAAAGCCGTAAACTATGCCAGCCTTAGCTGTGCTAGAACATACCAAAAAACTTTACACCTATCAAACTCATTACAAGTAACTAGTTACACCAGAAACACGAGAACACAACTTCGTATAAGACATTATCGAAAACTTAAGTGATTAACTGTTTTCCAGAGTTGGTAGCAAGATGGAGGTACAATAGGCGAAAAGTTTGGCGATCCGCATATTTTAGAATGCTAATGCGATTTTGCACTTAGCTCACGTGACTTGACAAAGGGAGCTAAAATATAGGGAGAAGTTGAGAGTTTAGAAAGTTGTTTTGGTATCATCATATTGTTCGGGAAAGGGATGGATGGGACTAGAGACATTTCTTACACAGAGGTCTCAGCTAATACTATGCGGCTATATTATTAATCACTACATAGTATAAAACAACGTCGCTGTCGCTGTCTGTCCGTGCCTATGTATGCTTAATTTTTTTAACTACGCAACGGATTTTGAAGGTGAACGGTTTTTTTTAATAGATAGAGTGATTCAAGAGGAAGATTTTAAGCTATTTAACATAACGCTACGACTCTTAGGAATGGGGTAACGCGGTAGAACCATGGGCGTGTCGCTAGTTCATTATAATTTTTTGTTGTTTTTATTAGGTAAACTATGATGACAAACAAGCATTCTACCCCGTATGGCGACGGGTTAGAATACTGTTCCCCACTGCCTTTCATATAGGCATCCCGTAAGAGGGGTGAAAATATCTGACTTATTCGGTGGTAGGACTTCTTGGAGTCTACTGGCTAGCGAACACCCTTACGTCGAAGACCTTGGTGTTTCGACTTTTGAACGTAAGAGCCAGTTCTCTACGGTTGCTGTGGTTCTGGCAGTCTGCAGTCCGTAGGGGCTTTTAAGGGTTGGCAATGCATGCGTCACTCTTCTGGTGTTGCGGATGTCCATGGGCGATGATGACTACTGACCACCAGGTGGCTCATCAGCTCGTTTACCGACTTAATCCATTAAAAAATAATTTTATGGACAATCCAAAAGGCAAATGCAAAGTTTGTTAGTCTCTTTTACCCAGTAATTTCACTGAAGATCCAATCAAATTAACCGAGCACAAATCACAAACTCCGAGCTGTTACAGAGAATTTTATAGAAAAACCTAACAACACTTTTCTTGATCTGGGAATAGAACTCAGGACCTCTAGGCTAATGAGGTAATTCTACGATCTATAAAAGATTAAAAAAATTGAGTATAGTCTATTTCTAGAAATACATGAGTTCCCAAATCAAAAATTACTATACCTACCCAAAATATCACACAATACTCTATCAAAGCAAAAATCAAATTTCTTGAAAGCCTAATCAACGGTCGATTTTCCAATACGACAATATCTAGTTACTTCTTTCATCTAAAAATGATAGCCATCAGGTATTCGTTTTGTGAGCAAATTCATTCTTTATAGTGTCTAGAGATTGCAGTTTCCAGTTCGTGAGCTGTTTCTGATCTGCATTGCACAAGCCTTCATCGATTTTATCGGCACTTAGTAATATAACTTTCTTCTAGCTTGTTTAAATATAATCTAGATTAGAGAAAGTTTGTACAAAGCTGTAATTTTTTATTCTACACTTTAGTAACAACAATTTATTTTGTATAAAAATTGGACCGATTATAGCTCCTTGAGGTAAACTTTGGCTTTGGGTAATTATGATGACGATTGTTGTATTTTTATTTATGGAACGAATTTTATGAATTTTATTTATGGAAATAATATTTTTGTATAACTCAAAAATTACACAAATAGTATCTCTAATGTGCATAGATTGTCCGCTTATCTTAATAGTCTAGCGGTCGTAAGCGTGACTATCTTGGGTTCGATTCCCAAAAGTAAAGTGTAAACAAGTAAAGTGTTTGCGAACGGTAGGTGTACTGCAGTATATTTCTGCCTATTCCCTCGGGGAATACCGGCGTGATGATATGGTAGATCATCCGCCGCCTAGTTAGGTCGGGCTTACCACACTTTGTTCTCTAAAAATCTATAAACTTGCCATCATCTTAAATTAAATGATATCTATAAATAAATGAATAAATGTTAAATGATATAAATGATATTTATTACTGTAAATAGATCTTATAAGGACACTTTTATAAGTCTTTTTTTTTAAACTAGATTACACCGGCATTTCCTAACTGACGACCTCTGAGAAGAAACACCGAAACAAACTCAGAGAATCATGGTCTCTTTTAAAGTCCAGACATAATACTTAATAGCAAGTATGTGAGTTCCAATGTAAGACAATGTCTGAAATGGCCTTTAGAAGAAAGAGCCATTGCAGCTTTAAGTAAACCAGTCCCATCTGACGGCACGCATGCATCAGTCATTGGATAGCTTGACCATAATCTAGAGAGCTCAATAACCCATCGCACGACGATAGCAGAAAAGTATAGAAACTTGTTCTCTTATTCTCCTATTACTAATAACATGATATCGATTTATCTTCTGTCAATACAAAGCTCTATAACTCAATATACAATATTAATCCATAAAATATTCACCTCGCACCTTTTAAATATAATACCTCGCCGTTCCAATGTAAGACAAGAACTTAATGGGGCGAATCATTTTGGTACGCTTAAGTAATCGAAGTGGAAAGCTGATAAATTAGGAAGCATTCGGGACGAGAGATCTTGAACAATCGTCGGATCAAAGTGCTCCCGTGTGAAATATCATGATTGAAGACTCCCTCACCTTTGTTTATTAGGGATTTGAAATTTTAAATGGTAATGCTTCGTAATGCGTACATAAAGTTACTCTGAAGATAGGAAGCCAAAATCAATTCGTTGACTCAGTGCCGTTGTTTGGTGTGTACGTTATGAGTATTTTTTGTTTTAAAACAACTGCGTTTTTCTGTTTTATGCCTTGCATTTATGTATTGAAAATATTAGCATTATAAGTAATGAATAACAGTCTTTTTAGGGGGAAACCTTCAAATGGAGACTGGTCTGTGACCCACTAGTAATGGATTGATAATGAAGTGAACATGCCATGAGAATTTTCCAGATTCCTGTAGTAGCGGATCCTCTCTTGTTTTGATATGACCATCAGTCAATGAAGCAATTAATTTATCATTTACAATTATTATAATCTGGGTGTCTTTAAATCACGAGTGAATCGGTTTCTTCTAGGCAAGCGCGCTCCATCGCAGATCGCAGTATCGCTTAATATGAGGCGAACTGGCGATCGACCATAAGCCTATCACATATAAAAAAAACAGAAGAATTTCCTCAGGTTCTGAGAATTATTTTAGATTTTCGAACTAAAAAGCTATCTTTGCATGATGGCTGACAGGAATATGGCAGAAGAGTTCACAACAAAGATTTATAATCAACAAGAGTAGCTTTTATAACAAATGTAGCAATCATATAAATAATGCCTTTAAAAACAATGACGTAATTTAACATTTCGGTACCAATTTCAATTTATAATTTGATTTAAATAATTTCGAAAATGATTTTATGCAAAAAGCAATTTATGTAAATGCTCGGTTGAAGATTACAATTAAAATAATCTTGTTATATAAATTCGGTAAGGGAATACAGATTTCAATAAAGATTTTTGAGAATAATAATGGTTGGAGAATTTCAGCGTTTCATGCTGAATATTCCTTGGTTACACGTTCGTTCATTTGCGAGTATTGGTATATAAAGAGAAATAAGTATTTTTTTATTTTATCAACAACTTAAATCAGTTATGGCGGTGTGTGTTACTCTTCAAAATAAATAAATTTAAATAATATCTATCTTGTTTCGCTAAACGAGAATATACCGTATTATCCCGCCTGTATTCCCATGAAAGTTAGACAGAGTTCTATGTAGTTGTCTACACACACAAGTGTAGTAGCAAAAGAAGGTACAGGCACAAAACCAAACTAAGCGCTGTTTATACCAGAAAGGATTTCCAATGATAATGCTAATATAAAAAAATAATGTAATTAATTATTACTAGAATTTTTCTTTGTCGGTCTGTATGTTTGTATGAGCATCACGCAAAAACGATTACACGAAATTGGATGCTGTTTTCTCAGTTGTATTGGTAGAGGTCTATCTTATAATTTGATGCATGTTTTACTTTGATATGCCGCCTAGAAACCATAAGTATTATGAAACAGTATGTAATAATTCAGACAAAATTTGGCCCGGCCTGTGTAATCCCTACCAAGAAGGATCCTCTTGGAAATCTTATATTTGCAGAAGTGAAAGTAATCGCTGATACCCACATTTACTTTATACATAAAAATATCTAATATTCTCTATTATAAAATAATGTAATGTTCTCCTTCCCACACAAAATCGTTGTAAGTAAAACAAACAAACATCCAGATAATAATTATATTCATGAAAATGCTATACGAGGTTTCCTTATTAGGGACCCGTATAGATACAACACGTATCTTTTATTTACATTAAAAAAATAAATGCTCCAAAGAAGGAAAACTGTCAAAATCTGCATATTGTTAAATTTCTACCTTCGCCTACCTTCTTTTTCTAATTAGTCAATGTTGTCATAAAATAACACCAATGTAATGAAACGGAAGGACACTGGCCACTGCAAGTGTTATTACTAGCGCAGGGGTCAGAGAACTCTTAACATATTGTAAAAGTATTTTATGTCAATTGTTATTATTGTTATATTAATATAATGTATTATATACCTATTTTTAAGAGACCAGCGGACCGAAATTCTTTTACAAACATAATACCGAAATAAATCATAATTCAAACACAATTTAATCAAATGTGTTATTATTCGGATTCCGATACCGCTAATCTATGTTCTTACGATACCATTTTGTCCAAAATACTTCAATGGAAATAAATATAAGCGAATGCAATTTTTGATAAAATTACCTTCATTTTACCAAGTTTGCAACGATTTTCCAATCTTCTACATATTTCCAGAGAAGTAGAAGTGGGCGAAATAGTACGGTAGGATCCTAGATTGATGGTATCCAAAATCCGAATAATAACATAGTTTGACAGAATATTGTCTGGATTACGATTTATTTTGGTATTACGTTTTTGTGGGCAATTCAAGCTTTGCCGGACCCTTAAGAGATCTTTAAGGTTGACGTAATAAAATTCCTCGTTTCTTACACATATACATCAGTAGATTTTTGTTAATTGAACACACTTAAAAATTAAATTTACTTAGAAACTATTGATTTTCGGCCACACATGGGGGAGCCTATTATAGCATTTTGGCTCCCCTATAACATCTTGCCATATGACATACACAAATACATTCGAAAAACATAATCCTCCTTCTAGCACAGTCGGAGAAAAAGTCACCGTCTTAGGAACTGAGAGTTCAACGAATGAACAATGGTTAGTATTACATACCTATAAGCACTAACTGTGACAAGTGCAACTAAACTAGGTGACGCAATTGATAAGCGTAAATATTAAAATAACTACGAACCCCTCATAGCAATAACAATAGAACGTAAGCGAATAAGAATGGCGAAATATAGAAATAAGCCGACATACAAACATTACAGAAAATTCTTTCTGCGCTAATCAGTAGGTACCGAAACTTCCCGTACGGAGGCAGTTTATCACAACTTCCCAACAAAATTTCTCTTTTGTGACACCCAAGTAATGGTAGGGTAACCATGAAAACGTAATATATTGGACAATAATGTACAGTGTACCGTTTTCCTGTAGCGTTTTGGAGATACCATATTTTAGTGCTGAGCTGACACGTTTCTCGAACAAACATGTCAGTTTTTTATCGGATATTTTTATATATTTTTATGGTAAAATGTTTTGTTTTTAAGTACCTACTGTAAATCTAAGTCTTACACCACGGAGTACTTTTGTAATTGTTGTGTCATGTCATCATTGTTTTTGTGAAAAAACAATTATAATTGTTATGGCGTTTAAAATGTAAGATACTACATTGTTTGTATCACTCTCTAAAGAATACAGTATCAATGTCTCATGTTCCTTAGTCTAATATAATTTCTGCAGTTTCTAGCGTTGTCAAACTGCTGTATTTAATCAATCTTTGTAATACGGAAGATCATTGTTACGCAAATAATTTTAAATATTTTTCTACTTTTTAATAATTACAATGTCTGGAAAAGTGATGAAAGTTCCCACTGTCTTTTTGCCATTTAATTCGGGATTTGTAACGAATTATTGTAATAGAAATATCCCGTTATTATTTTTAATGTATGCACCCTAGCACAGTCACTATAAGTCGAGGTTACTAACAAATAAATTGCACAGAACCGTCGCACGCTTCCTGCGGCGCCATAATTAAGGTGACACAAAAATACGGCGATGAGCTCTCTAGTGAAGATGTCCCTGTCTAGATTATATATTTGCTTTCATATTTTAGCTGGCTTTACAGTAATTCATAGAACTTTAGGTATGCTGGAAAGAGGAATGAATTATTCATTTGCCAGTTATTTTTTTAATTATCTTTGACTGCCTTACTCTGACTCATTAGTCGGCTGATATAGAGGTCCTGTGTTCGTTTCCCAGGTTGAGCGTGTTATTAGGTTTTTCTGTGAAATTCTCAGTAGCAGCTCGGAGTTTGGTTTTTTGCACGGTTAATGGCATAGATTTGCCATTTGGGACCTAAGCATACCGGTGAATGCACTCCTGCCTAACTCTTCGGGATTACAGGCGGTATCTATATTTATATATACGAAAGAAGAACCTGACTGACTGACTTATCAACGCACAGCCGAAACTACAGGAGCTACATCCCTGAACGCCCTGCCGAGCACTAAGAAGGGATTTTTGGAAATTCAACCCCTAAGGTGGTGAAAAGGGGGGTGAAAGTTTGTCAATTTTTAATATGGATTTATGAAATTCGGTATTCAGTAGCTTAGTTAAAAATCAAAAAATACATTTTCCATAGGTTTTTCAATACCTAAGGGTGTAAAAGAGTGGGTAATAGCAAACAAACTTCATCTTTTCCATTTTATGATAATGAAACCTCCATAGGTACAGTAGACACAGTATATTTTAGAAACGAAAATTACCCAAGTACGAAGGCGAAGCTACGCATGGGAACTCTAGTATATTATAATTATTATGTTATTCCTATCATCTAATCTACAAAATCTAATAGGTCCCTATGACGCTCGAGTAAATTCCTATTTAGCATAATGTGCTCCCCATCTATTACGGGCTTTGCTAAATTAGTATTTAATATCTAATTATTAAAATTCTTAATTTGACTTTATAAACAGCATACTCGTAAGTTAACCATCAAGACACCAATTTTCAAAGCGTTCATAAATTCGGTAACGCTAATTTTCTATCGAATTTTGCACGCTTCAGTGCTCACACTCACAAGCATCAATTCGAATCAAGTAACCCCTCCAATGCCTCGCGATCGGTTTAATGGGTTGGATTATTCAGCTATTTTAATCATGTTTTTTTTTAAAGAGTATCTATGGAGTTTCTTGCCGGTTCTTCTCCATAGGTCCCACTTTTTGGAACCGTGCAATAAGTTAGACTTTTCAAAAGTACCTTTTTAATGGTCTAATTGAAATAAATAATTTTGACTTTGACTATCCAAGAAAATATTCGTACTTATTATATGCCTCATTAGCCTAATGGTCCTGAGCGCGACTGCTACGCTAGAGGTTCTGGGTTCGGTCGAGCAAAGTGTTATAGGAAATGAAATTTTCAGTAGCAGTTCGGAGTTTGGGATTTGTGCCCGGTTTGTGGTATTAGGCTTGCCCCTATTATGTAGGACATACATACAGACTTGATGGTATGTTAATAAGGCGAAACCTTTGTACGTATCTACAGTAGATACATCTTCATAGCCTTTTCCGGACTTCTTCCTCGATTTCCAGTGTACCCAAATAAGGCTGAATGTCAGTAATATTACTTGCAATGAGACTTCCGTACTCCAATTTATAGGCTATACCGATATCATATGGATAGACTGATTAGCAAGCTTTTTGGCCTTCTGACTATCTCTATTAATTGGCATAGATGTTCGAATGACTGATGGCTTTACGCGCGTGCTCTCCAAAGCACAGAGGGTCCGCGATGTATGCACCCATCTATGTAATGACAGCGAGAAGTGCAGCTTAACCTTGCATATTGAATAATCAGTGAACTTACTCGCGACCTCCTCCTTGATGCTTACTTCAAACAATAATCTCTTAAATCACATACGTTTACCTCACAAAATTTTCAAACCTCAGTATTTTTTTATGGGATAGGAGGGCAAACGAGCAGGCGGATCGCCTGATGGTAAGCGATTACCGCCGCCCATGGACACCCGAAACACCAGAGGAGTCACGAGTGCGTTGCCGACCTTTGAAAAGGGGTTGGGCCTCCGGTAACCTCACTCACTCGGCGAAACACAACGTAAGCGTTGTTTAACGCCGGTTTTCTGTGAGGCCGTGGTATCACTCCAGTCGAGCCGGCCCATTCGTGCCGAAGCATGGCTCTCCCACGAAACAAATTTATTTATTATATTAATTATTTTACTCCAAAACATATTTTATTTTATTACGTTTCCGAATTATAAATCAAACGATTTGTACATAGATTGATTATAGTTACAAAACCTCATATTTTGACTTCCTCACGCAGAGTTAGGCAAGTGATGCTTTATAGTCCTTATTCTAAGAGACGATGAAATGAATGATGTCATCTTAGGATAACGCGTGAGGAATACCATTAGAATTGCTATCGTCTAAAGGCTGTGGTTGCTGTTTGCGATCAAGCGGCCCGTATGCTCATTATTATCATAATACAACAACAAAAAACAATCAGATATACAGCTTGACAGCAAAAAACGTCAACTTCCACAAAATAAAAAATGGCGCTGCAGCAATCACTGTCAATTTCGTTGCAAAAACAAGAGCCCTTGCCAATATCCGATGGAGACGTCAGTTCCTTTCCCCAAAATCCAAATTCGTGATTGAAAACGTATTCAAGCGTCGATAGTTTTTATTTTAAAACTTGTGTCAAACGAATTTCGGTTGGCGGACGGCGAAGTGAAATTGGTTTTCCACTTTTGAGTCCCGTTCCGTATAGATTTGTTTTGTTTTTATTCGTTAAAACTGACGCTGAGTGTGTCAGAGTATTGTCGGGCGGACGTAGCTTCGTTAAAGAGACGTGGATTGTATCAAACATTGGATTTGTATGGACATGGTTTTAATTGAAAGATTTATTGTTTTGGATTTTAAAGTCATTATGTTTTTTACGTTCATGTATACTCAGCATGACGCATTGATTCCCTGAAAGGCTAACGTTTCCAATAATAAACAAGCTTTTATTAGAGCTGATATAACAGGTATAGATATTACTGTACAGCCACAGTTTGTCGGTATATATATAGGTCCCAGCGGGAGCCCAACGTCTTATGGGCGAGCCTAATGCCACCAACCGGACACTAATCAAAACTCACCAAGCGACTGCACTGTATTCAATAAAGTTCAATAGACGCAAATCGCATTGGTCTATAAAGCAGTTCTTGATATTATAGGTAATATATTTTACCCGTGTCTATCTTGCTCGGTGGTTCTCCTCCCAGGACCTCTTGGGGTCTGACTGGCTGGCGACTACCCTAACATCGGAGTCTATCGTAAAGCACCTTGGTGTTGTGTTGCTGCAGCTCTGACATTCTGCAGTCCGTAGGAGTTCTTAAAGATCGACAACGCATCAGCAACTCCTCTGGTGTTGCAGGTGTTCATGGACGACGAAGACTTCTTACCACCAGGTGGCTAGACTACTCTATTTCCGACCGAACAAATAAAAAAGCGTAACGTCCGAAGACTAAGTATGGCTATGGTGATGCCCATTGGTTCATCGAACATTTTAAACGTAGGTTTTAAGGGCAGCATATCCCAGCAGAAGTTATTTCATTTTATACATAGCTGGAGGGTTTTCCCATATAGTAGGAGAAATTTCCATGAAAGGCAAAAAAAAATGCGCATATATCTGCTTGCAGCAGTATCCACTCCACTGCCACTATCTAATCTATATTGCAGCATTTATTCTGCAATGTTAACTCGTAAATTTAAATGATAGTGCTCCACGTTGGGCTCTATCAGTTCTTTACAGATCACTGAATGTGCTCCGTTGGTGATCCGGTTTTGTTTTAATGGTGTTTAATATCGGTAGTATTGGAGTTTCCACGATGTTAGAAGAGTTCCAATTTAATTTGGTATTTTTGAGTACTAATTTATATTGACATCATTAATTTTTTTTAATGGAGTTAAGTTTTTCGTCAACGTCACCAGTGAATTTACGCTAATTCTGCACCCTGAACAGTTGTCCTCTCCCAATGACATTATTTATATAGTTTACAAAGTAGGCTTTTTCTCTAAAAAAAATGGTCAATAGGCAATCAGTTGACTACTCTTTTTTGAACTATATCGCTGTTGGTTGAAGAATTCAAATTCCAAGGTTAATTTAAAATAAATAATTAAGGTTTTAATACTAATGATGCTAATTGCCGTAAGAAATATTTATACGGTGGCGAAGAATGAAAATTGGTCGTTCTATAAGAATAAAAAATAGTCGGTAAATAGTAATAAAAATTGGTTGATCAAAACAATTGATCATGAACTGATTTCTGAGACTTACGCGTACTTGCGTATTTCAACATGAATATGACTTGATGATTTCTATCAAGTCACATAGATTCTCAGACGAATTAATTTCAACAACTCGATCTTTCGCTATTAACTCGATTTTTGAAATACCGACATACAGAATTGAAAAATCGAATAAATAATCTTAGAGCGCTAGATTGACGGCAAAGTGTCAGTGACACCTACATAGGGAGCGGAGAGCGGAAGCTGTCGAACGCCGTCAGTGTCAACTGCCAAATGCAGTCAACGACATGCGACGTGCGACGCCATGTTAAATCATGAAAATTTTGTGCCATATTTGTCTGCCATAGAGATGAGAGCTTCGAGTGTATGGAGTAAGATTGATATAGTGTGTGAGACACAGTACATGGAAGAAACTTGAATTCAAAAGATGATGCAGTAACAGAAATTGGTAAGATTATGCGTAGTTTTATGCATTTTAAGTACATACAGTCAACAGCAGGTATACAAAACTGTCATTGAATCGATTTACAATTTAATCTCCAAATAATATAGTTTATTATCCATTATTTGACAGTTTGTGGTAACTTGATATGCCGAACATGCTTCCTGCGTCTGTATTTCCGAGTACGTACAACCAGAATCTATTCAAAAGTAGGGTGAATAGACATCTTCTGTGTATGCTCACTCCACCGTAGACGTCATCTTTGCCCCGGAGGCAAGATTGAGGTCAAGAAGTAACCCATTTTTAATAAAAAAAGAGAAAGATAATCATGTATGAATGAATGTTACTTACCCAAATCGAATAAAATTGATAAATGCAATTCACTAAAAAGGAGCAGAATTGCCTAGAAGATTTGTCTAAGACAAATCACAATACGGGATTCCCCACCCATCTACAATTTCGAGCATAGCAAATACGTGCGGAAACTTTACATAGTGATCAAACACGTGATTCAGCATAAAATATGCGCCCTACCCTCCATATTAAAATAATATCGGTCCACAAACGCTAGGATTTACCAAATAGTATTCCGTTTGCACAAACAAACCATAAATTTGGAGATTTAAAATGCTTTTATCTCTTTGTTTGCCTCCTGTTTGGCGCAATACCATGTTGAATACAAAAGTTGTGCTTAAAATATCAGACCCCAATGTGGAATACGTTTAAATGTGCGATTTCTGATATGAATATCTTAAATTTGAAAAGGAATCGTTGGATGAATGGGCTGTATATCAAAGACACGTAAACGATAAAGGAAAGCAGCGATGGCCTTGGGGTTAAGAATGTCCACTAACTTGTGCCAAGTAGATATAGCGCATTGAAAAGGTGGATTTCATTTTAGCAGTATTTTACCATCACGGAACCCAATTTCTAGATGCTCAATATCTTAAGAATAAACTGGTTGTTAATCTTTTCAGGCTTCTGGTTCAACAACACCCCTCTTTTTGCGTCGGGGATAAAAAATATAATTACAAGGAACAAAAAATACCAGGCTGTCATAACTTACAAAAGTATTAAGTGGCAGATTTGGAAAGCAAAAAGCCACGATAACAGCGGGGACGTCGTTTAGCGTTATAGCCTAACTTCTAACGAGGTGTCATAAACCGAGTATTTACTCGACGAACCTCCGTGTGGTGTTCAAGGTAAAAATGTACTGTACGATCGTTACCTTGAAATCTTGTGATGTAACTCCTTGTTCAGTTAGTCCCCTAGTACCTATCAATGAAGATTCTTAGGTGCTTTTATGGAGTGTGTTCGAGAAATCTGGTTCTTTTCCTATAGGAATTATACTAAGAAATTATGTAATAAAAGTGGATACAAATCATAAAACATGACACCTATGACAGAAGCCCGAAAAAGTAGGAGGTTTAGTAAGTCTAGAAGCTAATATATATTTAGAAAATAATTGCATTAATGATAATGATGATGGCATGATAAATAGTAATTAGATTGAATTGATAAACTTAGCATATAAAGGAACATCATAATATTTTATATTATGCAGTTAAATAAAAAGTATAGGAATAAAGCAACACGTAGAATGAAAACAAGCCTCTTTATTTCTGAAACCTTATTATTCCAACCGAGAGACCTAAAAAAGAAAAATTAGGACATCGCAAAATATAATACAGACCACGTAAAAAACAGAGACTTTCCACCTAAAAAATTCGCACCTCTGAATTTTTGTTACATTGCCGACGACCTAAACAAAAAAAAAGTAATGTAGGAGCTTTTTCGTCATTGTCAGGACCCGAAGAAAGTTATTAACTTTTATACGTAGTGTCGGAGAAGTGACAATGAAAATAAATTGCCTATTACGACTGTCTTTATTATTTTAATCTATTTTACTGTTTTTAGGGTTCCGTAATGTTCAGCCCGTTTGCCGACTTAATCCATAAAATACTATACATATATTATAACTAGCTTTTTGTCCGCGACTTCGTCCGCGTGGAATAGTTACTTTGTTCCATATGAACTTTCATCCTCTATTTCACCCCTACATAGGTCGTAATTTTCGTAGGGGATGCCTACATCATAGTAGCTATATGCATGCAAAGTCTCAGCCCGATCGGTTTAAAATTTACAAAGTTTCATACAAACTTTCATCCCCTATTTTATCCCCTTGGGGGTAGAATTTATCAAAATCCTTTCTTAGCGGATGCCTACGTCATAACATCTACCTGCATGCCAAATTTCAGCCCGATCCCTCCAGTGGTTTGGGTTGGTTGATAGATCACTATGTCAGTCAGTCAGTCAGTCAGTCACCTTTGAGTTTTATATATATTAAGATATTACTATGACTCATGTTTAACAGTGAAATATTGTTTGTTCTCAGGTACAGTGAATTCACTAAAATCCCTACAAATACACGTGCCTAAAGCGGTACTCACAGGCCACGACGCCGAACTGATGTGCAGCTACGAGCTGGAAGGGGCACAGCTGTACTCCATCAGATGGTACCGAAACATGATTGAATTCTACCGGTTTGTGCCCAAAGAATCACCTGCAACCAAAGTCTTCCCCGTAGCTGAGATCAAAGTTGATGTAAGTAAAGAAACCGATTAGTCTAATAACTTAAAATAATCACGTGGGTCAATATACCTTATTTTTTATTTTACTACATAATAAGTAGGTAAATAATTTGTCATTGTATTGTATCTTGTGTCATCATCATCATCAGCCTATAGCAGTCCACTGCTGGACATAGGCCTCCCCCAATGTGCGCCATTTCACTCTGTCTTCGGCTTGTCGCATCCAGCTTCCGCCAGGAACCTTTCTATATCTTGTCTGACGTACAATAATTATTCAAATATTTTTGTTTTTTTTTTAAAAACGTTGCCTCACATTAGGATTTTCTCCTGTATCGTGGGTGCGTTTACAAACACAAATTCTCACATACACAAACGCCCAGACCCGGAGCAACTACCTGTAGATCATACAAATATTTGCTCCGTGTGGGGATCGAACCCACAACACGTGACGCAGAAGCCGATCGCTCAGCCGCTACGCCAAACGTGTCGTCATTTTATTTCAATTAGACCATTATTATATTTATATTTGAAACTAGCTGTAGGTACTTTGCGGTTTCACCCACTAAAAAATGACAGACTTTCATACAAACTTTCACTCCCCTTTTCAATACCTTAGGGGTTGACTTTTGGAATATCCTTTCTTATCGGATGCCTACGACATATAAAGAACACACACTCCAAGTTTCAGGTCTTTACGATCAGCGGTTTAGGCTGTGCGTTGATCCGTCAGTCGGTCATTCAGGAGAAAGCATTTTATATATTATATACATGTCAAAAACTAATTGCACGATTAATTAATAATAGGCCTTAAGAAGAAGAGCCGTAAGAAACTCCATAGATACTTTTAATCATGATTGCGAAATGTCAATTTTGCGTACCTTAGATTCTAACTCCAGACCTGTGACTAGGCAGTAATCCAATCCAATGATCAAATAACTAGGCTATTACTTCTATAGTATGGTTTAAAATTAATTAATGTTTTATTTCTTAGACTGCTTCAGATCTTGAGCGCTAGAACTGCTACGCTAGAGGTTCTAGGTTCGATTTTCAGGTTAAGCAAAGCGTTATTGGGTTTTTCTCAGTAGCAGCCCGGAGTTCGGGATTTGTGCCGGCTTAATGGCAATAGACTTTCCCCCTATTACATAGGACCTAAACATAAACGTAAATTGTGGTTGTATTTTAAGCTTTGGGAAATACAGGCGTGATGATATGTATGATTATGGTATGTTTTATTCCTGCAGGTAGCAGCTTCAGATCAAAACCGCGTGGTGTTAACAGAGGTGGACCGCACGCTGACAGGAGAGTACCAGTGCGAGGTGTCTGCGGACGCACCACTCTTCCACACAGACATCAAGGCAGCTATGATGGTAGTAGTTGGTGAGTTCCTTAACTTCAAGATGAAATATTTATTTTTATTGATTATGTCGGCAAAAGAACAGACGAGTCACCTGATAGTAAATAATCATGGCCCTGCAAAACCCGAGGAGTTGCTGATGCATTGCCGAGCCTTAAGAGACCCTACGGCCTGCAGAGTGCCAGAGCCGCAGCAACTGAGGGAGAACTGGCTTTCACGAGCAAAAGTCGAAACACACACTATAGTACTTCACGACAGACTCCGATATAAGGGTGGTCGTCAGTCAGTCAGACCCCAAGATGTCCTGTTACCAAGCAAATAAGATATTTTCTATAACAAAAAAAAAATGAATCGAAATCGGTCCATTCGTTTGGGCGCTACGATGAAACAGACAGACACACACACAGATACACACTACAAACTTATAACACCCCTATTTTCGTCGTCGGGGGTTATCAAAATTTTTCAGGACTAGATCAATTTCAGCCAGATGTTTTCAAAAACCTTTACTTCTAATTCATTCTGTAGGTAAATATTTTAAGGTTCCGGCATTTACATAAATAAATTGCAGTGTTTCCTTCGCAACCGGAAAATATAGAGTTAATGTCTTGTAAAACAAATTTTCTTTTAAATTTTTCCTTTTCTCCTTTGAGTAATTTGCCAGCTTTTGGGAGAACAATAAAAGATAGGAGTTATTTTATTTAATAATGTTCATTCCGTTTCACTTTGTTTAATTAGGCTTTCCGCTAATCTGTTAATGGGAGCAATAAACTTTTTGATTAACGACTTACGGCATATGCAAATTTTTGCAACATTAAGGGTGGGTTTACCCATAATTTTTGAAGGTTGGTAAAGGATTTTCTACCAACATAACAGGATCACGCTAATGCATATCATGTCGGGTTAGAGTCGAAGGGAAGAGACCGTGTTGCCAATCTATAAAAATATATTTTTTAACCAACAAAGTACAATATATGGAATGCCAAAACCGTAACATGAATTATTCGCTTAAAATTTATTTATTTCTTAGAACACAACTATCTTTACAGGATAACCCAAATGGTTGTGATTAAAAATATTCTTAATTAACGTAGGTAAAGGAAAAGCGAGTAAAGGCAATAAAAAACTTAGGCAGATATGTACCTACACTACCTTCGTACAACAACAGTATGTCACGCGATATGTAGGCCTTATGGAACCTAATGCCATCCATCGAGCACAAATCCAAAGTACTGTTGAGCATTCCCTAAAAGTAAAACGCAATAGCCCCAATAAAGTCTTAATAGTTAATTTTCCCCTACCTCATTAGTCTAGGCTTAAGCGTGACTGCTATGCTAGAAGTTCTGGGTTCAATTCCAAGGTCACAGATAATTTAATACGTACTATACTTTGTACCCAGATTGTGTAAATATGTGAATGGGATTTTCTATGAGATTCTTAGTAGTTACCCGGTTTTTTTTAAATTGGGCAAAAATTAGTTCCTTATGAACTGTGCAATATTCACGCCTTATGTTATCATTTCGAAAATAAGTTCCCAAATTATATAGTTCAAAACAAAAGCGTCCGGTTATCAGCCAGGAAGGATGAACGGCCACCATCTGCTTTCCCAAAACCCTTTCGCAGAATCTTTTATTAGGATCTCCGAAATATTGCATATTCACAACACAGCTGCCATTTTGTCGGAAAAAATAAACGGCCAGCTTCGATTTCATCCAGTCAGTTCTAATTTTGAAATTTCAAAATTCGAGCCGCTTTGAAGACAAAGGTTTACGCCAAAAATATTTTATTAAAGACTGGTCCGTAGTGTCGAAGTGAATACCACTTCGTCATTTTGAGTTTTAAAAATTAACAAAATGAACGAAAATGTGCTCGGATTTAAATGTCTTATTTATTGCTCGGATTTAAAGTCTTTATTATTATTGCGATGGATATTATTATTTAGATTTATGGTATGTTTATGTATATAAAAAAGTTTACTTTTTTTGTACAGAGCCTCCTCTAGCAAGTCCCAACGTGACGTCAGACCGCATCTCGTACATCGGCGGGGACCACATAAGGGCCAACTGTTCGTCGCCGCCGTCACTCCCTGCGGCCAATATCACGTGGTTCGTCAACGAGCAAATGGTGAGGACTTTATGACGTCAGATAGTGGAACCAATCACCTTCTTGCTTAGATTCAAATCTATCCAGATCAAGTCTATCCTGAGTCACTGCTGGAGGAACTTGAATCAGAGGCTGTCAACAAATTGTGTCACCTGGTAACAATAGTTCAACAATGATTTACATAAATTAACATATAAGTTGGTAGTTTATGTTTTACATTTAAAGAAAAAGTTAAAACCGAAAAAGAGATAAAATCTCAAAATAAAGATAATTAATTAATATATACGTAATTTATTTTTTGCATTCCTATTTGTTTTACAGTATGGGGTCAGGTCAGGATTTGTTTATAAACTGCTTATAAACAGGAGAAACATAATCGAAACAAATGTTGTCGAAACTTGTCACACTACAACCGTTCCGATTCATCGCTTTTAGGGACATTGAATGCCAATGAGCCATTGTGACCTGAGGGTTCGATTCCCAGCAATTCAGCAAGCTAGCCACCCTGAGAGTTCAACAAAATATTATATAACATTCTCAGTTGTAGCTGGGAGCTTGGATACGTACATAGGACCAGTCTCAATCAGTCTCAGCAGTGAATCTCTGCTTCATGATCATCCTATCAGCCCAAGAAATCTACTGCTCAACAAAGACCTCCTCAATAGACTTTTTCTTTTTATGTGATAAGAGGGCAAACGAGCAGACGGATCGCGTGATGGTAAGTCGTTACCGCCGCCCATAGACACCCGCATCACCAGAGGAGTCACGAGCGCGTTGCCGACCTTTTAAAAGGGCCTCCGGTAACCTCACTCAATCGGCGAAACACATCGTAAGCGTTGTTTGACGCCGGTTTTCTGTGAGGTTTTCTCCGGTCGGGCCGGCCCATTCGTGCCGAAGCATGGCTCTCCCACGTAAAACTTCCTCAAGGACTGGTTATATTCCACCTGCATCTAAAGGCTCCCAGAGACTTTTACCAAGTTGTCTATGAATCTCGTTAAAGGTCATCCCACACTGCATTTTCTGAACTCTATTTGTATCAGTTCTACGAGCTTTGAACATTTCTGCTTAATCGGTAGGATCTTTCAACATGTACATTGGTCTAACAAGGTTCCTTACTTACAGGTGCCCGGTTTTACAGCGAACCACTTGCTTAACTTCACCAATGGGTACGCCTCTAGTTTAGCAACGCTAGAACTGGAAGCAGCAGTGCATTCCCCAGTGCCTACACTCATGATACGGTAAGCTATTCAGTGGAGAAATACTGGACGTAAGCCTATTGAGAAATCGCTGATTGTGGATATCTTAACAAATATTTGGTTCTACAGGGAACGGCATCAGATAGCAAATTTTAGTAAAAATACAATATATAATTCCGATCTCGGCTAAGTCTAACCAGATTTGGCTGAATATTGTTATTTTAAATGAAGTGGCACCCCGCACACCAAGTGCAATATCAATATCCTAAGGATAATCTGGTTGTAACACTTTTCAAGCTTCTGACTAGCACTAACCATTGTCATAAGTGTATATGTTATAATGATAACCAGGATCGACGGTTAACCTACCCTCCAAGGCACAGTGGACTCTCGATATGACAAAAATGGTCCCCGATCCATGAACTGATTGCGCAAGTTGCACATCGTTTAAGGCAGCAACAATCCCGTTTTCCAATTTTTAATAAGAAAGCTATCGAAATACTTAAAAATAAAATCTTAATCTTTAATAAAGAGGGTTCATTACAGATTGCTGCATTGTTTCAGATGTGAAGCATCGATCTACGACGTTTGGAGATCGACGAGTCACACGATAGTTTTACGTGAGCGGAGCGCAAACCCTGCTTCTGCTCTAGGCAGAAGTTTTACCGGTAAATAAATTTGTTTTAATTTTATAAAAGAAAATTGATTTCAAATTTTAGGGTGTATCTTAAAAACTAAAAAACAAGGTTTTTTACGAAATCTATCACATCAAAATCAATATTGAATTAAAAACCTGATTGCCATGCTATATAAAAGCTGACTAGCCTCAATAATTTACTGATCATCCTCTATCATTGTTCTCAATTGCATGCTTACTTGTTTACCTTTTTATCAAAAATGAAAAGGCAGTAAGTCATAAGTACCTCCTCATTGAAATGATGAAAAAGCCACCACAACTATGTACACGTAGTTTGCACTAAATACTTTGAATTTGAATTTGAAAACCAGCACACATTTACGAGCAAGATATGTCTAGTGTGTATGTTATATAGGTTTTAATAAAATTTTAATATCTCAGTTCAAAGGATCGACTGGGTTTTTATTTCATACTAGCTATACTCTGGCATGTGTTACTAAGCCCCTTTTTTATCATAAACCTTACCAGGCACGCACACTATAACTCACCAAAGTTTCATCGTAATTTAATTAATGGTTTAGGAAAATGTACAGAAAACCTCGTTTTTATTATGTAGTGAATTCAAGTCATAATATATTCTGTCTATATCTATATATATAAAATAAAGTCGGGTTTGTTCCAACACTTATAACTCGGGAACGGGCGGACCGATTTTTATTTATATGGGTCCGTGGATGGTTTAGATTCACAATTTGAGCCGGTAGGTGGCGCCACAATCGTCGTCCTACGATTGAATGATTGAGGTGACGGCTGACAGGGATGAATGAAAGAAAAAAACATGCTGCGCCGACCACAAATAAATTGGGACAGGGGAAGGAAGATGATGATACAGGACCAGACAACGTTTGCCGGGACCGCTAGTATTCTATAAACAGTGATCTTTTTTATTTATTTTTTAATCTCCGACGAGAAGCGGGGTGTTATAAGTTTGTAGTGTGTGTCTGTGTGTCTGTCTATCATCGTAGCGCCTGATCGGGTGAATGATAATATTGATCTTTTTTTTGTTTGAAAGGTGTGTTTACTATTTATTTTTATCATAAACCGTCCCAGGGTTTATTATAAAAAATAAATAAATAAAGAAAGATTCTTTCTTTCTGTCAGTCAGCCAGTCAGTCCTTCAGAATGATCATCCAATACACTGACCTCTATAATACTATACTCTATAATAGAGAAATAAAGAGATCAGTGGTCAAATGGCAATGAGCCATTGGATGATCATTCTGATACAATTGAAATACTAAAATTGGGCTCCAGTATGGTAGAAATTAAACAATACATATTTACCAACAGGTGCTGCGACCGAAACCTGCCTGCCTACCATTATGGTGTTGCTTCTACAATTCTTCCTACAACTATTGCTGCAGAGATACAGCGGGACGTCGATAAGATAGCTGTTTCAGTGTTATTAATTAATTAATAATAAATAGAATAAAGTAATTTGTACATTAAAACGTATTTGATATGTCAGGGTTTGATGCAGATCCATTAAAATATTTAAAATTAACTTGATTCAAATTACCGCTTATGTGGAAAAAAATACAAAATTCCACTACAAGGATCGTTTAAATAATATTTGTCAGTTTCATTGTAGGATACAGGGCCTTACATTTTTTTAAATGACAGGTGACATTTTAGCAAGGATTGCTATCGCAACTAATAACCGACCATTCAAAATAGCGAAGAGAATTCTACAACTTAAGCACCACCGATGCGAATCCTACAAAAGAACTTAATTTGTAGAAACTAACAGTTCATACACAGGTGAGTTTTTAATAAGGATCTTAATGGCAAAAAAATACCTTAACTGCCAAAGATCAGAATATATGTGTAAACAAAATATAACTGTACGGCACATAATATTTCGTCAATTTTTGTTTTTACTGTTATTTCGAATAAATATAAGAAACGTGGGAGATTTTTAGTAGAAATAAAACTCACGGTTAAAGAAAACTATTTTATTTTTTGTTAACGTCGCTTGGTTACTCTTTGAGGAATTGAGCGTAAAGCATATAACAATATGTCTGTTCCGATGTTTTATAGTTATACGTAATATTAATAACGGGTTATCTTTTGAGCGCGTATTATTGAACAGTAAGACCAGAAAATATTGGTATTGAAATCGATTTAGTCGTTTTTAAGCTACAACACACAAGACAGACGAAGACTGTAAACTTATTGCACTCTTCCTTTTTTTTCAAGGATTATCAATATTAATTAATGATAATAATTATTTCAGAGTTCAATTTAGTATCGATTAAAAAATGTATGCCTAATGGGAATACTAAAGACGTAATGCTATATGATTTATAATTAGACATTTATTTGTTATTACATTTAGGTGTCCATAATATCTTAATATTTATAAAAAATAATAATACGCGTTTAAAAAACAACCCATTTAGCGAATATACTGTTAACATAGACTGATTATATAGAATAATTTGTGTAAATAATTGTAATAACTGTTTGTAAATATTTACAAACTAAATTATTATTAATGTTCATTTTTTAATAAAAAATAATGTTATTTATACTAAATAAGTGTTAGTCCAATTAATAATTATGCGAGAGGAATATGCATTAAGCGTAATAATTGTGACTATGTAATTATTTTTTTTTAATTATTCCTTTATATCAACACATTATTAGTGCCGTTACTTAAATATACAAGAGATAAATATTGGATAATAAGGCTCTTATTTTAAAATATTATATTAAATTTTCGACGGCCAATAATTTATTTATTCATAAAAATATATTAAAAAAACAGTTTTAAAGCAACATAATACAATAATGACCCTCTGTAACGGTTGTTTTGCAACATTTGCTACCAAAAGAGAATACCTACCTTCCCATTTGGCAACAAGTTTATTTTTTTAAATGATTGAATGGGTAATTTATTGAATTCTACTAGGATTTACGATTATGTTACATTCTGTAATACAGTTAATATCGCCCCTTTTTCATTAAAATGCAAAACGTCCTATATACTTCTTCTAGGTATGATATGTTTTATTTTCTTTTCCCTATCACAAAATATCACAAGGTGTCAAACAAAATGATGACATTTTTATGAATAAGGGGGTCAATGTTTATAAAGTTCCATTCTTGAAATATATTTTGTTACTTATTGTGATAATGTTAAAATTATTTAAATGTTTAAATACTTTTATTTTTTATAACATTCAAATTATTTAAAAAGTAGCTACGAGGCTGTGGTTGTAATAAAACACTTAATTTTATTTACTATACATTAAATAGTATGGTGCATTAAATAAATTGCATAATATGAAATGTTAAACGTTATGGACGATTAATTAATTAACTGTATATAATTATAATGTTAAAAGCCGGAATTTATGCTTGCAATAATTAATTATTTCAACAACTTTGTATCTTAAAAATTATTGTGAAATTATATTTATAACCATTACTAAACGGAGCTTTATATTCCTAAAGGTTCTTGGTTTTGGCTAAAATACAATGGACGCATACATTCGCATTCATAATCATAGAAAATTTTCAAGTTTTGGAATTGCAATGTTAATATCATCATAAATTACATTATATTGCTATTATTATTTCGATCCTTTTTTTAAATAATAAATAATTAGTCAGTTTAATGCCGTACAATTGGTTTAATCATATTATTTCCATCAAAGTCATTTTCTTTGATAATCAAATATGTTTCAAAAGCCCGCTAAATTAGTTTCAATTTCAATCGATAGTATGAATAAATAATACGTTTTTGAGCACAGATTACTTTTTCGAAAACAAGGTAATATTGATTATACAAAAGCAGATCTGTGCTTGAAAATTAGAATTCAGTTACTACCGGTTAAAATACTAGAAAGTCTACAAAAATTTTTAGTTTACATAGTTTGCAATATAGTATATTTTATTTTATATCGTTCGTAATATATTGATTCATTCATTTCATTCATTATGTTGATATGAGCTCTCCATCTATTTACTAATCTGTGTTTTAATGTTATAAAACAATGCAATGCGATATGTTAATCAACGGATAATTGTATTTTTACAAAGTGGAACAGAAATGTGGACTCCTTTTAGAAATAAGAACAATAATTTTATTTAAATCTGACGACATTTCCTACAATCTAATCTACAATATATTCACCTAATTGTGCATTAAATTGAACATAATTCTAGCTGATACTGTATTGATAAAATAAACGGGAATAAAAATAAAGAAATATTAATTGTAATTTTGTTTTTTATTTTGTTCTTCACAAAATTGACCAAAAAATGCTAACATTGAAAAACATACATACAATGACATAAAATAGAAGGTGCATTCTTCTGTTCGACATTTTAATAGCCGGAGATTTCATTTGATTGAATAATATAATCACCATTACTGAAAATAAAGGGATGAAATTTTCGATAAGACTGTAGGTATCTAAATAAAAGTATTTGTATATATAAATAATCAACCCATTATATTGTCCCACTGCTGGGTACGGGTCTCCTCTCAAATGAGAGGGATTAGGCTATAGTCCACCACGCTGGCCTAGTGCGGATTAGCAGACTTCATACGCCGTTGAGAAAATCTCTCAGGCCTACAGGTTTCGCGTGATAATTAACTATCAATACGCACATGACTTTGAAAAGTCAGAGGTGCGTGCCTTGGATTCGAACTCCAGAACTTTGACTAGGCAGTCCAACGGTCACACCACTAGGCTATCACTGTTTAAAATATAAATATTCTCACTAAATGAGAAATATAATTCTTGACGGATAGTTGTACTTTACACGGCGCGACTCTCTCTGCTGTTGCATGCAATAAAATTTATACCATAATTGGCTCGCATCATCGAAACACTCGTTCACGTTCATAGTACTTTTATTATTGCAATTAAATTGTTCCATGTACCTAAATCAGTCTTTAATCGCTCTAAATAACAGAATGGCTGAAAAACATATCATTTTCAAAATAATTCAAATACAAACTATAAAAGAAATTTAATATTCGCAGTTTCTGACTAAAATCTCTACAACACTATAGTTCGGTTCGTTACCAACCCGTTCGATGCAGCGTCCAATAAATTAAAAGAATAAAAACTGGTCAGCACTAAATTCAAAAATTGAGCGATTTTTTTCTGAAGGAACAAAACGCGGGAACAAATCACGACCAGTGGGTGCTCCGTGGCTTTTGAATAATTCATATTTCACCACAACAATAATAGCACAGGTGAATATTATTTTTCTTTTTGTATTCCATTGCGTCAGTGAATAGAACAGACCGCCTGCGAACGACTGATAATAACTCATCGATTGTTTACTACTAGGGCGGCAGAAAGGAGAGGAGCTCTTTTAAAATGATGAACTGTACAAAACATTAGTGGTATTTTTATAATAGAATACTGTTTTACGATAGGAATTCGAAACGAACGAATGTTTTTAGAGTTCCGTACCGTAGGGTAAAACGGGACCCTATTACTAAGACTCCGCTGTCCGTCCGTCTGTCCGTCTGTCACCACGCTGTATCTCAAAAACCGTGAGAGAAATTGAAATTTTCATAGATGATGTATTTCTGTTGCCGCTATAACAACAAATTAATACTAAAACAGAATACAACACAAGAGAATAAAATAAATATTTAAGCGGACTCCAGTACAACAGACATGATTTTTTTGCCGTATTTATAGATAATGGTACGGAACCCTGCGTGCGCGGGTCCAAGTCGCACTTCGCCGGTTTTTATAGTTATGCAGTTATTTACTTTTTTTTAATATTGGTCTCTAATTATGTGTTAGAATCGCAGATGGGGACAACTTTCAATGAGATGGGTAAAGGGCCGCTGGGGATTATGAGATGCAGATACTTGACTGGTTGTTTTAGAAATTAATGAGAAAAGGCTTTTATTTAGTAGATAAAAAACGTTATCCAGATGATTATGATAATGTTGATGAAGCGAATTGTGGCTGACGAATATATTGCCGATATTTATTTCTCATTGTCAAAAAATCATTTCTATTTCATAACTCTATGTCATGCTGCAGAACGTATATTTCTTTTGAAACAAAATCCCACTAAAGCCCGAACCAACAAAACACAAACAAAAATCCAACCAAAATTACGTATAAAATATCGTACACGAAAACCTCACTCATTCCAAAATAGTTGTTGCAAAAAGAAAACATTTTCATATCACGTCTATCTACGCTCCCGTCACTTCAGAGTGTATCCGAACGCAATTCATACAAAAAGCGTCGTATATCGTTAAAAATACGAGGGAATTCCCCGCTTTGTTTCAAGTTGCCAGCCGCTGTGACATAGTGCACCCGGACGTTTAAACTGAGATAGTATTTCCGCCATAGTGCGCCACAAATTTATGGCTGTTTGCCTGTCCTGCCCGTCAAGTGGAAACAGTAGCCATTAAACAATTTCGATCTGTGATATTAAGTTGATGTGGATTAGGCGGTATGGATTTGTACGTTTTCCATTGAGGTTATAAGTAATTACGAGTACTATGGGATAGATACTTGCGACGCTTAAACGAAATCAAATCCCGGGATTTATAACATTGATATTTTTACTAGATATTTTTATAAATGAAATAAAAATTCGATACTGCCTAAGATCGATTTTTTCTTTCATAACATACCATAACGCCTGTATTTTCCGAAGGGTTAGGTTAGCCAGCACAGTTCGCCGGTATGTGTAGGTCCCATGTAATAGAGGGCGAGCCTATTCCAAATAACGGGTCACAAATCTAAAATGCCGAAATGCTACTGAAAATTTTTGAATTGTAATAAGATGACAAAAAAATCGTACGGGCCGCTCACGGGCAACCGCATCTCATAGACACAAGCAACACAGTTGTATCACGAGCGTGTTATCTTTTTGAGAACTCATTTATTAAATCTCATATGCCCAATATTTTCAATACTCAATTCGTTTATTGCACTCCACAATGTTAACAGATGTTAAAAAATAAATATAAAAGTATCAATCATGGACCCTGTCGGGCACGGCAATGTAGGAGAGAGGAGGAAGGCTTATGTTTTGTCGTGTATAATATAGTATCTACGTATATTATTTGGTAATTACCATTTCTTTATTTGTTTAGTTTCACTTTATTTATATGTATGTATTATTATTTTTTTTATTAGATAATTTCCTTTTCATTATTTATTTAATTTTACTTTATTTATATTTATATATTCGTTTTTGTTTTTCTAGTGGCTTGCATCACCGTTCATACTGAAATAGGTACAATAATGTTAACACAATGCTTAGCGGTAGAATTTTTAACAATGCGATACCCATTACACACCCATTAGTAAAGTTCTACCAGCACAAAACGATAATTTTAAAATGTGACGAAATGATAATAATTTTTGTTCAAATAAATAAGTATTAATTTCAATGAATCAGCATTAATATGTAGTACAATAAAATAAACATACAATTCGGAATAAATTACGGCTCCCGGGATTTATGTATTCCGAAAATCCCGAGAATATTCATAATTCATATCACAACTATGAAAATATATCAATTACGTAATATAGGTTTTAATAATGGTACAACAAAATGTAAATGTAAACGTTTAAAAAAAATAGACAGATGAAAGGTCGAAGGCGCATATATTATACATTAAATAGGTATTTTAAATTAACGAATTAAATACATTTGCAATAAATTGCTATTAAAAGCCTTTCATTTATAATGTACTAGCGACCCGCTCGCGGTTTTAACCGCGTTTCCCCATTCTTAAGAGAATGCTAAATAGCTTAAAACCTTCTTCTTGAATCATTCTATCTATTAAAAAAACCGCATCAAAATCCGTTGCGTAGTTTTAAAGATTTAAGCATACACAGGGACGGACAGATAGCGACAGCGACTTTGTTTTATACTATGTAGTGATATAATAGAATATTCTTTATTGTACCTACACCAAATTATTCTTACATAGTTTTTTAAACGAATATCATTTTGAATATCTACAATGGTTGTCTTATCGCTAAAAGCGATATCTTCCAGACAACCTTAGGATGGACTTTATATAGTAGAATAAATTAAAGGGGGAAGAGTAGCCCATGGTGTACTGTTTCCATAAAATCGTATAAATACTTACATAGTGTAAGTTATAATAAATATTTTGACGTGGGAGAGCCATGCTTCGGCACGAATGGGCCGGCTCGACCGGAGTGATACCACGGCCTCACAGAAAACCGGCGTTAAACAACGCTTACTTTGTGTTTCGCCGAGTGAGTGAGGTTACCGGAGGCCCAATCCCCTTTTTAAGGGTCGGCAACGCACTTGTGACTCTTATGGTATTGCGGGTGTCCATGGGCGGCGGTAATCGCTTACCATCAGGCGATCCGTCTGCTCGTTTGCCCTCCTATCCCATAAAAAAAATAAAACATAATAAATAAATAAATACATACATATGTATGTATATGTGTATGTATTATTAATTATTATATTCAATATAATTATGTATGTATGTACTTATTTTCAATCCCAAAAATATTTATATACATATCTTCTAGACCCTACAAGATAAGGAACTATATAACGACTAGTGGACCCAGCAGACGTTGTCCTGCCCTGAAAATAACCCAAAACTCGATTGCAGCGCCACCTACCGGGTCCAATTGTGAATCTAAACCATTCCCAGATCCCCTTGAACACACACAAAAAATTTCATCAAAATCGGTCCAGTCGTTTGAGAGAAGTTCAGTCACATACACACTCACAGAAGAATTATATATATAAAGATTATGGAACTTACTCTTTGAAATCTGTTGAGCCATGTCGTATAAGAGCCTAAATCGATACGAACGATTCAAACCAAAAGTCGAAGACCCGCAATTTCTGATTAATTTCAGATTAAGTAAGTTCTTCCCAATTTTCTTTTACACTATTTAAGCGTCATTCATTTATTAATACGCACGTGATTTCGAGAATCAGAGATGCGTGGTCCTTTGATACGAACTCGAAACTTATAACTTTACAGTCCAGTGTCATATCACTAATACCTACTGCTATTTCGTAATTGACTACCTTGTTAGCCTAGTGATCCTCAGCGCGACTGATATGATAGAGGTCCTGGGTTCGATTCCCAGGCCCAGCAAAGGTTTATTGGGGTTTTCTATAAAATTCTCAGTAGCAGCTCCAAGTTTGGAAATTGCGCCCGCTTATTGGCAATAGGCTCGCTCCTATGCCAATGGTACCTAAACATACCGGCAAACTGTGGGTGTACATGAGTAGGTACGTCTTTACCTAACCTTACGGGTAATACAGGTGTGATGTATTGTGTTATTTAATTTACAGAAATAATAACAATGCTATTCCCATAAAACGATCGTTACAAAGCATAACCAGATAGTCTGCACAAGTTATCTTTAAACCACGTTGATACTAAGTAAGCAGGTACTTTATTAGTAAAACAGGAAGTGTTTCAAACCAAAATTTGATTTACAACCGGATTCAAATTATGGTAGCGATGTTTATTACCACAATTTGAAACATCAGTTTGCTTAAACAAATAGTGGAACAAAATATTTGCCATTCACTGGGATTAGATTCAAACTGTGAATGGTGCAAGTCTTATGAGTCGCGGTATTTGGTAATGGGGTGGAAAGACCAAAAATATGACAATAAACAATATTGCTATGAGTCAATGCCAGTTGTTTTGTTTGAAAATATTGTTTTTTGCGCAATAATTGACAAGACAATTTGGCAGAATATGATAACACATTATCTTTTTGTGTTTTTTTTTTGCATTTTCCATGCGAATATTATAAAGTTATTTTAGTGAAATAGCCATGCTTCGGCACGAATGGGCCGGCTCGACCGGAGTGATAGCACGGCCTCACAGAAAATCGGCGTTAAACAAAGCTTACGTTGTGTTTTGCCGAATGAGTTCGGTTACCGGAGGCCCAATCCCCTTTTAAAAGGTTGGCAACGCACTTGTGACTCCTCTGGTGTTGTGGATGTCCATGGGCGTCGGTAATCGCTTACTATCAGGCAATTTTTCTGTGTTGTTTTCTGGTTTGCCCTCTATGAAATAAAATAAAATAGTGAAGGAAAAATTCAATCGCTGGCAGGATTCGAACTGGTGTATCTAACCAGAAGACACAGGTTCGAATCCTGCCAGCGATTGAATTTTTCCTTCGGTAAAATAACATAATAACACATTATTCAGTGAAACAACTGAGGTCTCAAGATGATATCGCGCTAGTGATACTATTGGTGTTGCTGTCATCCATAAGCTGCGATTGTATCTCACCACCATGCGGCCCTTTTTTATTTGTGATAGGCTTACGCTTGACAGCCAATTCGCCTGATGTTAAGCGACACTGTGATCTACGATGGAGCGCGCTTGCCTAGAAAAAACCGATTCACTCGTGATTTAAAGACAGATTCTATTGGGGAAGACCTGATTTAGATACCCAGATTATATCTATCGGGGAAGACCCACTCAGCCTGGAAGCTTGTTTATTACTATTACTATAAAAATCGCTGTACCTTCTATACTTGCGCCACTACTCAGATCTAGTCACTAACCCAGTGAACTACAATTTCACCACTAACGCTATCAAGAACTTAAACTGTGTACCTATTTTAGTATAACTGTAGCTATTAGCAATTTATCGAATTATTATCAGGAAGGATGGACTCTCGTGATGTGCAATTGTCGCCCAATTTTGTTAGATACGTACTACTTTTATGCATAGAAGTATAAATAAAGCATAATAATATTATAATTATGATTTCCACATGGTGAAATTTAATAGACACGACAAATTAAAATATCCATGTATAACAAATTTTTTTTTTTGTATTGGAAAGAGTTTGGCAACGGTTCGTACAACTCTTCTGCTACGTTTATCTTGAATAGAAAAAAAATGGTTAATTATAGTAAGTTCCAAACGTTAATACTTCACGTAATAATTATCCGTCGCGCCGTGCGATTATTTTGATACTTGCTTAAAATTATTTGTGTATTCAATTTAACGGGTAACATTAAATGTATTTTTACTAATATAATAAATCCTAAATAACACAACCGTGCCTCTGAAGCTAAACTAATAAATAATTACATATTTAACCAGATAATTGCTTAATAAGCTACTTACTACCGTATGTTTTTTAAAGACATTCCATAAACATATTGTCAACTATAGTAGTACCTTTTTGTGATTTTTTTGCATTTTCCATGCTAAGATTATAAAGTTATTTTAGTGAACCTGCGTCTTCTGGATAGACACACCAGACGCTCTAACCGCTAAGCCACCGCGAGTCCCAGAGAGAGCAGTGGTCAGAGCGTCTGGTGTATCTAATCAGAAGACGCAGGTTCGAATCCTGCCCGCGATTGAATTTTTCCTTCACTAAAATAACTATAGTAGTCTCAAAAGTTTTAACTGATCTAAGGACTACGTTTATTCCAAGCTATATATTTCTTGTTTACCCCGCGCTGGGTAATTTCCACACAATCGTCTTGATAGTTTCAACATTAATCTACCAAATAGGTCCCAGAACAATAAACGGATCGGAGCAGATTGCCAAAGCAATGCCAAATATCCTATCACTTCAATAAAAAGTTTTCATATAAAATTTCCACATATATGGTTTATATGGCGGTCAGAATTGTGTAGTTTATTTATGTATTATTGTGCTTGAAGGCTCGTGTTGCCAACTTTGTAAATTAATGGATATAAAACAGAATTGTTTGTTGCTTCTTGAAGTGGTAATGTTTAATTAAATGTAGCAAAAGAACTTTTGCAATTAATTTACTTGGAAGTTATTTTTGTTTTGTTTTCTTTCTTCGTATTATTTCCATGCCTGAGGTTTATGTTGATTCTTGGAAAGCTTTGTGTAATTTCTTTCAAAGGTAATGCAGGTATGTGAAATCGACCAGCCACTATAAATTAGTTTATAATTTTGAGCCGTTTGGGGTAGAATCACTCGGGCCGTGGGGTCCAAGTGACCTGACCAAAGAGCTGGTTTATTCTTGAGTTAAAGAATAAACATTACCATCCAACATGGCAAAGCAGCCAGTCTTCAGAGTGAGTTACTGGATGACATTGACGTGTAGAGACGCCTAGGCGTGAAAATTTTTCTTTATCTTTGTATTTTGTAATTATTTATTTAATGTTTTAGGTTAAGATCAGTTTAATTAAATGATTTCTACCAGCCCCTTCTTAGCGTGGTAGACTGGATTTTAATCTATTTCATTCTATGAATAACTTGCATCTATGAGTCATTCAGAGGAGTTGTTAAAGGGTGTTTCCTATGTCATAATCATCAATCTGCCATTTAGAGTATTCAGATGAAGTAGTCTCGGTAGCTTAGTTCATTAAATCGTCCGGTGTATTGAATTTTTCTTTTATATCTTCAAAAATGTATAGCAAACGTTAAATCAATAAAAAATAGGTCTTATAGTCGTAAGCGTAACAGTAATACTAGAACTCTTGTGTTCGTTTCCCAAGTCAGGCAATATTTTTGGATATAACTAAAGATAACCAACCCATTATACTGTCCCACTGCTGGGCACGGGTCTCCTCTCAGAATAAGAGGGATTAGGCTATAGTCCACCAAGCTGGCCTAGTGCGGGTTGGCGGACTTCACACGCCATCGAGAAAATCTTTCAGGCATACAGGTTTCCCCACGATGTTTTTCTTTACCGTTTAAGCGCGGGATAATTAACTATTTAATACGAACATGACTTCGAAAAGTCAGAGGTGCGTGCCTTGGGTTCGAACTCGAGACCTTTGACTTGGCAGTCCACCGGTCATACCACTAGGCTATCACTACTTAGTGTTTTTGGATATATAAAAGTATATTTATATTATATGAAATTCTAGGTTGAGTTTTGATTTGTGACCGGTAAATGGCAATAGGCTGGCTCCCAAACTAAGATCTAAACATACCTACCGCCAAACTATGTGTGTTCATTAGTACACCTCTGCCTAATCCTTCGAGGAATACAGGCGTGATAGTATGTTAGAATCAGTAATTACTGCCTTCTATTCGTAAAATTTTACAGCAAAACATTTGTCGGTTTCGACAAAATTTTACCTGTTGGTAAATAAAGTTCTTATCCAAGAATTTTACGATACGAGATACCGAGGGAAACTTGGTACGATTTTCAGTCAAACGGTTTCAGTTCCAAACGACCTCAGTTTGTAAGCTAACTTCAATATAGGTTCACAGCACTCCTGTAACCTACTTGTTCAATTTCTTGGAAGAATTTAAGAAAAATATATGACGTAGCGAGACATTCTGTGAATTTATTCCCTGTCCTTATTACGAAGTTATTAAATGTCGGTTCCGAGGAATGAAATGTGTTCCTGTATTTATGTCGGTTGAAATAATTTGTTTCTAGTTTGTCACATTTTATTATAAACTGTAATATTGACGACACGTTTGCCGTAGCGGCTGAGCGATCGGCTTCTGCGTCACGTGTTGTGGGTTCGATACCCACACGGAGCAAATATTTGTATGATCTACAGGTAGTTGTTCCGGGTCTGGACGTTTGTGTATGTGAGAATTTGTGTTTGTAAACGCACCCACGATATAGGAGAAAATCCTAGTGTGGGGCAACGATTTAAAAAAAAACCCTAGTTGTTGCTCGCAGTTTCACTCACGTCCCAAAAAGATTAAAATACTATAAGTCGGATTCTAGGCGGTGTAACAAGATGAAACATGCTCCAGATTTTAAGTTAGACCTCTATCAATAAATACATCAGTGAAAATTGCATTCAATTCCATGCAGGAGTTTATGCGTGATGCGCGTACATACATACAGACAGACGACAATTCTAAAATTTGTTGTTTTGGCTTCTGTTGCTTTAATAAAGTTCCTCCATATTCGTTTTTCTTTAATTCTATAATGCATAGACATCGGCCTGTTACAATTTTAAGGCTATAATTTATACTAGGTATAATTAAATTAATAGAGATTAATGCTGAATGCTAAGACTGCCTCATTAGTCTAGTGGTTCCAAGCGCGACTACTACTCTAGAGGAACTGGGTTCGATCCCCAAGTCGAGCAAAGTGTTATTGGGTTTTTCTATAAAATTCTCAGTAGCAGCTCGGAGTCTGGATTTGCGCCCGGCTAATGGCAATAGCCTCGCCCCCTATTACATGGGACCTGAACATACCAGCGAACTGTGGATGTACATTAGTACGCCTCTGCCTAAACCTTCGGGGAGTACAAGCGTGATGGTATGAGATTAATGCGTATTAAGAATATGTAGTGGTGACTTTTGTAAATTATAACTTAAAGTTGAAGAACATTTTCTATTAAACATTTGAATCTTCAAATTTCATTTTGAAGAATGAATGAAAGAATATTTTATTGATTCTTTCATAGAAATTCTCCAACTATACGGTTTCTTTATTCATAGTTTTTTACCTAATGTTATTAAAATATTAAGAGATAAACTTATTAATTAACTCGTGCACTTATTAATTAACTTGTCGACAAGAAGGAGTGTATTATTAGACAGACGGCTTCACAGCCTTTCTCCGTCTATCTATTCGTTTGTCTGTGACATCATAATTCCTAAACGAATCAATCGATCCCATTGCGGCTTCTTGTTTCAAAGCCATTTAAATCGATACGAAAGTTCTCCTTCTTATCGAATCGACAGAAAAAGGAAAGAGAAGAGCAAAAGAAAAGAGAGAGAATACCGTTACGCTCACGGCCTTTTTTTTATTAACCAAGTGTTACATGCTTAATCTTATAATATATATAAAACTCAAAGGTGACTGACTGACTGACATAGTGATCTATCAACGCACAGCCCAAACCACTGGAGGGATCGGCTGAAATTTGGCATGCAGGTAGATGTTATGACGTAGGCATCCGCTAAGAAAGGATTTTGATAAATTCTACCCCCAAGGGGATAAAATAGGGGATGAAAGTTTGTATGAAACTTTGTCAATTTTAAACCAAATCGGGCTGAGACTTTGCATGCATATAGCTACGATGATGTAAGCATCCCCTAAGAAAGGATTTTGATAAATTTCGACCTATGTAGGGGTGAAATAGAGGATGAAAGTTCATATGGAACAAAGTAACTATTCCACGTGGACGAAGTCGCTGGCAAAAAGCTAGTCTAATATATAATATGCCAAACTGCATAGCAGTTTGTCGGCAAGGAGTTCTTTTTATTTTATTACAATCATTTGCTCTATTAAAGAGCGTGCAAATAAAAATAAATTTAACTAAATTTACGATAAATTAACAAAAAATATTTTAAGTGGGTAAAGTATCTCATTCTCGTCTCTCTTTTCTTTAGCGCCCATTAGGTCTTGGTGTATGCAAGTGTACGAGCACGCTGGGCATGATAACCTACGTGCCATATCTTCCACTGCACCACACTTACAAAACAAGTAATAGATAGATACTAGAAAAATATAATGTAATAATAACATAGAAGAATAACAAAATTGCTAAATTAAATTACAACAGAAAATATTAAAATAGTATTTTGTTTAATCTACTAATAATTCAATAAAATGGAGTAGAGTGCACTTGACTTTCTGATTTAATAACCCATTTATAAAACATCCTGTAATAGTTTGTTCAAGAAACATTATCTTTATACAGCGCTTTGATGCCCGTTTACATAAGTATTAGTGCATAAGCCAGTTCAGTGATAAAGCCAGTAACTTGCTTCTACAAGTTGCTATTGGTTAGCTCTTAGTATAGCCTCTCTTCTGAGCGAGGGTCTCCTCTCAGAATGTGACGGGTCAGTAGATTTCTGTATTCGTTGGAAGAATCCCGGGCATGTAGGTTTCCTCACGATTTTTTTCTTAGTTTGCACGTGTTATAAATTAATCTTGATCCATATTTATACATAACTAGAGGGCCTGGCAAACGTTGTCTTGCCCTGTATTATCATCTTCCTGCCCTTATCTCAATTTGCGCAGCATATCCTTTTCTTCCATTCATCTCTATCAGCCGTCAATTCGATCATTCACTCCCTTTCCCATGTTTTGCCCTGTATAGAAAAATAATCCCAATGCAGTAGTGTGGTCTTTACAAAAGGATACTCACATTATACAAAAAAAAATTAATAATAAATAAAAAGAAAAATACATTTTACATTAATTAACCATAAATAAAAATAATAAAAAAATATATAAAAATAGTAAAAATAATAAAAACTTTGATTAATTATTTTAATTTCACGGAATTAATTTTAATTTTCTTTGAATTTTACTGAATGACTTGACTACTGACATGGTATACTGCCCTTGGGCCGTATTATAACGTGTTAAAGCCATCATTTTTAGGTTGTGAGAAAGAGATGCCGCTCTACATATTAAATAACCTCATCTCTTTCTTACAACCTAAAAATGATGGCGTTAACACGTTATAATACGACCCCTGGTGTCGGACGAGTTTAGTGTAAACAGAGCTTCACCTACCTGAACTTTGTTATACCGTAGTCAAAGTTCACTTTAATTATCTCGGTTAGTTGCAATATTGTTTCGCTTCAATTAATCTAGGAATTGTTTTTATTTAATAAGTTAACACTGAAACTTTATTCCGCTTGATTTATTTCACGTTGAATTGGATTTTATTGAATGAAGATTATTTCTTTCTGATTTCTTAGAGTTCTAAAAAGTTTTTCTTTTTTTGGTAATACCAACGCTTACCAAAACCATAGTGTTAAATATGGATTGATACATATTGCACATGTATTTAGTACATATTACTTGTATTGCTTTTTTTATTGATTCTATCGGCAAACGAGCAGACGGGCCACCCGATGGTGAGTAGTTATACCAGAGTGTGAATACCAGAGGAGTTGCTGATACGTTGCCGAGCTTTAAGAGCCGCTACGGACTGCAGACTGCCAGAGCTGCAGCAACCGATGGGGAACTACCTCTTACGCGCAAAAGTCGAAACACACACCAAGGTGCTTTATGGCAGATCCCACGTAATGGCGATCGCCAGCCAATCCCCAAGAGGTCCTACCACCGAGCAAGTCAAATAATTTATCGACTCTTACGAGATGCGTATCTGAGAGGCAGTGAGAAACAGTATTCTAACCCACACGGTATTGGCACAATCAATTTCGTAATTTTGTGCCATAACTATGTATAACATAGGTATGTATGTTATACATAGTTTATTTTACTTTATACCTATAAAGCCTAAGTGCGAACGCAATTCTGTGTTATACAAATCATCACACAACGTTTTTGACGTTTTTTTATTTGTCAGGGACCAAGAACAGTTGTATGTGGAGATGTTACAATATTATCCCTGAAATAAAACTATTTTCTTGTACGTCGACCGTTTGTCAGCGATATTTTTGTAGGTTTCATATGGTAGGGAGCGAATATATGGCTATTTGTTGAGCAAAAGTTTATTATTGTTTATGGTTCTTGCTTAAACGACTATGTTTCAAGTTTTCTTGAATATTTGTGAACCAAAAAAATTCTTAAAAATAAAAAAAAAATACCACGCAATCCAATCAAGCTACAAAATTCTAGGAACATCAATGTAGATAGAGAGACATCGGTAGAGGTCGCCCTAGAAGGACATACGCCGATCGTATTGGCGAAATCCTTCAAAAAGGTCAGGTGTGTAGCACTCGCAACCGGTGTGTATGTATGAGAAGATGTATGAATGTGGAAGAAGCAAAAGATATATGCAAGAATCATAGCTTCTGCCAGTCCCTGTGGGAGAAAGGCGTGAGGCGTATGTATGTATGTGTTACGGTAAATCTGATTAATTGAAAATTATTAATATTTTTACAAAATTATTAATAATAACCACACATATTTTTACAAAATTATTAATAATAACCTAACCTAACCGATTATTAATAATAATAGATAATTATTAATAATCTTCAATTATTCACTCTTACCGTAATATAGCGCTCCATCGTAGATCGCAGTATCGCTTAACATCAGGCAAACTAGCGGTAGGCTTACGCTTGACCGCTAGTAGTAGTATCACGAATAAAATATATATATATATATATGTATCAAAGTAGATTTAGTATTACTAAGTCAGTTAAAACATAACAGTTGAATATAGGCGATGTGAATTATTCAAGTGTCGTGGTCGAGTTGACCTGAGACTCGCAAATAGAATTGTTTAGTAGTTCTGTCCTTTCAAGTCTACGTTGGCAGTATTTTAGTTCGGAGAAACTCGAATTAGGTGTATGGTTTTGTTTTTATAATTTTATGATTATATAATTCTAGGCAAGCGCGCTCCATCGTAGATCGCAGTATCGCTTAACATCAGGCAAACTAGCGGTCAAGCGTAAGCCTATCACGAATAAAAAAAATAAAAAAATATATAAAGCCAATTTAGTTACCCTAAAAAAGTTGATTATACCCATCATCATAATGACCAAAGTTAGTTATGAAACTCGAAACGTGTAAATGAACTAAATAAATCAAACGACCCGACCGCCGAATAAGATCATAGAATCATATAATCTAGGCTCCGTCCAAAATACTTCACAGGAAATAAAAGTAAGCGAATGCAATTTTTGATAACTTTACCAAGTTTGGAACGATTTTCCGGTCTTTTATTTCCAGTGAAGTAGTAGTAGACGAAATAGTATCGTAGGAACCTAGATTAACGGTATTCAAATCCGAATAATAATATAATTTGTTCGAATATTGTCTGGATTACGATTTATTTCGGTATTACGTTTTTGTGGGTAATTCAAGCTCCGCCGGACCCATAAGACATTTAATTATTTATTGACCAGACAATATTATTTTTACGTGGGAGAGCTATGCTTCGGCACGAATGGGCCGGCTCGACCGGAGTGATACCACGGCCTCACAGAAAACCGGCGTTAAACAACGCTTACGTTGTGTTTCGTCGAGTGAGTGAGGTTACCGGAGGCCCAATCCCCTTTTAAAAGGTCAGTAACGCACTTGTGACTCCTCTGGTGTTGCGGGTATCCATGGGCGGCGGTACTCGTTTACCATCAGGCGATCCGTCTGCTCGTTTGCCCTCCTATACTATAAAAAAAAATCTCTGTTTGTTTCGGTGTTTCGTCTCAAAAGTCAAGACACCATCTAGTACCAAAAATAGTCTTTAAAATATCCATTTACAGAAATATACGTCATTTATCTTGCTAAACTGGTGAGCTATATCGTTAACTTGGTTCCATTTTAGATCACCTAGTTACAAAGGAGCAAGAAATCTAGGTGTAAAAGTATAAAAGGAACAATATCACAATGTTTGCTCACAAGAAACAAAGAACAAATGCATTTTTACATTAGCAACAATTCTAAACACCGTCAGCAGTGGCGTAATAGCTATAACGGGACATACAGCAAAATAAGATGAAAAACGTAAGGATTAAAATTTGAATGGACATCGCTTTTTATTTGAATGAGTTTTCTGTGAAGTTTAGTGAATATGTTCAGAGGAACATTAATCGGAAAACGAACAGACAACGCCACCTGATGGTAAATAGTCATCATCGCCTATGGATGCCTGCTATACCAGAGGTGTTGGAAATGCGTTGTCGAGCCATAAAACTGTACTCTTAGCGCTGTAGCATGGTGCGGGTGACAGTCGCCTGTATGACGTTCTTATGGCATTCTAATTGGGTTTAATTTAATTTACTACAGTTATTAATGATTTAATATATTACGAATGTGGTTCAGCTAAAATACTAAGTCATAATTTGTAAATCGCGGCAATCTTCAAGAGTGAAACGAAATTTACTGAAACTGTCACCCGCACCATGCTACAGCGCAAAGAGTTTAGGGATTACAGACTCACGGGCGAAAGTTGAAAGTTAAAACACACTAAAATGCAATGATAATAATATTTATAGTTTAGGTCAAGATGCTTTACGAATGACTCCGATGCTAAGTAAGAGAGGTCGCTAGCCAGTCAACAAAAATATTATAATATACCATCACGCCTGTATTTCCCGAAGAGTATAGCAGAGGTGCTGTTAATCCACAGTTTGGTCATCATTTAGGTCTCATATGAATTAGGGCTAAATCCAAAAGAGCCTTTAAATTAGTGTATAATATTATAAATTAACACAATAATTTTTTTTCTTACAAGAAAATATACAATACAAAATCAGCCTTTGCAAAATTTTCATTGACCAGAGTTTAAGGTAAAAACTGATAAAAGGACTTTATTCGACAAAAATACCCACAAAGAAGTTTCAAGAAACTTCTAAAAACCTTAAGCTGATTACGCAATACGTAGGCTTCAAATTGTTAACAGGGGAGCAATATTTTTGAGACCCAATTCCATTGTCATTGCTTCATTTGCAACTGAAAATAAAATCCTGGTACTGTATTCTGAACCATAACACTTGTATTCGTAAAAAGGTTAGTCAGGGGTTCTGCTAATGTCACATAAGCTGCCTTGTTTTAATTTTTTTTAAACGTTGCCGCATACTAGGATTTTCTCCTGTATCGTGGGTGCCTTTTCACAAATATTCCCATACGCAAACGCCCAGACTCGGAGCAACTACCTGTAGGTCATACAAATATTTGCTCCGTGTGAGGATCGAATCCACAACATGTGGCGCAGATACCGATCGCTCAGCTGTTACGCCAAACATGTTGTAAACGTGTTTAAACCTCCATTTAAAAAAAACAATTATTATTCTCACACTAAGAATTGCTAAGGAGGATCTCATTGCCTGAGACTATTTCTAGTTACATACAACTGGGTAATCTTCAAGACACGAGTGTATAGGTGCATCATCCATCATCAACCATAACGCTTATTATCAGATGAGTTAATAATCAAAGGTGAAATTATTTAATATTAGAAATAGGACAGCAATATACAGGTCAGTAGCACCGACCCTTTCTTACTAAAGACAACTCCATTATTCATTCAGCCTAAGAAATTATTGAGACATTTCCACGGACACTTTAGTAAAACCACTTCCAGCTTCTAATAATTCCTGGGATTTTACAGGTGTTTCGAGAACTTTAGATTTTTGTTCCAGACTTTAATGGGCCGACCTGGTTTGACTTTCAAAAAATATTATTTCAGTTTTAGTGTTCCGTACCAGAATTTCGCAATACGGTCGCTAATGGAATCATTTTGGTGTCTGTTTGTCAAAATTTTTTATTATTTTAATAGCAAGAACCAGCCTTATGTAGAAGTATACACTCTGAAAGATTAATTATAACATTAGGCGTTAAGTTAAGAGTTGAATAATGTGGAATAGGTATCCCAATGTCCTTTTCAAATTCAATACAGCTTATTTGACACAAAGTAGATCAATTCATGTCAATTTTCTCCTCAATTCAAGACCTTTATACTCTCAAAGAACTATGTTCAACAAAAAACAAATCACTATTTGACGCAAACGTGACTCAAGGAAAAAACAAAACAAAAATCATTCTCCCTTCGCGTCCCTAAACTGCTCAAAAAGGACGTATGACGATCGTCAGTATTAACCTGCTGTACGCCGAGAGGTCTGTGTGTCCGAATGTAACATTTCCCTCGTCCCGTCTGCAGCTGCATCTAAAGGGTTATTTCTCAAACACGTCGCTCGCTGCACCGTAATGGGGATCATTTATACCGGTGATCACTGCTGTCGTTTACGACTGAAATTCTATATTTTATGACGGAACCCTGCTTAAGACGGTAACTGTTTTTTGTTTGACTTTTTGAATAGATCGTTTGCTGTGATTTGTGGTGCAGTGCGGGTTGGAAGTAAGATTATATACCGTAACAATCTTATGTAGTGTAGGGTTTCGGTATCGGTCTCAGCAAGCAAGGGTTAAAACCTTTCTGGTATCACTGTGACTTTAATGCTCGTGCTTCATCTGCGCTTTATCGCGTTAACTAAAACATAATATAGCCAATACATAAAAGCGTCGATTAATATTTTATTAAAAATTGATATTTTTATAATTTTTTTGAAATCAATTTACCGAATGCCAGGTATTCGAACGCTACGCAATTAAACTGACTGACATACTTGCCTGCTGTAGTAATATAATTATATAAAAAGTAGACAAACACAACATACGATCTATTTTTGGATCCAATTCATCTCCTTTTAACCAGAACAAATATATTTAAGGAATTGCCTCCGGATTAATGGAGTGCTCAAATTACATGTCAGACTGGTGCCCTGAGGGAATACATACGTACTATATACCTACATAACCGAAGTAAGTACCAAGATTACGTCACGAAAACAAGAACAGATAAAGCTCATAAAGTTTTCACCAAACAATTTTACGAGTTTTCGGCCATTTATTGTTGATATTGTATTTGCGTGTTTGGGAAAAACTATTTAATATTATTTTTACGGATTTTATTGCGTTATATTGATATTGTAGATTGAAGGGGATTGCTTAACTAATAAAATAACTTATCAAAAAGTAAAAGGGCCTTCAAAAATGTAACGTACAATGGTAGGTGCACAACCAGCCTTCAATTTGATCGGATCTTTTGTTTTCTCCACGGACTTTCGAAACTGTTATGCACCTAAAATTTTTGAAGGCAATTTTACTTTTACCTTGGGAGTACCTACACACACTCATATAAAAAAGAATTTTTAAAATCGGTCTACAACTGACGAAAATATCGGTGAACATTATATAAGGTGTCCATGGACGACGATGTCAACTTACCACCAGGTGGCTCGGCAGCTGGTTTGCCGACTTAATCAGTAAAAAATATCTTTGGGGAGGCCTCTGTTCAGCAGTAGACGTCTTTTGGCTGATATAAGAGAAGCAAGAATGAAAGAAAAAGTATTTATTCGTTTAGATATGATAATGATTCGCGGTGGCTTAGAGTCAGAGCGTCTGGTATATCAAACCAGAAGACGCAGGTTCGAATCCTGCCCGCGATTGAATTTTTTCCTTTACTAAAAAATAACTTAATAATCTTAGCATGGAAAATGCAAAAAAAAAATCACAAAAAGATAGTTAAAAGGAAAGGTGGCATCGTAAGACACTGAACTAACTGTAAAGTAAGTCGTGTCAGTTGAGAAGTAAGGTAACTTGCCTCTCATAGATGTCACCAACGTCACCTTATGACGTAAATTCAGAATGTGAAGGCAAAATTTCAATCATGCGGGTAGGGTTCGCGGTGGCTTAGAAGTCAGAGCGTCTGGTATATCAAACCAGAAGACGCAGGTTCGAATCCTGCCCGCGATTGAATTTTTTCCTTTACTAAAAAATGAATATGATAATGATAGTCATATTATGCCATTGGATTTCGTAACATTCGTCAGAGTAAAAACAAAAATTCTCCCCTTGGGGCAACGCCGGAAAATCCACTTGTATTAAGAACAAGTATCCACATATCCCTCGTAATAAAGTTAACGCACATCGCGATTTATCTGTTAGAGTTATTATCTTTTCAAAATATGGATTCGATGTACAGTCGTAAAACTGACGGCAATTTAACGACTCCAAACGCTTTGAAAGATGCCAGATAGATTTAATATTGCTTCTTCCTAGGTGCCATTATACTTAAATATGTATACTTAGATAAAAATAATAACTACTTCTTATTTTATTGTATTTGGTATTTAAAATGGTATTTTAATAAATCTTCAACATATTTTTTTTTAAAACCAATCCTCATAGTATTAGATAATACTAGCTTCTGCCCGCGACTTTATCTGCGTGGACTTCATGATAGGGTCTGACCTGGATAAAAAGTAGCCTAAGTGTTATTCCAGGTTATAATCTAACTGTGTGCCAAATTTTATCCAGATCCGTTCAGCCGTTCTGGAGTGAAAAAGTAAGAAATATCCATACATCCAGACATCCATACTCACAAACTTTCACGTTTGTATTATTAGTAAGAATTTTCGAAATTCCCAACTAAATGACTACAAATATTCACTTACTACAAGAAAATCCTTCGGCTGCCATTCCCATCTCTTTTCTGATTTTCAATTCAAATGTATTATAGAAATGCTATGATGTGTCTTGTAAAACTAAATGCAGCCCTCAACGGATTTTCTATTTTATTGAACAAACAAACGATTTGAAATGACATTGAAATGACTGCCGCATTAGTCTAGTAGTCCCAAGTGCGACTGCTACGCTAGAGGTCCTGGGTTCGATCCCCAGGTCGAGCAAAGTGTTATTGGGTTTTTCTATGAAATTCGCATTAGCAGCTCGGAGTCTGGATTTGTGCCCGGTTAATGGCTATAGGCTCGACCCCTATAACATGGGACCTAAACATACCGGCGAACTGTGGGTGTACATTAAGTACATCTCTGCCTAACCCTTCGGGGAATACAGGCGTGATGGTATGTTATGTGAAGAAACAAACAAATAACCTTCCTAAGCCTTCTCTGTTCCGTCGTGGGTAAAAAATATTTACCATTTGAAACATTTTTAAAGACAGCGAAAGGAAATTTAAATTCGACATTACATGTAGTGGTCTTGGTTAGTTTAGTTGACTAAAGCGGCCGATGTGTTTAACTGGACGGAATCCTGCCTGTAATCTAATCTTTCTATCGCTAAAATTAAAATGTATCCTTAAAAATATTTGATTCCCAGGTACTTATGTAAAACAGTTTCAGGTTTATTATGACATTTTCAGTAGCTTCTCTTATTTTAAATGGCAATAAACTTGCCCCATATAGCACGTGATCCTAAACACACCGACAAAGTATGGGTATACATCATAACATAAATGCCTATTTTTGGGGAAAAGCGATAAATAATTTTAAAAATTACAATATTTGGACGTAAAAGTTTACTTTGTTCTAAGAAAAAAATAACATCTGTTCTATACCTATAATAAAATTGTAACAGGCCGATGTCTGTACATTATAGATAATAAATAAAAACTAATATGGGGGTCTTTGTTAGGGCAACAGAAGCCAAAATAAAAATGTTTGAATTGTTGTCTGTCTGCCTGCATGTTTGTACGGGCATCACGCAGTAAATTAGTATTTATTTTTAACTAGTTGCTGACATCCCAAAAAGATTATACTATAAGTCCGATTCTCGGCGACGTATCAAGATGAAACATGCACCAGATTTTAAGTTAGACCTCTAGCAATACATCGGTGAAAACTGCATTCAATTCCATGCATTAGTTTTTGCGTAACGTGTAGAAAACAGACAGACAGACAGACATACCGACAGATAGAAAGACAAAATTTTTAAAAATTGTTATTTAAGCTTCTGTTGCTCTAATAAAGACCCCATATTAGCTTTTCTTTAATATCTTTGAGGCACAGACATCGGCCTGTTACAATTTTATTATAGGTATAGATTATAACGAGAATCAAGTACTGAAAAGTAAGTATCGTTCGTGATATATATCTTAAGGAAGTCTCAATATTTTTTGACAACAACATCTATTCAATAGCTTTTCCTTAGCATAAGGCTAAAGCTATTGTGGCTTTAACGTTTAAAAGTAAACACATAATCTTAGAAATCTCCCATTCTCCCTACCGTTTTATAACTTCATTTTACGCTTGGAGCGTTCGAGTAATGACCTGGCCTCCCCAAACTTTCGAGTGGATTTTTTTCGGTCCAATGTCTTGGTATTCCTTTCAAGGTTTTGCTACTTTATTATGTATGTTTATCTAATGTAAATAAGATTGGGTTCCGCAACTTTATTAGCCAATAATGTATGTATTCTTAGCTGGCACTACAAACGTTGCCCTGTCTAAATTTTAATTACGATTATAATTGAATTCATACAAAAATTATCTTTGAAAAACCATTAAAAAACAAAAAAAAAACATTTTCAGGCATCCTTTCATTTTTATTCTAATGAGGCAATTGAACAGCGCTGCATTTTTATGTATATACTAGCTTTTGCCAGCGACTTCGTCCGCGTGGAATAGTTACTTTGTTCCCTAGTTCTTCGCCCGCGGTTTCACCTGCGTTGCCCCGTTCCTAAGGGTTGTAGCGTGATGTTTTATAGCTTGAAACCTTTCTCATGAATCACTCATTTTCCCAACATTTCCCTTCACTGCTCTGCTCCTATTGATCGTAGCGTGATGAAAAGTATACTATAACCTGCCCAGGAGTATGTAGAACAATTGTACCAAGTTTCGTTGAAATCCGTCGAGTGGTTTTTGTTTCTATAACGAACATACAGACAGACAGACAGACAGACAGACGGACAAAAATTTTACTGATTGCATTTTTGGCGTCAGTATCGATCACTAATCACCCGCTGATAGTTATTTTGGAAATATATTTCATGTACAGAATTGACCTCTCTACAGATTTATTATAAGTATAGATAGATAAAACGAACCTGTCCAATTAAACCTATTCGGATAAAATAATATTTCTCAGTTTAAAGGTTATTTCAGTATTCTAAATCTAATATCAAAACCAGCATAAAAACACATGGTTAGTACACATAAATTCTCATAAAAAACTTAGAGGCAGCCCTATTAACGTTTATAGCATCAACACATGTAATAAAAATTGTATGAGGTATATAAAGCACTTTTACACTTGCAGGTATCAATCACACGCATACTGTACAGGGAATAATTATTTTGACTAACTGCGCCAGAAGGAGGATTATGTTTATCGAGCGCATGTATGTATCTATATTTCTTTGGCACGGTCTGTAGCCTAAACAGTTAGATGGATTTTAGCATGAGGGGCGTCTTTTGATTCGCCTCAATTGTGAGATATATCAAAAATTAAAAAGTGTATAATAAATAAAATAATTTGAAAATAATAAAACCCATTATTAGCATTAGGTCTTTGGCATTAAACTTAAGGCGATGTGGAGTCATCTTATTTCCACTTTCCATCTTTTTTGGCAGTCGAGCTTTTTGATTGTTTATATTAACTTTTTTATTTTACACTAACGATTATATTACATGTATGTATTATAAGATGTACCTCTGAATGTGGACGAAGCAAAAGAAGTATGCAAGGATCGTAGCAAATGTCATTCTGCAGTTTCTGCCTACCGCTATGGGAAAAGGCAGGAGTGTATGTATGTATTTATGTTACACATCAACTTGTAAAAATCGTCCTATATTTTCTTTTCTTTATTTCATTAATCAACCAAATGTGGAGAGTTAAGACTTAAGATATAGTCTACGCTAGCCTAGTGCAGGTTGGCAGACTTCACACGTCGATAAAATCTCTCAGGCACCATTTATTGTATATCCCTTTAAAAGTGATTTCTTTTTTAAGTTGAAAAAAAGAATTGTGCAAAAAATGAAGATTAGGTACGTCAAAATTTTTGCAAATTAATATGTTTCTCTGTAGTCTAATTTTGGTCTCATAAAAGCTGTTAAAATGAAGCTTAGTTTTAAAATACGAGTATACTACTTGGCTGTATACATCAATAAACATCCTCAAACAAAATGAAAATTAATTAGTAGGTACTTGACAAATTTGTGGAATGGCAACACCGAGCTCTCAAAACAATTTACTGTTCGTTAGATAAACCATGCATTATTTCATTCATCCTGTTACCTACTACCGAAAAGGTTGGGCGTTTGCGTCACTTACATTGACCTCTTAACAATAAGGGATAAACTCAAAAAAGACCCCGCTAGACGAACATCCCGCCTTCTTGTGTTAGATTTTTAACATTACGGGTCTGAACATTGAGCATTGAACTATTCTCTCATGTGAGTGCGGTTTGGTCGACATTAGATTCCGAATAGCATCTGATTCTATAACCTCTCTATGACAGGTATTTTTCGTATCAATAACCCGTGTAAAAGACCTTTACAGCCTTGTAAATTGGACCGATAGGGTGGCGCGGCAGTAAACAGCACGCATACAGTTCACGTGAACTGAATTGCTCACTTGTTCTAAATTATTCACTCACAACTTTCGATTCGGCGTCTTATTGCCGTATTTCAAGTTTACGGTCGATAAACAGGTGTGTAGACGGACTAATAAAGTTTTTAGAGTATAAAAAGACTGGAGATTTATAAAAATATTTTCTTTTGTGCTAGGATAGAATCTTTTTTCTCTATAAATGTTATTATGTATCATATCACAAGTAATTTATTCAAAAGTAAACACAATGCCCGCGGAAGTCTTCGGTAATTTGAGGGTAATTCTCACGACACTCACAGGCGGACAACTGTTAACATTTAAAATGTGATAATTTTTAACAATATTGTATACATGTATATGCAATCCAATCTTAATTACATAATAATCAACCCATTATACTGTCCCAATGCTGGGCACGGGTTTCCTCTCACAATGTGAGGGATTAGGCTATAGTCCACCACGCTGGCCTAGTGCGGGTTGGCAGACTTCACACGCCATCGAGAAAATATCTCAGGCATGCAGGTTTCCTCACGATGTTTTCCTTCACCGTTTAAGCGCGTGATAATTAACTATTTAATACGCACATGACTTCGACTTCAGAGGTGCGTGCCTTGGGTACGAACTCGAGACCTTTGACTTGGCAGTCCAACGGTCATACCACTAGGCTATCACTGCCAATCTTAATTAATAAAGAAATTTTAAACTAGTAGTATTTTTTTTTAAATCACGTATTGTACGTAAGTAGATTATGTTTTTACTGTCACAGTATCATGATTTCTACTATAAAGACTTAAGACACAAAATCCCCTGATACTCATATATACATTTACAAACTCAACGGTCTAAATATGTGTGACGTACAATTTTGATTCATACAGTTTTGTTCCAAAGTTAGTTCAGTGACTTTAAAGAATCTTTATGCCTATTCTATTCAAGTACCACACGTCTTTTATTACATAATATAATAGCTTAGAATCTTTGTTCACTACACAATGTGTTCAATTGCATTAGACGCTGCCGACACATAAATTGTATCATTCGATCTCGCGACCCCGATTTATCTCTTTCTAGAAACCAAGCAATTCTGTCTTGAATTGAAAAACGTTTAAAGTTTTATTATCCTCAAGGTTCTATTGTGGTTTAATTTTATTGGGTGACGTCAGCAAATCTTAGATCTCGACTTTGGTTAAAGGTAACTTATTTTTGATTGGTTATTATAGGTAGGAGGAATAAAGTGGCGCTCGAGATTTGATATTTTTGGATTTTGAGAAATTTACTATCGATACTTTATTTATATCGATAAAACAAAATTGTTATTTTTTTTACAATGATTTGACGAGAGTACAGTTGAAATTTTGTACTGGATCTTCAAGACTGAGACTGCTTAATTTAAAAAAAGACGTGTGGCACTCGGGGACTGCCGCGGTAAAGCTATTGCATAGCGTTTTTTATCAACTTATGTAATACAACCAATGCCACCTAAAGGCGGGTTGCTGAACTAAAGAGACAAGCGTGTTTCTCTTTAGTTCAGCAACCCGCCTTTAGGTGGCATTGGTTTTTATCAACTTATGTAATACAACCAATGCCACCTAAAGGCAGGTTGCTGAACTAAAGAGACAAGCGTGTTTCTCTTTAGTTCAGCAACCCGCCTTTAGGTGGCATTGGTTTTTATCAACTTATGTAATACAACCAATGCCACCTAAAGGCGGGTTGCTGAACTAAAGAGACAAGCGTGTTAGGTGTTTTCGTTACGGAATTTCTGGATTCGGTCCCCACGCTCAAGGCCCGCGATAGAAGCTATGCAATAGCTTAAAATAATGTTGTGATAATAATGTATCGAGTTTTTGAAACATTTAGTAAAGTATTTACATTCTCATGTTTGCACACAACGAGCTTGCGGTATCTTACATGCGTGTGAAAGATCTAAATAATTATAATGTTATATCTACATATTTAAACAAAATATTTTCTATACTTATTTAAAAAACTTTATGTATTGATAATAAGTAGTATAGTTTATGGTTGATGTAAATAAAAAAATCTTGCAGAACAAAAAAAATATGTAGAATGTAGAAAAAAAACAATATCTTCTGCATATTACAAGATGAATTATTAAATATTTTCTTTATCTGCTAATAGAAACGTCAAAAACTAAATATATCGTACAGCATATTGTAATGCACGTCTCGTAGGTATTTTCTTTATTGTAATTACCCAGAACCAAAACAACAACATTATAAAATATTTCGCGTCAAAACATCGAAATCATAAATATTAAACGGGCGAAATTCCTGACATACTCCAAACAATAGCCCGGGAAGCGTAGAACTAAAAATGTTCTAAAATGCCTTGTTTTACAAAATGCGCGCAGCAAACCGCAGCCTCCATTAGTAAGGTCTCCTAGCCGCAACTATTAAGCGATGTACTGTTAAAAATGTGACGTAGTAACCACTGTGTAAATAGGAAGAGAAGGTCAACTCATGTCAAAACTAGGGCCGGGACAGAGATTAATAATTAAGTAAAATTTTAATCGAAAAGTATTTTGTCAGCGATGCTGTCTGGAACAGCCATTTCAGTTTTATAAAGAATTAAATAATTTTAGATACGTAATGATATGTTTATACTTTTTTGACAAAATGTTTTTGAGATAAAAACAGAAGCAGCCAATGTCCTTCTTCAAGGCTCAATCAATCTCAGTACTAAAATGCATAAAAATCTGTTCAGAATTTTAGGCGTGAGATAGCTATGCAGGGAGTCTCTCTGAGGGATACAATCCGACCCGAAGTTATCCGTCAGAGAACTAAAGTTACCGATATAGCTCAAAGAATTAGCTAGCTGAAGTGGCTATGGGCCGGTCACATCTGTCGGAGAACCGACAAACGCTGGAAACGAATTCTCGAGTGGAGACCGCGTCTAGGCAAACGTAGTGTAGGGCGCCCGCCGGCCAGGTGGAGTGACGACTTGCGGAAGGCAGCTGTCAGCGACTGAATGAGGAAAGTCGAAAATCGAGCTCTGTAGCGTTCACTAATAACGAATATAGGCTAATGATGATAGTTTAGGAATTAAATCGTAACAAACAGACAGGCAAAGATTATTTCTTTATAATTTTAGATTATAGTCCACCACGTTAGCCTGATGTCGGTTGGGAACCTTCACATGTCGTCGTAGTCGAAAACGTCTCAGAAATGCTGGTTTCCTTACGATGTTTTTCATTACTATTTAAGCACGTGATAATTAACTATATCAGCAACATAACATAGTCTGCATAATATCTCATTAGTCTAGTGGTACCAAGCGCGACTGCTACGCCAGAAGTCCTGGGTTGAATCCCCAGGTCGAACAAAGTGTTATTGGGGTTTTATATGAAATTCTCAGTAGCAGCTCGGAGCCTGGATCTGTGCCCGGATAATGGCAATAGCTCGCCCTCTATTACATGGGACCTAAACATATCGGCGAACTGTGGGTGTAGATTAGTACGCCTCTGCCTAACCCTTCGGGGAATACAGACGTGATGGTAAGTTATATATCACTACTCTATGTTATATAAAAATATTCTATTCACAAAGCAGAAGCAAACAGAGAGACGTGACGTTATGCTAATGGTGAGCGCTGGGCGCTGTTGGCCCAACTGTGACTGTAGCCTCATACTGAATATTCAGAGACACAACCTATATTGGCATTAGGGAGTTCTTTTTTCGCTTTATATCCGAAAAATGAACGAATTTTTGTAAGAAAGAATAAAAATATTTAAAAGATGGATTTTATACGAAATTCTCATTAGTCTAGTGGTCCCAAACGCGACTGCTACGCTAGAGGTCCTGGGTTCGATCTCCAGGTCGAGCAGTGTTATTAAGTTTTCTATGAAATTCTCAGTAGCAGCTCGGAGTCTGGATTTGTGCCCGGTTAATGGCTATAGATTCGCCCCCTATAACATGGGACCTAAACATACTAGGCGAACTGTGGGTGTACATTAAGTATACCTCTGCTTAACCCTTCGGGGAATACAGGCGTGATGTAATGTTCTCAAATATTTAATCGCGTTTTGAATTATGTCTCTGTATTACAGTATTTACCGGCGAACTTGGATGTAATTAGTACGCCTCTGCCTAGCCGTTCGGGGAATACAGGCGTGATGTTATGTCTTCTGTAAGTAGCTAGTTCATATTGAAACTATTTTTAAAGGTAAGTATACGTATATCGTAGAAACTGTTTCACTTTATGGAATTGATAGTGTAAAGCAGATTTTTCGCATTCCACTTCCGATAAAGGTGGTGTTCACATATGTACTTGGACCACTATTCATTAAAAGTAAAAATTAAATTCTCGTTTGTTTAATGTTCTTTTTTTATATCATACTAGTGGACCCAGCAGACGTTGTCCTGCCCTGAAAATAACCCAAAACTCGATTGCAGCGCCACCTACCGGATCCAATTGTGAATCTAAACCATTCCCAGATCCCCTTGAACACACACAAAAAATTTCATCAAAATCGGTCCAGTCGTTTGAGAGAAGTTCAGTCACATACACACTCACAGAAGAATTATATATATAATAAAGATATGTTTATATTGTCATAGAGTGCAAGCCTATTGCCATTAAACGGGCACAAATTCCAAACTGTGAGCTGCTAATGAGAATTTCATAGAAAAACCAAATAACATTTTCCTCTACTTGGGAATCTAACCCAGAACCTCTAAAGTAGCAGTCGATAGTAAGTAGCAGTTAATAAGGCATTCTGTTATGTTATAACATACCATCATGCTTGTATTCTCCAAAGGGTTAGGCTGAGGTGTACTAATGTACACCCACAGTTCACTGGTATGTTTAGGTCTCATGTTATAGGTGGCGAGCCTATATATTAACTCTACCACTTTGCTCTACCTAGGAATCCAGCCCAGGACCTCTAAAGTAGCAGTTCCACTTAGGACCACTAGGTTAATAAGGCATTCTGTTACGTTATGTATTTTTTAACATACCATCACGCCTGTACTCCCCGAAGGGTTAGGCAGAGGCGTACTAATGTACACCCACAGTTCGCCTGGTATGTTTAGGTCCCATGTAATAGGGGGCGAGCCTTTTGCCATTAACCGGGCACAAATCCAGACTCCGAGCTGCTACTGAGAATTTCATAGAAAAACTCAATAACACTTTGCTCGACCTGGGGATCGAACCCAGGACCTCTAGCGTAGCAGTCGCGTTTGGGACCACTAGACTAATGAGGCAGCTATTTTTTATTAGAGAAAAATCTCCATGCCGTGTGCACTCAGGTTTAAAGGCTCGCAATAAGTGTAATGGAGTCGGCGGGCGGAGCTTCCGTGTCCGTTCTGTAGCCTTAGCACGAACAACTTGCGAAAAAGTATTCGTATCGTCACGATAGAGGCGCTGGTCCATATCTCATACAAATTGGTCTCCATGACGATACGAATACTTTTTCGCAAGTTGTTCGTGCTAAGGCTACTGAACAGTAGCCTTAGCATCGTCATGGAGACCAATTTGTATGAGATATGGACCAGCGCCTCTATCGTGACGATACAAATACTTTTTCGCAAGTTGTTCGTGCTAAGGCTACTGATCCGAAAACGCTTACGTAAATCATTTGTCTGACATCAGCTTTATTTTTGAGCGGTCCAGTTCAAACTCCGCTGATATTTTCTTTTACACGTGCATATCCTATGAAAATATTTGCAATATTTTATTTAAATAATTGACAGTGCATCAGAGTTACTTTTTAACCCCCGACGTCAAAGAGTGGTGTTAGAATTTTGTTGTGTGTATCTGTGTGTCTGTCGGTTGTATCATAGCGCCTGATAGGAACCTATTTGCTCTTTTTTATGGGATAGGAGGGCAAACGAGCAGACGGATTGCCTGATGGCAAGCGATTACCGCCGCCCATGGACACCTACAATACAAGAGGAGTCACAAGTGCGTTGCCGACCTTTTAAAAGAGGATTGGGCCTCCGGTAACATCACAAAACACAACGTAAGCGTTGTTTAACGTCGGTTTTCAGTGAGGCCATGGTGTCACTCCGGACGAGCGGGCCCATTCGTGCTATGTCTCAAAAAAATCTGCTCAGCCGTTGGAAGATTATCACCTCTTTTCTTGATAAAGAGGTCTAAACAACTTTCACAGGTCTGATCGATTCGAAATTTGAAATCCTGTTACTTATCAATGATATTACAATATTCTGCAGCATACCCAATATTACTCAACCATCAGAAGCACTGTACGGCATCTACGTTGATGCACATGAGTGGTCCCCTGACACAACGACGCTCAGATTAAAATATTCTACATATATTATACATCAAGGGACTTAGCTATTATTATTTTCCTTTTTAGAAAAAATGTGCCGGGGTTTCTTTAAATTTTTAATTTAATATTATATATATTTTAAACGGTAAGAGTACCTAATGGATAATATTCGCAAAGAGAACTTCATAAAAAATTGAAATTCTGAATTACTTCTGTGTTTGCATAAATGCTTTAATTGTATATTGGTTGCGAGAGGTCCTGGGTCCTGGGTTCCAAGTCTAGCAAAATGCTCTCGAATTTTTTTATGAAATTGACAGTACAAGAATATGCGCATTACTAGTATTCTTGTTAACCCCATGTGCTAAGATAAATGCTTGTGTTACGAGTGGGTTCACGTCGGTGGTGTAATGGGTGGGTTTCGAACCAGCAACCACATATTCGCAAGTCCGACACCCTAGTCCTTAGGCTACCGCCGCTTTAAATTTTCTGTTTCTAAACATATGTTCTCTACGGTAGTCACAAAATGCATCGTAAAGAATATGTCATCTGTGAAGAATACGAAATACTACGATATTTGCTACGACGTAGCTGACGTAGCTGCTACACCAGCTACGGCGTAGCAGTAGATACTGAGTTGCTACGCATTGATTTATTCCGTCTTTGTTGAACTTTGGACATTATTGTGTGCAATTGCATATTATGTATTTTTTTTTGGTACACCATATATATACCGTCATGCCTGTATTCCTAGAAGAAATAGGCAGAGGCGTCCTAATGTACACCCACAATTAGTCGGTATGTTTAGGAGGCTAGCCTATTGGGCACAAATCCCAAACTCCGAGCTGCTACTGAGAATTTCATAGAAAAACCCAGGATCTCTAGCATCGCAGTCGAAATATACTGTGCAATATATATATATTATTATAAATAGGTGCAACATATATTCCAATGCTCAACTGTAGTTTTTTTTAAATAGAAGCAACTGTCGAGTACCTTTTCATACATATATCTTCGAAGGTCCATTTATGTACTCACCCTAAATATAGCCCGATGGCCCGTACAGTTATTAAGTGTCTATTGTTACATAGTTTATCAATCTAAGCAGCAGTGTTCGCTTGGCTTGTACCCAAAGAATACTGTTTTTATTTTATACTGAACTGATTTTGTCTCTTGTGACGCGTTTCTTGCCGCAGTTACGATACCAAACCGTATGTTAGAGAATTGAAATGAAACAAGAAATATTTATCTTTTTGTATTTTTTTGCATATTCTACGCTATGATAAATTACTTTAACATAACATACCATCACGCCTGTATTCTCCGAAAGGTTAGGCAGAGGCGTACTAATGTACACCCACAGTTCCCCAGTATGTTTAGGTCCCATGTAATAGTGGGCGAGCCTATTACCATTAACCGGGCACAAATCCAGACTCCGAACTGGGACCGAGAATTTCATAGAAAAACCGAATAACACTTTGCTCGACCTGGGAATTAAAACCAGGACCTCTAGCATAGCAGTCGTGCTTTAGACCACTAGACTAATAAGGTAGTTATCTAATCTCAATCTAGAATTACCGAACTTCTTCACTATAATATACGCAACAGCATCCCATTTATTGAAACATAAAATAATCTTGATCGACCAGCTACTTACTGTGCTGTTTCCTAACCAAAACCTAGGACCATATCACAGTTATCAGCACCATGTTAGTCAAAGCCGAAATCCCGACATTTGGTACCGGTTTCTGCCATCAACGTTACGGGATTTATCAGTCACAACCCTGCATTAGTAAGCAGCGGTAGGCAGTGCCGACGGAGAAAACCACAACACTAGAATCTAGGTACATTTGTGACGATACTAGAACACATATACGAAGATCGAAAGCTATTTTGAACCCCCGACGAAAAAGAGGGGTATTATATGTATGTTTGTAAAATGTATCTGTGTGTCTGTGTCATTTTCTGTCAGATAATATTATTGGAACGAAGTTCCTTATCGCGCGTTGTGACAGGGGGCTAGACGGCAAAAATTCTTACGAAAAGTTGTCACGACACTTTTTTTAGTACGCATTTTGTCTAATAGATGGCACTGTACTGTTGACGTCATAATCTGAACGGCGGTGTTAAGATTCTCCGCCGTTCAATGACCCCCGCAGTACAAAATTTATATATTGAGTTAAAATGAACTAAAACTGTGAAAGAAGGTCAAGTCCCAATAAACCATTAGTTCAACGGTCGATTTGGTTTTACTTCTTGCGATTTGAGTTCATCCCCAAACAAAGTTGACATAATGAGGTCTGAGGAACTTCGTTCCATCCGGGTGTCCCTTGACACCTCTCAAGTTTTGTTAGTTATCTTTTTGTGATTTTTTTGCATTTACCATGCTAAGATTAAAAAATTATTTTAGTAAAGGAAAAATTCAATCGCGGGCGGGATTCGAGCCCGCGTCTTCTGGTTAGATACACCAGACGATCTGACCGCTAAGCCACCGCGAACCCCACCCGCCTGATTGAAATTTGCCTTCACATTCTGAGTTTACGTCATAAGGTGACGTTGGCGACATCTATTGAGAAGCAAGTTACCTTGTTTCTCAACCGACATGACTTACTTTACAGTTAGTTCGATATCGTACGATGCCACCTTACCTTTTAACTATCTTTATGAGTTTTTTTTTGCATTTTCCATGCTAAGATTATAAAGTTATTCTAGGGAAGGAAAAAATCAATCGTGGACAGGATTCGAACCTGCGTCTTCTGGTTAGATACACCAAACGCTCTGAGCGCACGTGACCTTAGCAGGTGGGACTCGCGGTAGCGGTCAGAGCGTCTGGTCTATCTAACCAGCAGGTTAGAATCCTGCCCGCAATTGAATTTTTCCTTCACTAAAATAACATTAGTTATCTTTATTGCTACCCCATACTAGAACTTACTAATTTTCTTGGGCTAGAATCCTAATTAAATTAAGTGAAATAAGAACTAAATCAAACAAAATAGTAACTGCCTCATTAGTCTAGAGGTCCCAAGGGCGACTGCTATGCTAGAGGACTGCGCTTCGATTCCCAGTTCGAGCAAAGTGTTATTGGCTTTTTCTATGAAATTTTCAATAGCGGCTCGGAATGGGGACTTGTGATGATGGCAATAGGCTCGCCCCCTATTACGTGGGACCAGAACATAGCGGTAAACTGTGGGTATACATCAGCACACCTCTGCCTTACCCTTCGGGAAATACAGGCGTGATGTTATCTAATGTTATGTAGCTCAATGCATAATTTGTTTTAGTTTGGTTGAGCAGAAATAATTGAAGCATAAAATATTAAGTAACATTCCAGATAGCAATTGTAAATATTGAAAGGAAATGAGAAGATTTATACAAGCAAAATTTAAAACAACCTTAACACAATAACAATTCACCTAACTTTCAAACCCCTGAATTACACTCCTTTTTTGCCCAATCGCGAAACGCTCTCATTGTTTTAGCTAGCCTTTATCTCGTCAGAGACAGACAACATTTTTTGGAATGAATCCAACACACGAATTGATATTTCCTTATGTACAATGAATGGGATAATATCAATTCGAATTTGTATGGGAAAAAATCTGCTGATTTTGCGCATGAGGATAAATATCTGGTGAAAATCATGATTAGGATAATTATTCTTGCGCTTAATTATATGAAAGGGATTAAAGGTAATAAATAGACCTGATTCATTGTTCCTGTAGGTGAAAGGCGGATAAAGCCTGTGGGTGTTAGGAGACTAATAATATATTATGGAAAGAAAATGAGCAACAGTGTTTATCACTGTAGAGACACATACGTGTAGTGTGCGGTGAATTTGATGTCTCAGGAAAAATACAAGTTGCAAATAAAATTGATCAGTCCAATGTTTATAAGAATAAGAATAAGATTTATTGACCAAAAGTATTACATTTCCATTCATTTAAATGATAATTATGTTTATTGTAACATTAAGAGCATAGGTAGTGTAACTCCTATAGTATAATAGAAATTTAATACAGTAATATTAATTACTACAAGCTGTTTTTTTATGGAATAGGGGGACACACGAGTAGGCGGATCGCCTGATGGTAACCGGTTACCGCCGTCCATGGACACCCGCAACACTAGAGGAGTCACAAGTGCGTTGCCCGCCTTTTAAACGGGGATTAGTCCTCCGGTAACCTCACTAACTTGGCGAAACACAACGTAAGCGTTGTTTGACGCTGGTTTTCTGTGAGGCCGTGGTATCACTCCGGTCGAGCCGGCCGATTCGTGCCGAAGCATGGCTCTCCAAGGTTGAACTGTGTATGTATTTAAAAAAATGGCATGCAAAATAAATGTTATAGGATACATTCCTATAAAATTCATTCATCAATAAAGAAACAAACGAATAGGTATTTAGTTTTTATATTAGAAGATATACCTACATTGTACAAGTTAAGCTAGTCCTGATAGATAATACCCTATACATATTCTCTTAGATTGAGCTTACTTTTTATCAGAAATCACGATAACATAAACACTTTTTTTAAGGAATTTTATGACCTGGTAACTTAGACCATGGTCATGTCTTTTTTGTAGTTTAAAATACATCACTTTATCCCCATTAAAATAGTGGAAACTTCACTAAGGCTTCGATGGAGATTAGGAGTTAACACAAAAGTTACGATTTTCGATTTTAAATCATTTACCTACACTCGCACACGTTCACGAACACTTAATGGTTAACTATCCACTATAATTACACATTAAACTTCGGGGAAACACAAGTTTTGGAAAATAGTATAAAACTGACAAAGTGCACGTTACTTTTTCCCGCTTAAAACACCTCAACATAAACACTGAATAATAAATATTCAATTATTCCGTGTTCATAAAAGTCTGACAGTTCACAGAAAACTCTTGACTCAGACATGCCAATATTTCAAGAAATCTCTGAAGATATTATCCAATTATTGTTGAGGATAAAGTTACTTATAACACAATCGCATTTTTAAAGCTGTCTACAGATTCAATAAAGTGGAACGAAGGATTTCTATCTATTATCTTTATAATTACTTGCTTTTGTCCGCAAATTCTTCCGTGTGGACTTACCACTGTAATATTAAGAAAAAGTAAAACCACCTTTAAAAACAATAAAAATAATATTATGTGCGGAACAAATGTTTCGGATGTCGGTGCCTTTGATTTGATTGGATCTTATGATTCCGCCACCGACATTTCTTAAAAGCTATTTTATTTCAACATTTTGAGTAGCGAGTAGAATTATAAGTATACCTAGACGACATTATCATTTACTCGGTCATTGCTTGTTATTGTAATTTTGTTCTAAATTTTGTTATCAGATCTTGACGATTTATGGGACCATCTCTGAAGTATGACCTACCGATCAAAAAAAGAATCATCAAAATCGGTTCATAATTGACGGAATAAACGCGTAACAAACATATAAAAAAAAGACGTGTGGCACTCGGGGACTGCCGCGGTAAAGCTATTGCATAGCGTTTTTTATCAACTTATGTAATACAACCAATGCCACCTAAAGGTGGGTTGCTGAACTAAAGAGACAAGCGTGTTAGGTTTTTTTCGTTACGGAATTTCTGGATTCGGTCCCCACGCTCAAGGCCCGCGATAGAATCTATGCAATAGCTTAAAAACATAAAGTCGAATTGAGAATCTCCTCGTTTTATATAGCCTATATTATCATCTACAGCTTGGAGGTAATATAACTATCTATCATAATTAACCTACTTACTGGACCACTACTGGGTATGGTTTTACTCTTCGATTGAGAAGTCAATAATTACATTTAAATCACATTCCGTCGAGAAAATCTCTCATCAAATTTTCGGAAAAATATCAGAAGTTAATATTCTTTCTAACATTGACACACAATACTGTTCATCATCAATAACTTACGTCATATTGAATTTCAAATACTTTGATACGTCACGTGTATCTAAAAAAAATAGAAAACAAATTTTCCGGGACTATCTCATTCGCTTTCAACAAAAAAAACAAATTACTTCCCCTAAATAAATTGTCTTGGGTGTATTCTTCCGTAAAATGCGACTTTCTCGGAATCACCATACCTTCATTCTATCTATATATTTAACGTAAGATCACATAACATGCCAAGAATCTTCATAATTATGTAATTTAGTATCACGCTTGTTTTTTTTTATAAGGATATATAGGCTTCTGCGCCAATGAAATAAAATAACTTTTTTAAGGATAGTCTTACCACCTGCTTGGAAATCCATTAAAGATTCCATTAAATCTAAATCCAAGCCAAAAACTGCTAATAATTAATAAAAATATGAAGTTGCTGTTAATAATTTTAACATTAAGCCGTCCAACACCTTGGTCTACCTGTGACCATGGATGCTGTAAAGGATCGAAAACGTCGGGAATTAAATAATATAAATCGATACATTCCCTAAAAAAAACATAAAAATAATGCAAACATTTTGTTTGAACTTTTGTTTTCGCCACCGATTTCTGAAATTGTTATTACTGTTATTCGTCCATTTGTCGCGCACATACTTAATGCATATTTAAGATTTATATAGTTTCTCATCTCTCATGGATGCCAGAACTGTCAGAACTGGACCAAAATGGGACCCCACGGGAAGCACCAGCTTTCAAATAAAAAAAGAATCATCAAAATCGGTTCACCCAGTCGATAGTTATGAGGTAACAAACATAAAAAAATACAGTCAAATTGAGAACCTCCTCCTTTCTGTTGAAGTCGGTTGAAAAAAAATTTTTTTTTTCAAAGATTAAAGGTGTACCGTAAAACGTATTCATAAAAATATACGTAGGTATATGCGTAAAGGTCCTGTGAGCAATCCGTACTAATACGGAAAACGTGAAATTTTGTGAGTATGGATACTTGTTACTCTTTCACGCCAGAACGACAGACCGCATCTGGATGAAATTTGGCACAGAGATAGATTATAGTCTGGAATAAAACATAGGCTACTTTTTAGGCAGGTCGGTCTCAATTATGAAGTCCACGCAGACAAAGTCGCGGGCAGAAGCTAGTATAGAATATTATAATAATTATTTCACATACCCCAAATCTCTAACCTACCAAATAATCATAAAATACCAGTATCCCAAAAACCGCAACACTATTATCACAAACGTTCCAATTAAAATCAACCGTTCCGAATGAATTCAAAATTCAAATTAGTTGAAAGTGAACAAAGTAATCTGCGATTGTAACGGAACTGGGTACAGATAACATGTGGTGATATTAATAACAGTAATATTTGTATTAACACATGCTATTTATGTGTAGTTAGCGATGAAATGTTTGATTTTGGCGGTATTTGTGTGGTAATTTAGAATGTTATCGTTTATTTCAGACTTCATTATTGCAGAATGTGGTATATTGAATTTTTGAGGTTTAGGTCCTGTAAGTAATGGGGATGAGCCTATTTCCATGAACCTGACACAAATCAAATCTCCAAGATTCATAGAAAAAACGGTATTTTTAGGTCCCATGTAATACGGATATGATTTAAAAATATCATAATATAAAAATATAATAGGATAGCATTGAATTTCGCCGAGTGAGTGAGGATACCGGAGGCCGAATCTCCGGCAATGCACTTGTGACTCCTCTGGTGTTGCGGGTGTCCATGGGCGGTATTCGCTTACCATCAGGCGATCCGTCTGCTCGTTTGCCCCTATCCCATAAAAAACATATAACAACAAGATGCAGATAATAGAAAAAAAATCTGCAAGATAACTGGTACGTTACATTATCATACCATCACGCCTGTATTCCCCGAAGGGTTATGCAGAGATATAATAATAGTACACCCACAGTTCGCCGATGTGTTTAGGTCCCATGTCATAGGGTGCGAGCCTATTGCCATTAACCGGGCACAAATCTCACACTCTGAGCTGACACTGAAAATTTCATATAAAACTCCAATAACATTTTGCTCAACCTGGCAATCGAATTTAAGACCTCTTGCGTGGCAATCGCGCTCAGGGCCACGAGGCTAATCAGGCAGATAAAGGATCATAAGTATTCCTAAAATCGGCCTAGCAATGTAAACAGCTGGCGCAAATGCTACTAAGTACCTGAAAGCTGCCTAAACTAATGATTTTCATAATAGAATACTGCAATAATAGTTTAATGTCCAACTTAAGTTCTGTGGGCGCGGGATTTGGGTGGGGTCTGACTAAGAGCAACATGAATTATGTATATCCCACCGAAAGACGCCAAATTTTTTACAAAATTATTATGGAATAAGCTCAATCTGACTCAAACTCTCAACTCTCAAACTGGTCTAACTAGTTGTCAAAAGCTACTGAGCATGAGGATTCGATTCTCACTGCTCGGAGTTTTATTTGGATTTTCTTTGAAATTCTTAGTAAGAAGAGTCAATCAAATCGTAGGAAGTGGCGGTCTATACTTCCTGCCTACCCATGTGGGAGAATGGCGTGTGTATATGTATGTCCTTAGTAGATGCACCGAAATTAAGAAGTTTCTTTATTATCTATTTGACACCAAGATGTGACATGACGGAAATTTGACGCATATCGTATGCGTCAAATTTTTATTATAATTTTCTCCAAAAATCGTTATTAGGGTTCCGTATTTCAAAAGGAAAAAACGGAACCCTTATAGGCTCATTTTGTTGTCCGTCCGTCCGTCAGTCTGTCGAGACCCTTTACCTCGAGAACGCGTGGAGGTATTGAGATGAAATTACCATATACCCTTGAAGCTGTGACAAAATAAGACTTCTAAAACTTATGTTTCGACACTCTCAAGGGAATCAAAATTTATAGCGTATTTTCCTTTTCCACCTAGAACTATGATATTTGGCAAGTAATACCGTCTTATACTACAAGTATAAGGAAAAATCTGAAAAATATACATTTGTAATTAAATCATTAAAAAAATGTTGTCGTAATTTAAAGTAACGTAATCAAATTTTTACGGAACCCTCTTTGGGCGAGTCCGATTCGCACTTGTCCGGTTTTTTATAATTATTATTTGCTATAGTATCACTGTAACCGCAGTTGGTCTATTGTGATCCCCACTACACATACAGCTACTATGAACTGCAGGATTTTCTTAGGGATTTTCTTTCTTTCTTCCCATAAATCGTTTCTATATAATATCATCGCTAACACTGAGGCCTCACCTCAAACCGCTCATTCACATAATCATTATGGGTTTTCGCAACTAAATCGCTCGGTATCACGTGAACGACACATTACGGATGAGTTGTGTGCTTTATTTAATATCACATGTTATGTGCGCGTAGGTGTAATAATAGCTTGTTGAAACATAGGTACACCTTTGTAGTACTATAGAAGTATCTATCCATACTAGTATTATTGTTATAAATGCTAAGTGAAGTTGCTAGCTTATGACAATTCTTGTATGGCACACCACAATATTTTTTCGGATACATATCAGAGAGTGTGCATCAGATCTCCACGATCTTATTCCCTTTCTACTATCGGAGCACCAGAAGTACGAAAAAGCGACATCGATTCATGGCGGACATTCCAAAAACCCGAACGAAACGCGCTACCCGAGTAGGTCTTCCACGATAGATATAATCTTGGTATCTTTAAAACACGAGTGAATCGGTTTCTTATAGGCAAGCGCGCTCCAACGTAGTTCGTAGTATCGCTGAACATCAGGCGAACCGACGGTCAAGCGTAAGCCTATCAAGAATAAAAAAAATGCAAAAGTAACCCCGTCTGTCTTTCTGTTTGTTACATGTATACTTCTAAACGGCTGAACTAATTTTAATATAGTATAACAGAACTATAGATTGGATTTTAATAATATAATGATATTCGAAAGATATACTTCAAAACAAGCTTTTTGGACTTCTGACCACAACTAACGTTTATCACTGACAGCTTTACGTGCTTTCGGAGGCACGAAAAGGTATCGGTGTTTTAAAGATGGTCAGTTTTTGATGGACCATGGTGACCACAGTTTAACCCTGCAGAACATTTGATTGGTATTGTTATCCGCCATGACAATTCAAAGTAAGCTGCAACCTACCATTTCTTTCATTGTTTCGTATTTTTGAACCCTAATAGCTTCGGTTTACGTAGTCACGAGTCCCAAGAAAAGAGATACTTACGCACCTTAATTAAATAAATTAGAAACGTCGTATTTCTTAAAGTATCCTACAAAAAACAAACACGCAAATTCGGTAGAGCGATAAAGAAAGCCTTAAAGGTTCGGCGATTATCTCGAAAACTTCCCCTTAACTGCTAATCGTTAAGGGTTAACTCCCAACGTAGCTAAGTTTCCACATTTACAGAAATAATTACACGCTACCCTTTACCTCCCGACTGGGGGCGTGTTTGAATGCCAGCCTATTTACCTTTTCGGCAGCTCTTATTGAAAAAGTTTTTAGACACATCGCTACTGTGAACTCCTTAGGGAGGTAGTTCACTCGTTCTTTTAATAAAATTCAGTATTATATTTGGAAATCTATGAAGGTTTTATTGAGGCAAATTAGACGAAAAAACATATTTTTTATTTCTTTGGCGTGAATGTTAGTTATTCTGATAAAACAAATTTACAGATTTAACACAATCATTTTTTTTTTAAAAAAAAAGCTTACTAGTAATGTGGGTCGCACATTACTATATATACTTGTTAACCCCTCGTGCTAAGCTAAAATGCTTGTGTTACGAGTGGTTTCAAGGCGGTAGTGTAAAGGGTGGGTTTCGAACCGGCAACCACATGATCGCCAGTCCGACGCCCTAGCCATTAGGCTACCGCCGCTTTCATCATCATTATCTGCATCATGCAATCATTATCTGCATTCTCCGTAGGATTAGGCAGAGGTGTATCAATGTATACTCACAATTTTGCCAGTATGTTTAGATTCCATGTAATAGTCTGACATGAACAAACTCTGAGCTGTTACTGAGAATTTAATACAGAAACCCAATAACACTTTACTCGACTCCCGCACTAGGGTATTTACATAAATTTAACAAGCACAAAGTACGCCAAACTCGATACAAATATCCATGGAGCACATACTTACCTCGGGAGGGAATTGAACTTACGACACGCACACGCTAGTAGCGAGATGACCAAAGGTGGAAGTGGTCAAAAATTGTTTTATTTCAACATTTTTAGTAGCGAGTAAAGTTTTTAGGTATACCTAGATGACCATATCATTTTATCACTTACTCGGTCATTATGTGTTATTGTCAGTTTGTTCTAAATTTTGTGATCAGATCTTGACCAAATTTTTATGGGACTGAAGAAACCTACCGATCAAAAAAATAATCATCAAAATCGGTTCATAATTGACGGAATAATCACGTAACAAACATATAAAAAAGACATACAGTCGAATTGAGAACCTCCTCCTTTTTGAAGTCGGTTAAAGAGTCGTTGAGCACTAATTGTGAAAAAAAAACTGGTATTGTATATAAATATTGAAACAAAACTACTTTTTACGGATTTTATCGCACTATATTGATATTATTTGATTCCCGACATTTCGGATCCTTTACAGCATCCAAAAATGTAAGGTAGCTGTTAGTAATTGCAACATTAAGATGTTCAAAACCTCAGTCTACCCGTGACCATGCTGTAAAGGATCCGAAACGTCGGGAATCAAATAATGACGCGATATAATCCTTAAAAACTAGTTTTATTTCAATATAATAATATTCGCGTAAGTGTCAGAAACTTGTATATAAATAATTTAGTTACGTCGGAGAAAGGATTAGGATCCGATGTTGGAGTTTTATCTATGGTTTTAGAATATTTTCACACCTCCGCAACTGTCGTGCGTAGTTAAAAATTGTTTTACGTTCATAAATAACCGCCTCGAAACTTGGTTAATTACAATATATTATCTTGAGTTTCGCGATTGGCGATTTTGCCAATAATTTAATTAGGTTTATCTACACACCTTCTTCCGTTGAAGATTAGAAATACCATAAATTAATCTTCGCGACCTCGGGCAGCATAAATGGAAATTCTATAATATAATGAAATATGATGAAATTATAGGTAATGATACTACTGGTCTACTCAAAGCTGCTATAATTCTTTACTCAAAAGGCCATTTCAGACATTACCCCACAACGTGCCTCTCACATATAAGTGTTCTTCCTTGTCTGGACTTTAAAAGAGACCATGATTCTCTGAGTCTGTTTCGGTGTTTCTTCTCAGAGGTCGTCAGTTAGGAAAAGCCGAAGCCATTTAGCTATAAAACAAATGAGAGGTGTCAAGGGACACCCGGATGGAACGAAGTTCCTTTCCATTAATTAGTGAAGGAATTGTAATAAATTAATTGTATAATTGTATTATTTATTATTTACAAAAAAACTGTATACACTCAACAAAAATAATCGTCCCGACACCACACTGTTCAATGCGAAATAGAAATGAAAATATCTGGCTTGCTTTCTTTATGAGAGAGAGAGAGACAGACAGAGAAACATGCGCACGCCGCACAGCTTACAAAAAGTGTTGTGACAACTTTTCGTAAGAATTTTTTCCGTCTAGCCCCCTTTCACAACGCGCGATAAGGTACTTCGTTCCAAAAACCAAACCATTGTCATGTAAAAGTATATCTAAAGATCTACTTGTAGAATAAATATCATTTCATTTCATTTCATTATAACACTATTAGATTACAGTTTTTCTAATTATTACGACTTTGTTTTATTAATTAGTTTTATTCTTGTTTACGTGTTTGATTATGTATTCATTGTAATTCTCGAACAAATATTTAAATAAGAGATTAATATAACGTAACATATCATCACGCCTGTATTCCCCGAAGGGGTACTTATTTGCACCCACAGTTCGTCGGTATGTTTAAATCCCATATATACGGGAGCGAGCCCATTGCCATTATCAGGGCAAAAGAAATTCTTAGTAACAGCTCAAAGTTTGAATTTGTGTTCGGCTAATGACAATAAGTTCGCCCCCTATTACATAGGACCTAAACATACCGGTGATCTGATGGTGTACATTAGTACACCTCTCCTAAACCTTCGGAAAATAAAGGCATGATGGTAAGTATGTAGTTATCTCCTATTATACGAACATCCCATTCGTAGCTTTTTGTTTTGACTACATTTCAATTCAAGTATTAAGTATATAAAAGACTCGAAATACTTCAACTAGTAATACAGATACTTTCTCTCTCTCTCTCTCTCTTTCTTTTCCAGACATCTCAAAACAATATTTCACAAGCATTCACAAGTTTTCAATATTAAAGTTCAAATTTTTTGATTTATGGCAAATACTGTACGTAACTTTTATATCATGGAGACTTACAATATTTATATCTCTATATCTTCGTTGTTTTGCCAGAAATTTTTGCTAACATTCATGCATGATTGTTCGCGGATGCGTCACAAAGGTGCATCCCATAAAACACGGTGTCCAACTTTTGCAATAACATTGAATTGTTTTTGGCGGTAGAACTGTAAAAGATGTGCTTACTGAAGACTATTTTCAAAATAACATAACATTTAAATTTTAAATAAACCCGCAGCATCAAGTCATGGTTACTATGTTCTTGCAATATCATTGAAGTAACAGGATACCAAGTTTCAAATCGATCAGCGCTGTGGAAGTTGCTCACATCCCTTCATAAACTAGAAAAGAGCTGATAATCTACAAACGGCTAGACAGATTTTCTTAAATCATAGCTTATATGCGCACTGTCGATGAAGTCAGCTTTCAAACAAAAAAACTGAATAAATATCGGTGCATTCGTTTGGGAGCCATTCGATTCGTAATAAGGCATTCGATTTGTAATGGTCCTCTGGTCGGTTTGGTTTCGACCAGAACAATCGACGTTCGAATATTGTAATAGCCAACTGAACATTACTCATCAAAGCTTAGTGTATCTTGTAATGTAAGTATCCGAACCAGGTCACAGGATTGAGTTACAAACAATTGGATTACTGAAATAGAGGATCAATAAAGTGATGTATCGCCGGGTAATTTAATTGCTTTTGGGGTGTACGGAAGAAAACAACGCCAAGGTCTTGTTTATAGAGGTCAAAATCGCTTGTACGTGGAGCGACTAAGTTGTATAAATATCGAAGTCGCATAAGATTTTAGCCCGCGTATATCGTGCCTAAGTCGAGCCAAGGTGCTTCACGACAGACTCCGACCCCAGCCAGTCAGACCCCAAGAGGTGCTACCACCAAACAAGTTATATTTTCCCGCGCCTTAAGGAATTCCCATCTGAATGGCAATGAGGAATATTCCATTCCCACACAAGATAAAAATAATCCTAATCCTAACTATTATAAATATGAAAGTGAGTTTGCTTGTTTGTTACGCTTTCACGCTTAAACTACCAAACCGATTTTGAAAATTCTTTCACCAATAGAAAGCTCCATTATCAGGAAGAAACCTAGGTTGATTTCTTAAAAATAAAGATCCCTACGAAAATTACAATAATGTAACCCGAGGTATCAAAAATTTGCCCCATCCCTTTGACACTTTATTTGATGTAAGCTGCCATTTTGTTAATTGATACAAAATTTAAATTACTATGGAGATCCTTTTGACACTATAATATTGTAAACGTGGAAGTTTGTTTGGTATAGAGATAGATTATAGTCTGGAATACACAGCACACAGGCTGCTTTTTATCCAGTTTGGAACCAATTCTGAAACCCTACCAGACAACGTCGCAAGTAGAAGCTAGTATAGATATATTTCCAACAAAACATGTCGAAAACAACGTACATTATGTATTACATAGGAGTATCCTATTTCATCATGAGATAAGCTGTACAGCCTTCAATATCGATAAACTGCATTCATGCTAAACCACGAACGAGTGCATCCACCCCGCTATTACCTAACAGATCAATATTGATGGACATGTTCGTATATAAAGTCAAATTAGCCTGTGAATATAAATAAAGATATTATTTTTATAACTATGCACCTACCCTCCATTTTTCTGATATTCCCTTCGTTCGATTTTAGGGTTCCGTACGGACAAAACAGAGTTAAAGCCAAAGTTAAAATCTATACCTACATATAATGATATTGTAACAGACAAATGTCAGCACATTATAGATATTAAAGAAAAACTAATATTGTGGTCTTTATTAGAGACAACAGAAGTCAAAATAATATTTTTTTGAATTTTTGTCTGTCTGTATGTTTGTACGCGCATCACGCAAAAATTTCTGCTTGGAATTTAAAGCAGTTTTCACCGATGTATTGCTAAAGGTCTAACTTAAAATCTGGTGCATGTTTTATCTTGATACCTTATAATATGTTATACGTAAATAATATGTTAATTTTTTTGGGACGTGAGTGAAACTGTGAGCAACAGCTACTAGTGTTTTATAAAAAGGTACTTTTGAAATGTCAAAACTAGTTGTACGATTCCAAAAAGTGGGTCATAATTATGAAGAAGAGACTGCCTCATTAGTCTAGTGGTCCCAAGCGACTGCTACGCTAGAGGTCCTGGGTTCGATCCCCAGGTCGAGCAGTGTTATTGGGTTTTTTTATGAAATTCTCAGTAGCAGCTCGGAGTCTGGATTTGTGTCCGGTTAGTGTTAGTGGCAATAGGCTCGCCCCCTATTACATGGGCCCAAAACATACCGGCGAAATGCGGGTGTACATTAGTACGCCTCTGTCTAACCCTTATAGGGAATACACGCGTGATGGCATGTCTATGGAGAAGAGCCGGCAAGAAACTCCATAGATACTCTTTTAAAACAAAGTTTTTAAATAGTTGCTAAAGAGTTTTTTTTTTATATAACACCTTATACCTATTTATAAAAAAATCTTCAGTTCTTGAGAACACTCTTGTGTTCGTCCATATTTCACGGAGGTTTTTGTCTTGACCTATGTATAGTAGTAGCATTTTGTTATTTAGCATAAATTGGCTTAAATGAAGCTTATAAGTTAACGATTAGTATAAAAGGAGTCAAAGACCTGTAAACTACATTAACAATTACCACGCATCGAACCCACAACCCATGACCACTTTAACTGCAATATCAAATTGTGTTTCTTTTCACACAGTTTTATCAATCTCATTTTACCCAACCCGTTTTACATCCCCTCCACTCCCAATTAAAGCCCATTTTCCCCCCTTAACTGAACAGAAAAACACGAAATAATAAGACGATTAAATACCCGCAGTCCTAAGTAAACACAGGAGGAACTCTTCGGGATTTCTGCTCCAGGAGCGTCTGGGGACAATCGTCGTTAATTAAATCTCCTGTTCCGTTACTATTTTTGGTTTAAAAAAAGAATTAGACGGGAAATCCCGGCTTTGTATGGTTTATCTTGTGCAAAAAGGTTTTTATTTAAGTACTTTAATTATTATAATTTACATACCATCACGCCTGTATGCCCCGTAGGGTTAGGCAGACGTGTACTAACGTATACCCACATTTCGCCGATATATATAGAAGTCAAACCATTAAGAAGTCAAACTCCGAACTGTTACTGAGAATTTTATAGAAATACCCAATAACACTTTGCTCGACCTAAGAACCTAACTCAGGTCCTCCAACGTAGCAGTCGCGCTTGGTACCTACTACTGGACTAATGAGGCAGTTTATTACAACTTTTACTTGTCTATGTCCAATCCAACAAAAGACAAAAATATATAAAGAGCTAAAAAACATTCCGCATTTAATTTTGTGTCTTATGTTTATAATGTCAATTAGTGCCAAAACGCAAGTATTGTCAATTGCTTTCGTACTAAACTCTTTGGTGGACAACTATTTATAACTAGCTTTTGCCAGCGACTTCGTCCGCGTGGAATAGTTACTTTGTTCCCTAATTATTCGCCCGCGGTTTCACCTGCGTTGCCCCGTTCCTAAGGGTTGTAGCGTGATGTTTTATAGCTTGAAACCTTTCCCATGAATCACTCATTTTCCCAACATTTCCCTTCACTGCTCTGCTCCTATTGATCGTAGCGTGATGAAAAGTATACTATAACCTGCCCAGGAGTATGAAGAACAATTGTACAAAGTTTCGTTGAAATCCGTCGAGTGGTTTTTGTTTCTATAACGAACATACAGACCGACAGACAGACAGACAGACAGACAGACAGACAGACAGACAGACAAAAATATTACTGATTGCATTTTTGGCGTCAGTATCGATCACTAATCACCCGCTGATAGTTATTTTGGAAATATATTTCATGTACAGAATTGACCTCTCTACAGATTTATTATAAGTATAGAAGAAGATGAAATCTGTGTCCAGGAACAGATATCGTTAGCTGCCTACATACTTGGTAGTTTTTTATTTTTGTGCAAATGAACACATTTTCTTTCTTTATATAAGATAGCGGGCCCGGCAAACGTTGTCTTGCCCTGTATCATGATCTTCCTGCTCTTTATTTGTCGTCGGTGCAGCATGTCCTTTTCTTCCATTCATCACATTCCCATGTCTTGCCCTATGTATTAAAAAAATCGTAGAACCCGATTGCGGTGCCACCTACCGGCTCAAATTGTGAATCTAAACCATCCAGTAACCCAATTAAACATACACAAAAAAGAAATCAAAATCACACCAGCAGCTTATGAGAAGTTCGGACAATGCACAGAACGCCATCTACTTACTGGCCTTGCCGAAACAGAAATCAACATCATGTTCATTCATGTCCGTGTTTTATTTCTGTCAAATCTGTCAATCCGTTCCCGAAACAATGTAGGTATGAGAAAATAAATTTTCATCATAATGTTTTTTTTCGATGTTTTAATAGTTATTCTGCTATTCGGGGAGGAGATAAATTCAACAAACCAAATATCATAAAAATCGGTTCACCCGTTCTCGAGTTATACGTGTTGTAATAAACCCGACTTTGTTTTATATTATATAAGATGACCCGGTGTACTTCGTATCACCTGTCGTAACGATTTGAAAAAAATAGCTGAAAATTTTGATTTTCTACTCTTAATCGTTCTGACTGCAAGTCTATTTTCCATGTTATGGTTCATGCAGTTATTCTATTACAGACTCGAATGTCAACAAATAATGTGCCTATTTTTTTCGGTTTGCCCGGGTTGCGCCATACCTATTAAAAAAAATTTAGATCTAAAAAAGTAGCAACATAAAATGTCATCAAATGTGTTTGAAAGGCTATCTTGAGTCGTTTGAAAAATACTCAAAACAGTTTTTTCTATGAAATAGCTATCATGTTCTTGACTACTGACTCCAGTCTGAATCCATTCTTCTAGGTCGCACCAAATAGACGATTGACATCAATTTTTTTTTCTGCATTCCAGCAAAATAGTTTAAACACATTAAATACTCTTTTTTATATGCACGATTTCAAACAATGACAACCATCATACTATGTGGCAACTATGACAACTATCAAAATAACAGTTTATGTGGGTTTAGGTTGGTAAAAATGTAAAATTAAAACGTGATAAAAAATATCCTATGTCCTTCTCCTGGTTTTAAGCTACCTCCCTATCAGTTTTCAGCCAAATCAGTTCAGCCGTTCTTGAGTTATAAATAGTGTAACTAACACAACTTTCTTTTATATATATAGATTAGTGAGAATGGTTTCGTAGCTCCCAAACGAATGGACCGATTTGGATTCAGTTTTTTTTTCGTTTGAAAGGTGACTTGATCGAGAGTGTTCTTAGCTATGATTCTTAGCTATGAATGTGAGCAACTTCCATAGGCCTGATCGATTTGAAATTTGGAAATTTTAAATTTATATTGTACTAGTTTCTGCCCGCGACATTGTCTGCGTGGACTTCAGGACTGAGTTCGACCTGGATAAAAAGTAGCTTATGTGTAATTCCAGGCAATAATCTATCTGTGTGCCAAATTTTATCCAGATCCGTTCAGCCGTTCTGGCGTGAAAGTGTAACAAACATCCATACATCTGACTCACAAACTTTCACGTTTATAATATTTGTAAGGATTAGTATGAGTATGATTCTTATTAAATTCAGCAAGACTGCATATCAAAAGGTTCCTATAATACGTATTAATGCATGCCTCGCTGAGTTTTAACCCTCCATCACCCTAAGTTGACCTGTAAATAAAACGTGCAAGGGAAAATGAAAATATGATTTCCATAAACCCTTTATCCAGACGTCTAAATAGCGTATTATTCAAGCTTCAACTGCAAAGGAGATCCTTCACCGTATCATTTCGTTTTAAAAAGAATTTAATACCTTCCAAGACTGTTAGCGAATTTGAATAATGTTTTTCTTGAAAATAATCACGAGTTGGCAGTTTCAGCCATTTGTGGTGCTCAACAAAAGCGCTTTAAAGCGAGACGGGTTTTAAAACTGTTTCTTTTTTTGTATAAAAATTTAAAATGCAAACCTTTATTTAAGTTGTATTCTTCGCAGGAGTTTTATGTAAATACCGGTGTATGTGATAAGTAGTTGGGTTTTGGAGATAATTTTAATAATACCTAGTAATCATTGCAAGGATTCGATTTTTAAACATTCCGGGGTTATTTAGTCACCTCCGGGTAAGTCCTCGATAAATAATTTGGCATTCTTTTCCACTTTTGTATTTATTCGCTAGGTAGCGGCTACTCAGACATGGTGAAATAAACCCTTCATGTTTAGAATCGAATTAAATTGTTATTGAAAACACAAGTGCACGTAGTTTGGATATGTCGCCACGCCCTACCAACAACGTAGGATCTGCAAAAACACAACTTTTAAGGAGAGTAGTTTAAAGTTAACATGCACGATAAAAATAATTTTACAAGGGATAGGATTACAAAATTTTAAACGCGCATTACTTGCCTTATTAGTAATGCAACTAATAAAACAGATTAACTTAATTTATTGAAAAAGTGGTAGAAATTACACATGACGCTATTTTGTATGGATATATTTTAGTACTATTGTCGGATGTGGTATATCCAACATTTTTGATTGGATGAAATTCTGTTCTCTATGACGGATGTGACTAATGCGACCTTTTTAATCGGAAAAATCGAATAAATAATGTTGGATCTGGTACTTACGTTATTGTTGAATGCATATTTTTTTAAGAATAAAGTCATGTTATGTGCAATTATGCATGTAATTACAATATATGTGTAAATGCAACTATGGTGTATTTCACAAAACACGAAAATGGTAAGCAGAATAAGAAATAATTAATGTATTTATATGAAAAATCAGCTTTATTTACTCATAACAATTTTTTACTTCTCTAAACAGTCTGAAATCACAAAATATTAATCAGTCATCATCAAATTACAAGTAATTAACATAGAATTATGTTCTATAGAATTTAAAGATTTAAACATAACTAAATGAAATCTCGACAAACAATATTGATATTAGTTACTTCCAATGACAATGACATCTTATTAGTTTGTAGAGAAAAAATGGCACCCTTTTTGTGGAATTAAGTCGATAAACGAGCTGACGAGCCACTTGGTGGTAAATAGTCATTGTTGCCCATAGACACCTGCAACACCAGAGGATTTGCCGACCCTTAAGAGCCCCTACGGACTGCAGATTGCCAAAGCCGCTGCAACTGAGGGGAACTGGCTCTTACGCGTTGAAGTCTAAACACACACCAAAGTGCTTTACGACAGACTCCGACGTAAGGGTGATCGCCAGCCAGTCAGACCCTAAGTGGTCCTACCGATGAGCAAGTCAGATATTTTCACGCCTCCTACGGGATGCCTATTAGAAAGGCAGTGATGAATAGTATTCTAACGCGTCCCCACACGGGGAAAAAAATTCTTTAGAACCAGTTACTTCGTAGTTTTCGGTATGCGGATACCGAAAAAGATAAAGTAACTAACTAAAATAGTAGTTTAATCAAAAGCGTACAATTTTTTTAAATATTCTTTAATTTGTTATATTTTTAACTTCTGCAAGTCTAGTGTTTACTTAATAAATCGAAAATTTACTTATATGGTTACTTAAGCACCTTTCTTAAGCACCCAGCAGAACTTAGCCCTCTTTTATACGCAGTCGTAGTCGGATAAAAGGTACCTACCCTAAATGTTGACTAGGACATATTCCGTCAAGTAAATCTTGAGTTATAAGCAGACATACAGAAATACTCATACATACAGACAGAATGATATAAATTGTAAAAACCAATCATTCGGTTTCAGTATCGCTTAATCTTCTCCACCTATTTTTTCTCAATTATGTTGCAATTACAGACACGACTTTTCTACAGACTTATGTATATAATTAGATTCTGAATTTTGGCCGGCTATTGAAAAATATCCCTGTATGGAGGTGTTGGGATCTAAAGGGGATGAGATCACTACTTCACATAATTATTATCCGATCTTTGTAATTACTATGTCCTGAGCGCGACTGCGCGACCGTTCGAAGTCCTAGGTTCGATTCCCAGGTCGGGCAAAGTGTTATTGGGTTATTCTATGACATTCTTAGTAGCAACTCGGAGTTTGGGATGTGTTTTACCCTTCGGGGAATACAGGCGTATTGGTATGGGGGGCTGGATGTTTGTATATTGTATGGGAGTATAGTAAAGGGCTTAGTAAAGATAGGAGCTTAAAAATCGGAATCGTACCTACTCATTTAAAAGCTTCAAAACATTAAATACGGCAACGACAAGGCTCTCTTTTTATTTATTAGCAATTTACTTTTAACCACAATCCAGTCTTCCTTGTGCACAAGTCTTTTTTTACCTACAGGGTGTTTGGTAGAACGTTGAACATACGAAAATGGTGGTGAGTTGGGGTCATCTGCTACCCACTTGGCCCAAATCATTTGACCTTGGCCGCACCGTTTTTTTTTTACTTTTTTTAATTTCACAGAAAATTACCAATTTTTTTTAACTTTAAATTCGAATATCTGTGATCGATCGATAGCGTGTGAAGTCTGCCAACCCGCACTACACCAGCATGGTGGACTATAGCCTAATCCCTCTTACAATAAGAGGAGAGCCGTGCCTAGCAGTGGGACAGTATAATGGGTTGATAATATATGTTGGGATTAAAATTGTTGCTAGCTAATTCTTCCATTTCCATGGATTCACACTCTTCATCAAAAATGCTCCTTGAGGTACTGGTGAGTATCGAAACACCCCTTAAACCAAAAATAGTTTTATAATTAGCGTTTACTAAAACAATTATTGTCGGATCTTCTACTAAAAAGTAAATTATCTGGTAGATACGAACCACATACTGTTTAAAATATCCGGTAAATAAAGTGGGATGTGGTAGATCGAACAATACAATTTAGACGATGTACGACCATTAATGTCGGATATGACAGATCCTACAATATACACTCCATGATGTGCGATCATTAACGTAGGATATGGCAGATCCGACACTATCAACATCATCACGTACACTTAATAACGTCGAATGTGACAGATCCGTAGTTTCTAATTGGACCTACAAATTTAAGATTGAATAATGATGAAAACCGCTGTTGATTTCGACTAAAACTGGGACTCCTCACAAAATGTAATAAGCAATGATTTAAGGGGGTAAGTTAATACAAATTAAAGCAAACCTTAACTGTATCCGAGTTCGAAGGGCTTGCTGTTGCACTTTCATTGATATTATTTTCATTAATATTTAGTAATTTTGGGCTATTACCAGGAACTAATCGCAAAATCTTAGGAGATCGATAATGTTTATTATGCATGGACATCACTTTCTACGTAAAATGTAATTATCATGCAACGAACATAAAACGTTTGCTCCTCCAGGCAATAACTCGGCAACTGGCAGATCGGCACGCTCGCTCGCTCGATTCGCGCGGTCAACATCGTCGCTAAGTAACTACCGACATTTTTGAACGGTGGCAAGCATCATTTCCAACGTTTTTAACCTAATTATTTCCGTAAATAATTAATATTAATGCGTTTTTAAATGTGGGACTATTTAATACAATTTTTAAAGTACCTAGGCAACATAAAAAAAAAATCAGCAAAATTCAGATCCTACGTTGTTGGTAGGGCGTGGCGATGTGTGATAAATCGGATTTCAGATATTGAAATCGAATTCAGGTTGTAGTTTCGATCGTAGATATTATTATCATGATCGTAACAATGTAAATTAGATCTTATTAGTTACTAGTGTAGTTTTATATTTCAATGTCCAATTCTTTTCACGTTTTATATTTCAATCCAAATTTACAGAGTGTTATGAAAACCGCTTGGGCTTTAACTCCACGTTAGAAAGAGAGGTAGTGAATTTCATTGGTTTGTTTGTATCAGTTGCGTGATGTGGTTTTAATTCGTGTCATCGGCTATTGTTTGTAACATTTGTTTTTGGGTTATTGCGTTTTCGTGAGGTTGATTTAGATTTTGTAGTGTTTTGTTTTTGTAAAATTAGTTGGTATATCGTCTTACCGATAGAATACGATTTGTGACTGAAATCGGATTTTAAATACGTTTTGAGATATCGAACTCATAGCCAACCCAAGACTATCCGTTCTATACGTAATATTAGCTATTCTGCCATATAGATTATGTGAGTAGTCTCCAAGAGACCGTCAATCTTCCACGCTCATATCCTTCCACTATTTGTTACCAGTATATTGTACTGTTGAAATGTAACAACTGTCCTCTATCTTTGTCGCGGTACCACAACCAAATTAATGAGTTCATCGTAAATTTGAACCCGCAGGTCTATTTTACGGACACTAAAATTTAACCCAAATGCGACACATATCTTTGAGGACGCCGAAATGTAGCATTTAGAGTGTTGACAATCAAGTTTATATTCAATTGAGATTATATTGCCAGCATTACTAACTGTCCTTATGGTTAGGATTATAATACCTATACCATCATGCTTGGATTCCCTGAAAGCTTTTAATTATTTTTTTTAAATCTTACTAGCAATTTGAGAAGCACATTACTAGTATTCTTGTTATTATTCCTTTTCGAACCGGCAAACACATGATCGCAAGTCCGACACCCTAGCCATGAGCCTACCACAGCTTCGGCAGTTTGCTGGTATGTTTAGGTTCCATGTAAAAGGTGGTAAGCTTATTGTCATTTAATTGTGACCAAATCCAAACTCCGAGCTGCTATTGAGAATTTCATAGAAAAACCCAATAACACTTTTCTCGCCCTGATAATCGAACACTATAGATCTAATAGCGTAGCAGTCGCGCTTACAACCACTAGACTAATGATGCAGTCAAAACCTAGGAATATGCTTAAGGGTCCCGCGGAGTTGAGTTGTCCACAAAAATGTAATACTAAAATAAATCGTAATCCAGACAATATTCTAACAAATTATGTTATTATTCGGCTTTCGATATTAGTTCCTACTATTTCGTCTACTACTACTTCACTTGAAATAAAAAATCGTTCCAAACTTAGTAATTTTATCAAAAATTGCATTTATTTCCAGTGAAGTATTTTGGACAAAATGGTACCGTAGGAACCTAGATTAACGGTATCGCAATCTGAACAATAACACAATTTGATTAAATTGTGTTTAAATTACGATTTATTTCGGTGTTACATTTATAAGAGAAATTCGGTCCGCCGGACTCTTAAGTCACTCTCTTACGAAACATACTCTACAGACAAAATTACATCGCTTAAGCAGCAAAGGCAATGCATTCTAGGAAATTAAAACTAGAATCCTTTACACAAAGTTAAAACGTCTAAAAGACTCGCTAAAGTATAATGAATTAATGCGGATTACCTAGTAGATCCGAGTGTGTCGTCCGTTTCGTTTAGATGGTACGTTTTAAATTATTTTTCATGAAAATGCAACACTGAGTTTTAATATCAACTTCATTTTAATGTTTATTGCTTGTATTAACATATAAAATTAAATAAAGATATGAACTGCTACTCCGTTTGAGGGTTTTTTTAAGCATTAGTAAGCAATGAATTATAGACACAATAAAAAATACGCCGTGCGGTATTGGAATACAGTTCATCACTGCCTTTTAGATAGGCATCCCGCAAGAGGCGTGAATATATCTGACTTGCTCGGTAGTTGACTGGCTGGTGACCACCCTTACGTTGTAAAGCACCATGGTGTATATTTCGACTTTTACGCGTAAGAGCTAGTTTCCGTCTGTTGCTGCGGCTCTGGTAGGCTGCAATCTGTAGGGGCTTTCAAAGTGGCTTTCAGAGGGCCGGCAACGTATCAGCAACTCCTCTGGTGTTGCAGGTATCGATGGCCAACGATGACTACGTACTACCAGGTGGCTCGACAGCTCATTTGCCGACATAAACCATAAAAAAAATAGTTTGTTTTGTGTGTTTCTCCTTCTGCGCGTAAGACCCAATTCTTAATAAGTTGCTGCACACTGCCAGCAGTCCATAGGAGATCTTAAGGCTTGGCTTTAGTGTTACAAATGTCCATCAGTGGCGATGACTACTTACCATCAGGTGGGTCGTCTGCCGTTTTTGGACACCGGTAACTATATTTTGCGCGTGAGAGCTAATCCCGCTTTGGATTACTGCGCCTCCCACAAACTATAATCCGTAGGGACATAGCTTCAGCTATGTTCTTATTCAGAATGCGGTCTATCTCTTTGCCAAATTTTATCGAAATCTATTCAGTGGTTTGGGCGTGTAAAGATAACAGGCAAACAGAGTTACCTTATTAGCATTCAGGATTCAGCATGGAAATAATTGTTACTTTTCATTGTATGAAATAATGATTATATTTTTACACAAATTTCACGTGCAAAATTTCGCAACCAACTACTTTTCACCCGCAATAAATTTTTATTCAAAATAATTTATCGCCACAATTGCTATTTTGCCTTAAAATGAAATCTTGAATAACATGCGATTTCAATAAAACCGATTTCATTGAAATGCGACTTTGAGCAGTAAAGAAAAGTCGCAGGTGTGATTTTTCACATGCTATCTGCGAAATTTTAGACTGCCTCAATAGTCTAGTGGTCCCAAGCGCGATTGCTACACTAGAGGTCCTGGGTTCGATCCCCTGGTTGAGCAGTGTTATTGGGTTTTTCCATCATATTCTCAGTAGCAGCTCGGAGTCTGGATTTGTGCCCGGTTAATGTCTATAGGTTCGCCCCTATAACATGGAACCTAAACATACCCGGCGAACTGTGGGTGCACATTAAGTACGCCTCTGCCTTACCCTTCGGGGAATACAGGCGTGATGGTATGTTATGTTATCTGCGAAATGTTCCATGCCTATCCAGGATCAATAGACAACGTTACAAAATTGTGACGTAATTTTGAATACGACACACGTCTATTCAACTTGATATTTCTTAGTGAATTGTTACTTGAACCGCACAAACTTTCTCTCTGACTTTACAAGGCTTTTGAGGAAACGGTAAATAATAAAAACTGCCTTGATTCTCTTTGGGTGTAAGTTCTTACTGTTTTTCAGTTAAAATAATAGCGTTGGTACTCCAAGATTCCTTTTGTGCATCAACTTCTGTGAGAAAAGAGAATGATTTATTCCATTATTTAAAACTTTCGGAGTTTTCTTGTAGTTAAAAGAAAAAATATTTTTGCAAGATTTTTTGTATTATAATACTTTCATAAAGGTATATTATTATATTAATTTTTGTTTGTCTGTATGTTTGTACGCGCATCACGCAAAAACTATTGCATGGAATTGAATGCAGCTTTCACCGATGTATTGCTAGAGGTCTAACTTTAAATTTGGTGCATGTTTCATCTTAATACGCCGCCTAGAATTGGACTTATAGTTATGTTAATCTTTTTAGAACGTGAGTGAAACTGCGGGCAACGGCAGCTAGAAAGAAAGAAAAATAAATTTATTGAGACAAGTTTCCGTACAACACACACACATATCAAATGAGCAAATAAAACACGATCAACATGAAATGCTGTCGGCATGCTTGCCTCTAATGGGTTGCCAGCTCAGCATTAACTAGTTTTTAAAATAAATATAAAAAATACATACAGACTAATATAGAACCTCCTTTTTTTGCAAGTCGTTTAAAATCTTTTTGTGATTTTTTTGCATTATCCATGCTAAGATTATTAAGTTATTTAATAGTAAAGGAAAAATTTCAATCGCGGGCAGGATTCGAACCTGCATCTTCTGGTTTGATATACCAGACGCTCTGACCTCTAAGCCACCGCGAACCCTACCCGCATGATTGAAATTTTGCCTTCACATTCTGAATTTACGTCATAAGGTGACGTTTGGTGACATCTATACAGTCAGTTCTGTGTCGTACTATGCCACCCTACCTTTTAACTATCTTTTTGTGATTTTTTTGCATTTTTTCCTACTGTAAAGTAAGTCGTGTCGGTTGAGAGGTAACTTGCCTCTCATAGATGTCACCAAACGTCACCTTATGACGTAAATTCAGAATGTGAAGGCAAAATTTCAATCATGCGGGTAGGGTTCGCGGTGGCTTAGAGGTCAGAGCGTCTGGTATATCAAACCAGAAGACGCAGGTTCGAATCCTGCCCGCGATTGAATTTTTTCCTTTACTATTAAATAAGTCGTTTAAAAATTAAATTTGGCGGGTGAGATTAATGATGAACCTCAGGAAATCGAAAATAAGTGTTCAACTTACATACTTCATACGTTCGAACATTACGTAGAGGTTAAGAAAGCCAGGTCTATGATGGCCAAACTGGAATTCCAAACACGTATGACTTGAAGTGTTGCCAAAAAATCTCGTGGTCAGCATTCAGAATTGTATTCAACCATGAAGTACTTACCAGGACACTTTTCTGTTTGAACAGGCGATATAACACCCGGCTTTGGTATTCTAAAGATGCGGCATTCTCATTGCGGAATAAATATTTTAAAGGATGTAATTTTTGTCTTGGTTTTAAATGGGGACAGTTTTGAGGTATTAGGTAAAGATTTAGAAAGAAATATTTATTGAACCACAGCACAGGAGACATAATACGTACATACCGAAATATTGTCATATGAAATTAACAATCAAAATAAATAATAAGTTATTTAATAGTAAAGGAAAAAATTCAATCGCGGGCAGGATTCGAACCTGCGTCTTCTGGTTTGATATACCAGACGCTCTGACCTCTAAGCCACCGCGAACCCTACCCGCATGATTGAAATTTTGCCTTCACATTCTGAATTTACGTCATAAGGTGACGTTTACTATTAAATAACTTAATAATCTTAGCATGGAAAATGCAAAAAAATCACAAAAAGATAAATAATAAGTCCTATTCTAGGCGGCGGCGTATCAAGATGAAACATGCACCAGATTTCAAGTTAGACCTCTAGCAATACATTCGTGAAAACTGCATTCAATTCCATGTAGTAGTTGTTTCATGATGCGCGTACAAACATACAGACAGGATGACATAGATTAAAAAAAAATGGCACTCGGGGACTGCCGCGGTAAAGCTATTGCATAGCGTTTTTTATCAACTTATGTAATACAACCAATGCCACCTAAAGGCGGGTTGCTGAACTAAAGAGACAAGCGTGTTAGGTTTTTTTCGTTACGGAATTTCTGGATTCGGTCCCCACGCTCAAGGCCCGCGATAGAAGCTATGCAATAGCTTAAAAAAATATTTTGGCTATTATTAACCACCATATTAGTTTTTCTTTAATACTGACAAACTGGCGGTGCAGCGTAACATTCAAGCCTATCAGGAATAAAAAAATTACAGACATCGGCGTGTTACACTTTTACTATAGGTATAGTTATAGAATGGCATGTTTGCATGTCTCAGGGCTGGACCAAAAGGTGCCCAGATCAGCTTAATGTAAAGTAGGCGGTTAATATCAGGGAGCTAGAGATGCAATAATTCTTATTTATAGAAAATATTTTTTTTGTCTTTCATCATCAACCTGAATACTATATTACAGCTAGCCCTGGCATCGCAGTAGTATGTTCATAAATTATATAATAACCTTCCTAGATAATTCGTCATTCTATTGGCGAAAACCGTATGACAATTCGTCCAGTAATTTCTGAGAATAGCCCGAACTAACACGAACTAAGCGCGGCGAGAATTTTAATTTATAATTATGTAGTCATTATTCACATTGCCTTTCAAATCCAGTAAATGAATAAAATAAAACAAAACTCGTGTTTTGAAAAAAAACTGTGTGCAAGTACTCAAACTTGTTCAAATATAGGCTTGCGTTACATCGTTGCTTGAACTAAATGCATACTTCAGAGCGCTACATTTAGCTGTTTGCTTTGCAAACCTGCCATGCCTGACTTCTAAGTACATAGAAAGATCTGAACTTATGATGTTCGCAATGAATAAATAGCTGATTTCAACTATATCATTAGTTCATCAGTCCTTTTTTTGTACGGAAAATCTTCATGGATCGTCTGCCACCCGGGGAGGCGGCTCGGACTCGTACCGACTAAAAAATACTTGAGAGGTGTCAAGGGACACCCGGATGGAACGAAGTTCTTTTGAAAAAAAAAATTACAATTCCTTCACTAATTAATCGAAAGGAACTACTATCTTATTAGAGAGAGAGAGACAGACAGAGAAACATGCGCACGCCGCACAGCTTACAATAGCTTACTATAGCAAAAAGTGTCGTGACAACTTTTCGTAAGAATTTTTTCCGACTAGCCCCCTTTCACAACGCGCGATAAGGAACTACGTTCCAAAACCGTACATGTCTTGCTATGACCTATACTCATGGCCATGGGATTCATGGCCATCGCATCCCATTTAGAGCACGCGTGCCGAACACGCGCGCCACCTACTGGGGTTATTGTCTGGTCGGGAGTTTATTGGTCCTGAGAAACTTTTACGCAAGAAGTTCTGGGTCTATCTATGAGGAAGGGCTTGGATGAATGGTGTTATTAAGCTATTGCATAGCTTCTATCGCGGGCCTTGAGCGTGGGGACCGAATCCAGAAATTCCGTAACGAAAAAAACCTAACACGCTTGTCTCTTTAGTTCAGCAACCCGCATTTAGGTGGAATTAGTTGTATTACATAAGTTGATAAAAAACGCTATGCAATAGCTTTACCGCGGCAATCCCCGAGTGCCACACGTCTTTTTTTTATAATGATGGTACGTATATACAATCTGTAACAGAATAAGTGCAAGACTTGGAAGTAGTTTGTTGAGAATCGGCTAATGAATCGATTACAGTGGTTTTTAATATGTTGTGTTAATTTTTCCCGAAAAGATAATTACTATAGCTGATATTATGGCCCCCTAGTCCTAGTCGAGGGATGGAAAACTGAAACCTCTTTGCACAAATTCTTATTGTGTGCGTGCGCGCACCGATATCCTTGTCGTTGTGAGTACGACTGTAGTACGGCCACAAGTTTTGCGTTTAGCAGGTAGAACTAAAATCTTGAAAAAAAAAATCTTTTATAATCAACCTGTTTAAGTCTTGCGCTTATTCAATTACTCGTTGTATAACTGCCTCATTGGTCTAGTGGTGGTGGTTATCTAGAAAGAGACTAGAAGCCAGCCGATGAAGATTATCAGCTCTTTTCTGGTTCATGAAGGAATGTGAGCAAGTTCCACGGGTTTGATCGACTTGAAATTTGGTATCTTGTTACTTTAATCATATTGCAAGAACATGGTAGCCTTGTCTTGATGTTGCAGGGAATTTTTAAAATTTTAATTAATTTTTTTTTATTATTTTTAATACCTATTATTTACATTTAAATTTGGGCACATTTTTTAAATCATACACACTTTAATCACTAAGACTTAATTGGCAAACTACGTATATTAATACGAATATAGTCTAAATAGGAAATAAAAATAACTAGCCTTGCTCGGCGGCATGAACTGCAATGCCTCTTATTCTAATTTATTCTTTTATTCTTGTCTGAATCTTTCGCGGGCACGCACGTGATAACTCCCAAAAGTTTCATCATAACTATGAAATATATATAGGACAAACAAAGAAACAATGAATATTCATTTTTATATGTTGGAAGATTTATATGCATTACATACGAATATGTATATTACATGTATATGTATCTCGTTTAAGTAAGCTGATGACGCAGTCAGTAAAGATATAGCGTGGTTTTCGAAAACATACGGGTCAATATTCCGAGATTCACTGCTGATAACATATAACATAACAATATAACTGTACGTGCCCGACCGGTACGTGTGGAGGCGGCACCGCCCGCCCCTGCTCGCTGTGCCTGCGGCCAGGACCAACCTGCTGGCGAGAATTCCTCTCACTAGAGCCATACGCGTGGTGAATGAGGTTCACGGGAGGGTTGATGTATTGTGGTGCAACTTGAATGAATTCGCAAAAGTTACACTATATGTAATAAGTTATTTAGATTAAGATATTTTTTAACTAGATATAAGGTGTACATTTAGGATTAAGGTAGTAAGCCCACTCTGTCGCATTGGATCATAGATCTGTAATGAAAGTGTAGGTAAGATTGTAATAAAAAAAAAACTAGCTACCCGCTCGTGGTTTCACCCGCGCTGCTCCGTTCCTAAGAGGCGTCTCAGTGGTAATGTAGCTTTCTAACAGCAAAAGAATTTATGAAATCGGTCCAGTACTTTTTGAGCCAATTCGTTACAAACATACAAATCTTTCATCTTTATCATATTAGTACCTATAGATATAAATATTATCCTTAATATTATAAATGTGATATTTTAATCTTAATATGATATTTTTAGCGTGGGAGAGCCATGCTTGGGCACGAATGGGCCGGCTCGACCGGAGTGATACCACGGCCTCACAGAAAACCGGCGTAAAACAACGCTTACGTTGTGTTTCGCCGAGTGAGTGAGGTTACCGTAGGTCCAATCCTCTTTTAAAGGTCGGCAACGCACTTGTGACTCCTCTTTTGGTGTTGCGGGTGTCCATGGGCGGCGGTAATCGCTTACCATCAGGTGATCCGTCTACTCGTTTGCCCTCCTATCACACATAAAAAAAAGAAATAGGTATTTGTAAGGAAGATTGATAGCCGAAAAACGCAGCGTTTCGGGTCCAATTTTGCACCTGTGTATTTTGCCTATACTTGATCCAGATATCTCTAATCGCCGACGGCCATCAATGTAACTAATTGGGCATATAATTTATGCGCCGGTCACTTTGACTAATGATCACGGTTTACGCAAACCGTCTGCTTGAGGCCAATGCTGAGATCGCAGATTATATCATAGTATTGTGTAGTGACTGTGTGACTGTATTGTGAATCGTTTGTGTTTCGAATTACGCAATCAGTCGATGTTTTGATGTCGCATCACTAGCGTCGCTATGATTTTTGGTTTAAGACTTACATTCCACTTAATTGAGAAGATTTTAAATACATAAATATTAATATTAGTAGCCGTGATCGTCCCACTACAGGGCAAAGGCCTCCCTGTCCTATTTCCACTCTTCCCAGTTGAGAGCTTTCAGCATCCAACCCTCGCAGTACGAGTGAAGCTCATCCTGCCATCTCGTTTTGGGTCTATCGCGACGTCTTCTGAAATTCTGTGGCATCCACAATGTCATGTTTTTTGTCCATAATTCATCATACATATGACAGATAATGTCCAGCTCAGTAAATACTGTAAAACATTAAACTTCGATCAAATTTACATTTTAATTTAATTCGGGATGGTTGGCGTTCCTTGGGGGAGGCCTACGTTCAGCAGTGGACGGAAATAGGCTGATGTGATGATGATGATGATGATCAAATTTACATACCATCACGAATATATTCCTCGAAGGGTTATGCAGAGGTGTATCGATTTTACATCCACAGTACGCCGGTATGTTTTAGGTCCCATGTAATAGGGGGCGAGCCTATTGCCTAACCGTGCACAAAAGGGCTCATATTTGTTCCTGGTTAAGGACAATAGGCTTAACCTCCATTGCATGGCAGTTAAACATATCGGAAAACTGTATACAATGTATGTAAATACACCTCTACTGTCTCTGGGAAAAAGAGGCGTGAAGGTATGTTATATAATTAACAAAATAATGATAATTTAAAGAATCCCGATGATTTCTCGATGATACCTACTCAATTCTTAGGAGTAAAATCAAACATCTTTTGAAGCAACCCTAATTGAAAGTAAACTCCGTAGAAAACACTTGCTACCAACATTACGGAGAATCTAAAAGGATTGCACGTCGATGTACAGTGCTATAACAGCACATACAACATTCAACTAGTAGTTACTAGATTATTAGATATTCTGGGGTTGTTTATGTAAAAAAAAATTTCAACACCCTCACAATAAAGGAGAAACTTCTAACGTTTATTTTTTAAATAAATATTATTCAGTATCATAATAAAAGTAAGCGAAATAAAAGAGCTACGTTGCCCTAAAATTAAATTATTGCTATAATAATAACTTTTGGAAATTAGTAATTAAATAAAGAGGATCCAGGAATTTGACTAAACATAACTGATGTATTGTAGAATTTATTCGTAACGAAAATAGTTATGCTGTTTATCAGTATAAACAGCTTATAACTTTATAAACTTACATCGTCTAACTTATTTTCATAAATAAAACAAGTGAACTGAATACTGAGCCCCAACTATACCATACAATATAGTAAAGCCGAAAAGTTCTCGTAAAAAAAAACTCAGAACACTGCACAGTGCACCGACAAAGGAATTTCGTCTTCAAGAATAAATCCGAATGTAACTCGAACCATTGACCCCGCGGTACCACCCGAGTTTTAAAAGTCAATAAGTCAATAACTTAAAGAAGTCTGTTGGCTTCCGTACGATGGAAAACTTTTAAAGTTACTAAACAAGATACATTACTGTTTGCTGTGGAAAACAGAAGTTCTGTTCTCTTCGCCATGGTGGCTTAAATAAGCAATTACTCATTTTGAACGTGTCCTTTTGTTTCGTGTTGGTAGGAAGGTATAAGTTTTATTTTTATGGAGTAACATTACAGTTTTTATGAGTATAAGAGCAGAAGGCTACTTCGTGTTATGTTGTTGAAGCAATAACTCGGAGAAATAGTGCATAAATGATTGAGGATGTTTACTGCCGTCGTAAAGTTTGCTGTAAACATTTAAATACGCGTTACAAATTCTATTTAAACTTATTCTCATTAACCTGGGACAAATCCAAACTCCAGCTGCTATTGAAAATTTCAAAGAAAACCCATAACACTTTACAAGACTCAAAAGTAAATCTAAAATTTTCTCCAACCTCAATTTAAAGTGAAGTACGTCCAGTCCCAACGGAGTTTCACTAATGAATCATTAATGGTGTCCGATTTGCTTAAATATTTTAAGGCAAGGGAACCGAACTAGTGATGCTTATAGTTGAAGGGTTTTATCGGAATCATTCGATTATTTTCTCTCAATGCGCTTCCTCCGATTTGAAAGTAAATAAGCAATGTCAAAGAAGAAACCACTAATATGACAAAATAATGGATATGAATCACTTTCCATTTTTCGCCTCCTTCGCTGAAAGGCAATGAGGAACAGTATTCTAACCAGTCCCCACACAGCCCCCATTTCTAAACATTACCGATATCTTAAGGTTAAACTAACGATAATTGTCGTAGAGGCTCATACGAGGCTTAACGTGCTCTCCGGGGCACGGAAAGGCTTCTGGAAATCCCACCCTGTGACGGACCACGAAAGGCACAGCTTAAAACTGCCTCACTCGATCAGCGTGGTTATTACCCAGCCACGATGCTTTCAACTTAATAAGCACCAATAATATTACACATACCATCAGGCCTGTATTCCCCGAAGGGGTTAGAAGTGTTCTAATGTACACCCACTGTTCACAGGTATGTTTAGTTCCCATATAATAGGGGGGCGAGCCTATTGGTACTAACCGGACACAAATCCCAAACTCCGAGCTGCAACTGAGTATTTCGTAGAAATACCAAAGAACACTGCTCGAACCCACAACCTCTAGCGTAACAGTCGTGGGACTTGGCACCAGACTAACGAGGCAGTTTGTAATGAATACTTGCATGTTTTTTTTTCCTACCACAATAATTGTTACAGAACAGAAATATTATTTTACGGGTCATAATGTTGCAAGTATATATAAATTGTTATTCGAATCATTCGAATAAAAAATTTAATCGATTACAAAAGAATTTCGCCAACTCGGATGGATAGTTAAGTCCGCTATGTGGCGTATACATTAATTTTAGGCAAGTATCTATACGATCCCATTAGTTGATCTGAGTTACTTAATTACTGAAGGGATGTCCTTTAGGTACTTCAAGTGATTGTGAACTTTTGTCGGACAGGGAAACGAGTGCTTTAATTTAATTGTTTTTTTAATGGTATCGTTTCCGAAGGTAATTCCATGTTGGTTTATAGGTATATTAATATGTAAAATGGATTTTTAAAACTCATTGTTAAAATTCTGTATGATTTTATTTTTATGGCGTGTGGTTGTCGCCATATTGAAGTTTGATTACTGTCATGTCTATAAAGACATTTTCACAATTATGAAGAATCTAACGACACCTCTCAAGCTAAAATCCATCTAGCCGTTTTGGCTGTAGAGCATGATAAAGAAATATACATACATACAATCGATAAACATAAACCTTCTTCTAGCGCAGTCAGGTAATTAAATACGTCGTTCATTTTAGATCACTAGGTCTTGCAATAAAAAAGTCATAGTGAAAAATCCTTCTCCAGTTAATGTAGCCAACATTTTTTTATGAAAAAATCCATTAAAATGAACGTTAACCCGAAAATACAGTTAAACCAACGGACGAAGTTAAGAGTGCCGGGCGGCCGCCTCCGCGGAAATATGCAAAATATATTACACACACTAAATCAGTTTTGCAACAAAAAAAAATAGTGAGTTCTTCCTGAACCGGGAATGAGAATCTCATTGCATATGGAAGGATTTCCTCAAAATGTGGACGTTTGAAAGTGGTAGCGACCTATCCTCGACTTATTACTCTAAGAGAGTGATATATAGAACTAGGAAAAGACTAGAAATGATTATAACAATAATAAATCTTTTTATTTCGGACAACGTAGGATCAATTTTTTGTTAGTACAACAACTTAGACCTAAGATTAGTATGTAAGATTTACTATGCTAATGAGTCATATCCCTACGAGGGATTTCATTTGGCATTGATTAGCACTTTTTAAGCTATTGCATAGCTTCTATCGCGGGCCTTGAGCGTGGGGACCGAATCCAGAAATTCCGTAACGAAAAAAACCTAACACGCTTGTCTCTTTAGTTCAGCAACCCGCCTTTAGGTGGCATTGGTTGTATTACATAAGTTGATAAAAAACGCTATGCAATAGCTTTACCGCGGCAGTCCCCGAGTGCCACACGTCTTTCTATTATTTTATAATTTTTTAGAAACAATATTATGTTTCTAGGTTCTGCTAGCGACTTTATCTGCGTGGACTTAGGAACTGTTTCCGGCCTGGACGGCCAAATTTCATCCAGATTCGTTCAGCAGTTCTGGAGTAATTGAATAACAAACATCCATTCATCCAAACTTGCGCATTTATAATAAAAGTAGGAGTAAGATTCTAGTGACTTCGCTATACTCCGTAGTAGATAAATAGCTTGATTGAGATTGAGATTCATGCTCGAAGGGTTAGGCAGAATTATACTGCTGTACATAATTATGTAATAGAGGGTAAGCCTATTGCCCTAGCGGTTGCCCGCGATCTCACTCGCATCCCAAACGCGTGACGCGATATACATAATATGAACAAAGGTAAAGATTGATAAACAAACGAAAATTTAAAATTTTATAAAAATAGATAGATTTTTCTATTTTTTTTAATATCTCGTTATGTACAGAAATCGCACCGGCCAGATACAATATTATTTATTCTATTAGTATAATTAATTACTTTTTAAATTTATTTAGACTGCCAACAGCTTTGCTTATATTTATTTGTTGAATGTTTCTATGTTAATGTCGGTAAATAAATCATTTTTCTTTTCATCTTTCGTTGCGATTGGACTAGTTTTTTAATATCTTATTTTGTATCCCACTACTAAGCAAAGGCCTCCTCTAACTCAGTTTAGGATTTTCTATCCTGGGCTTCCTCATACCACGACAGCAAAGCGGTCAAAATCATCTCGCCAAGTTAATATAAAATGTATTATTTTGCACTTCTTTCTAGTATTATGTATGGATCTCATTAGCAGTCTTAACGTGAAGGAAACAGCCAACGATTATAAAATAAAATAAAGTCATCCGTATAACCGTTATTATATCAGAAATACTTTCAAGCTAACTGATAAGGTTAGGGAAATGAGATATCTTACGAAAAAATTCTCAAAGAAAATCCCTTAATTCCTTTTGAATTTTCTTACAAATATGTATAAGATTTAAAAGAAAACTATTTATCGAAAGTATGAAGTTTATTTAGTCTACCAACAAGATTAACTTGCTTGGAATCAAATTCGAGACCTATAAGTCCAATGGTCATCTTGTGTCTATTCTAGTGGATACATTATGCTAGTGATGTGTGTTATATTCCATCACAGAATATGACACACATCACTAGGATAATAGTTATAGTTGGAACGCAACCTTATTTCATAGTACCACAGATTAATATCTAATATTCTTGTTACTGTAGCATAAGTTTTCCCGCCTTTTTATTCTGTGGCTGTGCATTGAATTCTCTGGAAACCGTGTTTTTAATGTAGTTGTACTCGTTTGTGATAATTATAATAGTTTTCTCCGTAAGTATTGTTTCCTCTTACATTACGAAATTCTTCATATTCCCTCACATCTTTTGATTTAAACAGAAGTGTCCAGATCTCACAGAAAACCGGCGTCAAACAACACAATCTATACTTATAATAAATCTGTAGAGAGGTCAATTCTGTACATGAAATAACCAAAACAACTATCAGCGGGTGATTAGTGATCGATACTGACGCCAAAAATGCAATTAGTAAAATTTTTGTCTGTCTGTCTGTCTGTCTGTATGTTTGTTATAGAAACAAAAACCACTCGACGGATTTCAACGAAACTTGGTACAATTGTTCTTCATACTCCTGGGCAGGTTATAGTATACTTTTCATCACGCTACGATCAATAGGAGCAGAGCAGTGAAGGGAAATCTTGGGAAAACAGGAGAACTTACTCCATTTTTTAAGCTTCCGTCGCGTGTGCAGCCTTAATGGTTAAAGCTACACAGAAATCATGTATGACGGAAATAATTATTTAAAGACTACACGGTAATCATGATTAAGGACTCCTATTGAGTCTGAAACTAGTCGGGCGATCCCGAGAATGCGCGTGAGTAAACCGTGTAGTCTTTAAATAATTATGAATACGCCTCACGAAAGTTATTATACAAATATGACGGAAATGTTCTCCTTAAAATTATATAAAAAATATTCCACAACAGCAAATGTCTATCTTTTATGGTTGAATCACAATAACACGCGTAACTCCCGATAGCTTAGCAGTTCGGAGCTTTCTGATTATATTTGTCTACTCTTACGTTAGGTGACTGACTGACTGACATAGTGATCTATCAACGCACAGCCCAAACCACTGGAGGGATCGGGCTGAAATTTGGCATGCATATAACTACTATGATGTAGGCATCCCCTAAGAAAGGATTTTGATAAATTTCGACCTACAATGTAGGGGTGAAATAGAAAGAAAGAAAGAAATTAAATTTATTTGTAAAGGACACCCAAGTACACAAAAGAAATCAAATAATTAATAACTTACATATATGGTACCCAGGTGTAATTCACAAATCGGCTCTGTCTCAGCATAATGTCGATTGCGACGAATCGTATCGACGCTGGTCTTCCGACAGGACCGGTTTGGTGTCGCCACGGTCGGTACTACTAACTATAATTAATCTAATAAAACTAACTGCTAAACAAATAACTGAAATAATCTATCAATACATAAATAAACGATATAAATAATATACATAATATTACGAAGTATGTTATATTTCTATGGATAAACTACCTACTAAAAATTAAAAAAACAACAAACAGTACAGATTGCCATAAAAAAAGAAGAAAAGTAATTTGACAAAGACACATTTGACATTGACAATTTGACATTCGTCAAAACTGCGCAAACAATCTTCAATTATTACAAATAAATTATAAAATTTTAAAAAGACTTTATTAGAAAAAAAGGTTAAAAGGCACTGGTATCATGTCTTTGGGTTTCCTCACTATTCTGATGATCACATAAAAATCTTTATATAAAATAGAGGATGAAAGTTCATATGGAACAAAGTAACTATTCCACGCGGACGAAGTCGCTGGCAAAAGCTAGTAAAACATAAAAATAACTGAATAAAAATATTTTTATTATGTAGTTAATACGTATACGTGTTATATTACTGCCCGACCTGGGAATCAAATCCTCCTGCTCATCAGCCACTCCTGAGTCTGCTTATCAGGACATTCACATAATTATCAAATGAAATAGTGTACCTCAATCACAATTAAACTTTAACAAAATCGGAAAGCGTCTATTCAAAAATGCTACTAGATACGCAACAGTAATTACAGAAGCTCAACTTGTCAAGGTCTCGAGTCGCTCGAGTTTTTAGCCAACTTGGCTAATGTTTCAACAGTAACCACGTGTCAAAGTTAGTCACTTTAGCTCTTGAGTACTCGTCGGTAGCACACATAGAACGCGCGGGACCGGTAGCGGGCGAGAATCCGCTGTCTATATCTATATGGGTTGTGTAAGGGAAGAGTAAGGAAAAGCACCAACTGCATCTGGTTTATTTAGATTTATCAAGCTGCAGGTAATACATGGAGTTCGATAAACCTGTGACTGATCTTCGTTGTTTTGTTTTGTGAATGATGTAAATAAATTATATCCATTACCATAGTTTTTAAATATTTTTGTAACTAACACGCTATGGCCCTTGTGGCCCTTATGGCCCAAAAATTTTCACTTACACAAACGCCCAGAACTACCCGTAGATCAAACAAATATTTTTAGGTAGAGTATATGCGGATACGGTCTGGAAATCCCATACGTAAAATATGTTAGATACTTTGGTATCTATACTTACTGCTGGTACCTAATGGCACAGTGTTATTTGATACTTCACTTTTAGCAAAGACCGCGTCCGCAATCGCGTCCTCTTGCTTTATATTCTAGGCCTTATCGGACAAAGGCGCAAGGTGTCACGAATTTTACTTAAGTTGTAACTTTGTCATATTCAACAGAAAACGTTCAAAGAGTTATTTGACCTATTCTTGATATTCAACATCGTAGACATTTTAGTTTCATGCTAATTTCGAATAAATAATTGTTACTTCATTAATTATGAATTTATCGTAGCTTAATAAACCGTTGATCTACTTTGTGGAATCAATTACCAGCGGAAGTTTTTCCAACCCGGTACGACATGACAACCTTCAAGAAACGAGCCTATTCTTTTCTTATAGGCCGGCAACGCACTTGCAACCCCTCTGTAATGTTGTTGTGGTGGCAGTGATCACTTACCAATACTTACCATCAAGTGACCTGCTTGCTCGCTTGCCTGTCTCTTCTATATATATTTAGCTGATAATTGTAATGATTTTTTGTAGGAAACTTTCTACGTTAAACGTTTCGAGACTGTCTAAATTTGAGGACACAATATAATTTCAGTTTTCACGTTAGTATCAGCAATTACAGAGCTTCTTGAGCAACACAAGAAACAATTCTTGGGCAATATTTTTTCTACAATCAAATTCAAAGATAATTAGTAAACAAATATATATAATACCGAAATACATGTTTGAAATATGTCCGTCCCTTTCCATCCAGTTGATTGAACAAAGAAAAGGAATCTATTCTCGTTTTTTCGTAGCTACCATTCTTGAGTAAGAAACTGTAAACGTACATAGTTACTCGGCGAAGAGTTATGTCGCAAAGGAATTCTTGAGATTGCAAGGAGGTATGGTCTAGGTAACAATTGTATGCTTAATATTTTATTACGAAGCCAGATGCGATGGCCATTTTGTTTCTAGAGAATGAAAAAGGTACTGCATTTGTTGACTCTGTTTACTTTTTCTTTTAAGAGTCCCGGCGGTCCGAATTTCTCTTACAAACGTAATACCGAAATAAATCGTAATTCAAACGCAATTTAATCAAATTCTGTTATTATTCGGATTCCGATACCGTTAATCTAGGTTCCTACTCTACCATTTCGTCCAAAATACTTCACTAGAAGTAAATGTAAGCGAATGTAATTTTTGATAACTTTACCAAGTTTGGAACGATTTTCCGGTCTTTTAATTACAGTGAAGTAGTAGCAGACGAAATAGTACCGTAAGAACCTAGATTAACGGGTTCCAAATTCGAATATAATATCTAAGTGCCCAACACTGCTAATAAGACAGTGTTAGAGGATTTACCGTACATTTAAAAAAGTTACTTTCATACTAGAAGAACTAGATAGAAACAACATCGTTTGAAGTTTAATTCTTTATGACAAAGCAGCCACATGTTGCTATTAAAGTCCACATCCACTTACATATTCCAGCAGAGTTTGTGACTGTACTTCGTCGCTCTATTGGCTTGCCGGAAGTTCCGGTTGGCGGCGGAAGTGACTGACGCGATACATCACAAACATACAGACGTTTGAACTTTGAAACGTTGATTTGTTGGTATGTCGCGTTTGGAAAAAAATTTAAACCCCGGCGCAAAAAGAGGAGTATTATAAGTTTGTATCTGTGTGTCTGTCTGGTACATCGTAGCTACCAAACGAATAGACCTATTTTTATTCAGTTTTTTTTTGTTTGAGAGCTGACTTCATCGACAGTGTGTAAGATGCATCGACAGTGTGTAAGATGCACACTGTGATAAAAATCTGTATGAATGGGTAATGGCCTATGATTTAAGAAAAACTGGCCAGTCGTTTGAAGATTATCAGCTCTTTTCTGGTTCATGAAGGGATATGAGCAACTTCCACAGGTCTCATCGATTTGAAATTTGGTATCCTGTTACTTCAATGATATTGCAAGAACATGGTAACCATGATTTGATGCTGCGAGTTTATTATTTATTTAAAATTGAATGTTATTAAGTTTTGAGTCTTCTCCTGTCCTCACACAAGTGACAAGTATTCTTAAGTACATTAAAAGTACTATAGAAGTCTACACATAGTGTCTCGCCTTTTTCAGAACGCAACTTCAAAAGCAACATGGCTGCCTAGGTACAAAAGCCACACTTTTAACGACTTGAGTTAGCATTTTATCGCGAAATAGGTCACAACAACTACAAACCGACTCCCTGCTTTAATGCGAAGAGAAGCGAGATTATTATTTTAATGCAATAAAGCTTCCATTCAAATGTAAATCAGGTCTTGCAACGCCCTTTGTCTGTTCAAATGAACCCTTTAACTTCTGAAGGGTAGTTTTGGTACTTACTTAAAAAATATTCAAATTATAATTTCAATCTAATCTCGGTGACGTAAATGTGATTGAACTAACCATAAAGTGGTATCGAGCCTGAGGAGAGACTTTGCCTCCCTGTGTGTGTTCTACCATCTGTATAATGGACTGTGTTCTAAAGAATGCTTGGTAACTGCTTACCATCAGGCGGGCCGTAAGCTTGTTTGCCACAACAGTGGTATAAAAATGTTAGTCATGTTGGTTGTAAGACATAGTAAATTATGACGTCATTGAGCCATGTAGAAGTGGAAAAGAAATTCAACATTAAAGGCACAACTAGTTACAGTTGTCTCGGCTAAAGTGTCGTGTATACGTAACCTGAAGGACATATTCTAATTCTGTATAAGATCAAATTTTCACAAACGAATTTTTTTAATACAATTTTCCAAATGAATTATTTGTTTTTATGTATCTTTATAAATTGTTATCTATATGTTTTAATTGTCTACATTTTTTTTTAATAATCGTTCAACGAGTAAAGCAGTTCTCGAGTGGAGACCGCGTCTAGGCAAACGTAGTGTAGGGCGCCCGCCGGGATGGTGGAGTGACGACATGCGGAAGGCAGCTGGCAGTGACTGGATGAGGAAAGCCGAAGATCGGGCTCTGTGGTGTTCACTAAAGGAAGCCTATGTCCAGCAGTGGACATTCAACGGTCATACAGCACAGATTAATTAATTTTCTTCTACTAAAATTTCAATTGTAACTGGAACTATCAAAATTTTCTAGAGCCCTCGTTCATTATAAAATGTCCACTTAATTATGGTAATCTTAGTATGTCTTGCTGAAATTAAAATGGAGTCCACAAAAAAGTCGGGTTCCGTATGTATTCAGTCTTAATATTAACAAAATTTCCGAACATGATAGACCCGCAACGATTTTATAACTTTTTATGTGAGCATTGTTATTATATTTAGGTCGGCAACACACTTGTGACTCCTATAGTGTTGCGGATATCCATGGGCGGCGGCAATCGCTTACCATCAGGCGATCCGTCTGCTCGTTTGCCCTCCTATCCCATATAAAAAATGAAATAAACTAATAAAGTTATAAATTATTATAATATACCTAATATGAAATCTTTGAATCTGGATAAGACTTGGATAATATTTCTAAATCTTGACTGTTACACAATACAATACGGTATTTAAGCCATAATTTTTTTTAATTAAAGATTTAGCCATGTCAACGGCCATTGATCTACCACAGAGAAGGAGGAACTATACCTATCCAGGCAGTCAATTAAACAATTTAAGAATTCCGAAGTTGTATTTGTACTATAATGTAACAATAATTAACTTAAAGACTTATTTTGAAACGCGTTTGTACACTGTCTTTTGTGAAATGATGGTAGCCGCTTGACGATAGTATTCGATTAAAGATGTAACTTAATCACTTGATATTGAAGACTACGTCAAATATCAGGAAACACAGAATCTGTAAGGTATAAAGTGCAAGCAAGGTATAGTGGAGTGCGATGATTTCGCGGATCATGCGAGAGCAATTCCCGTGTTTCCACCCCTATGCGGAAGGTGGTAATGGTGGTGGTTTTAGTCGGTATGCTGGCCACCTGGCCGATGAGCCCGACATAACCGTCCCGCATCCCCGAAGCGGGGCGAAGGTAGCGTAGAGTGTGTAAACGTTTACACAAAGGGACGCTTAAAAAAAAAAAAAATATCGCAAAAAATTTGGGTTTCGGAATCGTTGCTCGGTGGTAGGACCTCTTGGCGTCTGACTGGCCTACCACCTCCCTTACGTCGGAGTCTGTCGTAAAGCACCTTGGTGTGTGTTTCGACTTTTGCACGTATGAGCCAGTTCCCCTCGGCTGCTACGGCTCTGGCAGTTTGTCGTCTGTAGGGCTCTTAAAGATCGGCTACGCATCAGCAACTCCTCTGGTGTTGCAGGTGTCCATGGGCGACGTTGACTACTTACCACCAGGTGCCTCGTCGGCTCGTTTGCCGACTTTATCCATAAAAAAATCGTTTCATCCATTTAAGTACAGAACCCTAAATACTGTTCCTTTTACTCGCCTTGAATATTTTAATGTTATCATTATTTATCTGGCTCTGAATTTAATTTGGCAAGATAACGAACACTCGTGTTGAACTTTATTTTACTTCATTTGTAGGAATAAAAATAATACCTAGTATAAACTGAATCCTACGTTTATATATACCCAACCTGAATGTTTAGCCTGCCTTTATTTTATTTGTGCATTTTACGTGTAAATAAGGCTTGTTTATACATAATTTTGCTGTACATTTTGTGTAAACCACTATGCTCATTGAAAGGAAAGTTTGGAATAAATAATGATTTTGACTATATTTCATTTTGGCAGGTAAATTTGTTTTGTTTGTTCAGTGTTGCTGTTCAGTTATAACTTTAATATTATAAACAAATACATTATTGAATTTATCACAAATGTGAATGATGGGATGGAGGGTCGTTATAATTATTTTTATACTGTGTCTGCTAATTGTTCCTAGACAACTAAAGTTTAATTAATTGATTATCGACAAACTATCAATACACCTTCAAAAAGAAGTTTGATACGACAACATAATCAAACTTTTATACTAAGCCACTGGAGGGCACGGGCCTTCTTTTATGAGAGAGATTAGGCTATAGTCCACCACGCCAGACTAATGCGTGATCGCAGATCTCGGGTTTCCTCACGATGTTTTCCTTCACAGTTTAAGCGCGAGATAATTAACTATTAATACGCACATAACTTTGAAAATCAAGAGGTGCGCGCCTTGGATTCCAACTCGAGACCTTTGACTTGGCAATCCAATGGACATATCATTAGGCTAGCAATAGAAATGCTAGAAATAATCAACCTTGAAATCCATTTTACTAAAACTGACATGAGATTTCTCATTCCAAATACTCAAAGCTTTTACGTTGACGAACTGCTAAATTGTACCTTCAGGGAAATCTTAAGAAATCTATTACGAACCTAAGAGTAAAAACAAAAAATAAATAATTCATCAGTTACATTTGACTTTGCTAAACAAGATGTCAAGCACCAATCTCCCAAGGCGATACAACGTGACCCGAAATTGTAGACAATTTTTGACTTCTTAAAGAGGATCCCTAAAGGCGCTCCTTGAGAGCCATAAATCAAAAGAAATCTCTTACAATATAGGCCGGTATATATCAAAAGGGAGGGTAAAACAATCTAACGGTATGTTACAATCTGAGGGTAAATTCGGGGAAGTGAATCTCGCGTTTGTAGTTACGGAGATTACGTACTACAGAGTACAGGCGTGTGTAATCGCGGTAAGAAACAGATCGGTAATATAATCATAACTAGAACAGGTTACGGAAATTCTTATATTTGTCATGAATGTTTGTACTAAGGTATTTATTGCATCGTAATACATCTTACTGGAGAGCCGAAAAGAGGTTTTTTATACCACTAATGTGGTAAACAAGCATACGGCCCGCCTGGTGCTAAGCTAGCCTATGGACGCTTATAACACCTGTAAATCAAGGAGAAATAGGAGACAATAGCGTGATGCTTATCCTATCTGCCAACACAACACTTCCTCGCGGAGCTCTGGCGACCTTGCTCACCGTTAGGAACACAACATAGCACGGAGCTATGATATTTGGCTACGATTTTCTGCAAGGTGGAGGTACTTCTCCAGTCGGGCAGCTCCAATTGTGAGTGGAATTATTCGATTCCACTATGCCCTACCTCTCTTAATCATGATTACAGACGGTTTGTTGAATAATCGATAGGTCAGCGTCATCATTTTATTTATAGTAAGGAAATAAATCCTCATGAATCGTCTGCCACTTGGGGAGGTCGCAGGATATGTCAGACTAGTACCGACTAAAAACCGTACTTCGTACTGCCTTCTCTTAGCCATGTGATTCATGAAATTCACCGCCACCATGACTGGACCGCAATCCCATCAAAGGGCGAGGCCTTGTCTCACATCCTATTCGCTTGCTCATCCAAACACGCGCGCTAAGGACAGCGCCACCTGGTGGCACTAAATGGTATCGATCACGTCAGTTGACCGAAGCTCACTTTACGCTCTGAGGTCGAGCTCACTTTGTCTGTCCGCACGCAAAGTTGATAGGTAGGTAGCATAGAATAAAAATATATAACTACATAAATAAAACTAACATCGTGCTCTATTGAAAAAAAAAGCAAACAAATGTTCAGTCGGTTCCGATTTAAAATTGATTTCAACAGTACAAATAATATTTTAATTTTCGTTGCCTATGTTGTATACCATATACATTCGTAACAAATAGGAATGTGGGGAATATCGCCCTATGGCCCAGTATTCTGCATGGCTTCTTGCTCTAACTGCGAACCTTCATACAAATACCCAGCGGAATACCGCTGGACAATATTTTGATACCAAATATTATCTGAATATGCCTTAAATCCCAACAAAGCGTCAAAAATAAATCCCACTTTTTTAATCGTAAATTAATACCATACGCTAACATTATTTTCACGCACAAAACTGATGAAAAATAATGCGAGGGCCACGCAATAAACTATAGAAAAAAAAATAACAGGTGTAGATGCCAATCACCGGAAAATATCCTGGAAAAAATGCTTTGTGTTAAACAAAAATGCGGAACCTTTTTTTTAAGAGCCAATTCATCAAAGCTGAAAGCTTCAAAGGCTTGTATGGGAGCCACACGACACGTGCGTTGTGACCGAAAATTACATGGTGGCGTCCAAGTATTTTATCGATAAATTACCTCATTAGTCTAGCGCTACTACTACGCTTGGGGTCTTGAGTTCGATTCCAAAGTAGAGTAAAGTATTATTGTGTTTATGGGAGAAGGCAGCGCCAGTCAGTCTTTCATTCATTATCTCTTTATCATTACTAATCCGGGAAAAAATAATTCAAATAAATCTACATCAAGCAGAGTAGGTACGGTAATTAGAATGCTATCTAATTATAATTCATTAAAATATATGTGATGGAACTATTCACAATAGACATTATGATTTTCTGCCATACATAATCAACCCATTATACTATCCCACTGCTGGGCACGGGTGTCCTCTCAGAAAGAGAGGGATTAGGCTATAGTCCACCACGCTGGCCTAGTGCGGGTTGGCAGACTTTAGATGCCGTCGAAAAAATCTCTCAGGCATGCAGGTTTCCTCACGATGTTTTCCTTCACCGTTTAAGCGCGTGATAATTAACCATTTCATACACACATGACTTCGAAAAGTCAGAGGTGCGTGTCTTGGGTTCAAACTCGAGACCTTTGACTTGGCAGTTCAACGGTCATGCCACTAGGCTATCACTGCTTTTCTGCCATAATCCAAGGCAATATAGACTCACCCGACCTTTGGAGCAACATTAATTTACTTGTTCCCGGCAGATTACTAAAAAACCATTCTTGTTTAGCCACCCTAATGGCTGATACAAACTATCGTTTCTATGCATATTTTCCTCGGACAGTATGAAATTTTTCAAACCAATGCTCATCAGTTCCGACGACTCATATCGCATAGATTCTTCAGTTCTCAATCCGTCACATAAAATTATTGTTAACTTAAATGTTAAATTGTCAAATTATTGTTAATGTGTTCCTAAGCAGAAACTATAAGCTAAGGATCCGGCGGAGCTTGAATTGCCCACAAAAACGTAATTCCGAAATAAATCGTAATCCAGACAATATTTTATCAAATTATGTTATTATTCGGATTTGGATACCATTAATCTGGGTTCCTACGGTACGATTTCGTCTACTACTAGTTCACTGGAAATAAAAGACTGAAAAATAGTTCCAAACTTGATAAAGTTATCAAAAATTGCATTCGCTTACATTTATTTTCAGTGAAGTATTTTGGACAAAATGGTAACGTAGGAACCTAGATTAACGGTATCCGAATCCGAATAATAACAGAATTTGATTAAATTGCGTTTGAATTACGATTTATTTCGGAATTACGTTTGTAAGAGAAATTCGCTCCGCCGGACTCTTAAGTTTTAAGTATACAATACTTATTATTTAACTATTTATTATTAAGAGTACAAAAGGCTGTTTGTTTCCCTAACATAAATTAATAAAATAAATAATAATAATATTATATAACCAGCTCATCAAAAACCAGTCAAAGTGCATTCCACGTCATCCTTACCAAGTATCATAATCCACATATAGCGAACTTATTAAGCCAACCGCTGCAATATATTTTCATCTGGTGTAATAAAATTTACATACTGAATGCATCTCACGCGGCCAACGGATTTCCCCATCACGTCGCCTATATTTTGTTAGGAACATTGCGAATTCTCTCGATTTATGTGCACAAAAACAAAAGTTGGCCAACTTTTGGGCGGGTATAATTAAATGTGTTTATTAAGAGTCCGGCGGACCGAATTTCTCTTACAAACGTAATTCCGAAATAAATCGTAATTTAAACACAATTTAATCAAATTATGTATATTATTCTGATTCCGATACCGTTAATCTAGGTTCCTACGCTACTATTCCGTCGAAAATACTTCACTGGAAATAATTGTAAGCGAATGCAATTTTTGATAAACTTACCAAGTTTGGAACGATTTTCCGGTCTTTCATTTCCAGTGAAATAGTAGTAGACAAAATAGTACCGTAGGAACCTAGATTAATGGTATCCAAATTCGAATAATAACATAATTTGATAGAATATTATCTGAATTACGATTTATTTCGGTATTACGTTTTTTTCGGCAATTCAAGCTCCGCCGGACCCTTAATTACTAGTATTTGCAGCTTTCCTCATGTAACATACCTACATAGAAAGTACGTTAAGTCTACTTATTTTTTGCAATTTATACTTATACTAGCTTTTTACCCGCGACTTCGTCCGCGTGGAATAGTTACTTTGTTCCATATGAACTTTCATCCCCTATTTTATCCCCTTAGGGGTGGAATTTATCAAAATCCTTTCTTAGGGGATGCCTACGTCATAGTAGCTATATGCATGAAAAGTCTCAGCCCGATCGGTTTAAAATTGACAAAGTTTCATACAAACTTTCATCCCCTATTTTATCCCCTTGGGGGTAGAATTTATCAAAATCCTTTCTTAGCGCATGCCTACGTCATAACATCTACCCGCATGCCAAATTTCAGCCCGATCCCTCCAGTGGTTTGGGCTGTGCGTTGATCACTATGTCAGTCAGTCAGTCACCGTTGAGTTTTATATAAATTATTAGGACTAACTACCTCATTAGTCTAATGTTAGTAAAGGTGACTATTACGCTAGAGACTCAGAGTTTGAATTAATTCAAGTATACTCGAATTGAAATGAATTCAAAACAGAAAGCTACAAAGCGATAATAAAGTCACTATAAATAAGTAATTAAATAAATTAATCTACGCATAATCTCTCAACTGCCTCTTTCGGTTTCTATAGAGTTTCTTGTCGGCTCTTCTCCATAAGACCCATTTTCTGAAACCGTACAACTTTACCGTACAAGATTTGTCTTTTCAGAAGTACCTATTTAGTGGTCTAATTGAAATAAAACATTTAGACTACTTTGAGATTAAATATTCTGATTTAAATTCAATTACATACAGTTATGACAATCATTAGTGATACTTAGAAGACGAAAAAATCTAATAACCTTAGTCGTCCCCCAAAAGGTTAAGATTACTCAAATTATGTTCATGGAGAGTTAGCCTTTACATCAAAAGACACCGCCCCAAATAACTCATAATTCTACAAACTAATAGTTACGTATTAGTTACGTATTACGTATAAATCCAGCGTCGTTAGATTGATGCCACATAATCTGAGCATAGATCACAGAGTATAGGCCATTTATTATAATTCTCATCTACAGGGTGCTGACATTTCCGAAGAGAATGTATTAAAAACTATATCAGCTGAAGATATAAAAGTGGCTGCTTTAAGCGTAATATTTAGAATACATAATATACTTTTTAGTTTTAAGAAACCTTTAAAATGTTGTAGTGTATCTTTAGAACAGTAGCCGAAGTTCTTTATTTCAATAAATTTAGTGAATTTAGCCATGCATTGTAATTTTTTTTAGTGTGTAATTTTTTTAAATGACGTCTTTGGCGATGACGACTATTCAGTCAATAACAAGTATAATGGAGAAACGTGTGAAGATCTAAACATTAATTTATACAGGATTTAAGAAAAGTGAAAATTAATTCTTTAGATATTAGTGCTTAGGGTGAATAGATTTTAAAGTTTAATGTTGTTGCCACGAATAAAAATCATCAAGGCCTCAAGTATTTTGGGGAAGGGGTAGGTGAGAAGACATGAAAAGTTGATAGGGAGAAGAATCTTTAATTTAGGGAGGCGACTGTATAGGTCAAGAAATAGATTATTGTTTGGACAGTCAAAAAAAATATGTTTGTAAATCCCTATTAAATAAATGACGTAATAATTCAAAAAGGCTCTTCAGCTTTTACTTAGAGGCGTTTTGAAATATAACCTCTAAGAGATTCTTCTTAGTTTCTGAGGAAATCTCGTCCTTCTTAGGGAAATCTCGTCTTCTTTATTCCAAAACATTGAAGGGTATTAAAAGATGTTACGGAGGTGTCGGACAGAGGGAGGGAAAGAGAATATTTTCAAGATCAAAATGTCTCTACATTTTTCGTTGCATTGTAACCGATATCATAAAACACATACACAATAGGCAGGTGTCGCCACCGCAATTCAATCTACACGTATTTACGATTCTGTTTACTTCACAAAGAGTAACAGACGCGAGTCAATAACCTGCTAAATATTCTATCACATTCCTGAGCTCCTGTGACTAGTGATGGGCAATTATCGAGAACATTCTCAAATATAGAACCTTGATTATTTTATAGTACCTAGTGAAAACAATGATCACGGAATACGAGTAATACATCTATTCGTATTGAGAATATAAATTTATTATAGCAACAAAGGTTTTATATTTCACTAGCGACCCGCCCGCGGTTTCACCCGCGTTGCCCCATCCCTAAGAGTCGTAGCGTAATGTTAAATAGCTTAAAACCTTCCTCTTGAATCACTCTATCTATTAAAAAAACCGCTTCAAAATCCGTTGCGTAGTTTAAAAGATTTAAGCATACATAGGGACGGACAGACAGTGAGAAACGACTTTGTTTTATACTATGTAGTGATATGTGTCGTCCATGATGAGAAAAAACAACTAGAGCGAGAGTGCGATAGGTCCCGCGCCGATATTTATCGCCAGATCCACATCCACAGTCTAAATAGAGGGTCGACCTATCGGCGTATACACCTAATGTTTACAATAAATTCTTTAAAAGCCTATGCAAAATACTATTAACTTCCCAATAATTTCGGGAACTTCTCGAGAATGTTTCTGCTGAAGAGAATTTATTAAGAAATATGGTTCTACAGCTGATTATAATGCAGCTGATAATATGCAATCTTTTTATCATGGATAGTTATGCGAAAAGTTATTAAAATTTTATATTCTAATAAATTCTCGTCCCGGAGAATGTTCTCTTGATGCATCACTACCTCCAACAGAGGTACATTGCGCTGGCGCTTTCATGCAATATTATGAAGATGAGTTCGAAAGCTCGTTTGTAGAGTTTTTGTGGCATTTCTGTACGGCAACATATCATGCTCGTATCTTCGAAAAGTTAGGCGAAGGTATGGATGTATTCTGACGTACGCCTACAGTTCGCTGAGTTTGTAGGTACTGTGTAATACTTGAGGGCGAGCCAATTGCCAATAACTAACATAACATAACATACCAACACGCCAGTATTCCCGAAAGGGTTAGGCAGAGGCGTACTTAATGTACACCCACAGTTCACCGGTATGTTTAGCCGTTTACCATTAACCGGGCACAAATACAGACTCCGAGCTGCTACTGAGAATTTCATAGAATAACCCAATAACACTTTGCTCGACCTAGAGATCGAACCCAGGACCTCTAGTGTAGCAGTCGCGCTTGGGACCACTTGACTAATGAGGCCAATAACTAGATACAAATATAAACTTCGAGCTACTCCTGAGGATTCAAGTAGTTTTTCCGGGTTTGAGCGTTTGTATACCATTCCCAGATGGAGTAGTTACTTAATTTTCTCGAGAATTCCTCAGGAGCAGCTAGGAGTTACCGGGTTATTGGAAATAAGCATGCCAACTATCACATGGGACCTAAACATACCGGTGAACTGTGGTAACATTAAACTCTGCCTAATTCTTCGAGGAATATAAAAGCTTCCACGATACAGGACATAAGTACTAGTTACAACAGCTAGCTTTCGGCTAGCTAGTGGCGTTCCTATATAAAGTCTGTCAGTATATTTGCTTACTACGTATAGGATTTTGACAGAAGGTCTATTCAAGTAATGTCAAAATCCTATCTTATATATAAATATAAGACTAAACATAAGATTTCATGTACCGGCCGTATGAAAAACCAAAGGCAAAAAAATGTCGTCCCGTTTTATTTTAGTTAAACAACCACCCTGTATGCGCTTCTATAGCTAATACTGTATAGTGCCTGCCAGAGTAGCGTCAGCAAGTAATGCAACATATACGTCTCCGCGCCGTAAACAAGCGAGATCATCAATAATACCATAAACACTTACTTTTACCGGGAAATCGCGATACGCGAATGTGTGGACGCGCTGTTAGGAGGACCAATCTCGGTATGATAAGACTACAAAATAGGAGGGATATTGTCTATTTGTCAAATGAACTTATCGTTTTTTTTACAGTAAAAGTATCAGTAGTTGTAAACATGAGTGCTACGCTACAGATCCCAGGTTCAGATCCGAAGCCAAGCAAAATGTTATTGAATTTTTCTATGAAATTCTCATTCTCATCCCATTGGTTCACCCCCATGTTCGGCATATCGGCGAACTGTGGATATACATTAGTACATCTCTACCTTCCTTCGCGGAATATAGGCGAGATGGTATGTTATGTTACATAGATAATTAAAAGCTCGGGTATATAACCCAAACTTCAATCTTCCAGATGAAAATATAATGAAACACGACATCCAAAAACCAAATTCCGTACCTGCAACAAAGAACAAGGTACAATTTCAATATAACTCTATTCGCGTACAAGCACGTACAATGGCACGCAAAAGTGACAAGCCGCGTCCGGTACAGTCGAGCACAAAATCGCTTTTGTACCCGACGCGTAAATACGCTGACATATTGGAACTATCGATGTTCGCGTCAAAGGTAACTTTTTTGAACGATAAAAAATGTTATCCGGTACTTTTTAGATGAGTATATATTTCAGCGTCTTTGTTTGTGTTTTGATCACGTTGTGCTGTGTTCGATGGTACTGTACGGTCTAAGTAACTGAAGTTGTCCGCAAGTGCTTTTGCAGGGCTAAATTTTAATATAAAAATTCGGTGTACAAAATTAGTGCGCAAAAACACATAATTCTAATTACGCTAATTTCAGACACGCACAGTTGTTTTGAGTGAAAAATAACATACAATACATGCTTAAGATATAATTATTATCTGTTTCTTCTTCTATAGTACTTATCCTATGTTTCTTCAATACCACCAAAAATCTTTACATACGAGTATATATTATTTATTTAAAAAAATTAAAGCAAAATTATTTTTTGCAGATATATTTTTTTTCCATTTGACTTAAAAAAACTTTACTGGGCTTTATATTACCTATGCTTATAATTATTATTAACATCAATGGTTTTTTAGACGCGGCTGCCGAGTATGAGGTGTGTGGTTCGATTTACTGGTCAAACTATGCGTTAATATTTGGATATTTAAGAATTCCATGGCGACCCTAATGTCATTAACAAATGTTTGTTTTTAAAAAATTCTAATCGCTTTCTATTAAAACAAGCATATCAGGAACTCCCAACCACCAAATCCTATTAAAAATCTACAAAAAGCAAACAGGAACTCGACTAATTAACTCCAATAGTCAAACTCTAAAATTAAGCTCGGAACACCAACAAAAACCGGTTTGTCTTTAGAATAGCGTTTACAGGAACCGGATTGAACTGGTTCCATCCTGTTTGTGGAACTGGTAATTACCGGTTCAATTTACGTTAATGCTTTTACATTGTGCGGTCAGTTAGTTGTTTGGTCAAGTATGTTTCTGTCATCTAAAGTTAATTTCGAAATGATTTTCTGTTTAGGGTGGAACTCTGATTAAAAAGGTGTTTGTTTCTTTTCTAAGAAATAATTTCTAAAATAGTCAGTCAATTGCAAAATTAAGTTTAAAATAATAAGTTCTTACGAGTATTCCTCATAATTAATTATGTGAAACTAGCTTCCGCCAGCGGCTACGCCCGCTTTATCAACAACCCATGTCACTTCCCAGAACAAAATAATCAAATAATTTTCCCGTTTTTGCAACATTTTTTAATTGTGCTCCGCTCCTATTGATCGTAGCCTGATGAAAAGTATACTATAACCTGCCCAGGAGTATGAAGAACAATTGTACCAAGTTTCGTTGAAATCCGTCGAGTGGTTTTTGTTTCTCGAACATACAGACAGACAGACAAAAATTTTACTGATTGCATTTTTGGCGTCAGTGTCGATCACTAATCACCCGCTAGTTATTTTGGAAATATATTTCATGTACAGAATTGACCTCTCTACAGATTTATTATAAGTATAGAAGATGAAAGATCAGGTAGATAATTTACGTATAAAACTGATATAAAATAATAGAATACAGGACACAGAATGCCTATATTTTTAATAGTTGTTTCCCGCGGTTTCATTCGCGACCTAAAGTGATATTATGTTTAACAATATAGCCTATGTTACACAGTGGCAATGTAGCATCCTATTCGTGACAGAATTTCTGTCGAAATTTCGAAAAATCGGTCCAATAATTTTTTATTTTATCAGTTACAAATAATTTTTCAAAAATCAAATCTTTCCTCTTTTATTTAAATAATAATAGAGTTCTACATCTACACTAATAGTCTATAGTAAGACTATTAATCTACATTAATAGTCATTTTAGGAAGCGAGTGGAATTGGGGGTAGCAACTTCTACTCGTATATACCTATAATAAAATTGTAACAGGCCGATGTCTGCACATTATAGATATTAAAAAAAAACTAATATGGTTATTTTTATTAGAGCAAGAGAAGCCAAAATATTTTCTTTAGAACTTTTGCCTGTCTGTCTGTATGTTTGAACGCATATCACACAATAACTACTGCATGGAATTGAATGCAGTTTTCACCGATGTATTGCTAGAGGTATAGCTTAAAAGGTGCATGTTTCATCTTGGTACGCCATCTAGAATCGGACTTATAATCTGTTTGGGACGTGAATGAAACTGCGGGCAACAGCAGCTAGTCTATAATATCATTATCTGGATCGGATTGCGTTTTACTTTCCAGCTCTGTCAAACTATCAAAATGAAATAACACTGCCATGTACTAAAATAAAGACAGTATCAGCTACAAGTAAATATATTACACGGCTTCTAAGCTACAAACAAAAGCCCTGGCTGTGCCTACATTAGTTTACCTCTGCGTAAACATCATGTCAACTCATTAGGAGACAACGCCTTGACGTTTTGCAGGTAGCAAATGAAATAACCAGTCTTCATACATCAGCCGTCCAAAACCATGTCAAATAGACGCTGTATTACAGTGTCAAGCATTGCTCAATGAATGTCAACAGTATAAACCTTTCAAAGGGTTGATTCAGATGTGCCATATCCAAAACAGAACGGTAAAATTGTCGCTGTGCAGTGGAAAAATATAAAATCAGAATGGTATTCTAACTTATGCTTTATGGAAAAAACACCTTTACATGGTCGCTTTAAAGTTATTATTTGTTTGTCGGTAAAATGTTTCGCTGAAAATAGTCGTCGGTAGTTGCTGCAAGGAATTTAATTTTTTTGTTTAAAACTATTTCTTCGAGAGTTGTCTCTATGGAATAATGGCGGTGGGGCCAAGCCTTCACGCTTTCTCCTCCATTTTACTCTAACCTTGGCGTCAGTATCGGAAACTGATTTGGATATTGTAATTGAAGACCGAAACTGTCTATTAAAATATGCGATCAACGTTCAATAACTCGATCGGCTTTCCAAAGTGATTAAATCGCCGATGATCAAACTTTTTTTTTGTAGTACCAAAAATCCTCATGGATCCTCTGCCACCTGGGGAAATGGCAGCGTATTGGTCTCAAACCGATAAAAAAACTGCAGTTTTCGTCCCTAGCCCTATAAGAAATGGGATTCGCGACATTCGCCACGACCATGACAGGCCGGTATTTATTAATCCCTATCAAGGAGCGAAGCCTTGCATTGCTTTTTTTTTATTCCATAGGCTTACGCTTAACATCAGGCAACACTGCGATCTACGATAGAATACGCTTGCCTATAAGAAACCGATTCGCTCGAAAGACATCCAGATTATATCTAGACTGAGAATCTTTTTTATTTATTTTTTTATTCGTGATAGGCTTACGCTTGACCGCCAGCTTGCCTGATGTTAAGCGATACTGCGATCTACGATGAAGCGCGCTTGCCTAGAAGAAACCGATTCACTCGTGATTTAAAGACACCCAGATTATATCTAGACGGAGAAGACTCACTTTGGAAGCGCTTCCCGTGAAACAAACGCGCGCCGCTTATATGGATCAGTCGTGTGACCATGCCCTAACCGACGCAATGCTGACACATCGCCGCAATGACGACAAACCTTTTCATGATATATTACAATGGACAGAATTTACCGACGCCCAAACAAACAATGCTGCCAACTGATATGTCTCTAAGGAGTTTTTATTTATATTGCGAAGCCTACCAGTTGGGGAAATATTGGTTAGGGTTGCCCAACTACACGGAGCAAACACCCAAAAATTAAAAAACCTTTACCTTGTAAATGTTACGTGGGAAAATAAGCCTCTATTTACTTATTATGTGTGTTTTTTAATTCACTGTCAACGTTTCAGGGAAAGTATTTAAGACTGTGTGAATTCTGCCAAACTACATGACGCAAGCATAATTATATTTTTTTATTGTGAATAAAAAAAAACATAACACATAACATACCATCACGCCTGTATTCCCCGAAGGGTTAGGCAGTGGTGTACTTAATGTACACCCACAGTTCGCCGGTATGTTTAGGTCCCATGTTATAGGGGGTGAGCCTATAGCCATTAACCGGGCACAAATCCAGACTCCGAGCTGCTAATGAGAATTTCATAGAAAAACCCAATAACACTTTGCTCGACCTGGGGATCGAACCCAGGACCTCTAGTGTAGCAGTCTCACTTGGGACCACTAGACTAATGAGGCAGTTCAAAAAAACACAATTAAAAAATTTTTTGAACAGCAAAAATAATCACATTCGCGGAGAGCCATGTTTCGGCACGAATGGGCTGGCTCGACCGGAGTGATACCACGGCCTCACAGAAAACCGGCGTCAAACAACGCTTACGTTGTGTTTCGTCGAGTGAGTGAGGTTACCGGAGGCCCAATCCCCTTTAAAAAGGCGGGCAACGCACTTGTGACTCCTTTAGTGTTGCGGGTGTCCACGGGCAGCGGTAATCGCTTACTATCAGACGATCCGTCTGCTCGTATGTCCCCCTATGGCCTATCCCATAAAAATTTAAAAAAAAATCTATTTCAAACAATTCAAATTATCAAAATATAGGGGAAAATTAGAAACAATTATTTTTTTCTTATTAATGTTTAAAGTTTGTGGTGGGGATTTAAAGGGTATGTTCTATCCGTTTTTCACAAATCGCCGGGTAGTATAAAATGTATACGGCGCACGAAATACTTGACGTCAACAGTAATTCTTATAGCACGGTATCTTTCTACCATAACATTAAAATGCTTGTATCTTCCTTCTTTTTTTTTTGATGATCGGCTATAATTATGGTAAACTTTTTCATAAAGACCTAAAGAATAATTCAATGAACTTGCCTTTAGCCATCTGATTACACCATAGATTTTGCCAAAATACTGTAAAATCTACTGCATATAAATTCTCTCCATTCTAAAATAAATACACAAGTTTATACTCTCTCGTATATCAAAGAAAAGCGGTTACAAACGAAATACACATATTAATTCTACCTGGGGACCTAAAATGCCACCATGCCACGTTTGATGAATCACATTAACAATATTATACATACATTTACATTTATTTACTTACTTACTTACTTTACTTTATCTACAGAAGTGTACAATTTGTATATGTGTGTGTATGTGTCAAACGCATGGTAGTGTGTGTAATTATATAAAAAAAATTATGGACTTTCATACAACCTTCACCCCCCTTTTCACCACTTCAGGGTTTGAATTTCCAAAAATCCTTTCTAAATGCTCGTCTAGAGTGCAAAAGGAACCAGCACGCAAACATTCAGGGATCTAGCCCCTGTACTTTGATACGTCAGTCATTCAGAAGATAGATTAAGATTAAGAATTGAATCTAACAGTATAATAAGTGACCTTTCATAGTACGAAAAGCCTATACCATGCGAGGTCAGATTATATTGGCAATGAATCATATTATGATTCAAAAATGGCCATTTTAGGTCCCCTGAACTTTCGACTTCGACTTTCTTAGCCCGCCTTTCTTCATTACCGAAGTTGGAGAATGTTTTCTTCGTCTCATTGTTAAAATATAATTCATTTGGATGATTAAAATTTTGTTTCAGTTTATTTATTTTGCGAATGCGTTGTTAACTTTGGTTTTGCTCACCTGTTATTTTAATGAGAGCCTGCGTTGTATCAAAATTTACTTTTGACTTTGCGTTGATATTGTTGACGGTATTTTTAAGCCTTTGCTAGCAATTATCCGCGGATTTATAACATATACCATTACGCTTGTGTTTACCAAAATGTAACGCCTAAATGAACTGATGTACAATCAACAAAAGAGTTAGGTATGCAGCCAGCTAAAGATATTTATTTCTTAACATAGATTGCGTTATAAATAATTATGCGCTAAAGGGTTTGAAATGAAGGCAGCTGACGTGCGTTTGCAAAACCTGCGTTTTGGCACATATTACGCGATATATTTTATTATATTCTTAACTAAATATTTTGTTGACCTAGGTACCATATTTCGTCACCTGTCCTCATTTATATTATAGCTCTTATCTTTATATTATAACTTATAACTAAAATCTATTGAACTTGAATTCGTCCAGATTACGCCAAATCAATACTTGTGCAGCATCTTTTATGTAACCCAAAGTCTATAGGAAAGAAATGTAAATTCCCTATTCCTAATATTCATAACCAATCCTAGTAACTAGTTTAGAAGTCAGGGTTTCCACTCTGAACCTAAATGAGAGAAATTGAGCTTTATTTAATCGTAAAAATCGCAGCAATATTCAATAATTTTTAACGTGGGAGAGCTATGCTTCGGCGCGAATTAAACAACGCTTGCGTTGTGTTTCGCCGAGTGAGTGAGGTTACTGGAGGCCCCATCCCCTATTAAAAGGTCGGCAACGCACTTGTGACTCCTCTGGTGTTGTGGGTGTCCATGAGCGGCGGTAATCGCTTACCATCAGGCGATCCGTCTCCTCGTTTGCCCTCCTATCACATAAAAAAAAACTTATGTCATAGGAAGCAATAGGAATAATTCCCACGCTTATCATAGTTCGGTGAATTCAATAAAATTATACATCTATGAAATCTGATGTCTACCTTGCAACACAATACCTCACACCATACGTCACACACAATAGGGGCTCCGAAGGGTAATGATAATAATACTATTACGTAGCTGCGATGTACAACATAATATTTGGGTAATAGAATAAGTAAACACTCCATTATTTAGAAGGGTTTGGCCTAGATCCGTCCACACCATACATCTGTAAACATATTATACGAGTAATAACACTGTAACGGCCGATGTTTGTACCTACATTATAGATTTTGACGAAAAACTAATATCTCTATCTCTAGGTCTTTATTAGACCATGAGAAGCCAAAATATCAATTTTTGTCTGTCTGTATGTTTGGATGCGACACAAGTTGATCGACGACGATAGACGTCACTTTCCGTGCCTATACAGGCTGATTGGTGAGAAACTTACGATACTCGAGGACATGATATTTGGCGATCATATATAAAGAAAAAAAAAATACATAACATTAAAAATAAATATTAATTGAATACTAAGTAAACTTAACCGAAAATTATCTAATTAATTACGCAACGCATGGACAACATAGCGCGAACGCACGTGCTGCGCTATCGACACAGATTAGGTACCTAGCTATTGGTTACGCCAACACCTTGGCACGTGCTAACGGGGTAGTCTACCATTGATGAAGAAGTATCCACACTTCATTTATTTATAAGGAAATTTGGTCAAAAATTAAATACCTAATTTTATTACATAACTAGTTGCTGTTGCCCGCAGTTTCACTCACGTCCCAAAAAGATTAATATACTATAAGTCGGATTTTAGGTCGCGTATCAAGATGAAACATGCACCAGATTTTAAGTTTGACCTCTAGCACGGTCAAACACGTCACGGTATACATCGGTGTAAACTACATTCAATTTTATGCAGTAGTTTTTGCGTGATTCGCGTACAAACATACAGATAGACAGACAAAAATTCTAAAAATTGTTATTTTGGCTTCTGTTGCTCTAACAAAAACCCCCCTTACTAGTTTTTCTATAATATCTTTAATGTACAGATATCAGCCTATTACAATTTTATTATAGTTATAGATTTGAAGCAGTGATAGCCTAATGGTATGACCTTTGGACTGCCAAGTTAAAGGTCTCGAGATCGATCCCAAGGCACCTCTGACTTTTCGAAGTCATGTGCGTATTAATAGTTAATTATCACGCGCTTAAACGGTGAAGGAAAACATCGTGAGGAAACTTGCATGCCTGAGAGATTTTCTCAATGGCGTGTGAAGTCTGCCAAACCGCACTAGACCAGCACGGTGGACTATAGCCTAATCCCTCTCATTCTAAGAGGAGACCCGTGCCCAGCAGTGGTACAGTATAATGGGTTGATTATGTAAGTATGTATGTATAGATTATAAAAAGAATCGAGTACTGAGTACTCTCCTTCGGTATCGTCAGTAATTCATCGGTTAGCCTGTATAGGTATTTCTGCTCTTAAAACACCGCCCTTACATTCTCCGTAAACGGCAAACTTCGTGAATCGTCAAACAGCCATCATTGTTCTAAAATTGCGTTAGAACAACCCTTCAGTTGTGAGTTTGGCCTTCACTACGTCCCTTCACGTTGAAATTGTTGAGCCACGACCATTTAGTTAATGAAAAATGTTTTTTGAACTTGAGAGATAAGGTCCGTTTCAGCTTCTCGTTTACATATTCAGGAGATCAAGTCATTAATTAGACGTTTTAATTGTAGTGTTGACAAGAATTTACTAAGACTGTAAAAATCTACACTGCTCTAGTGTACTTTTAAGTTTATTCTTTATATTATGAAGCTCTTTTTTTATGTGATAGGAAGGCAAACGAGCAGACGGATCGCAGCGATTACCGCCGCCTATGGACACCCGCATGCAACACCAGAATAGTTACAAATGCGTTGCCGACCTTTTAAAAGAGGATTGGGCCCCCGGTAACCTCACTCACTCGGCGAAACACAACGTAAGTGTTGTTTAACGCCGGTTTTTTGTGAAGCTCTCACTCCGGTCGAGCCGGCCCATTCCATCAAATACTTGCTGAGCTACACATTGGAGTGGTTCTGTTTACAAGCTTTTACTTAACTTGCCCTATTTATGGTCATATGGATATGGCATGTTGATGTGTACCATCATGCCTCTATTTCCCGAAGGGTTAGGCAGAGATGTACTAATGTACAGCTACATTTTGCCGGTATGTGTAGGTTCCATATAATAGGGGGCGAGCCTATTTACATTAACTGGGTACAGATTCCAAACTCCGAGCTACTACTAAAAATTTCATAAAAAACCCAATAACTAACACTACTCTACTTGAAAAGCGAACCCAGGACCTCTACGGTAGCTGTCGCGCTTAGGACCACTACGCTAATCAAACAGTTATGTATTATTAGATCTAATATGAATTGCTATATATGATTTAGGGGCGGAAATGACCAGCAATTTCTCTAAATCAATATATATTTAGAACCTGTCATAATTCCTAGCAATGATTTAAATTATGAAAAATATTATGAATCATCAGAAGTGCCCGTTTCATTGCTGGAGATCAAACTTAAAATCTGATGTTGTCATTTTCATATATCTACATGCTACATATATCCTTTTGAGACACGCTGTACAAAATAGGTACGTCCATAAACATAATTGTCTGTCAGTCAATTAGAGTTTTATTAAGTACAACCTTCATATTCCACCTTCCATTATATCTAACCCAGTGGTATTTGATAGCCTAGTGGTATGACCATTGGACTGTCAAGTCAACATTCTCGAGTTCGAACCTAAGGCACGCATCTCTGACTTTTCGAAGTCATGTGCGTATTAATAGTTAATTATCACGCGCTCAAACGAAGGAAAACATCGTGAGGAATCCTGCACGCTTGAGAGATTTTCTCGATGGCTTGTGAAATCTGCCAACCCGCACTAGGCCAGCCTGGTGCACTAATCCTTATCCCTCTCATTCTGAGAGGAGACCCGTGCCCAGCATTGGGACAGTATAATAGGTTGATTATATTATGTTATTATATCTATACTTATAAAATAAAAATGTGAAGAGTTTGTTTGTTTGAACACGTCTCTGGAACTGCTAGTCGAATTTGAGGAAGATTATGGCTATTTAACTTCACGGTATATCCCTTAAGAGCCGAGCAAGCAGTTAACTTCGAGGGGTACAGTTTAAAATAAAATATTCAAAATAAACCGTAGGTAATAGAGGTAGGGCATACTGGAATCGTAAAATTCCACTCACAATTGGAGCTGCTCGACAGGAGAAGTACCTCCACCTTGCAGAAAACCGTAGCCAAATTACATAGCTCCGTGCTATGTTGTGTTCCTAACGGTGAGTAAGGTCGCCAGAGGCCCGCGAGGAAGCGTCGTGTTGGCAGATAGGATAAGCATCACGCTATTATCTTCTATACTGCCAGCTCAACTATTCCTCCTTATTTTACAGGGTCAGTAACGCGCGAGTGATACCCCTGGTATTGCAAGCGTCCACAGGCTATGGTAACCGCTTACCATCAGGCGGGCCGTATACTTGTTTGCCACCTTAGTGGTATAAAAAAAGATAATTTTCTCCACCCCCACAAATTGTAACCACCTCCGGCTCAATTAAGTCCAATCATTTCGATGGGAAAAGTAAGACCGGCATTGTTACTTAACGATCCACATTAAGGGCTTAGAGCCTTCATGAACAAGATTTGAATATTTTAATGGCTTTAGATTTATCTAGGTTAAAATTTCATTTAATAGGATTAAATGCTCCTTTACGCTTATAATGTACAGGGCGTTCTTGAAGTATATTTTTTTATATATTATCTATCATTAGATGTACCTACATAATGTTTGTGATTCATTCATGGTGCCGATTTAGACAGGTGACTTTTTTTATAGCACTAAGATATTTTAGTGAAGGAAAAATTCAATCGCGGACAGGATTCGAACCTGCGTCTTCTGGTTAGATACACCAGACGCTCTGACATGTATCTAACCAGAAGACACAGGTTCGAATCCTGCCCGCGATTGAATTTTTCCTTCACTAAAATAACTTTATAATCTTAGTATGGAAAATGCAAAAACATCACAAAAAGATAGTTAAAAGGTAAGGTGGCATCGTACGATATCGAACTAACTGTAAAGTAAGTCATGTTGGTTGGGAAGCAAGATAACTTGCTTTTCAATAGATGTCGCCAACGTCACCTTATGTCATAAATTCAGAATGTCAAGGCAAATTTCGATCAAGCGAGTGGGACTCGCAGTGGCTTAGCGGTCAGAGCGTCTGGTGTATCTAACCAGAAGACGCAGGTTCGAATCCTGCCCGCGATAGAATTTTTCCTTCACTAAAATAACTTTATAATCGTAGCATAGAAAATGCAAAAATGTCACAAAAAGATAGCACTAGAAAGGGCAAACAAGCATATGGCCCACCAGATGGTAAGCGGTTACCGTAGCCTATGGACGTTTGCAACACCAGGGGTATCACTCGCACGTTGCCTATCCTGTAAATCAAGGAAAAATAGTTAGACTGGCAGCATTGGAGACTACCGTGATGTTTATTCTATCTGCCTTCGCTTCCGCACACAACGCTTCCTCGCTGAGCTCTGCCGACCTTTCTCGCCATTAGGAATACAACATAGCACGGAGCTAAGTTATTTGGCTACGATTTTCTGCTAAGTGGAGGTAATTCCCCAGTCGGACACCGCAATTGTGAGCGGAATTATTCGATACCACTATGCCCTACTCTTTTTAGAAAAGATACGACTAATCGAAATGGGAGATTCAGTAATCATTATTTATTCCTTTTAAAATGTTATTTAAATCCTATTTTAGGTGGTGTAAACTAAGCTATTGTCTTCAGGCATGAATTATCAGTATGTAACTAAAAAAAGACAAATAATTTTAAGCAAGAATAAAAAAATTCGTGCGATGCGCCCGCTCAATCCATCACGCAGATAGTTACTGCGTGAAGTATTAACGCTTTGCACTTACTATAATTTCTTTCTATTAACGAGAAAAGTAGCAGTAGATGTACACGAGACGTTGCCAAACTCTTTTTACAACATTAAAAAAGTATAATTATTCTTTTTAAGCATTTGTTACTCAATAACTTTTCCTATTAGAAGTATTTTATTAATCCATCCGTATTAAAGACACAATGCAATTTTTTTTGTTTTGGTCTCCAGAGGCCCTCGCGTTTTTTTTCTAAGGGTTTATTTATTTAAGGGTTTGGTCACAAAGAGATCATGCCACCCCTATCAGTGGACACAAATTATATTAAGATATACTTATTTAACATCTATTGCTTAAGCCTACCTTTACAATTCGGTACAGTTTTGCTATTGCTGGTAGGCACTTGCGTTGCTAAATTAAAGCTCGAAAAATATAAATACTCGTATACATGCCGTCAAAAAAAAACTCGACCTTCTCTACGGTAAAATTGCCAAAGTGATATAATATTTACTTTTCTTCAGTCGAATATGTACAATATTTTTGAATTTATACCAATTCTTTACTTCCGTTATCAATTCATTCAATAAACAATAATACATTGACTTTTGTAAACAATAGGATTACCTCCCATCTGACGGAGTGATATCCGAAATATATCATTAAGTAGAAAAGTGCAATTATTCCAAAAATCAGTTTTTAATAACGCAACGAATATTTCATATCGTTCCCATTTCGAAATCATTTCAATCATTGTTGAAACAAATAAAAACTTTTTTTTTAAATTGATTCGCAATCCTACTCTAGTTAATACTGTCGGAGTTCAAAATATTGGTGCAAAAAAAGATTACGTGCCGCATACATTTGCTGCTGTATTAACTGTAGTATCTTAAGCAAAGTTATCCAGACATGTACTAATGTTCACCCACAATTCACCGGTGTTTTCAAGCCAGTTACAATTTCAATCAGCACAAAAATCCTAACTCCGCGCTGTTAGTGAAAATTTCCGATTAAAAATAGCAGCCCAGGACTTCACGTTTCTTAGCCCTTGTTGTAGCGATTAGCCACATCAGACAATCAGTCAGCTTATGGTGATGACAAGCGTGACACCTTAGCCAGAACCTCATCAGAATCATTCTTTTCCCAACTACGATGACCATACGATGGACGATGATCTCCGTTTGAAGCAATATTTTTTTTGTGGTTATTTCTTTTTAATGGGATACAAACGAGCTAACAGTTTAAGCGTACCGGTAAGCAATTACCGCCGCCCATGGAGACCCGCAACACCAGAGGAGTCACAAGTGTGTTGCCGACCTTTTAAAAGGGAATTGGGCCGTTTACGCCGTTTTATTTTCTGTGAGGCCATAGTATCACTCCGGTCGTGCCGAAGCATGGCTTTCCCAAGGTGAAAAAGAGTATTTCGGAAGTCTTTTTTTTTATCTTTGTTCGAATTGCTTTGCTTAGGTTTAGTCTGACGCAAACGTGACGTGAAGCGGCTACCATCAGACCTTCGTATTTTTTTTTATATGAACACTACATTTAATGATATACAGTAAGAGTAAGAAATAACAAGTCATAACCGCTAAAGCTTCGAGTATGAACACGAAACCTTTACAAAAGGTCTCACATAAATTGCTATGTCCGAGATGAGGAACTTGACACTCTCATTAGTGACACTTCTTTCAATACGAACTCCATTAATAGCCTACGGAAATACCTCCTGCATTTTCAATATATTTTTGTTCACTTATGCAATGTTGCATCGATGCAACATTGATGTACTATTTAAAAAGGTATTTCTATTGAAAACTCCTTAAAATAATTAATTATTATTTCTATAATATGCCTAAAACAAATAATTTTGAATAATATTACGCCTAAAAGAAATATAAAAAAAAAATTATACTCCATCAAAAAAAATAGTGTAAAAATTTTGCCAAGTCTTGGCCGTTTCTTAACAAATTTTGCCACCTCTCTTCTCTTCTTATCACTTCAGATAATAAAGAGAGAATAAGCAGAATAAAGCTATAATATATAATAAAGCAGAGAATATAGCTACAAATTTTGCAGGTAATATTGTTATATATCTTGGCTTTCACTTCTTAGATATACAATCTATACAATCAGTAGCCAAGTATTACAATTGTTTTAAGACCAGTTGTCCAATGACTAAATTACTGACAGATTTGGCAGACAAAACTGTCGAAATCAACAATTCTGAAGTTAGCTCCAAGATTGTTAACAATAGCAATAACAGACTTGCAGCCCAGATTGAAAACCTTCTACCTAGTTCAAGTTTCATTCTAAAATCTACAAAAGTTAAATCCAAAATGTGGAAAAGTTTCCGTCCTTACTCCGAGTACACCACGATGTATAGTGCCGGACTCACAATTTGTCTTGCAATACAGCCTTTACTGCATCCAACTGGAATTCACAAGTTGGCTACAAAAGAAATCGTTCAGTTACTCTTACCAGGAACTTTCCTTGCGTAACTGAATGTAGCTTAAAGGAACCCGATGAATTCCCTACATTTTTTGATAATGGGGTTCCTTATACAAATGACCCTTATTATAGTTTCGCCATGTCCATCTGTCTATCTGTCCACGGCTTAGCTCAGAGACTCTTAGGTTCTTAGACTCTTTTGGTTTTGGGATCTGTTTGCGAAATATTAAGCTTTTTGCTGCCTAATTTTAGTTGTACTCAAGTGTGCAAAAGACATAAAAGTCCCACGAGGTACCTAAATCTTCGATTGAAAAGTACAGACACAAATACTTCATTCCCAGTTCAAATGTACTGACCTGCATCGAACACGATAAACTAAAAGTTGAAACACATTGCGATATTAGTAAAGATGAAGTAGCAAGTTATTGCTTCATAAGTTGCTGAGTTATCGCTACAACTGAAGACTAAATTGATCACGGGTCTCAAATAAAAAAAATTGATACCTACCAATTTTAGAAAATTGTTTATACAAAATTTATTGTTCTTACAATTTTTTTTTATTGATTCTATCGCCAAACGAGCAGACGAGCCACCTGATGGGAAAGAGTCATCGCCGCCCATGGACACCTGCAATACCAGAAGAGTTGCAGATGCGTTGCCGAACTTTGAGATCCCCTTCAGACTGCAGACTGCCAGAGCTCTAGCAACCGAGGGGGAACTGGCTCTTACGCGTAAATGTCGAAACACACACCAAGGTGCTTTACGACAGACTCGCCAGCCAGTCAGACTCCAAGAGGTTCTACCACTGAGCAAGTCAGATATTTTCTCGACTCTTACGAGATGCCTATCTTAATGGCAGTGAAGAACTGTATTCTAACCCGTCCCCGGGGAAAAAACAAAAGCAATTATATCTCATATAACAAATAAAATAATATCTCTATTATCCCCCACTCTCTCCCTCTTTCTCTCGCTTATCTTCTTATCTCTAAAATATAACTTCAAACCTTTGTGAGTAGCAAATGCTAATTAGAACTAAAAACAAAGCTTTAGGCTTTAGACTTGTAAACGATAAGTCAAATATTTTCTTAGGATCAGGCTATGTAAGGGTTCCATCCACAGAAATTTTGGATTAAGGCGTGGCAAAGAAAGGGTTAATATATTTGAGGTCGTCGGAATATATTTGAATATCGCCATTTTGATTTCTACAATGTGTAGGAAAAGTCGTTGGGTCTGTTTCTTTGTAAAGCTTTTTTCTTTCCTATGAAAGTTGAGATTTTCGCCCAGTTAATAGCAATAAGCTCACTCCCTATCACAAAGAACCTAAATATACTGGCGAACTATAGTATCATTTTGACAACACGATTGGCGTAGCGGTTGAGCGATCGGCTCCTGCACCACGTGTTGTGGGTTCGATCCCCACACGGAGCAAATATTTGTATGATCTGCAGGTGGTTGTTCCGGGTCTGGGTGTTTGTGTTTGTGAGAATTTGTGTTTGTAAACGCACCTACGATACAGGAGAAAATCCTAGTGTGGGGCAAAGTTTAAAAAAAAAAAACATCATCATCATCATCAGACTATATTCGTCCACTGCTGGACGCAGGCCTCTTCTAGTGAACGCCACAGAGCCTGATCTTTGGCTTTCATCATCCAGTCGCTGCCAGCTACCTGCAGAACTATAGAATACTCTAACTATTCGAGGAATACATGCACGACGGTGTGATGTTACAATGCATGGGACAATCGAAAAACGGTATGAGTCCTGTACTTTTCTGGGTATAACTAAAAAAATATTTTCTTGGTTTAAAAATTACGACACTTTTAATTTAGTCTTACTTAATACCTCAATGTTCAAAACTAAATTTATCACACGTCGACGTAAAGAACCGTCGAAGATTTAGACTGTACCGTTTGACTTGAATTGTTTCAAAAGTTCTCCAAAATATTTGATTGTAAAAGTTCCGCAAATGTTTCTGTTAAATTAAATAAATTGATTTGGATGAATTTGGGGATTTAGCGAAGCTGAAGATCAGTTATTTTGTTTTCTCGCAAATTGTAACCAAAGAACTTGTAAATAATGTTTTTTTTATATCCATTTTACTTAACAAAATGTATCACAGTTATAAATGTGGTATTAGATTTCATTATAATATTTTATACGTGGGAGAGCCATGCTTCGGCACGAATGGGCCGGCTCGACCGGAGTCATATACCACGGCCTCACAGAAAACCGCCGTTAAACAACGCTTACGTTGTGTTTCGCCGAGTGAGTGAGGTTACCGGAGGCCCAATCCCCTTTTAAAAGGTCGGCAACGAACTTGTGACTCTTATGGTATTGCGGGTTTCCATGGGCGGCGGTAATCGCTTACCATCAGGCGATCCGTCTGCTCGTTTGCCGTCCTATCCCATAAAAAAAAAAATTTCAATCAATATTATAATCATTAAACCATCACGATAAGATGGAGTGATTAAGCACGTTGAACTAAGGCTGCTGATTAATACTTATTTAATCACTGGCTATTGACTAGCATTCCAAAAGCTTCTAGGTCACTTATCAAAATGAATCATGCACCAGATTTTAAATTAGAGCTTAACTAATACAACTGAGATAACCGCATTCAATTTCTTCGTATGATGTGCGTACAAACATACAAATAGACACGCAACACTTGTATCTACACTTAGAAATCAGCTTATACTGGAAATATTACGGCACGTTCGTAAATAATATTGTGATTAATTAAAAAGGCCACTTTAGCCCTCCTTTTCCTTTTAAAAAACGTTACCCCACACTAGGATTTTCTCCTGTATCGTGGGTACTAAAAACACAAATCCTCAACACCGTACAACAACTACCTGTAGATCATGCAAATATTTATCCCGTGCGGGCATCTAACCCACAACGTGTCCTTTATAATATCACCATAAGTTGCTATTTTAATCTAAAAACCATATAACATCACTGCACGCCACGTATTCAAAAGAAAGTTTTATGAACCATAAAACTGGTCCTCTTAATATCATGAAATGAAATCAGAGGTCCGGTTTCTTCCTCGATAATACATTTTATGCGACGATCCCATTGGATGAATTTATATCTCCATTTTAACGATACTGGACGAAGAATCAAATTGTTATGGGGAATTTACATTACGCGGAGACGAATCGAAATCTTTGTTTAATCCGAAATATAAAGTGGACTCGCCGATCTGAAGCTAATCATTATCACCTTTCTAGACTTTTCCCAACCATGTTGGGGTCAGCACTGCCAGACCAACAGACGAAATGTCCCGCGCGGGACATGCTCAGTCGAGCTTTTTGGGGATTAGTCAACAGTGCGGTGCGACATAGGCGCGGGGCGTGGGCCGGGATAAATACAAACTCGAAAAGTAATATCGACGTTTTTTTTGTCACCATGTCATATTTTGGTCTGACAGGTTTTGGCAGTATTTTCAGGTTTAGTTTGGCAGATACTCTATTTTCCATATGGCCACACAAGCAAGTGTAGCCTGGCCGGCCGCCATTTTCTTAGTATGTCCCGCTTTCGACGAAAGAATCCCGCTTTTTTACTCAAAAAGATTCAAAATCTGTCTTACTAGATATAGCTAAATATAACCACATATACACTATATTAAGAAAAAAACTTTATCCGATCTAAAAATATAGGTATACCTATCATATCACCAAATAAAATAAGGAAGACTAAATATTCAAGTAAAGTAAACATATTAATGAAGTTATTTTAGTAAAGGAAAAATTTAATCGCGGGCAGGATTCGAACCTTCGTCCTGCCCGCGATTGAATTTTTCCGTTACTAAAATAACTTTATAATTCTTAGCATGGAAAATGCAAAAAAAAAATCACAAAAATATATTAATCAAGTTTAAAATTCAAGGTTGAATTTCAAATCAGGGAATTTTTTCAGATGTTATAAAACCATTATGGGCCTCGTTGTGTTTGGCACCCAAGGACGGTGTCGCTGCAACTATAAGTATTGCCATTTCAGTTTCCTCGTATTAGATTTCTTTTCGTGGTTTTTTTTCTTGTAAATTGAAAATAGTTATATAAATAGAACCAGATCTCAATACCTAACAATACCTTAGGGGTCGGACAGGGTTCTCTTAACACATTGTTTATACATATTTCACTGGCATCCAAAATATACCTAATAATTATAATGCCTAGTACTTGAATAACAGCCTTTAATAATTAAACATCTAATTTTAAACATGATACTGTCCGATATTAAATTGATGTTCGGGAGCTATGATGAGAGACACACACACACATACCCACACACACACACACACTCACACACACATTTTTGCGTCGGGGTTAAAAACAAAAAGATCTATTCTAAAAAGACAAGAACCCTTTATTTGTTGAAGAGGCAAAGTCAAGAAATACGAGTATTTCAAGCATTTCACCTTAATTAGCGTAAAACAAAATTATAATTCCTAAATTGAGACGCCTACCAAGATCATTTTTCTCGTAGCATTGTGTTAATTGTAGGCTTTCAAGAAATTTCTCTTGGAACAATTTCATGAAATATTTGAATGAATTACAACTCTGTTTATGTTAATATTATTTCATGTAAATTTGCGTCTCGCATGAACTGAGTAAGTTAAGGTGTGTTAGTTTCTCGTATTTTGCTGTTTCATTTCGGCAAAATTGCTTTACAGCAAGAGTATCGCCTTCACATTATAATCAGTTTACATTTTACCCCCGACGTACAACGACGTTTAACTTACATAATTATCTGTATAACTGTCTGTTGCGTCGTAGCGCCCAAACGAATGGACCGATTTTGATTCAGTTTTTTTTGTTTGAAAAGTGACTTGGTCAATAGTGCTCTTAGCTACTTCTTAACTTTTCTGGTTCATTGAGGGATGTGAGCAACTACCACAGGTCTGATTGAACTGAAATTTGGTATCCTGTTACTTCAATGACATTGCAAGAACATGGTAACCATGCCTTGATGCCGCGGAGGTTTTTTTCAGGCGTTCTTGAGAAAAAAGGTATTGAAAGACCAACAGACAGACGGACAAAGAATTGATCCTATAAGGGATCTATACAAAGGTGCATGCTTTAATATACCTATGACGTAACAGGTGAAAAACGGATCCAAAATATTCTCATGCCAACGACATGTATTTCTTCTATAAATTCCATTAGTATAAAGTTTACCGTCCGTGCCAGGACAATAACACAAGATGCATTCTATAGTTATTTATACCGTTATGGACTGTGACGTCCCACTCATAACATTTGCATTTGGAAGGTTACTGCGGTGCCAAGTGGTGTTGGCACGACCGACTTAATTTTCAAGTCATTTTCTCATGAGTAATTGCTAAAAGGCCCGAATATATTCCGAAGCTCTGAAATGTTTTATTAGAGCTTTGGGAGCGAGGTGTTGAGAGTTTGTAATAGACGTCAATGATTATTTTTTGAGGGCAAATAGATCTCGCTATATTTGTCTTGAGGCTTTTACTATTTTTTTTATATTCGTGATAGGCTTACGCTTGACCGCCAGCACGCCTAATGTTAAGCGAGACTGCGATCTACGATGGAGCGCGCTTGCCTAGAAGAAACCATTTCACTCGTGATTTAAAAACACCCAGATTATATATATCAGGAAAGACCCGCTCGGGAATTGCATTCTATATTTCAGCGGTACGCATGATAAAAGTGGACTTAAACCGTCAGAGTGGACATTCTAGAAATCGTTCGGATTTCTGGAATGCCCACCATTAATTGATGACGCATTTTCGTGCTTCTGGTCGTCCGATAGTAGAAAGGGCTAGGGGGATTAAGATCGTGGAGACATATTGTGGTATTACTAAACTGGTTACTTTACATAGTAACTAGCTTATAATTAGGTACTGAACTGGTGTTTTATTTATTAAAAATAACAGGTCTAGTGACAAATGTAATTAAATACAAATCGTATTCCGAAACAAGAATATAAATCAAGGAGGTATAGGATTTGTATGGCATAGTGAATTGTGACGTCACAATACTCTATAGTACGTTCTCTGTCAGCATAAAATGCTAATTTCCTTATTTTTGTACCGATTTTAATGTTGTTTTTGTTGACAGGCTCTATTTACGGTAAATATTTTCATGAGATCATAAAAATTATTCCGTCAAGTGGCCAATTAGACACCAATATTGAAGTCTACTAACTGCCTCATTAGTCTAGTAGTCCTAAGCGCGATTTCTATGCTAGAGGTCGTAGTTTCGATTCTGAGGTCGAGCAGTGTTATTAGGTTTTTTCCATGAAATTCTTAGTGCAGTTCGGAGTTTCAGATTTGTGCCCGGTCAATGGCAATAGGCTCGTCCCTTATTACATGGAACCTAAATTTACTGGTAAACTGGGGATATACACTAGTAGGCCTCTACCTAACCCTTCGAGGAATACAGGAGCAATGGTATGGTATTGTAGTTTAAAAAAAACTCAACACGATCTTCATAGTCAGAATTAAGGGACTTCACCAAAGAAATTGAAGCCATATTATGTAATGCGAGATATCTCGAAAGATGCAATTTATACGCACGAAGTACTCCCCCAAATAAAGTAAGTAGAATGTCGTGACGTCACAAATCCTCTTCTGCCACTTGATTGTGAAATATAGAAGGTTAACTTCTAACAACTCTCCAAAAGGTACTTAACGACACGATTAGAACGTTCCGCGTACTGTAAGCATGGCGATCATGATACATGTAGAGAAATTACAGTTTTGTCCTAATTGCTAAAAAACTCGCAAGATGGCGTGCTAAGTATCCTCCGCCTTTTCTTTTTAACCCCCAACGCAAAAAGAGGGGTGTTATACGTTTAACGCGTGTATCTGTGTGTTTGTCTGTTGCATTGTAGCGCCCAAACGAATGGACCGATTTTAATTCAGTTTTTTTTTTGTATGAAAGGTGACTTGATCAAGAGTGTTCTTAACTATGATTTGAGAAAATCTGGCTAGTCGTTTGAAGATTATCAGCTCTTTTCTGGTTCATTAAGGGATGTGAGCAACCTCCAGAGGTCTGATCGATTTGGAATTTGGTATACTGTTACTTCAATGATATTGCAAGAACATAGTAACCATGTCATGATGCTGCGGGGGATTTTTTTATTTTAAAGTGAATGTTATTCAGAGTAAGAATCGCCATTCCTAGCGTAGTGGTTACATCATTTGAGTAAGCATTTAAGGCCATGTCGAAACAATCCGAAAGCGTTACGAAGGCGAACCGAAAAATACACCAGACAACATCTTTCAGTTGCTGTGAAAGCTATTTTCTCGCTTTAAAGTCAGTTGACATTCTGTATACCTCTCTTTAGTGTCTCCTTACCTCCTAGGGCTACCGTACAAGTGACAAATGAGGGATTTGATGGTATTACGGTTTTGTCGGCTGTTTCCACGAGTATTTATTGTGCGCGTTGTTCTTTATTTGTTATTCTAACTGTCATGCTTGTGTTTGTAACGAGGTGGGCAGAATTATAACTCTATAATGGTCGACAAAATTATATTATCATTAGCAATTCTTCCGGTGTTACAGGTATCCATATAGGCGGCAATTACTTCAGACATAAAAAAGTAGTGATTAAACTGCCTCATTCTAGTGGTTTCAAGCGCGACTGTTATGTTAGAGGTCTTGGGTTCGATTTCCAGGTCTAGCAAAGTGTTATTTGGTGCTTTTAAGAAATTCTTAGTAGAAGCTCGAAGGCTGAATTTGTACCCGTTTAATGGCAATAAGCCACGCCCTTTATAACCTAAACTGTGTTGCAAGCATTTTGTTTGTAACGCAGTGCAGCATAAAGATAAGCGCCACCCCTTTTCCTTGCGGAGATAAGACGCACTATGTATTTGTATTGTTATTATATTGTGTAATTTTTTTGTTTTCCTTGTATTATTATTTTATTCAAAAACTTCTCAAGGAATAAATCGTTTTTCTTTCTAAACATACCGGCGAACTGTAGGTATACATTAGTATATGTACTCCTCTGCCTAACCCTTCGGAAATGCAGGCGTGATGTATGCAGTATGTATGAGAAAACATTCTATCCATAAAACATAAGTAAATGCTTCTAACCTAAAACAAGAATGAATCAAGGAATAAAATTGTAGTTAAAGGATCTAGTTAACAGTTCCATAATGAAACTCTATAATATGTATGTATCTACCCACTGTATTACCAGCGATAATCTCATATCTACGGTACGTTTGGCGTAGCGGCTATGCGATCGGCTTCTGCGCCACGTGTTGTACGTTCGATCCCCACAAGGAGCAAATATTTGTATGGTCTACACTTAGTTGTTCCGGGTCTGGGCGTTAGTGTATACGAATTTGTGTTTGTAAACGCACCCACGATACTGAACAAAATCCTAGTATGAGGCAACGTTTAATTTAAAAAAAGATATACCGTGGAAATTTCCCAGACTCCCATCTTAGGGCTCACCTGTAAGGAAATTCTATGAAAAATTTCACGTAACAATCAGTAGATTTTTATTAAGTAGATTTCACAACTGCTTTTCCGTAACACACACCGAAACCCAATCTCTATTGAAAATATTGTTCACGTTTTACATCACCGACAACCCTAACCCCTTCTGATATTACATCTGCTCAGAAATCCTTCACTATATTTCCTATCGACCGACAACTGTTCGGCAAATAGAATAAAACATCGCAATTTCCTTGGGACCGTGCATGGTTCCGTACTTCCTATTTCCTACCGAGTCATACCTTGACAACCCTAATTTGTACTTGAAATACCAAAATGCCAAAGGAATTTGAATCTTGAAGTGATAAAAATAAAGTTGTGATTTTTATTTTGTGAACGGTGCAATATAAGTTGGTAAGAATAAACATGCTTGCTAGTAAATAAATAAGAACAATATTGCAACTAGTCTGTGACGTTTTTCTATTTCATTACCTTGTTTTATTTGAGGTGCGATCGACATTTTGCTTGCACACAGGTTTCATTTTAAAATGGTCCTACGATACTACAAATTCAAGGAGAAGTAACGTTTAGGGTCCTTTAGCCCCTAATTGTTAATGTCAGTTGTGATGTGGAATAAAGTTCCCCATGCACTACCTACATAATGATGATGGTTCTGTTATTTACGAATCGAATGTTGAACGAAACTCACTATGTTTCTATCTATTAAAATCGTAAGAAAAGTATATATATATAAAACGTGGGAGAGCCAAGCTTCGGCACGAATGGGCCGGCTCGACCGGAATAATACCACGGCCTCACAGAAAACCAGCGTTAAACAACGCGTACATTGTGTTTCACCGAGTGAGTGAGGTTACCAGAGGCCCAATCCCCTTTTAAAAGGTGAGGTAACGCACTTGTGACTCATATGGTGTTGCGGCTGTCCATGGGCGACGGTAATCGCTTACCATTAGGCGATACCATTAACTCCGCTCGAACCGGCCCATTCGTGCCGAAGCATGGCTCTCCCACGTTAGAGATATATACATATTCTTATTCAGCCTATCTGGTTATACTGGACCGACCCCAATATAGTTAGGAAAAGGCGCGAAAGACAATCATCAACATTTCTAAGTAGTATACCTACAATATTTATTGTTTTCATTATCAAAAAAAATGTTCTTGTAAACAAAATATTACATTACACAAAACCGAACATAATGAGAAGGGCTACATAATATCCAGATATTTCCTGTTTACAATATTTTCATATTTTACGCAATAGGTAATTGGAAAAATATTTCATTTCCTCATATTGATAAAAGTACAATATATTATACAGAGAAGCAGTGATGGTCTCGTAATATGATCACTGGACTGCCAAATCAATGGTCTCGAGTTCGAATCCAAGGCACGCACCTCTGACATTTCGAAATTGTGTGCGTATTAAATAAATCTGCAGGAAAACATCGTGAGGAAACCTAAATGTCTGAGAAATTTTCTCGACGGCGTGTGAAGATTACCAACCCGCATAGGGTAGCGTGGTGGACTATAGCCTAACCCCACGCACTCCGAGAGGACACCCGTGCTCCGTCGTTTTTGGGTTGCTGATTATGAGTACCGTGTTAATAATCCTACTCTTGCCTGTCCCTAATTTTATATTTAACTAGAGTTCCGCACAACAAAATATAAAAAAGGAACCCTTATAGGATCACATCATTGTGCGTCTATCTATTTAGTATCTCTCAACTTATACATTTCAAACCAACGCTAGCGACACTCATCTCTCTGTGGAAAAAAATAGGGTTGCATAGTTTGATTACAATGTACCTGTGCCTACCTTTCCATCATCAGACCAGCTCAATGACATCATCATCAATGACATATTACGGTATTGTCATTTGATTTACATATGTGTACCAAATTTCAGATCAATTAAACACTGGGAAATTAGTCAAAATTGACTTGCAATATTTGACCTAAACATCCAAATAAAAAATTAAGTTAAATAAAAACCGGTAAAACATCGAAATTGTTTGTATATAGGAAAGTCCCAAACAAAGTTACTATAAAGCGTCGTAATTTCGACATCCCTGACTTTGTTTAAACGTACCGGTAGCATTACTCACACGGTACTGAAATAGTTGAAAATTCTTGAGTTCCACCGTTCGCCAGCCTTTGAGATTATTTCGACCAGAAAACGCGGTTAGATAGTGCCCAAGTTGAACCACGATATTTTAACCCTTTAAGGACGGATGGACTTCGACAAAAAGGCAAAGGTATGCGCTCAGTTGTCCTCTTCAATTGTATGGAAGGGTTAAAAGAGGTATGATCAAAGCAGAACGATTTATTAGCTGACTTGTAAAGCCAAGTCGTTGTCAATGTGAAGAGCGTTTTTGATTTAGTAGCTTCGTGCTACTAAATCAAAAACGCTCTTCACATTGACGACGTCTCTTAGAGTTATTTGTCAAGACACCATTAGAATATTTTTGATCCTGGTTTGATCGCTTCATTTCCAGAGAGCCGTTAATTAAAAAAATATTTTCCAATAAATAATCTCGTGTTCCTGTAATCGAAACATAAATAAATATCAAAAAATGCAGGTACAGTTCCAACGAATATACCAATGAATCACTAAAATATACGCCCGTAATTACCCCCGGATGCCAAGATAATAGGTATTGCATTGTGTCTATAATACGGGACTTGATGGGTTAAACTAAAAAAAAACCAGTATTATTTCAAACTTTCCAATCACCATAACAAAACATACACATAAAAATAACATAATTATCAACACCAATCTTGAAGACCATTTTGAAGTTGCGCGCAAGTACAGTATCGTAAAGGAATAAGGTATAGATTGCTACAGCAAATCGTAATCAGAGCGATCATAAATTTTGGTGATGCCAATACAGGCATATGTTAATACCAAACAGTCTTAACAGGCAGTACGAGCCATGGCTGTTACACCCTTCTAGCTCCAACGTACTTAGTGATTGATGATGTGTGCGTCGTACCACAATCGTAAACAGCGCTGAGTCGAATGTCTCAATGATGCGTCTACAGCTAAATCACTGTGATTGATACGCTCTTACCAGTGACGGATAGGCTCAGTGATTTTAGATTATTAATAGTGGGTATTTATCTGGTAAATGGCTTTTGACTTATCTGTCATAAATAATGTCAATGTTTATGACGTTGTTGTAAGCAATCGCAAGCAGCGCATTTTTTATTGTTTACTAGCTGTACCCCGCGATATCACTCGCTCTGCCCTGTTCCTAGGGGTCATAGCGTTATGTTTAATTGGCTATAACCCTCCTCAATCAATCACCTCGATGAATCACCTCGTCCATTGGTGAAAACCGTATGAAAATCTGTCCAGTAGTTTTTGTGTTTATCTCGTTCAGACAGGCGCCGTGACGAGTCATAAGAACCTTTAAGAATTTACGCACAAAAATTAAACCATACACGAAGGTCTTAACGATAGAATCCGACATAAAAGTGGTGGTATGTTACCCAGAAATCCAATGATTGCGTAATAAAAATCCATATTTTCATTTTTCTTTTGCGTCATTAATTTCACTCAGTGAAAACAGTCTGTTAACCACTAACAAGCAGTTAAGACAATATTTCCTTATTTCCAGATCGACGAAAGGTTTAATAAATGTATTAAGAGCTGACTAATTGATCGCCCCGGGACTGAACCGACGATCTTCTTACTGTGGTCCCAACGCTATGTCATCATGCGCGATAGGGTTGCCAGGAGTAACAAAAGAAATTAGATTTTTGTGGTTCTTCAACCGCCATTTTATTCTGGAAGTAGCTTGTCCTCGAGTGTGCGTGCCTTGCTTTATTAACGAAATTATTTGTTAACATACTATTACGCATGTATTCCCCATAGGGTTAGGCGCAGGTTTTTAACGTGGGAGAGCCATGCTTCGGCACGAATGGGCCGGCTCGACCGGAGTGATACCACGGCCTCACAGAAAACCGGCGTCAAACAACGCTTACGTTGTGTTTCGCCGAGTGAGTGAGGTTACCGGAAGCCTAATCCACTTTTAAAAGGCGGGTGATGCACTTATGACTCCTCTGGTATTGCGGGTGTCCATGGGCGGCGGCAATCGCTTACCATCAGGCGATCCGTCTGACCGTTTGTCCCCCTATCCCATAAAAATAAAAATCCGTGCTAATGTACAGTCACAATTCACCGATATATTTAGGTCCCATGTAATAGTGGGCGTCTATTGATGGCAATAGGCTCGGAGATTGGTTTGGATAGTGGTAACAGAGGACAAATCCAAACTCCAAACTCAGTTGTTAAGCATATGCCCAGTAATTTCACTAGCTAAATTACAATAAATGCTAGCACATTATTGCTTGACAGAATATTTTTGACATTGCGATGGTGCTAATCCAAAAGAATTCAGCAACAGAGTATACCTCAAAACGGAGGATAACAAACGACCCATCATACCATTCAATTTCAACGTTAAACTTCCTGTAGTGTATAAGGAGTGTATTTTTCTTAGCACAATGCACTTACACGCCGAGTGCTTTCTTTGTCTTGTGTTCCAATCGGTTTCTATCGACGTGGCTCGCTTTATTGGTCTGTTCTTCTCACATATTAGGTTCAGTAGAGATTTTAGACTAACTTTGTGATGAAACACTTCAATTTGTATAGTTTCTAATGCTAATAAAATATAGAATAGCGCTTCATCATAAAATAATATTATATAAATATGTCTATGGCGAAATGGACATCATTGTTTTTTTGTATGAATGCGCAAAAGAAAGTAAGATATACTTAACCATTAAATAAAAATACATAAAGTTACATAACATAAAAAATATCACGAGTCTTTATATTAATTCCCACACAATAGGGTAGTTGCGTGGTGTTTCCTGTTTTAAAAATAACAAGCTTAATGAAAATCCCGAGTGAATCCCAAGCGCGCTCCATCATAGTTCTCAGTGTCGCTTAACATCAGGCGAACTGGCGATCAAGCGTAGGCCTATCAAGAATTAAAAAAATATACTTAATTAAACATAATTCGTATTCTGAAAAAAAAATCTACTAAAAAAGTTCTAAGATAAAATAAACGATTACAGTTTTTGGTGGGGATACCTACGTCACAAACCAGTATACTATACTACGTGTCAAGCATAAAATTAAAATGCAAATAATTTTCTTAATTTTGGACCAATTTTAATTTTGCTTTTATTGATTGGATTTATTTAAGGTAAATATTTTTATGAGGCTGTAAAACTATCCTACAGCAACTCGCAAACGAATGACGTGACATAAAATAAAAATATGTACAATGACGACATAAAACAGATAACAAAATAAAATAATAAAAACATTATGTCTTCAGTAGGTACTCTGACATAATTATGTTATTTTATCATCAGGCAAGCTTTAAACTATTCTTCTTCAGTTGGCCAATAAAACGATGCATAACCTACTTGGAGTTATTTTAGCGAAGGAAAAAATCGATTGCGGGCAGGATTCGAACCTACGTCTTCTCACCAGATGCTATGACCACTAAACCACCGCGAGTCCCATCTACCAGATCGAAATTTGCCTTCACATTCTAAATTTACGTCTTTGAGGTGATGTCCATGACCACGACGGTGGCTTAGTGATCAGGGCATCTGTTGTATCTAACAAGCCTCATTAGTCTAGTGGTCCCAAGCGAGACTGCTACGTTAGAGGTTCTAGATTCAATCCCCAGGTCGAGCAAAGGATTATTGGGTTTTTCTATGAAATTCTCAGTAGCAGCTCGGAGTCTAGATTTGTGCCCGGTTAATGGCAATAGGCTCGCCCCCTATTACATGGGACCTAAACATACCGGCAAACTGTGGGTGTACATAAAGTACACCTCTGCCTAACCCTTCGGGGAATACAGGCGTAAAATAACTTTATAATCTTAGCATGGAATATGCAAAAATAAAACAAAAAAAGCTACTTGGATGTAGTAAAAAATTTTTCAATAAAACACAACTAATAACTTGTATAAAAAAATCTGACACAGTTTTGCATGAGTGGTAGCCCTACATGCCAATACTTCATGCATATTGAGAGGGGCGTAACAACCTCTGTTCGCTCATCAATTAAGTGGATTGTAATTGTCGACTTTCGGCCATTGCATTTCACCTCGTCGTTCGCCGATTATTTGTATCGCTAAGCTGAATTCTAATTGCCGGTTCCACAAAAATCAGTGCGATTTTGTTGCGATTCGAAAAATGAACGAACAGAGAATTGTTACATATTTTTTTTTTAAAAAAAAGCTTACTGTTAATGTGGATCGCACATTACCAGTCTTCTTGTTAACCCCTCGTGCTAAGCTAAAATGATTGTGTTACGAGTAGGTTCAAGAGTTAGTGCAACGGGTGGGTTTCGAACCGGCAACCACATGATCGCAAGTCCGACGCCCTAGTCATTAGGCTACCACCGCTTCAATTGGACATAATTAAGAGCGATTGGCTTCAAAGGCTTTCACACAGACTTCTTATACCTACACATATTTTTTTTTATTCATTGGCTTACGCTTGATCGCCAGTTCGTCTGATGTTAAGCGATACTGCGATCTACGATGGAGCGCGCTTACCTATAAGAAACCGATTCACGCGTGATATAAAGACACCCATTATATCTATCGGAGAAGACCCACTCGTGAAGCGGATTTTTTTTATGGTATAGGAGGGCAAACGAGCAGTCGGATCACCTGATGGTAAGCGATTACCGCCGCCCAAGGACACCCGCAACACCAAAAGAGGAGTCACAAGTGCGTTGCCAACCTTTAAAAGAGGATTGGGCCTCCGGTAACCTCACTCACTCGGCGAAACACAACGTAAGCGTTGTTTAACGGCGGTTTTCTGTGAGGCCGTGGTATCATTCCGTTCGAGCCGGCTCATTCGTGCCGAAGCATGGCTCTCCCACGTGTAAAAACATTCAGCAGTACGCATGATAAAAATTGAATCTAACAAAATATTTCGTGAATCGTTATAATCAGACCTTGCAGAACTATTTACCCCAAATATTTTTGCTTCCTAGTAATTAGCATTAAAAAAACATCCTAACTATCAAATGATTAAGACTCCTTTTTGATTAACATAACCTATTTTTCTTCATCAAGACTGCCTTTGTATACAGTTTATGTACCTACATTAAAAATAAATAAACTTATTCTTTTTCCGACGATAAAAAAAAACATTAACAAACATCACAATCTTAAGGGTCCGGCGGAGCTTAAATTGCTCACAAAAACGTAATATCGAAATAAATCATAATCCATTCAATATTCTAACAAATTATGTTATTATTCGGATTTGGATACCGTTAATCTAGGTTCCTACGATACTATTTTGTCTACCACTACTTCACTGGAAATAAAAGACCGGAAAATCGTTCCTAACTTAGTAAAGTTATCAAAAATTGCATTCGCTTACATTTATTTCCAGTGAAGTATTTTGGATGAAATGGAATAGTAGTAACCTAGATTAAAGGCTTTGGAATCCGAATAATAATACAATTTGATTAAATTGTATTTGGATTACGATTAATTTCGGTATTACTTTTGTGAGAGAAATTCGGTCCGCCGGACTCTTAACTAATTTAATGTAATAATAATAGTAAACACAACAAATCCACAAACAACAAGAACATCCATCACTTTGTCCCCTATTATCTGAAGCAAAACGAGTACATCACACGACGTAGCCCACTTATAAAATATTCAAGCGTAATTCCCAAATAAATAGAAAGGATAATTAATTCTGTACTGAACCCGTCACTAAAGAGAAGGGACCACTAGATGTTTATCTCTGTACTAACACTAAATTACGCCCGTCGAAGTAATCGTCTTGGATATAAAATTGTAGGTAGCAACAACTATGAATAAATTCTCCAGTACGAGATCAGGTTATAATGTTACTAGCCTGTATTCCCCGAAGGGTTAGCCAGAGGTTTATAAGTTCATACCAACAGTTCGTTAAAATAGCCAAGTAAAACAGTTTCAAGGAAGTCGGTGGCGAAAACAAAATATCCAACCAAATCGAAGGCACCGACTTCCGAAACTGTTTTGCACATAAGTATCATTATTTTTAGGCTTTTTAAGGTTTTTGAAGGCGGTTCTACTTTTTACCCGATCGCGCCGGAAGGAAGATTTATGAGAAGATTATTGAGAGTTTTTTATTATCTACAAGCTGTACCCCACGCTTCCACCTGCAAAAAATTACAGACTTTCATACAAACTTTCAACCCCCTTTTCACCACCTTAGGGTAGAATTTCGGAAAATCCTTTCTTATCGGATGCCTACGTCATACAAAGAACACACACTCCAAGTGTCAGGTCTCTACGAGCAGCGGTTTAGGCTGTACGTTGATCCGTCAGTCAGTCATTCAGGACAAAGCATTTTTTACCCATGAAAATATCAACTTTAAGTCTCTATCTTTTCGAATTATAAAAAAAAACTTGAGAGGTGTCAAGGGACACCCGGATGGAACGAAGTTCCTTTTGATTAATTAGTGAAGGAATTGTAATAAATTAATTAATTGTATAATTTTATTATTTACAAAAAACCTGTATTCACTCAACAAAAATAATCGTCGCGACACCACACTGTTCAATGCGAAATAGAAATGAAAATATCTGGCTTGCTTTCTATAAGAGAGAGAGAGAGAGAGACAGACAGAGAAACATGCGCACGCCGCACAGTTACAAAAAGTGTCGTGACAACTTTTCGTAAGAATTTTTTCCGTCTAGCCCCCTTTCACAACGCGCGATAAGGAACTTCGTTCCAAAAAAAACAACTTTCCATGCAACATCTATGTCATAATTCATTTAGTATGAGTTTACCTGTATAACAAATAAAAAAGGCGTATCCACAAGGCAAAACAATGACTGATACCTGCTTTTCTTCTTGTTTTCGTGTTTTGGCTACCCACGAAAGATTTGTACCCATCAACTTTCCACTCTATTTAAAAAACTTTTCACTTCCAACTCAATTGATCACCAACGCACGTCCTCAAGACACTAGCGACATCTATAAAAGTAAAAAGAAACTAGCACTATTACCTCTAACACACAAAGAGGAATCCATTCAGTAATAATTCAAGGGAAGTACATATCTCGTGAACCGTCGGAAATAGAATATTAAAGTGGGGACCTCATACATCTTGGATTGGTACAGGCTATTCTCCTCATGACTTGGCTTTTTGCAAGACCCTTTTTGTAGTTTTATGTTGACAGGGTCGCGGATCTAGACTCCCTGTTCTTTTGAAGTTTATTGTGGGATTTGTGCGGTCTGATCTAGTATTCAGACTTTTTATTCATATGTCAAATTCAATTGGGCAACCCAAAAACGTTTTCAAAATCGCTTCTTTTCGATCAGAATTAGATTCAAAATGGTTTGATGGAATACGGCAATTGTTTTCGATCACAATCGGATTCATGGAATGTGTGACTCCAACTAGTGAAGCACGATACCGATTACTATGAAGTATCGGATCGAATACGATACATGCTGAGATTGATACAAAGGTATCGGAATGAATTTATAACTGCATGATCTCACAATAATAACAATGCGAAATTAACTATCTGTATATCTATTCGAAGCGACGGTAGCCTAATGGCTAGGGCGTCGGATTTGCGATCATGTGATTGCCGGTTCAAAACCCATCCATTGCACTACCGACGTGAACCCACTCGTAACACAAGCATTTAGCTTAGCACGAGGGGTTAACGAGAATACTAGTAATGAGCGACCCACACTGCTAGTAAGCTTTTAAAACCTCTGTTACCTCTTCACGCCTAAACCGCTGAACAGACTTCAATAAAAATTTACAGAGATTGTATCCAGAAAGACATAAGCTACCTTTTCTTGAAACCGCGGGAAACAGCAGGTTACCAAATAAAGGACTATTAATATTACCACTCTGTTATATTCCAAACAAAATATAGAGAAATTCTGAAAGCAAAATGTGAACAGGCTTTACGCTGTCATGTCAGCAATGTTATTATGGTTTCATTACTTGTAGCGGTGATGCGTTGTACCTAATAGTCGGGTGCGGCTGGCAAATAACCTCATTGTTGACTCAATTTGAAGCGTAAATAAATACTGTTCCAAGATTTTTGTATGAACGGTATTTACAAAAGGTATTTATAATTTTTAACCGACTTCAAAAGTGTAACTATTATACTTAATGTCTCATTAATCTAGTGGTCGAAAACGCGACTAAAAGTACTGGATTAGATTCCCAGGTAAAGCAGTGTAATTGGGTTTTTCTATAAGATTATCAGTAACAGATCGGCGTTTGGATTTGTGCCCCTTTAATGGTAATAGGCTCGCTTTCTACCTCCAAGATATAAAAAGACACATATCAACACAAAATTTGAAATTTAAATTCCTATTTTAATACCTAAAAATTTCATTGAAATCCTCTGAGCCATTTCGTATCCTATTCAAGAAACGTTTATACAGACAGATAAAAATCGAAAACAACGATAATTTATGATAAAAAGCGTAAAATTAAAAGTAAAATTTTGAAATCACAGATAGACACTTCAATTTTGTGTATTTCCTGCGGGAATCGATTGCACCGCTCAACGGCTACGCTATTCCGAATATATATATAGTAGGTATCTGATTGCATGAACTTAACATTAAAATTATCTTTCTCTGTCTATCGTTCCGTACCTAACAAGCCGTTACTTACACAAAGGCATAACAACCAACAAGCAGTCATCGTACTCAGCGTCGACATTCTAATTTATAAAGGTATGGCCATGAGAATTCGATTATCAGCGGTTATAAATAATAAAAAATAATTGTGTACTTAAAGTACAGCTATTTAAAGTACATTTTAGTAAAAAAAAATCATTACAATCAATCAATGGGCCGACTCGACCGGAGTGATACTATGGCCTCACAGAACACCGGCGTCAAACATTACGTTGTATTTCGTCAAGTGAGTGAGGTTACTGGAGGCCTAATCCCCTTTTAAAAGGCGGGCAACGCACTTGACTCCACTGGTGTTGCGGGTGTCCATGGGCGGCGGTAAGCGCTTACCATCAGACGATCCGTCTGCTCGTTTGTCCCCCTATCCCATAAAAAGACGTGTGGCACTCGGGGACTGCCGCGGTAAAGCTATTGCATAGCGTTTTTTATCAACTTATGTAATACAACCAATGCCACCTAAAGGCGGGTTGCTGAACTAAAGAGACAAGCGTGTTTCTCTTTAGTTCAGCAACCCGCCTTTAGGTGGCATTGGTTTTTATCAACTTATGTAATACAACCAATGCCACCTAAAGGCGGGTTGCTGAACTAAAGAGACAAGCGTGTTAGGTTTTTTTCGTTACGGAATTTCTGGATTCGGTCCCCACGCTCAAGGCCCGCGATATAAGCTATGCAATAGCTTAAAAAAGGTCTTTCTCGTGTGTCGTGAATTGTTTCTAAGAATCATATTATAATGAAGAGTCTATTGCCACAAACAAAGTCCTTCCCTCATCGTAAATTTAGGGGCCTCAAGCAGCATCGAGTATTTTCGCTCGCGGCAATCATAACTTGATACAAGACTTGCTTCGCGAGTTCACGTCGACGAGAGCTCGCGAGTAGCGCCTGCGCCATTAATTAGATGTATCATCTAATTAATGGCGCAGGCGCTACTCGCGGTTAGAAGCTCTTTGCACTTTTTGTATGCACCTTGTATGCCTGTAATGGAGACTTTGTTTCGTTCTTTTTCGTTTTGCTTTGAATGTTTTCTTCCCTATGGGTCCGGCGGACCCTGAATTGCCCATACAAACGTAATACCAAATTAAATTATAATTCAATAATCAAATTGTTTTATAATTCGGATTCGGATTCCGTTAATCTAGGTTCCTATCCTACCATTTCGTGCAAAATACTTCACTGGAAATAATTGTAAGTAAATGTAATTTTTGACAACTTTACGAAGTTTCAACCGTTTTTCCGGACGTTTTTTTGCAATGACATAGTAGTAGACGAAATATTAAAGTAGTTATGGTAACCTAGTTTAATGGTATCCAAATCGGAATAATAATACAATTTGATTAAATTGTGTTTGAATTAAGATTTATTTTGATATTACGTTTGCACGGGCGGTTGGCGACCCGAAAGATACGTTAAAAATCGTGTATATCATAAAACCGCCCATTTGTCGCGAGTTGGCCACGTGTTTGCCGCGCAAAAACATTCGCATCATCAGCGTATACCCTAAGTCTTAATCATAAATATACCATCAACACCTGTAATACTTGTGGATATTTTGGTTCGCCATCGCCGCGTATGTTTTTGTCCTATGGAATATTTGTGTCTATCTATGCTTTTGGTATAGTTGAAATGATTTAATATTTTTCTGCTAATCAAAATTAACTAACTTTTAAAATTCGTATCTTTTGTTTTACCTTTGATTCATTAAATAGGACCTATTTCGACAATAGACCTCATCTCATTAAAAAACAATTGCGTAAACACAACAGACCCTTTTAAAGCCTACCGAACAAGCTTAGAGTAGTTAATCCGAGATTTCACAAAACATAATCAGTACGAACTTTGTGCTGGTCCAATAAATAAATTATGAATCGTGTTACCTCATTTATTAAGTGTCCCTTCCCAAGTTGTTTAAATATTCGATTACAGAACTAATTCCTATGTGCTTGGGTCGGATTAAACCGTGGTTAGAGTACCTGCAAAGTGTGGGTATATGATGGTAAATACCTACTCGCAATCAAATATCGTTTCTATTCTAGAATTTAGAATTTTGATTTCCAGGTTGAGCAAAGTGTCTTATTGGGATTTTCTATAAAATTTCAGAACCTAGCAGCTCGGAGTTTGGATTTTTGCGGGCTTAGGGGCAATAATTGGCGCGCGCCCGATTACATGGGACCTAAACATACCGGCAGCGGCGCGGCGAACCGTTGGTGTACATTAATACATCTTTGCCTAACTCATTGGGGAGTTCAAGGGTTGATATTTAATTTAATATTTCATCAAATACTTTAATGATTCTGTATTTCTATGTCCTAAAATTAATCTGTTATTTATTGAAAAGAAAACCGATTTCAAGTATTTTGTGGTGTATCTCCAAAATCTCAGAAGTATATTCTATCAAATGCAAGAAGAGAAGTTGAATTGAGAACCTCATCCTTTTTTGAAATCGGTTAAAAAACAAACGTGAAACTCTCCAACCCACGCGCAATTCCAAAACAAAACTTACACCAAGAAACAATTGAACGGGTATTTTGAAAACAACAGTACGGCAACAGAGGTACACAGAGCCATTGAAATATTCTCCAGAGAGGAAACCCACTTGAAACTTTTTGACTTTTGCTACGCATTGCAACCGGCCCAAAGTTCCGTTTGGTAAACCAGAGTAACTTTGAATTAGGAACTATGGCGCCAAGCAAGAAAAACTTTATTTCCAAAATCAAATGCCTCATTAGTCTAGTGGTCTCGAGCGCGACTGCTACACTATAGTTCCTGGGTTCAATTGACAACATTTCAAAATGATTATGCCACCAAAACAAAAATACTGTTTCTTTGTTTTCCTATCCTAAGTTCCAAAACATTTTTATTTAATTTTTATATTACTTCATTTCGGAGAAGAAGAAAAAACTTGTGAAGACGTCACTTATACGGCTAAAACTGAGAAAATTTATTTTTTTCTCCGATATGAAGAAATTCGACAACGAAATGTAATGTAAAGATCATGAATAATTATAATAGATGCCAAACTGACATAAGACTTTTTTTAAGGATCAGAATATTACGACTTGTCACCGTTTAACCTGTTTTACAGTACAAATGACGTCATTTGGAAAGAACTTCAAAGTCTGAAATAAATATGAAAATGATTGAATATCGGGAAAATAAAAAATACGGGTATCCTATTTTTCGATCTAGTTTCAAATAATCTAAGAGTCTAATAAATAAATAAAAAATGAAATGTTATCAACTCCCAGGTCGAGCAAAGTGTTATTGGGTTTTTCTATGAAATTCTCAGTAGCAGGTCGGAGTTTCGGATTTGTAGCAATAGGTAACCTGAACACATCGACGAACATTGGATGTACATTATATACCTACCTCTGCCTAACCCTTTGGGGAATACAGACGTAATGGTATGTTAAATGCCTATAATATATGTATATATATAATAAATTTATGGATTACTCTATAGACTATAGAGCAATCCATAAATTTCTTGCAATTTTTCCTATTGGTGACGTCCTTCAAAACGGTTAGGTGCTTCGTCTACATCTTGTCGTACGTGTGTACGAAGCAAAAGAAGTATGCAAGAATCGTACTTAGTGGCAGTCTGTAGTCCCTGCCTACCCCTAGGGGAAAGAAGCGTGAGCGTATGTATATACATAACATAACATAATTAATCCATTATACTGGCCCACTGCTGGGCACGGGTCTCCTATCAGAATGAGAGGGATTAAGCTATAGTCTACCACGCTGGCCTAGTGCAGGTTGGCAGACTTCACACGCCATCGAGAATATCTCTCAGGCGTGCAGGTTTCCTCACGATGTTTTCCTTCACCGTTTAAGCAAGTGATAATTAGCTATTAATACGGACATGACTTCAAAAAGTCAGAGGTGCGTGCCTTGGGTTTGAACTCGAGACATTTGAATAGGCAGTCCAACGGTCTTACCACTAGGCTATCACTGCTTTCGTATGTATATATGATATGATATATTTGAAATCATTGCGTCACAATCCCACAACAATCCAACCCAATTCCTCCAGTATATCATGACAAGCAAATATCCGACAAATAAAAGCGTGCCACCATATCACATTAATCATCCACATCAGAGCGATTCTAAATGATATTCACACATGCATATTAATGTAAGGACCGCATTAATACTTGAGAACCAAGATAAAACGTTCCGTAGCTCGCACGTACAACTTTCTCACTTTTTGAACAGGGACGCATTATCTTGTAACTTGCAACTGCTACATGATTGACAACTGGTTTCTACGATCGGGCAACTATGCAGTTTTATATCAAATCTATCAGTAGATTTGCTTACTAGAGATGGGATTTTGACATAAGGTCCATACTACTAATATCAAACACTTATCTCTGCAGTCATTATTCTGAGTTTCTATAGTTAGTTATACATAGCTTTATACGTGCGCAGCTATCATTGATGATGGTCTACACATAAGTAAACCGTCATCAAAAATCTAAGCTTATAAAATTCGAATGTAATCGTACTGTATCCAGGACTATACTATGCGCGTGCGCATCATAATGTTGAGAAACCGGCCGTTTTTTTACTTCTTCGATCTAGCGGTCTATCTGGCTTGCCTAGATGCCCAGATAGAGCAATGTTGATGAGTTTTTCTGAGCAATTCTCAGTAGCAGCTAGGAGTTTGGATTGGTGCCAAAACAGGGACCCAAAACATACCGACAAATACTCGATTGCACTAATACACATCTGCCTAACCCTTCGGGATATACAGGTATGATGGTATTGAGTGAGTTTTTGTTCCTAGATTTTTAAAGTACCTAGAAAAAATTCACCCTTAAGTAACACTACGATCAAGTACTCGTATGACCCAAGCTTTGTCTCAAGTTTCCCTAAGGCCTTTTTCACACACATGAAGTCCGCCTTTATAAAGAACGCCTATACGGCTGCATTTGCAATGCAAATTAAAACCTTACATACATAATCTATGAGACCTGGAAAGGCACTGAAAGATCAATTTATTTAAACACTAGCTTCTGCTCGCGACTTTCGTCTGCGTGGACTTCAAGATTGGGTCCGACCTGGATAAAAAGTAGCCTATGTGTTGTTCCAGGCTATAATCTATCTGTGTGCTAAATTTTATCCAGATCAGTTCAGCCGTTCTGGAGTGAAAGAGCAACAAACATCCATACATCCACACATCCATACTCAAAAACTTTCACGTTTGTAATATTAGTAAGGATTTGTTAGTAATCCTGTTCTGGGCAACGAATCTAACGATTTAAATGAAATTTCCAATATGCCTACCTAGTTGTTTGCGGGCCGAAAAATCGTCCGAAAAAAGCCTAGTTAGGTCTAATTCCTGGGAACCAGAATATCAGTATTTTTGAAACATGCAAAGTCATCAGACTTCCGCAACCCAATTTCCACGAATCGAAGGATTACCTGACATGTTGTCAGGCTTTTTGGGTTTCTGACTACCATTAACGAGTCTTAAATGTTCGTAGGACGTTACGTGCTCTCCAAAACAAAGAGGAAGTCTTTTTCTATGAAATTCTCAGTAGCAGTTTGGAGTCTGGATTTGTGCCCGATTAATGGCAATAGGCTCGCCCTCTATTACATGGGACCTAAAACATGCCGGCAAACTGTGTGTGTACGGTAGCACACCTCTGCCATTAATAGAATATTTAAAAAAAACGGCTTTTATAAGAGTATCTTTTTCTTTCTAAAAAAATACCTTGCATGGTCGGGTCGGTGAAAATGCATTCAACCAAAGAATGCGCTCCTAAGCTGTACAACCTGAGCATGTATCTCAATCTAGCACTAGAGCGGAATCTCCCAAAGGTACGTTAAATAAATAAATTGCAATCTTGTGCAACGAACAAAGAGGCGATCGGTTAAAGTGTAAACCGACGTACTTTGTAAATAAAACTGTACACACACAAATACATCTCCATGTATATTACAGCAGAGGTTCCCAACCTTTTTTCGACCAGGAACGTCTTTGATTTAATTGTTGTTAGCAGAGAAAACAATAAAAGGTTTCTTTTTTTTATGTGATAGGAGGACAACCGAGCAGACGGATCGCCTGATGGTAAGCAATTACCGCCGCCCATGGACACCCGCAACACCAGAGTCACAAATGCGTTGCCGACCATTTAAAAGGGGATTGGGCCTCCGGTAACCTCATTCACTCCGCGAAACAAAACGTAAACGCCAGTTTTCTGTGAGGCCGTGGTATCACAAGGGTCGAGCCGGCCCATTCGTGCCGAAGCGTGGCTCTCCCACGTGAAAAATCAATACAATCTGAAATTAAACTTTTAACATAAGTGCAAGATTTTTAGATCTTTCGAGGACCATATTTTTGGGTATTATGGACCACTAGTGCTCCACGTACCACTGGTTGGGAGTCACTGCATTACAGTGCGGCCAAAAAATTTGCTGTATCGTTCAATTTAGTGTATTGTACTGTGAAAATTAGCTTGAATAAGAAACATGCATAATTACATAATTAACTTTTTATGAAAAAACTAATCGTTACCGAACCACCCAAATATTTTATGTGTCTATCTGGGAAGTGTACAAATTTACAATACAACCTTCAAACCTTCAAGAAAAATACGCTCTTTTATTGAAGGTTTTTCTCTCCGTCCCCCTTTTAAAAAGCCGGCAACGCACTTGTGACTCCTCTGGTGTTGCGGGTGTCCATGGGCGGCGGTAATCGCTTACCACCAAGGGGTACGGCGTGTTTGCCCACCATCCCATAAAAAAAATTACCACCTTCAAATTTTTTAATTACAATTTATTGCAATCAGATAACGCTACAACCTTAATCGCAATCGCAAGTTACATTACCCAGGCAGCGGTATCAAACTTTTTATTGAATTCATCAGTAGACATGAAGATACCGCGTACAGAGCTTTCAGAGTTTAATTAATTTACCTAGCACGTGAGTTCCTGTATATTTTCAACTAAAACATTTTGAGGTATAAACTTTTACTTGCACACGTACAATGCTGAGAAGAACTAATAATAACTAGCTTCTACCCGCGACTTTGTCTGCGTAGACTACAGGATTGGGTCCGACCTGGATAAAAAGTAGCCTATGTGTTATTCCAGACTATAATCTGTCTCTGTGCCAAATTTCATGCAGATCCGTTCAGCAATTCTGGCGAGAAAGAATAACAAACATCCATCCAATACATCCAGACATCTATACTCACAAACTTTCACGTTTATAATATTAGTAAGGATATTGGTTTGAAGAATTTAATATCATGGAAGTTAGGTTGGAGAAGAATATTAAAACCGGCCGACTATTTTAAACTTCTGCCATTATGAATAAAACATGTTTTATATACTTAGCATGGTATTAAAAAATGACAATTCAGCAGTTACTAATACGTGAGACGAGTTAGCCCACGGGTTTGGTTGGCAGTCTCCGCGACAATATGAAGCGACGGTCATTAGGTTACCATCGCTAGGGCGTCGGACTTGCGATCATGTGGTCGCCGGTGCGAAACCTGCCCCTAGCACTACTGACGTGAACCCACTCGTAACACAAGCATTTTAGCTTAGCACGAGAGGTTAACAAGAATACTAGTAATGTGCGACCCACGTTACTAATAAGCTTTTTTTTAAAAAAAATATCCCCACCCATTTTGCATGTTTTCTTAACATGTGCGTGCCTTGGATTGGAACTACAGATCTTTAACTATCACCTGCTGTTTTTAAAATTCACTGATATGGACTGCTAGTCTGCCTGCCGTATGTCATATTAAATAGCCTAAAAGCCAGCTCAGCATCAGCATCAGCTTTATAACTGAAATTGGTTTAACACTTTAGGAGATACAAAATCGCGGTCATATGAACACTGACACCTATTTGATATTTCCCCTTTTTGACCTCGCTATTGCTCCGCAGCCAGGAGACAACTAAAACAAACAAGACGTGTTAAATTACAGTTAGGAATGTTGACTCATTATAAATTCACCTTTACGCCATATGCTCAAAGCTAGTCGATATTGATACCTACTGAGATATCAGCGTTGAAATTCTAAACGTACGCTTCTGCACCTTTGGTACGAGATTTATTTGAAAATCATCTCTCTCTGCCTCATTAGCCTAGTGGTCCTGAGCGCGACTATCTACTACGCTATAGGTCCTGAGTTCTATGCCCAGGTCGAGTAAAGTGTTATTGGGTTTTTCTATGAACTTTTCAGAAGCAGCTCGGAGTTTGATTTATGGTTATTGGGAACAGAATCGCCGCATGGGACTTAAAATTGGTTAAATCGTCCTAAGACTTAAAAACATACGGCGAACTGTGGACGTACATGGTACACATCTGGTAAATACTTCGGTTTAAAAAAAACTTACTAGCAATGTTGGTCGCACATTACTAGTATTCTTGTTAAACCCTCGTGCTAAGCTAAATGCTTGTGTTGCGAATCGGTAATACAAAAGGTGGGTTTCGAAACGGCAACCAAATGTTCGCAAGTTCTACGCCCTAGCTATTATGCTACCGCTGCTTCTAAATAATATTCATGTGTTATCTATAGTCACTGTCGCTGTCTGTCCGTTCCTATGTATGCTTAAATCTTTAAAACTACGCAACGGATTTTGAAGCGGTTTTTTTTAATACATAGAGTAAGTCAAGAAGAAGATTTTAAGCTATTTAACATTACGCTACGACTCTTAGGAATGGGGTAACGCGGGTGAAACCGCGGGCGGGTTGCTAGTAAAATTATTAATCTGGATAGTTTGTTTGTTTATGGTTGGAATTGAAATATTCTTTTTGTGTTATATAGTACATTTATCGAGGAAGGTTATAGGCTATATAACATCATGCTACGCCTCTTAGGAACGGAGCAGTGTGCGCGCGCGCACGCGCACGTGCCTTTGAGTTACTTTATTGGGCAAAGAAGACTTTCGGTTGCATCATATGTTAGTTCTGTAAGCCATGTCTTAAGAGTTGTTTTTGCTTCGTGCGGATTTCTAGGAATTTGGAGCGTTTTACTTATTAGATTAAACACGCGAGAAGGCAAAAATTTAGAAAGCAAATATAAGCAGCTAATATGTTAAGCAGCAACGTACTCCATTCTACAACTACTCAGCCAGTCACATAAACTACGAACGTTATTAAATATCTTCACAGGCCTTTGCCCGCATTCATAAAGACACCCCACTCTGAACTACAGACAAATATTAATAAGACATAGAACACGACATTAGGATTTTGATTAACCGCATTTCGTCTTATATTCTACGCACAATACTTTTGCATACGTAATAATGGTTCCCTAGAAGTGGTCTAAGCGTAGTTTTTGTGTTACAACGACGTGGTTCGAATCTCATAATAAAAATATTATATATTTTGTTTCATGTGATTTTGAGCCACGGCTTGGTCGATGTCTGTAGGTACAGTCGCTAGCACATCGAGTTACAACAGGCAAATTTCCCCAATGGATAATAAACTATATTATTTGGAGATTAAATTGAAAATCGATTGAAGAAATCTGTCAGTTTTGGATACCATGATATGCTGTTGATTGTACATAAGAGATATTAAAAAAAAATATGATGGTATATAAAATAACAACAGAAACTAAAACTATTAACTTACTAGCTTCTGCCCGTGACTTTGTCTGCGTGAACTTCAGGATTGGGTCCGACCTAGATAAAAAGTTGCCTATGTGTTATTCCAGGCTATAATCTACCTATGCGCCAAATTTTATCCAGATCCGTTCAGCTGGTCTGGCGTGAAAGAGTAACAATCATTCGTACATCCATACATCCATACTTACAAACTTTCACGTTTATAATATTAGTAAGGATTATTTGGTATCTGTCTATATATGTACTCGTATCACGCAAAAAACTATTGCACAAAATTGGATGCTGTTTCATATTTATTTTGTGAATTTATTTACAGCAGCTAAATTATTTACAACAAATAAATTAATAATAATATATAATAATAATAATAATATTTATTTAATAATACATACTATGTTAGGATTACTACCTATGAAACTATAAAAAATAACCAACTAATTAATAGTTATTTTTTAGTAAAGGAAAAAATTCAATCGCGGGCAGGATTCGAACCTGCGTCTTCTGGTTTGATATACCAGACGCTCTGACCTCTAAGCCACCGCCTCCTTCCTTTACTAAAATAACTTAATAATCTTAGCATGGAAAATGCAAAAAAAACTAAAAGATAGTTAAAAGGTAAGGTGGCATCGTACGACACTGAACTAACTGTAAAGTAAGTCGTGTCGGTTGAGAAGTAAGGTAACTTGCCTGTCATAGATGTCACCAACGTCACCTTATGACGTAAATTCAGAATGTGAAGGCAAAATTTCAATCATGCGGGTAGGGTTCGCGGTGGCTTAGAGGTCAGAGCGTCTGGTATATCAAACCAGAAGACGCAGGTTCGAATCCTGCCCGCGATTGAATTTTTTCCTTTACTAAAAAATAACTTAATAATCTTAGCATGGAAAATGCAAAAAAAAAACACAAAAAGACAACTAAGTAATATTTAACTTGTAATACTTTTAACACTACCTTATTTCGTCTCGTATATCAAATATGCTACTTAGTTATTACTGGATGAATGATCCGTCAAAGTACAGTATTCCTAATACGAGAATAAGTCTAATTTGGATGAGGTTCTCTGTATCCATACTAAATTCCATCTTGCTACTTTATAGCTGCATTTGCTTAATAAATTCATATTATGGCAACGCGAAATGCTCTCAAGGCGACAATTTTGTTACATCCTCATATTTTCTAACTATGATTAATATAATAGGTTTTTCTTGTCTTCATAATATAACATACCATCCCGCCTGAAATCCCCTAAAGGTTAAGCAGAGGTGAACTAAATGATCACCCACAATTCGCCGGTATGTTATGTCCCATGTAATAGGGGGAGTGCCTATTGCCATTAACCGGGTACAAATCCAAACTCCGAGCTGCTACTGAGAATTTCATAGAAAAACCAATAACTCTTTGCTCAACCTGGGATAATCAGCGAATAGTCAGCTGTAACTGTTTTGCGACTATAAAATTATAAATTTACAAATATCGACTTCATTCAACTGCCAGGCCCTTCTGTTTTCCATACATCAACGTCCGTATATACGTTACACATACCACGTAGTGGAACATGCCTTATGAGACGAATATTAAGCACCCGACACATATTTACAAGAAAATAAAAATGGCGTGTCGTCATCTCATTGTGTGCTTCGTGTGAATGTGAAAAGGTCGCTCTAAAGAGTTCACGGGAATATATTATTTTAATAATTTATTTGAGTTTACAAAATAAGTAATGAACTTAATTAAATATAGGTATGCTGCAATTAACTAAAACTGTTAAACCCAACCGGGTTTAAGGGAAATATTAGAATTAACTTATTAAAATAAAAGATAATATATAAAAGGAAAATACTACCTCAAATAGGATTCGACTCTGCGTCGTCCTCCTCAGAGCTGTCGATCTGATTTAAAAGAAGAGACCTTTCTTATTCTATCTATCTTAAAAAAAGAAGAATCAAAGAATCTCAAAAAAATCAAAATCGATTCACAAATGGCAAAAAAATATAAAAGACAACCTTCTTATTTTTGGTCACACATAACAGGTACGAGTATGTTATGTGTATCTTCTTGAAGGGTTAGGGAGAACTGTACTTATATACATCCACAGCTAGCCGTTAATAGGAGGCGAGCCTATTGCCATACCAAGCACAAATACAAACTACTACCGTCGACCTCTCGAATAGCAGTTTAGAATAATTGGACAGTTTTTGGAATCGGTTAAAAACTGTCCGAATTCTTCTATCGCGTTGTTTTATGAATAAAACCCGCAGCGAAAAAATCAACTAGAAGTATGAAACAAGACAATTTTCCTATGATCAGGAACAGTGGTGACCAGTTTATAGCCGTGATCGCATGTCGCCTTAATCTATACTTATAATAAATCTGTAGAGAGGTCAATTCTGTACATGAAATATATTTCCAAAATAACTATCAGTGGGTGATTAGTGATCGATACTGACGCCAAAAATGCAATCAGTAAAATTTTTGTCTGTCTGTCTGTATGTCTGTCTGTCTGTATGTTCGTTATAGAAACAAAAACCACTTGACGGATTTCAACGAAACTTGGTACAATTGTTCTTCATACTCCTGGGCAGGTTATAGTATACTTTTCATCACGCTACGATAAATAGGAGCAGAGCAGTGAAAGGAAATGTTGGGAAAATTAGTGATTCATGACAAAGGTTTCAAGCTATAAAACATCACGCTACAACCCTTAGGAACGGGGCAACGCAGATGAAACCGCGGGCGAAGAACTAGAGAACAAAGTAACTATTCCACGCGGACGAAGTCGCTGGCAAAAGCTAGTTATAATTAAGTTGGTACCAATAGGTCATAGGTATCCTTCTTTTCTTCGTACTCGGGTAAAAAAGCACATCGGCCAATAACTTTTCCTTCACTCCATAATTCCAAGCGACGCTAAATCACACCGCATTAGGGTGTGGACGGCCCAAATCCGACTGACTTATTGAAATGACCTCGGGCAATCATCAATTTCAATAATAATGTCCAATATGCATCGGTTGGTTGAGGAAAGATTTATGAAGTAGGTACTTACTGCAGTGGAGAAAGCTTTATTGTTCGAATTTTAGTATGTTAGCCGTATTACACACTTGTACGGGTCCGACTGGGTGGTCAAATCGAATATTATGTAGTTATGTACATGCTCGGGAAAAAGTCGGCTCGGCTTAGCCGCGGGTACTCACAGATTAGCCGATCGGCACGCCTTACGTGTAGAAAACAGGACAACTAATAATCAGTACTGTACAAAAAGAGACACAAGACCCTATAAAATGACATAAGACCCCTATAAAATGACATGTCAGCGCATCTCTTACTTTTTGGAGTCATGTGCGTATTGAAAATTAACTAGGTATCGAGATTTTCTCGACGGAATGTGACGTCTTCTAAACCGTACGAGGTCAACGTGATAGACTATGGCCTAACCCCTCTAATTCTGACAGGAAATTTCAACAATTTGATGATGAAAATATATAATGCTGATAATCTTCAAACGGCGGGCCAGATTTTAGTAACATCTACCTCGCTACATAGAAAGCAGACGAACAAGTCCTGAATCGTGCAAGTGAAGTTTGCAACGCAACTTAGATATATATAACCGCCCGACATCAACCGTGGGCCGTGGCCCACCAGGCAAAACACCCGCCTGGTCGAAGGATCCTCCCTTTGTTTGGAGGGGCAACACTCCTCGCCCCTCCACAGAACCATCTCTCATCTCTCGATCAAGTAACCTTTACTTGATCGAGAGTGTTCTTCTCGGAGTCCCTAGTGTAGATACACTGGGATCACGTCGGGGTCACCACTGTCAAACAAAAAAAAACTGAATTAAAATCGGTCCATTTTTTTGAGGGCTGCGATGCAACAGACAGATACACACGTTAAACTTATAACACCCCTCATTTTGCGTCGGGGTTAAAAATTATGCAAAACTAGTTTCAATTTTATCAACTCGACATCCATTTTGTTAAGTCGCCATCTCACCATTTACGTGTTAAAACGGGGCAAAAGATAAAGCAATTTAACGGCAGTGGGATGCAAATAGGATATCTTAGTTTGCGGAGTGCCAACGCGACTTAGTGAAGCTCAATTTGATCTAAGACTTCATTCTAATTTGTGTTAACAGGCTTGTTGGTTTTTTCTTATTTTCTTTCACGAGGTTCACATCGTAAACAATCGTGATGTAACGTATTGTATGACGACTTTTTTATGGATTAAGTCGGCAAACGATCTGACGCGCCATCTGGTGGTAAGTAGTCATCGTCGCCCATAGACACCTGCAACACCAGAGGACGTACTGATGCGTTGCCGGTACTCTTAAAAGCCCCCACGGACTGCAGACTGCCAGAGCCGCAGCAACCGAGGGGAACTGGCTCGTAACATAGCTAAGATAAAAAACACTCTCGATCAAGTAACCTTTCAACCCAAAAAAAAACTTAATCAAAATCCATCCATTCGTTTGGGCGCTACGATACAGAAGACGAGACATACAGATACACAGACACACAGATATACACTACAAACTTATAACAGCCCTCTTTTTCGTCGGGGGTTAAAAACAGCAGAAATAAGCATTAATATAACGAGGTAGGTAGGTTTTACGTCAAACAGGATCCAAATAAATTATATACCTCGTGGTCGAAGGTTGGATCTCGATTGTTACTGTCACACTGAACGATTTATAGCCAAACTAACGTTCCACTAAGTTTAAGGGTCACCTCAACGGAACAAAAACTTTGTCCTGTTTGGGACATGCAAAGAGTTTGTATTCCTTCAGGACATATAACATTGTGGTAACCCTGAGATTTTTATGGTTCAATTGTTTTGATTTTTGGAAAAAACATAAGTACTCAGATCAAACCAGGATCTCAAACGTTATGTTTTGAAATAAGATCCTTCCTATGGGTATCTCTTAAGACAAACAACCCTATAATTATCTATACGTTTGTATGATCGATGCCATGGATAGAGCAAGCATTAAAGAAACAATAAAGGCTGATCAGCCTTTCCTTGTAAGAGAAAGAGGGATGGAGATAAAATATATATACTTCTACGTCTCACCGAAACTATATATTGATAGGGTTGAATAATTTTTTTTATGTGATAGGAGGGCAAACGAGCAGACGGATCACCTGATCCGTCTTCGTCCTGATTTTGAGTTCCATATGACGTTATCTTGCTTTAGGGACAACAAACACTACAACTGAGTGCGGGGAGTATCTAAAATTAGGGAGAGGTGGAGACTGGTTTTTCTGAATGTATTATTGTTGTGATTTTTTTGCATTTTCCATGCTAAAATTATAAAGTTATCATGCTAAAATTATAAAGTTATTTTAGTGAAGGAAAAAATCAATCGCGGGCAGGATTCGAACCTGCGACTTCTGGTTAGATACACCAGACGCGAAATTTGCCTTCACATTGTGAATATACGTCATAAATTGAAAAGCAAGTTACCTTGCTTCTCAACCGACATGACTTATTTTACAGTTAGTTCGATAACGTACAATGCCACCTTACCTTCTTTTTGTGATTTTTTTGCATTTTCCATGCTAAAATTATAAAGTTATTTTAGTTATTTTACTCGCGGTGGCTTGGCGCTTGTCTGGTTTATCTACCCAGAAGACACAGGTTCGAATTCTGCCCGTGATTGATTTTTTCCTTCACTTAAATAACTGTATTATTGTTGTTATTCTACCACTAAAGTTGAAGATGTGTACTTTTTTATAAATTCTAACCCCTCAGTCAACTTTGATCCCTCAATCATGTAAAACATCCAAACACCGTATATATTTATGCACATTTGTAAGGGGCCAAATTCTAGGTGTTTATTCTGGGGACAATTGTTGGCAAGGCAACCTCTGGCGGACTCGCAAATCAAATCAATCGGCACGGCAGGCAAACATTCTCCAATATTCTTCGCAGAAAATATTCCGAGAGGTGTTCGCTGTCGAATTCCTAGATTATGGAACATAGGATTGGATGGAGTGGTATTTCTTAAATATTTTGGAAACAAAATATTATGCTTTCTGATATTTGGAAGCCATTCTATATTTAAATCGTGAAGGAACTGTTTAGCCAGTGTGTCAATTATTCGCCTAGCTCAAAAAATCTCCGGGAGGTGTTTGTTGTAAATTTCATGGACTGAATACAATTCGTCTAGTCACTGCGAACAACAAGCAGTCAAACGAACATCGTGCATCTCATACCATTACGTGTGTACTCCTCGAAGCATTAAGCAGAGGTGTACAAATGCACAATCAGAGTTCGCCGGTATGTTTAAGTCCCATGTAATAGAGGGTGAGTCTATTGGAGTTAACCAGGCACAAATCTAAATCACAACTACTACTGAGAACTTCATTAAAAAAATGCATTTTGCTCGACCCGGGAGTCGAACCCAGGTTCCCTAGCGTAGCAGTAGTGTTTAGGACCTCTAAACTAATGAAGCAGCTACTTGTGCAACTCTTTGTATCTTCAATTGTTCATTGACAAATGACACATCCATTACAGGGTACAGGAGAACGCTTAATCAAAGTATTGCAGTGTTATCTCAAAAAATAATAAAAATCCAAATCGTCTCCACACCACTCGTTGTTCTAGTGACAATCACATGTTCTAGTGTCACACTACGGTTATTTTTATTCTACGCTTCCGCGACTCCTGTTTATTTTGCGGCTTGAATCCTTACCGCTGATTTTGTCTTGTAGATCAAAATGTAAAAAATTATTATGTGTAATATTTAAAATTTGTCATTTAATACTACAAAATAAATGGCAACATTCTTTGGCAGGCACAAAGAAACAGCCTCTCACTCTAAACCTATATGTATACCTACTCCGTGTGGGGTACTGTCGTGGGTAAAAACGAGTTTTCTAAATTAAAGTAGGTACTCGAAAATTCGAGATATTATAATTTGGATACCTATTTAAAAGGCTCTCGTTTAAGCCGTTTACTGTCAAAATTTTAATTGTAACATTTCGACATTGAACATGTTAAAGTATGTCTTCAAAGCCCAACACTATATCCTCAAAACCAAATCCCTCACTTTTTCAGTGAAACGTTATCGCTTGCACGCTTTTTAGTTTCCAAAACCTCCTCGTGGTTACAACGCACGTCTGGCCACATTACCTGCTCTGTATTTCTAACCAGACCCAACGTGTCAACTAAAGCGTAGTGCTACGGATGAAAGTATAAACAAAAAAGTCGTGCGACTTTTTTATATTTTTTGTTTGAACTCAGAGATTTAGGCAAAGGCATGGATTCAGGTAAATTTTGTGTTGAGAATAAATTTGGGCAGTACGTGTTTTAGTCACATTTAGTAAATTCTACTTTGTTTTATAATGTTATAGAAACTACTTTAACTTCTCCCAACTATTCTACTTCTAGACTTATAGTCTAACCAGATTCGGTTGGATATCAGTTTTTTACAAGAATTGATTGCCATGCCTAGCGACCACCCTTACATCGGAGTCTGCCGTAAAGCATCTTGCTGTGTCATTTGACTTTTGTACGTAAGAACCATTTTACCCTCGTTGCTGTGGCTCACACAGTTTGCATCAACAACTTCTCAGTTATTGTATGTGGTAATTATGGCTATTTACCATCACCTCGTCTGCTCGATTGCAGACATAAATAACACTAAAATGTACTACCATCATCCAATAAAATTAGCGTCCTCAATGACGGCATTGACATAAACGCTCATTAATCATTCCTTTAAGTCCTTTTCAATTCGTTCGGTCACCGTCCTATCTCACTCAAACTTTAAGTGTTCCAAATTCAAAATTTTCAGATAAACCCGCTAGCTTATCTTTAAGGATTAGGATTAATCAGGACTTTGTAGACAGCCTGTTATCGACTTTGCGAGTTCAGGCCGCTTTTTTTTTAATATCGAACGTGTTATTTTGAAGGTTTCAAAATGTTCCCAATTTTGTTTTTATAATCTTTTTGCGACCTTGTTGTTTTGGATTTGATATTGTAATTTTGTTGCTTTTTTTTTGTTGGCAAAGGACTTTTAAAGTTAAACCAACCTTTTTGTCAAGATTGCGATTTTGAGATACTGAAATGGGAATGGATTTATGTATGTCTCTGTTTTTTTTTTTCAGATTATAATGTAGTTCAGGGGTACTTAATAGGGGCTATGACGTCTTTTCTTTTTATTCCGTTTCAAAATACATACAACGCTTAAGAAACTAAAACCCGACTACGAAAAAAATCAACTGAAAAGTATAAAACAAGAAAATTTCCCTAAGTCCAGGAACAGTGGTGTCCAGTTTATAGCCGATCTCGCATGCTTACTATTATGACCTGTAGGTGCAAACTTAAGTATAATCACGGTGGAATAGGACATAATAATCTTCAATCTGCTGGCCGGATATTCTGAAATCACAGTTCAAAACAATCTCGATCAATAAAGTGAATCAAAATCGGTCCATTCCTTTGAGAGCTGCGGTGCCATAGACAGACACACGTTAAACGTATAACACCACTCCTTTTGCGTTTGGGTTTAAAAAAGAGACATAAATTAAGTCAAATCCCGAAGACTAATATCTAGCTCAAAACGTTTGCAATAACAGCCATGTTCAGACAAAAGTCCACAACTAGTGTGTCCGGTCCAGTGCAACCAGGTCACTTGGAAACTGCCAGAGCAACGGAAACAATAGTGACGTCACTTCACTTAATGTATTGCTGTCGTTTAGATACTTACACCTGGGGCCTACTACTGGTGCAAGAAAGGGTTCTACCATCGGAGCAAAATGTAATTTTTTTTTTTGTAACTTGTTGTCTTTTTCTTATATTTTGAACTAGCCTTCGCTGTGGTTTCATTCATATTCTAGAGGATTGTTAACAAAAGTTAACCTAAGGATAATATGCTCACTTTCTTTTTATTTCATTTTGCATTCACGTTCTAAAGAGGGCCTTGGGATATAATCTATCTTTTATCCATATTTTATCACAACTTGTCAGACAGTTTAGATGTAAAAAGGTAACAGATAAATAGACAGATTTTCCCGTGGGAGAGCCATGCTTCGACACGAATGGGCCGGCTCGACCCGACGCGAAACTCGGCGCTTACGTTGTGTTTCGCCGACTGAGTGGGGATACCTTATTAAAAGGTCGGCAACGCACTTATGACTCCTCTGGTGTTGCAGATGTCCATGAGCGGCGGTAATCGCAGCTCCATCAGGCGATCCGTCTACTCGTTTGCCCGTCTGTACCCCATAAAAAACAATGTTACCTACTTTGGCATTTATAATAAGTATCTATTAGTATAGTATGGACTTATCTTCGTCTCAAGCTCTGCATACCACATTCATATCATAACGCCAAGTTCCGCCAAGGGTTAGGCAGAGATGTCCTGATAATAAGCCAATATTTCACGGATAATTTTGAAACCCATGTTGGGGGCAATACATTGCTGAATGTACAAACATGGGTTAAATATTCCGTGGCTTACCGTGGCTGCTGATCCACTGTTACAATTATTACTGTACATTGTTACAAGAGAATATTTAACCCTGCTATTATTTTTTGTTTGTCTTGTTTTAACTGTCATAATAAACATCCTTTCTTTCTTCATCACAAAACGCTTGAAGTCAGTATTTTTTTCCTAAAAACTAAATACAATTATGTTTAAAATCCTTAAACATAATTCTTTGAAAAACATAATCTAGTTAAAAGATACAGAAGCCACTGTATCCATACTCTTTAGCAATCCTCATAATAAACGAGCAATATTATAACAATGGCGAGTTTTTGGTATCAGGGAGCCCAGTCCTTGGGGAAATCAGGATTACATGGTATGGTGTTATCAATGTACAGGTAAATTAAGTTGCGGGAACAATGTTTTCTCATAGACTTTGCCTACATAATGCTTTAAGCCAAGCAAAAGAAAATAAAGCTATTGCATAGCGTTTTTTATCAACTTATGTAATACAACCAATGCCACCTAAAGGCGGGTTGCTGAACTAAAGAGACAAGCGTGTTAGGTTTTTTTCGTTACGGAATTTCCGGATTCGGTCCCCACGCTCAAGGCCCGCGATAGAAGCTATGCAATAGCTTAAAAAATTTTTTTTTTTTCGTGATAGGCTTACGCTTGACCGCCAGATGCTAAGCGATACTGCGATCTACGATGGAGCGCGCTTGCCTAGAAGAAACCGATTCACTCGTGATTTAAAGACACCCAAATTATATCTAATTAAAAATTAGAAAAATGTAAGTGCAAATAACTTTTATTAGAATACTGTTCCTCACTGCCTTTCAGATAGGCATCCCTTAAGAGGTGAGAAAATATCTGACTGCTCGGTGATAGGACCTCTTGGGATCTGACTGGTTGTCGACCACCATTACGTCGGAGTCTGTCGTAAAGCACCTTCGTGTGTGTTTAGACTTTTGCACGTAAGAACCAGTTTCCCTCGGTCCTTGCGGCTCTGAAAGCCTGTAGTTCTGATACATGATAAATTATATGATATAAATTATATTTTATTTCTGTAAATAGATCTTTACAAGTCAATTTTTTAAATTTTTATAACTAGATGGCGCCGGTATTTCCTAACTGACGACCTCTGAGAAGAAATGCCGATACAAACTCAAAGAATCATGGTCTCTTTTAAAGTCCAGACAGTTAGTAAGGTCTCTTTGAAAGTTCATACGGGCTCTTAAGGGTCAGCACCACATCAGCAGCTCCTCTGGTGTTGCAGGTATCTATGGGCGACGATGACCTCGATGACGATGATCTCAGTAGCAGCTTAGAGCCTGGAATTTGCCCCCGGTTAATAACAATAGGCTCGCCCCCTATTACATGGGACCTAAACAGTGGGTGTACCTTAATACGCTTCTGCCAAACCTTTCGGGCAATACAGGTGATTGTATGTTATGTTATGTTTATGTTATGGTGATGATGATCATTACACACGCTCACGTAAGATACACACTAACAAAATACAGTCAAAAGAACGTTTCAACGTGGGAGAGCCAAGCTTCGGCACGAATGGGCCGGCTCGGACCGGAGTGATACCACGGCTTCACAGAAAACCGGATTCAAATAACGCTTATGTTTCGCCGAGTGAATGAGGTTACCGGAGGCCCAATCCTCTTTTAAAAGGCGGGCAACGCACTTGTGACTCCTCTGGTGTTGCGGGTGTCCATGGGCGGCGGTAATCGCTTACCATCAGGCGATCCGTCGGCTCGTTTGTCCCCCTATCCCATAAAAAAAGAACTTCTTCCTTTTCTGAAATTGGTTAAAAATATCTTGACGTAGTTCCTTTTACAATTGGCAACATTACACAGCCTAAAATATAACCAAATAAGGGCCAACTTGCCACTTCAAAGTAAGATCGCGACCTCAAAAATTCATTACAAAGAGTGACGTAGCACTTTTTGTTCAATACCTCTGTCAATATAGGGAACGGTGTAGTGACATTTTTTTTGTATATTCTGGAAACTTGCGATATTGAAGTCCGTAATATTAAAAACATTGCGCTAGTATTCCTCGAAAGGTTAGGCAGATATGTATCTACCTAATATGTTTACAATAATATATTATGTTATAAGATAAATAATAGTTGACAAGCTTATTGCTTTTACTGAGCACAAATAAATAAAACTAGCTAGCTACCAAATCTGCTGTAACGATTTGCCTAATCTGAAAATTGAACCCATGACCTCACGTTCTGTAGCTGCACAAGTTACCTCTGGCCCAGTAAGGCTAATGTAGCTTCATTGATTTTTTGTATCATTGTAGAATCCCACTTTATATTTAGGGGATCTGACGGTAAACAGATGCTCAAAAATCCCGACAGTTTTCCCATAGGATAGGATTAATTTGCCCTGGAATCGGGTGGCAAAGGTCTGATGGCAATTGATACTCAGCTGCATCTGGTAGCACTAAAAGCGACCCCAATTAAGTTGCGAAAAGACTAAGATGATACGCTGTATTTTTTTTTAACCTCCGCCGCAAAAAGTCGGGTGTTATAAGTTTAACCTATGTATCTGTGTTTCTGTCCGATGCAGCGTAGCTCCCAAACTTATTTTGATTATGTTTTTTTTTTTTCATTTGTAAGGTGACTTGATCAAAAGTGTTCTTAGCTATGATTTAAGAAAATCTGGCCAGCCATTTGAAGATTATGAGCTCTTTTCTAGTTCATGAAGGATGAAGAATACAAACATGACGGTAATTGTATGAATATTGTTACGCCAAGTGGCTATTAGTACGGAGATGGGTCACGAAGATTCTAGATAAGTCGTAGAAGCACGTAGAACATTCGACGAAAAGCCGGGTTCAAGGTGAATGACCGTAAACAATAGACGATCGCTTTATCGTCTATTGTTTATAAGAAGGTACTTAGGTACTTACCTACTCGTATTTTGTGGACCTATCGAGAATTTTCGATTCTAGAATCTTCGTGACTCATATAAATACTGGTCGTGAGGGTCGGCCGAGGCAGTTTAGTTCTGAACACGGTGAAGTGAATATCGAAGCGAAGTGATCATCAGGTATCACTTATCGCACTATAATGTCGCACTTGTAGTGCGACATTATAGTGCGATAAGTGATACTGTAGTGACTCTCTCAGTAATTTCTGTTGTGTGTTTGTCAAGTTAATTAAAATATTTGTTGTTTCGGTGAAATTGGTGTTAATTAAATTTATCCCGAACCCCAGCTCGTAACAATATTTACACTTCTAAAGATTCCGAAAAGTAAAAGCAACAAATTAGAAGAGATGTTTTGAAAATGTGTCGCTTTGAGAAGAAACTACGCGTTCACCAAGCATCGTATAATAAATTTGACTTTTCACTTGAAAGAAATTGCATGTGACGAGTACATGAGAAATAGCATCTATTCCGGAATGGTTTGAAATTGAAATGTCTAGTATAAACCAATATGTCTTGGTTTGTGGATGATGCTTGTAAGTTTACACAAAAATTACTCATAGTAAAGACTAATACATACATAAAAAGGTGGCGCCATTAATTCCTCAATTATTATTTCCTTTAACAAGAGCGCCATCATCGCCAACAAACTGTTGTACAGATTGACTTTGCTTATTTAAGTAACTGCATGTATTTTTACCCGACTACGAAAACAGGAAGGGTAATGAGTTTAACAGTCTATGTATGTATGCATTTATGTGTCGTATGGATGTTCGATTCCAGCTCAAAAACTACTCATCAGATTTTACCAAATGAGGTGTGGATTGATTCGTCTTTGCAGTAAGATACTTATAGGCTATAAATTTTATGAACAAACATACAATAGCCCTGTTTGTTGAATACCACGTGTTCGTGGAGATAGAAAACTTTTCTTGTTTTATACCTTTTAGTTGAATTTTTTCTTAGTCGGGCTTTAGTTTTTAAACTTTCGTTTTTATCTTCTTCTTCTATACTTATAATAAATCTGTAGAGAGGTCAATTCTGTACATGAAATATATTTCCAAAATAACTATCAGCGGGTGATTAGTGATCGATACTGATGCCAAAAATGCAATCAGTAAAATTTTTGTCTGTCTGTCTGTCTGTCTGTCTGTCTGTCTGTCTGTCTGTCTGTCTGTATGTTCTTTATAGAAACAAAAACCACTCGACGGATTTCAACGAAACTTGGTACAATTGTTCTTCATACTCCTGGGCAGGTTATAGTATACTTTTCATCACGCTACGATCAATAGGAGCAGAGCAGTGCAGGGAAATGTTGGGAAAACAGGAGAACTTACTCCATTTTTTAAGCTTCCGTCGCGTGTGCAGCCTTAATGGTTAAAGCTACACAGAAATCATGTATGACGGAAATGTTCTCCTTAAAATTATATAAAAAATATTCCACAACAGCAAATGTCTATCTTTTATGGTTGACTCACAATAACACGTGTAACTCCCGATAGCTTAGCAGTTCGGAGCTTTCTGATTATATTTGTCTACTCTTACGTTAGGTGACTGACTGACTGACATAGTGATCTATCAACGCACAGCCCAAACCACAGGTTATAGTATACTTTTCATCACGCTACGATCAATAGGAGCAGAGCAGTGAAGGGAAATGTTGGGAAAATGAGTGATTCATGGGAAAGGTTTCAAGCTATCAATGTATATATCATCACGCTACAACCCTTAGGAACGGGGCAACGCAGGTGAAACCACGGGCGAAGAACTAGGGAACAAAGTAACTATTCCACGCAGACGAAGTCGCTGGCAAAAGCTAGTTTTAAATAAAGCTTATTAGCAATGCTCTAGTCATTAGGCTACCGCCGCTTAAATTTTTTCTATGAATAAATTTTAAAAAATGACTCTTAAAACGTGTTATATAATTTGGGTTTGTTAGGGTTCCATATCTGAAAAGGCAAAAGGAAACCCTTATAGGATCATTTGCTGTCCAACTGTCTGTCGAGACCTTTGTGTCAGGAACACCTGGAGATATCTAGTTGAAATCAATAACAAATACTTAGGTCTACGATTCCTTGGGGATTTAAAATACTCGTATCCAGCTTCATGCATCAGCATGTCAACGTAAAAAAAATTGCCGATTTTGCTTCATATTTAAACGGTTCGGTCTTTTCACTGCTCATTAACATACTTGCTTCCTGCCTTAATGAAGTATATTAATGTAAGTAGTAAGTATACAAGAAACCGTCGTCGCGCGAGCCCGACTCGTCCTTGTTCGGTTTTTTTTATGGAATAAGATGAAAACAACCATACTGGTAGCGAAATAGACGCCAGAAACAACAGTAGTATCACTCATACGCTGTCATCTTGAGAAATCAGTTGCTAAGTCTCATTTGCCCAGTAATTTCAATGGTTTTCCCTTCAAACCGGAACATAATAATGTTAGCACGTTACTGCTTAAACGCATAATAGGCCGTGCGGTGGTACCAACCCTGATGAACTCCACAGGTGAGTTCTAGAAAGAAGAAAGAAAGAACATCACCAATACATTTATTGAAACAAAGTCCGTACAACACACAGATAAAATGAACAAATAAAAGAAGGTCACCAGGATATGCTGTCAGCATGCTTGCCCCGAATGGGTTGCCAGCTCAGCATTACTCTACATACCATCACGCCTGTATTCTCCGAAGGATTAGGCAGAGGTGTTCTAATGAACCCACAGTTTGCCGGTATGATTAGCTCCCATGTAATAGGGGGCGAGCCTTCAAACGGGCACAGATACCAAACTCCGAGGTGCTACTGAGAATTTCATAGAAAAACCCATTGCTCAAACTAAGAATCGGGACCTCTAGTGTATTAGTCGAGCTCAGGACCACTAGGCTAATGAGACAGTTCTATCACCCGAAAAAACTTCCAACTCTTTGTTCTCGTAAATAAAGCCTCAATTTTCCTTAACATATTCAACCAAGAAAATCCATATTTCCTCTACGCATAACCCTGCAATCACAACACTTTTCTACTTTATATCCGAGCATGTTCCGGCAGTCGAACGGAGTCGAACGTAATTTCCCGGCACGGTTAACTAAAGATGTTGCTTGGAACTTCAAAATAAATATCTCTTTCAATAGAAGCATCCCGAGTGATTTTAACGGAGTATTTCCATCGTATTTTGAAGGCTTATTTGGAATCTATTCAGGGGACAATCCGGACCCGAATTTGGTCCTTAAGCAATTGGGTATAAGACATGAATGGCTCGATTTCTTTATTTGCTAAGTGTAGTATAAATAGTTTATTGGTCCACAATAAGATTTGGGAAGGTTTATTTGTAAGAAGGTCTTAAAGAAACTGTAACGGATCTTACTTTTGTAACTGATAGTAAGCGTATTTTATGTAGTGAATAAAAATAAGCATTTATTATATCTGTAGTGTAGTGATAGTTCAAAATATGACGTAGCCTACCTAAGCTAACAAGGAGTTTAGTATCAACATTTATAAAATGTTTTATGAAAATCTTGGAAAGCTCCTTTAGGGAAACACTTGAGGAACACTTGGGGGGCACTTGAGGAACTAGATTTTCTATACAAAACATTTGACAGATTGGACTGTGACGATCACTCAGCTCACTGTAGGTACTCCCGAAATTTATATCCCATCTCTGGATTGTTGGAAAACAATAAAGTAGGGAACTACTAGAGATTGAAATTTAGGATTACATCCATAGAAGTGATGTCAATTTTCGATCTCCAGGGAAAACAATCCAGATATGGATTATAAATTCGGGCCGTAGGGCTGTACTGTGCGTTAACGCGATCATTTATAGACTGTGAGAAAAGGATGATGCTATCTAATGTGTAGAGCAGCATCCCTCTCTCTTTCAATCGCAAAAAAATCGCAATGATACGGTGTGGTACAGATGAAAAATATTTTGTAACATAACATAACATACCATCACGCATGTATTCCTCGAAGGGTTGGGCAGAGGCGTACTTAAGGCACAACTACAATTCGCCAGTATGTTTAGGTCCCATGTTATAGGGGGCGAGCCTATAGCCATTAACCAGGCACAAATCCAGACGCCGAGCTGCTACTGAGAATTTTATAGCAAAACCCAATAACACTTTGCTCGACCTGGGGATCCCAGGACCTCTAGTATAGCAGTCGCGCTTGGGACCACTAGACTAATGAGGCAGTCGAAAGATATTGTCTTGACATTAACTTGTCATTAGCAATAGTTTCTGCATGACATAAGCACCTATTACACCTATATAATAAAACTATTTAGTGGGCGCCCACGCGTGTTAGCCGAGCAGGTTTGGTTACCGTTATAGAAATTCGTAAATTTAATTTCATTCATACAATGATGAACGGTATATGTATTCATACCCGATGCACAGACGCATTAAATCCAGGTTTTAAGGGCATTACATCGCTCAAATCCAAAAAACACCGTAGCTTTAAAGAAGTTTCTAGTAGAATCCTTATGTGCGGTTGCCATATAAAAAATATATATTATACTTAACGTCATCACAAACAGATTGTATTGTTTAAAATTTTTATAAATTTGGCCCAATTTTGGATAATAATTGAAGTAAATAGGTCTTTTTTAACCTAATTTGTATTTTTTCTCTTTAACGGCTTATTAGTTAGTCATGAATTTTATACCAAAAAAATTGTAATGACGTAATTAACAATTTGTATTGTTTTTATTTTCTTATTTCTTTGAATATTTTGAAATAATAAAGAAATACCCGAAACCACACTAGCACCCCGCGTGAAGCACCCCCGCAATGCCTGTGACTAACAAATACTAGCACAAAGACTAAATCCTCAAGGTCATTAGGCAATGTAATAAAACTTAAACTATATGTATAACAAATTTTATCCAAATCCGTTCAGTGGTTTTTGCTTGATTGAGTAACAAACATGCAAAACTTTCACTTTTTATTAGTAGGTAGGTATATACATATAAAGTATTATATAGAGCGCTTTAATACTGTCTCAGCATGACATTTATTACTCGCAATCGCTAAAAGTTATGCATATGAAACAGGCATGTTTTTTGTTACATTTATCTTGATCATTTTTCCCCATGTCACCCAAATAACGGCGGATACCGGGGAATTCTGTGAAACTGAATATAATTTTGCTTGTGTGACGTAGCATACCATCACGCCCGATTGTGTATGTAGGTATTCCCCGAAGGGTTAGGCAGAGGTATGCTGATATACAACCACAGGGTACCATGTAATAAGAGGCGGGCTTGTTAAAGCACAAATTAAAACTCCGAGCTACTACTAAGAATTTGCTAGGAAGACCCAATTACATTTTTGGTCGCCCTGGAAATGGAATCCAAGACCATGCTCATTATTTTCATCACTCCATTCATTGGTTGTGATCACTATATTTATGATTTAAGCTTAAATGAAGTAAGATTTTGAAATAAAACAACTTTGTACGAATTTTATCGAATATATATTATTTAACTAGCGACCCGCTCGCGGTTTTACCCGCGCTGCTCCGTTCCTAAGAGGCGTAGCGTGATGTTATATAGCCTATGTTACTCAGTGATAATGTAGCTTTCTAACGGCAAAATAATTTTTGAAATCGGTCCAGTACTTTTTGAGCCAATTCGTTACAAACATACTTATATACAAATCTTTCCTCTTTATAATATTAGTATAGATTCCCGACGTTTCGGATCCTTTACAACATCCATATCATGTCAGAGATATAAAGTAAGATTTTATCCAATGAAACCAGCTTAATCGACCCCTGTATTTATACAATGTTCACCCTTCCATGGACTGACCGCGGTAAACACACCTTTACCTTACAGATTGATAGATCAGCGTGGTTGATTATTATGAAAATATTTCACAGATCAAAAATACTGTTTGCTTAAATCTTTTTCGCAGTCTATATCTAGGAAGAGAGACGAAAGCATTTAACAAAGCCAATAAGGAAGTGAGATTGACAAATGGAGGACGGTTGTCAGTATTGTTCCCCTAACAATGTAACGGTCGGTCACTTCCTAATTATTGCTGTATTGGCAAGTCTTTCATTCGATTTCTATAGCTGACGTCACAGCAGAATTTTATTTTTCTTAGGTTGGTAGAAGATAGAATTGCTTATTTGATTTTTATTAGGTAGTTTAAAATTTTCCAAACTTAAACGTGGAAAAGGTTCTTCTGACCTAAATTCACTTACTTATACTCACGACTTTTTTCACACAGGGCTCGCCACTTGACCGCCACTTGCTACGATTCTCTCATACGCTTTCTCTCATGCTTTTCTGAGTTTATTTCAGTGTTTCATCACACAGGTAATATTAAATTCAAATTAAAATAATTGCAAACACTAGCTTCTGTCCGCGAATTCGTCTGAATTCAAAATTGGGTCCGACCTGGATAAAAAGCCTGTGTGCTATCTATCTCTGTGCCTTACATCCAGATCTGTTTAGGCGTCCTGGCGTGATTGAGTAACAAATATCCATCCAAACTTTCGCATTTTTGATATTAGTATGAATAAACAAGTTTTACAGAATGTTCCTGTTCTATAATAACTACATTATTTAATAAAAACTGTATAGCAGCCATTAGCGCCCACCTCCAAGACGGGCGAGAAATTAAAAATGAAAATACTTGTCTTTAAAAATTTATTTCCAGAAATAAATTCCTATAGGTTTCCTGTATCATGCAAAGAAGTTTGTAATAGAAAACAGAAACAGTAACTACATTAAAAACCTTTTAAGTACATATGTCTAAATATCAAACACACGGTTTTTATCAAACAATTCCTTTACAGGCTTTCCTTTTATACTCACTAAGGCTAACGCACCCATTTTCTTCCAGGTCAACTAAAAATCACTCAACCTTACCCATTTATTTCTCCACAAATCTCAAAATACGGAATCATATTTTTACCTTTTTCATGTACACACGTTTCGCCATTTAGGCCACAGTGAGTCCCTAAAGCCTCGTTCACACTGTCCGACCGAGATAAAACTACTGGAGCGAATAATGTCGCATTACAATGCATTGGGTGTCACGTTAGGATTACACGAATGTGTGTAATGGGCCGAAGATGGGATGATAATAATATGGATATGTCTTTATATTTTTACTTGATTGATATTTTTCGTTAAATCTAAAAGGGGTGGAATATCAAAATTGTAAACAAAGGTACTGTCACCAAACCTTCGCAACCCAATTTCTAAGAAATACCGATATCCTAATGGTAATAATAAATTATTACCAGGCTTTCAGGCCTCTTAATACTGCTAACCTTTACCGCTTCATGTAACAACCAGGACTGACAGCATAGTCTCTCTGACACATGGAGGGATTTCGAACTGTTGACAACACTCAATCATCTTTAAACCGATAATGACAACCGCAAAACTGTGCGTAAAATGCAATTTCCACAGAACAGAAAGGATTTACACAACCGAAATATATCTATGTAACTATTAATAATATAGACCCCAAATTATGATAGAACCCACGAAACAACTACACGTAGAAACATAAAAATAAATTGGGGATAAATATAATGACTACCAAATTTAGTAAATTGATCACCAAAATGGTTAAAATGGTCACCAACCCATATTAGATTTAGGTCGGGTTAGAAATGCGACCACCATTCTACCTATTATACTTGGTTGGTGAATTTATTTGGATTAGACAATCATAATTTGGAGTTGGTTGCTTTAAATAGGATCGCAAGTTGAAAATTTTAGGTTCTAATTTCACGATAAAATGAGGTTTTATTTTGGTGATCATTTACTATTTTTGGCTCTATAAAGTGATTTTTTGCCGTTACATTTTACCAGGTGTGATGATTAGTTAAACATACGTAAATAAATTGAATGCTTATCCATCTTATCCTAGCAACATGATTGGCTTGAGACTGAAATCTCCATTGACCAATCACAGGGCACCGTTCTAATTGGACGAATAATATATTCGTTGTTGAACCCCGAGTCTGTGAGCTGAATTTATCGTGTACAACGTAACAGGAGCTTTTGTATCGAACATCATTGAGAAATACGACGCGTAAACCGAAACATGATAATATGTCATTAAAAATTGAAAAAATTTGGAAATTAATTGAAGGATTTGACAGCCGAAAATTTAATATGTTTTGCGTCTCTTTCTACTTCATTTTTCTTTTCAATATAATAATCCATTCGACTTCTAAATTAGTAGGTAGGAAAAAAACAGGACAATTGTGAGTCTGACTCGTGCACCAAACACCTAGAGCACGGAGGCCTTTGCCACAAAAAAAAATTGATTCTAGAATACATACCATCACGCCTTTATTCCACGAAGGATGAGGTAAAAATGTACTTATGTACTGTCCAGCCACAGTTTGCCAGTATATGTAGGTCCCATTTAATAGGGGGCGAGCACTACTGAGAATTTTATAAAAAATCTCAACACTGCTCGAACTGGCACGTGAAGTGAAGTAGTAGCAGACGAAATAGGATCGTAGGAACCTAGATTAACAGTGTCTAAATCCGAATGATAACATAATTTGATAGAATATTGTCTGGATTACGATTTATTTGGGTATTACGTTTTTGTGGGCAATTCACGCTCCGCCGGACTTTTAAGACGTTCAACACCTCAATCTACCCGTGACCATCAAATCCGTAAAAAATAGTTTTATTTCAAAGTGTCATTGAGTTTTTCTATGAAATTCTCAGTAGGCAAGCTCCTCATTACATGGGATCTAAAGATACCGGCGAGCAGTATACATTAGTACACCTCTGCCTAACTCTTAGGGTAATCCAGGCGTGATGGTATGTTATAGACTAATACAAATTGCACTCTTGTATCCTTTTCATTACAATTAGGTACTACTGTACAGGAACTGCTTTAATTACAACTAAACAACACTCCAGTGACACAAAAGCATTAAAGTTCTCTCTTCATAGCACTTACCTGACAGGAAGACTAAGACGTATTTTCTTTTTAATACCCTACTGCGCCAGAAGTTGCGATATGTTTTTGAGTGTATGTATGTTTGTATATTTCTTTGTCAGGCTCTGTAGCCTAAACGGCTGGGTAGATTTTAGATTGAGGGGTGTCGTTAGATTCGTATTAACTGTGAGTGACATTGGGTACCTATAAAAAAATTATGAAAACTCTTCTAGCACAGTCGGGTAAAAATAGCGGCCGGCCAGACTACACCTGCTTGTGTTACACGCGCTCCGCGCCTTCGTCGCACCGCACTGTCGAGTAATCCAAAAAAAGGGATTTTTTTGCAAAAAATCGGGACCGGTAGGTAGATCTAGGGGGGCAAAATAGAGATTTGTTGTAACCATTATTTCAAAAGCTGGATAGAGAGGGCGCAGTTAACAAGATTCTGCACCGGTTCGAATGAATCGTAGATCCGGGACTGACGTCAATACTCAATACTCAATATTTTATTGCATTCCATAATGTTTTACAAAGGTGGACTATAAATAAATTAGATCATTATGGATCCTGTCGGGCACAGCAAAAGATTAGGAGAGAGGAAGAGGCAATGCTGGCTGACCATCAAGTGTCTTGTCTACTGGTTTGTCGAAACAAATCTTTAAATGCTTTTTCAACTTTCAACAGATCAATTAGCAGCCTTTCAAAACTTCTTTCAGCCAAATCAAAATAAAGTACCTACACTCAATTGCCTTACAAAAAAAATCAACCTCTATGTCCCCCAAAGCGAAGTCTCGAGGAGGCCTGCTAACATTGTGGGTATATTGGCAATAACCTCTCGTGGATAATTGAGTGGTGCGCCCTCAGATCCCATTAAGGGATCTGTCAAGATACGTAGTCGATAATCGTCTAGGCGCGTCTCTATTTCTCGATCTTATTGAGGTGTGGCCCCTAAACTATCGGTTGAGATAATGTAAAAGATTATATGGGACTTTTTCTTTAAACTATTGACATCGCAATGGGTTTTTTGCCACTAGTCGTGAATTTAATTCCCTCAAAATTGTATGGATTACAGGTACTTTTTTGGATCTGCGTGTTTCTGTAGGTATTGATTTTTGTAAACACACCGACGGTACAAGAGAAATATTTTAAAAAGAGACCCTAACGTGATGATACTTCTTATGATTCTTTGCAAAATAAATCATCTTTCTTTCTTCTTTCATTCTTTCTTTCCCCTTTTTCTACAAATAGCGTGACAACAATTCTAAATTATAATTATTTAACTTTATATTCTTTACTACTTATCTAAAGCAGTGTCATAACGCATTATTGCAGTCGTTTTGCAATTAAAAGAGAAGGATGCCGCTCTACACATTGAATAAGCCATCCCTTTCTCAAAACCTAAAAATGAAGGCAATAACACATTATAGGACAGCCTCTGTACTCAAAAAGTACATACTATGTTGAACGTTGTGTCAAATCAAACCAATTCGTTTGTAACTATCATAAATTTAATATTTTGAACAATTTAACATCTGCATCGCAAAAAATATTCTAATTACGAATTAATTATCTCTGCCTTTCTGGAGAAGGATATATGCTATCTTTTCTCTCAAAAAATCCTTTAATATACGAGTAAAATCCCGAACAAAAGCTAGTTTATTTAGGTATACAAAACTGCATAATTGTCCTGTAAAAATCTACATTAACACAAACAAAATTTGAACACAATCTAAATCGTGTTTATCACAATCGCAGACTTGGTAGCCTCGTATGGACTTAACACATTGGAACACAAAGACACAATAATATCTAATTACACATTCAATTTAATTACATGATTCTGTAATAACACTACATTATTATGTGTATTAAGATCCCTCTGTTTGTGTGGGTTGAACTTCACATGAATGGTAATGCTGTACAGCGCCTATAGAATAGAATAGAATAGAAAATCTTTCTTTCGAGCACGAGGACTCATATAGGGATGTTAACAATTTTTAACAATTTATCTAATCCTAAGTGTTAATAAACTATTCTACATGCAGGTGCATGTAACTGACAGCAGTGAACTATATATGGACAATCCACTCTGTCGGCTATCATATTCAGAACTCTGTTGGGACTGGCCATAACGCGTGCGACAAGTGATGCTGCACGTTTGCGCATTGTAGTATAGAAGCAGTCTACACGCGCGGCTGCAAACATCCCTGACGCACTACACTACACAATATATTCTTACTATTGGATTACTTAAAAAGTATTTTGACAATACGGATAAGATGTATGCGTTTAGGATGACAGGTTGATTGTTCGTTTGGTTGTGTCATTTAACCAAAACGCTATTATGCTCGTTTTATGCATGAGACCTTGAGTTTAACAGAGGTGTACTTATGTATACATTAATTTATGGACACCAGCACATCAAGTTACCACTGTCTGTCCCCAATGGATAATAAGCTCTATTGTTTGGATATTAAAATACAAATCGATTGAAGAAATTAGACAGATTAGGATACCATGATGATCTATTGACTAAACACTCATAATTTGCCGGTATATTTAGATCCTACGTACTGGAGAGTATGCCTATTCTCATCGACCGGGCACAAATCCAAACTGCTACTGAGAATTTCTTAGAAAAACCAATAACACTTTGCTTGACCTGGGAATCGAGCCCAGGACGTCAAACATCGCACTTCGGCGATTAAACTAATGAGGCAGTTCGAGTGTGGAATAATTATTCACAAACTGCTACCATCGGCATATTGTGTAAGCACTGTATCCTCTTATAAATCCACTCCTTAACCCTCTGGAACGGCCTCTTAGGGAACATCCCTGAGGAACGTCGCTTCGGGAAATAGAGACGTGATGGTATGTTATATTACATATATCCATATTTTCATGCCTGTCTCCCATTGGAGTAAGCAGAGACTATAGATTTCCACTTGCTGAGCTCGCTTGATCGCTGAGTTGTCTCCTTCCAACTCTTCCATCCGTTCTGGCCATGTATGCTCGTTTCGTCAATCTCCACCTTAACATATCTTTCTCAATCTTTGTTACTAATCTTCTTTCACACTTATGTTTTTATGTCATGTTAAAAAGTTTGACATAAGTTGTTCTAGTCAGAGAATCTTGACGGACAATTGTAATAGTATTTTGCCTCAGTAAAAAAATAAACTAAAAAGAATATAAAGCTATTTTTTTTTTCATTTAAACTTCTCGTCCCTGTCACAGTACCTACAGTCTCAGAACACACAAAACATTCAGTAACCAATAACCAAAGTCCAAAACTCAAATAAATAATTTCGAAAACAGTTCGCAATAAGCCGACGATAAATAAAAACACACAAAAAACGCCATTTATCGGAACAGGTCAAATAAATTAAAGAACAAAAGGGCAGATTTTAATCTGTTTGATCCGTTTCGTACAAAGTGAAATGGTAAAATTGCCGGCGACCGCCACTGAACACAGACAGTATTACCCGATACAGTTTTTAATTAAAACCCTAAGATGCAAACAAATGAATGTAATTAGGAATTTCGGTAGAAAGGAATGAAGCCTCAATTTTTTATAACGACTACTTGGTCAAAGACAATCATTGACAAAAAGAGTTGTGAATATGAATGTAAAGGGGATGGAGGGGTAGAGGGTGAACAAATAAAAGATGGATGGGTTGTGTCAAGGCCAATATGATGGGAAAGGACGTGAATGATGAGCTGATGGCTGATAGGGATGAATGGAAGAAAAAGACATGCTGCGACGACCTAAAATAAATTAAGACAAGGGCAGGAAGATGATGATGGCTTGGTCAATGATAGTCTGTACCTAATGAGAAACTCCTTTTTTCATCATCCTCCTACTCTTATCCCAATTTACTTGTTGTATCTCTATCAGTCCTGATTTACTTCCTCTGTAGCCTTATTATAACTAAAACTAGTCTTTCCTAGCGATATAACCACGTTCTGGCTGGAATCTGGAATCAGTGACATGCCACAATCATAAAAGGCCTAAAATTGTACAATTCCAGAAATATTACATACATACATATGGGTCTAAATAATAACCTTCTTTTTTTAAGTAGATAAAATGGGATGATATTTAAGCTATTTATAGATTTTTATGTTCCATACTGTGCATTTTGGAGCTTTAATCGTGTGGTACAAAGCGGAACATTAGTACGTACCATCAATCAAAATTACCACTTAGAATTAAGTCCTCTTTAAGGGTAACTTCAGTGACTCATTGCTGTTACGTGCGACAAGCTGCTGAGAGCTGCGAGAGAAGGGTGCATGATAATCTGAACTTTCTATAAAAATCTAAAGAGTCAAAAAAATGTACATATTTTCTAGAAAACACCAGGTGTTTACCGCGGTTTCGCTCGCATCCCATATTACTTCGACCAATCTATTTCTATAACAAAATTCATTAAAAATGGTTGAGTGGTTTAGACGTGAAAATGCAACAAACCAAGCGACAGTCAGAGTTACTTTCGACTGTGTTCTCTGTCAGATAGTGAGCGACAGAGTGAATCATGAATGTCATGATATAGATGATAAACTTTTTAGAAAAAGTAAATTGATTTCAAGCTATTGCGGAATCTTTAGAGTGGATGATCATCGGTCAGACCCTCGACCAAATTTATATGGAATGGTTTACTTTAAATTACTAGAATTAGCCCTCAATTGTTTCGCATTATTCTCCAACTCACCCCGAAGTTGTCCAATACCGCAGTTTCTATGTCACGACAAAGTTTACATCTTCCGAACGATACTACAATTTATAACAATTCGTACGATGATTAATGTTTACGAAATTGATATTTAATTGCTGGTAAACATCGTGTGTCGACGGTGGCGCCGCGGTATGCTGCGGTCTTTAATGACATAATTTATGACAGCATACATTGGTATTGGTATGGGAGATTAATTTAAGCGCTTCAGGGCTCTAAAATTAGGTTTTATGTCGCAATTTAAAATTAGGTTTTCACACACCATGAAATGCCTCACTAATCTGGTCGTAAGCTGTTATAATCTAGAAATTGACCTAGGAATCGATCCCAGGACAGGTTCGATTCCCAGGTCGAGTAAAGTGTAAACAATCTTTCGTTTCTGTCGGTCACTTCAGTATGTTTGTCTAAAGAAAAGCAGCTGTTATCTACGAAGAACTTTTTTCAAGGTTATGATATTTAATTTAAAAAATGCCTATAATTTACTAAGCAAAAATGTATCATATACATAATTTTACTTCAAACCGTTTGGAGCATGCAATCCGATGCTTGCCTTGATGCCAATCCCAAACATATACATCAAATGTATTTCAGACGTATCGATTCCTTGATGTCTAAAGAGCGTAACCGACATTAATCCACGTGTCTTATATGCTCTTTTGATCCTGTGCTATCTAACAAACGGTTAGGGAAAATATCAAGTTTATCCTTTTCTACCGCATTAATAGATACTGTTGGTATGGACGAAATATTGCTTTACAATGTAATTTCATATTATCTATATTTACCTTCTTTTTATTATTTCATCATCAACCCATTTACAATATTACTCCTGGGCAGGAGTCTCCTTTCAAAGTGAGATGCAGTGATGTATTGCTGTAGATAGTTATTTTTAGACAAATATTATTTTGTTTGGTTTGAGTACTGTTTTTCTTGCTATACGTTGATATTACCCTACTTCTAGGTCGGGTGAAATCAAGCAATTAATCAAACCAATCAACGCCCCTTAGCGCTCAATCTCAAGTGGTAACGCTATACATACATGACGCTTAAGACGAAGGCTTACACCGTCCGCCTTATGATTGACGCTAATTGCGGCACACACTTAACGACGTGGATTTGTTCCGTGGGTAATGGGAATGACGATAGTATTTACTAAACTCTAATCGTCGAATTAGAGTTTGATAAACGGAGAAATCTGTTGTCAAATACTCATTTAATATTCTGTTAAAGCGACTACAAATTATTACAATATAAAACATAATAAAGGGCATTACATCGCTCAAATCTAAAAAACACCCTAGCTTTAAAGAAGTTTCTAGTAGAATCCTTATGGGCGGTTGCCATATAAAAAATATAATATGTTATAGTTAAGGTCATCACAAAAAAATTGTATTGTTTAAATTTTTTATAAATTTGCCCCAATTTTGGATAATAATTATAGTAAATAGGCCTTTTTAAATCGAAATTGTATTTTTTCTCTTAAACGGCTCAATAGTTAGTAATGATTTTTATACCAAAAAAATGGTAATGACGCAACAAACAATTTGTATTGTTTTTATTTGCTTATTTCTTTGAATATTTTGAAATAATAAAGAAATACCCGAAACCTCACTAGCACCCCGCGTGAAGCACCCCCGCAATGCCTGTGACTAACAAATACTAGCACAAAGACTAAATCCTCAGGGTCATTGGGCAATGTAATACGCTCCCAACGCAAAAATGAGTGATATTATAAGCAAGTTTAACGAATGGATCTATGTGTCTGTTGCAAAGATGACTTGATCGAGAATGTTCTTAGCTGTGATTTAGAAAATCTAACTAGCCGTTTGAAGATTATCAGCTCTTTTCTAGGTCTGATCGATTTGAAACTTGGTATCCTATTACTTCAATTATACTGCAAAAACATAGTAACCATGACATGATACTACGGGAGTCTTATTCAATTATATAACACATAACAGAACATACCATCACGCCTGTATTCCCCGAAGGGTTGGGCAGAGGCGTACTATTGTACACCCACAGTTCGTCGGTATGTTTAGGCCCCATGTAATAGGGGGCGAGCCTATTGCCATTAACCGGGCACAAATCCAGACTCCGAGCTGCTACTGAGAATTTCATAGAATAACCCAATAACACTTTGCTCGACCTGGGGATCGAACCCAGGACCTCTAGCATAGCAGTCGCGCTTGGGACCACTAGACTAATGAGGCAGTCAATCTTATTCAATTCAATTATAAGCAGTCTTATTCAATTATATATTTAATTTTATACTCTATACATCACATCACACACTCCAAACTTTACGTGCCATAAGAACCGAGAGAACAATTTCGTACTTCAAAATAACAACGATAAAATGATGGAATATCATTAATAAAACGTAGATAAATTTACACAGTTTCGCTGGCGATGAACGGTGAGAAAAAGCTGATTGAATTCCAAATTGCAGTCTGGAGCCGTCTTTATATCCGTCGAGCAAGATCCGTCGTCTCATAATAGTCTATCAGAAAACTATGTTTGCAAATTGATTGGTATTTATTTAAATAAATTATTTACATTAAAAAATAACTTCCTCTGTAGTCTACTAGTCTTGAGATTCTGGGTTCGATCCTAGCCGTTTGAAGATTATCAGCTCTTTTCTGGTTCATGAAGGGATGTTATCTACTTCCACAGGTTAGATTGATTTAAAATTTGGTATCCTGTTACTTCAATGATATTGCAAGAAAATGGTAACCAAGGCTTGAACATCAAGCCTTGGTTGAGCGAGGGGTTTTAAAAATTTAAATTTAATGTTATTAAATACTAGTTGCTGTTGACTGCAGTGTCACTCACGACCCAAAAAGATTAACATACCATAAGTCCGATTCCAGGCGGCGTATCAAGATGAAACATGCACCGGATTTTAAGATAGATCTCTAGAAATTCATCGGTGAAAATTGCATTCAATTCCATGCAGTAGTTTTTGCGTAATGCGTGCACAAACATAAAGACAGACAGACAAAAATTCTAAAAAACTTTAATTTGACTTCTGTTGTTCTAATAAAGACCCTCCATATTAGTTGCTGTAATATAGACATCGGTCTGTTACAATTTTATCATAGGTTTAGGTATAGATATAGATGTATATCTATATACTTCAACATAGTTCATAAAACGTCATTGAGGCGACTGAAACGACATTTAGTAATTAACGAAGTTTATTTAAAATTATGTTGATAATTTGTCTGTAATTAAACATAACATTATTTAATGGTTTGTAACACTTACGCGAATTTTAGACATTGAAATAAAACTACTTTCAGAAGAAGAAGTCAGCAGTTGGGAACATGCTCTAGACAAGGCCCAGCACTACATCAGATTTGATAAACCACAAGTCCTCACAAAAGAAAACCGATTCCTTCCCGGGATGATCCGCGAGGCTATTGAAATTAAAAAACATCCAAATTTCAATAGAGAAGATGGCTGGGTCTTACCACCTGCTTGGAACCCCATTATAGATTCCATTAAATCAAAATCCAAGCCCAAAACTGCAAGACCGAAGGATACAGTGAGCTCGTTCTGCGTGAATCGGATCGCCAATAATTAACAAAAATTGAAGGTAGCTGTTAGTAATTGTAACATTAAGACATCCAACAACTTAGTCTACCCGTGACCATGGATGCTGCAAAGGATCCGAAACAACGGGAATCAAATAATATCAATATAACGCTATAAAATCCGTAAAAAGTAATTTTATTTCATAACACTATTTAATAATATGGCGTCCTCTCGTGTACTGTTAAAAGCCCAAGCGGTTTGTTCAAATAGTTCGGTTACATGCAGGTCATAAAATATCCACATAACATTAAAAGCTGTTCTGTTGATTAATTATCGTAATAATGATGTCGTACCTACAAATTATTTGATTACATTACGTTTTGTAGTGTGTTGCGGTTGTACCAATTAATTCCATGTCATGGTAGATAAAATTAATAAATTTTCGAGATTTCCCACAATGTTCCCAATTGCGACTGCTATGCTAGAGGTCCTGGGCTCGATTCCCAGGTTGAGCAGTGTTGTTGGATTTTTCTACGAAATTCTAACTAGCAGCTCGGAGTTTTGATTGGTTTTGAATAGCCTCGGCTCTTATTACATAGAACCTAAACGTAGCGATGAACTCTGAGTGAACAATTGTACATCAATACACCACTGCCTAACACTCCGGGGAATTCCTACAAAACCTCTCGAATGTTTCGGGCAGCTAAAATAGCACTTTTGATGAAATAAGAAAGAGAAAGAAGAAAGAAGAAAGATGAAAGAAGAAAGAAGAAAGAAGAAAGAAGAAAGACGAAAGACGAAAGAAGAAAGAAGAAAGAAGAAAGAAGAAAGAAGAAAGAAGAAAGAAGAAAGAAGAAAGAAAGAAATATATTTATATGATTTACGGATAGACGGCTACATATTATAACGGTACTTATACAATGGTATCCACGACACAGGCTTGCCTAGTGTAGAATTCTATGTAACGCCATTTTATCAACTGATTTCAAAAAAGAGAAGATTCTTAATTCGACTGTATGTTGTTTTTTTTGTATGTTTGTTACGCGTTTTATCCGTCAATTATGAACCGATTTTGATAAATCTTTTTTTGATCGGTAGCTCATACTTGAGGTGGTCCCATAAAAATTTGGTCAAGATCTGATCACAAAATTTAGAACAAACTGACAATTACACATATCGATCGAGTAAATGATAACATCATCTTACGTAAAAGGTATACGTAAACATTTCACTCGCTACTAAAAATTTTGAAATAAAATAACTTTTAAGAAAAAGTAAAACCGCCTTCAAAAACATATAATGTTTACTTTATTTTTGGTTAAATAAATGGCGGCGGCTTTAAACCGCCGTGAAACAACGCTTACGTTGTGTTTCGCCGAGTGAGTGAGCGAGCTTACCGGAGGCCCAATTCCCTTTTAAAAGGTCGGCAACGCGCTCATGACTCCTCTGGTGTTGCGGGTGTCCATGGGGGGCGGTAATCGCTTACCATCAGGCGATCCGTCTGCTCGTTTGCCCTCCTATCCACATAAAAAAAATGTTTTTTATTTGTATTATATCGTGCTAACAATAACAATATAAGCTGACTTTGTATAAGCTTTTCGTACAGTACACGCTCAAAAGTCCATAAGCACACCAAGGATTACATTGCTATGAACAGTACGAGCGAGCTCGATACAGCCAGTGCCGCAGTGCGTGTCACTTGTTAACGACAATGATGATGCATGAAAATAGAAGGTCGTAACTCAAACTAAACAAGTCAAGCTATTGCGTTGAGAGATTGCCTGGACTTTTGGTCGCATAACATTGAGAGATCAACTTATTCTGGATGGTTACGTATAATACCAACTTGATGCTAAGTTCTTGAGATAAAAGGTTTTGGACGGACGATCGGACAATGAAATGATCATATTAGGGTTCCGTTTGTTGCATTTGAGGTACGGAATCCTAAAAAAACCCACACGGTATTCTAAATCTCCTTATTATTCCATCTTACAGTCTCAAATATAATTCCCGTATCTTCAATAAATCGTCCCCATTAATAATAACAACGGAACCATTACGAATGCGTATCACAATGCAATGTTATTTGTTACCAACTGTATTATATAACGGAAAGGCATCACGTCCCGCAAATTTGTCTTTGGCAAGTTTTAGTCGGTGTTGTCACCAGTAAAAAAGTGACGGTAATAAAACAAGCATTTGTAAGAGTTCACGACTTGTAAGAGAGAAGTTTGTGAATTCCGCGTTTCACGTATCAAGGGCCTTACTACTGGTTCTAGATCAGGTGAATTTTGAAAGAATTAAAGTCAAAGTCAAAGTCAAAATTATTTATTTCAATTAGACCATTAAAAAGGTACTTTTGAAAAGTCAAACTAATTGCACGGTTCCAAAAAGTGGGTCTTATGGAGAAGAGCCGGCAAGAAACTCCATAGATACTCTTTAAAAAAAAAACATGATTACAATATTAATCTTTACAACTTTGTTTTAAATAGTTTGACAATTATGCAATTTGATGTGTAAGATGATTTATTCAGTATAAAGATTTTTTTGTGTTTTGTTTGAGTGTTATAAAGATTTTTTTCTTCTTATCTCATCATCATCCTATATACTGTCCGAACTGCTGGGCACGGGTTTCCTCTAAGAGTAAGGCAGGTTAGGCTACAGTTCATTACTCTGGCCTAAAACGGGTTGACAGACTTCACACGCCTTTTGAGAAAATATATCAGGCGTGTAGGGTTCCTTACTTTAATAAAAAAATTGTAATGTGCTTCTAAGAGTATATAATGATTGAATAATTTTTAATTACATACCATCACGCCTGTATTCCCCGAAGGGTTAGGCAGAGGCGTACTAATGTATACCCACAGTTCGCCGGTATGTTTAGGTCCCATGTAATAGGGGGTGAGCCTATTGCCATTAACCGGGCATAAATCCAGACTCCGAGCTGCTACTGAGAATTTTATAGGAAAACCCAATAACACTTTGCTCGACCTGGGGATCGAACCCAGGACCTCTAGTGTAGCAGTCGCGCTTGGGACCACTAGACTAATGAGGCAGTCAGAATATTATTTTAGTAAAGGAAAAATTCAATCGCGGGCAGGATTCGAACCTGCGTCTTCTGGTTTGATACACCAGACGCTCTGACCGCTAAGCCACGGCGAACCCCACCCGCCTGATTGAAATTTTGCCTTCACATTCTGAGTTTACGTCATAAGGTGACGTTGGCGACATCTATTGAAAAGCAAGTTACCTTGTTTCTCAACCGACATGACTTACTTTACAGTTATTTCTATATCGTACGATGCCACCTTACCTTTTAACTATCTTTTTGTGATTTTTTTGCATTTTCCATGCTAAGATTATAAAGTTATTTTGATTATAAAGTTATTTTGATTGAATTTTTCCTTTACTAAAATAAATTTATATCCTTAGCATGGAAAATGCAAAAAAAAACACAAAAAGGCAGTCAGAATTATTGAATATAATATTATAAATAAGACAAAATCAAAATACAGGTGGTTGTTCCGGGTCTGGCCTGTCTGTCCGGGCGTTTGTGTATTTGAGAACGATACAGGTGACAATCTTAGTGTGGGACCACCTTTTTGTTAAACATAATATATATGTAGTATAGTTTATATTTGTATAGTATAGTCATTTCTTTTTAAGTATTTTTTAAATTATAGACAACCCCGAAACGCTCGCCCTTCACTGCCTCCTATTTTTTTCTCACTGGAAAGAAAGAACCACCTTCCTTTGTCCTATAGTCATGGCCATGAGATTCTTGATTACATTGGTGGTTGTCATTCCAACATCTATGACAATCATTAGAGGTAGTCCGAAGGCCAAAGAGCCTGAAAACCAGTATATCTTCAGGATATCAATATGGCCCAGAAATTGGGTTTGACGAAGTCTGTAAATTAGTGATATTTAGCTATATCTTATTACACTGAATACCGACCATAACAAAGTTGGAATAACAACATTAAATTAAAAATTTAAAGAATCCCCCGACACCGCCATTTTGTTGCGGCGGCCATCTTGGACCGATTTTTATCAAGCATAGCTAAGAACACTCCCGACTACTTTATTTTTCAAACAAAATCAAAATCGGTCCATCCGTTAGGGAGCTACGACGCCATAGACAAACACACACACACTTAATATTAATGGCATACACTTGTAAAATAATGAGCAATTCGAACTCATCAGCTAAAGACGAAATATGTGTCCAATGCATTACAAAGTTCGTAGAATGAGGAGACGCGATTCGTAGCCGGCACCTACCTGCCGCTACGGCGTAGCTGCAACATCATTCCATCAGCTACGTCGTAGCAATCGTACCACTCGTAGCGCTACAAAATGAACTCATAATCGTTTGGAAGGTATCACCGCTATTAGATTTTATTATGGGTACCTACGTGGGCTCCTTATATATTAAGCTGGAAATGCAAAATCGAACGGTTATCGGGTTTGTGTCCGGAAGGTACTTAGCATCTTAATGTCTTCATATCTTCAGGAATATACCTACATTGTTTATCAATTCCAATGCGTGATCGGTAGCAATTGGATTTTATTGAAGGTTATATTAATTATTGAAGAATATCTTTAAATTATCGTGAATCGCAAAGATTAGCCAGAGTGTCAGAGTTATACAGGTGGTCTAGACGAATTTAGTTTGTGTATTTACCAAACAACTTTACCGCGACACATATTTTTAATAACCTCTGTCGTTTACCTTTCTTTATACTAAGGCTTAGACGTATCCTTACTAATAGAATAAACGTGAATGTTTGTGAGTATGGATGTATGAATATTTGTTACTCTTTCACGCCAGAACTGCTGAATAGATCTAGACGAAATTTGGCACAGAGATAGATTATAGTCTGGAATAACACATAGGCTACTTTTTATCCAGGTCGGACCCAATTCTGAAGTCCACGCAGACAAAGTCGCGGGCAGAAGCTAGTTATTCTATACTTTATATTGTATAAACAGGTAACATTTGTGAGTTTGTACGTACTGGCACTAATGATTCGTTTCTCATAAAGCAATCGACATTTTTTTTTACCTTTGCCCAACAGTGGGATCTTATAGTTAAAAAAAAATCGACATTATCATATTTTATTGCGATGACATCTACGCGAAGAAATTTTCTGCTTGTTCTAAATCTCACGCTTCGCTGAGTACCTTAGTAGGGGTGTGTCAATGTTTCTGACAACTTATGAGTCAGTGAGTGAGTTTTGAAGAGTTCAGTGTCAGACTTAGAAGGCTCTGTCTTGTTGCTCGTAACGGCTGGTGATTTGGTGTCGGTGTAACTACTTACTTCTGTAATCCTAAATAATATTATAAATATCTTTTTATGTTTTTTTTTTTTCATTTTCCATGCTAAGATTATAAAGTTATTTTAGTGAAGGAAAAATTCAATCGCGGGCAAGATTCGAACCTGCGTCTTATGGTTAGATACACCAGACACTGACCGCTATAAAAAAAATTTGCTCTTTTTCCGATCACTGGTTATAGGTATCACACGAAACATTTCTGGCCACTTTCGACCCTCCTATAACTTCAAATCTATTTGGAAACCAATTTATTAACATATTGTTATTAACCGGCCACAAATCCAAACTTCAAGCTGCTACTTTATTAAAAAACCCAATAACACTTTGCTTGACCTGGGAATCGAACCCAGGACCTCTAATGTAGCAGTCACGCTTAGGAGACGTACAGCATTGAACTAAAACGAGCACAATTTTTACAAATCTTTGAACAAAACATATTCAAACAGAAAAACCTTCCAAGAAAAAAAATATTTTACAGTGAATGATAACAACCGTTACAAAAAAATAATAAAGGCATTATAAATTATCTTCTATAGCCATAATAATAAGGGTTATTTGAGACCGTCTCCCCTCGCATATATTCGCAGAATACAAGACATTCTAACAAATTGTCCGTGACAAAAATCTCGTGTATAGGTACGTAAGCCGATGCGTATTATTACCTCCACCGAATAAGGTTGATAATTTCGCTAAAATATATTCATGTCTGACTGCGAAAGAGGGAAAATCATATTACTTCATATTTGTACTTACCTGATATTTTTGTTACTGTTTGTAGTCTTATTTTTAAGGGTCAGGCAGAGTTACCGTGCATTTCTGAAGAAAAATTTTACCATGGGTACTCTATGGAATTAATTACCAGCGGAGGTATTTCCAATCCGCTACGACATGGTAACGTTCAAAAAGCGAGCCTATACATTTCTTAAAGGCCGGCAATGTACTTGCAACCCCTCCAGTGTTGTGGGCGTCAATGGACCATGGATCAAGTGACCCGCATGCACGTTTGCCTCCCTCTTGCATTAAAAAAAAGTTGTACTACTGTAATTCCACAATTCACCGGTATATTTAAGTCCCATAAAATAGGGGGCGAGGCTAACATCAATAAAAAACTCAATAACACTGCTCGACCTGGGAATTGAACACAGGACCTACGTACCGTTGTGATTAAAAATTTCTAGAAATGACATAACACCTTTCGACATATTGGGTGTTTGTATTGCATTTTAATACATTTTGTTTCGATTTATTTATCGATTCAAACGTTCGTTAATACTTGTATGATCTCTTGTTCTTCAAATTATTTGAATAAATTCCTCAACAACTGTTGATTAAACAATCCAAAACACGTACCTACGTATAACAAGAAACTTTTCATGGCTGCAAGGAATTCATATACCGTGTCGTTTGCATAGATATTCGTTCAAGCATCCCGCATACAAGTTCATAGCTTTATCTAGCGAGATTTCGTCTTTACTATTTTAATACTTTGAAAGACTGTATATTTTCCACATTACTCTACTTTATCTTTATAATAAAGCCTTTTTCAGTCCTATTTTTCAGTCAGGTATTTTATTGTACTAAATTCTCACTTTCCCTCATTCTGACAATTTCACATACCTCTTCTAAGTCTTATGTGAGGACGAAACTTTCATAACTTGGAACGCATTCATAGCAAACACCGCTGCAAATTGTCAACGCAACTTTATTATTGCTTTTGAAATGAAATTTAAGCTACATGCTTGACAAGAGCTGTTTTATATTTCTTAATAAGTATTTCCAGAAATAGAGAATTTGTTTCGATCTCTTGAGAATTAATTATTAAGTAAGTCATGGTTATGGCTTTAAAAGCAATAAGAATGTAACTATGTAGTAAATATGGGGAAAGTCAATTATTACAATACCCTGAGATACTGTTGAGGATTAATATTCACACACTTTGTACACTAAACAGACACTCAATAAAAACCCCTCATCAAATAGAGTAATTTAATTTAAACAACATTATGCTTTACATGTGACAAATTCCTGATAATTACATGTCAAAATTGTTTGATCCCAGTACAGATTTGCAGGGCATTTGAATTCCTGAGGCACTAAGATGCCGTTAGGTAATAAAATGCAGTAATAAAACGATGAACATTTACCAGGTTTAGGTGCAAAGCCTTCTGAATTGCAAACACTATCTGTCATTGTTGTAGAAGATCCAGGTACAAGAGTAGAAGGACGGAGAGAAGTAGAAGATTGCGTTGTAGAAGAATTAGTGCCTAGTGTAGTAGAAGTTGCACTTACAGTAGAAGTAAATACAATAGTAGTTGAAGATTCAGTTATATTTGTGTCGTCAGAATCCAATGCTCTATTAATAGCTGTCAGCAAAGGATTGGCTCCATCTCCACAAATTCCATAAAAATCATCAGTTTCTATACTCCACATCATAACTTTGGTAATGCCGAGACTCTTGGCATAGTTAACTTTGGCGGTAATGGAGTTGGCATCGTCATAGGAAACCCAGTCATTGTCTTTAAAGGCGTAAGGCACTTTAGCGAGCGAGTCATAGCGATTTGTCCAGATTTCAGTTCGAAGCTTGTGGCAGAACTGGAATCAAAGGAATTTTGTAAGTAAAATGTAGTCACTAGCACAAAATTCAGTGAAATTCAGCAACCATTTTCTCAAAACCTATTGATTAAAAATATAATATGTAGTGCTTAGAGATTTTTTTACGGTTACTATTAAGTTTTTTATAATATTTTAATATTAATTGATAGGATACTTGCTTTTGAGTTTCAGTAAATTTATACACCCAAAACAAACAATGACACCGATGACCTCCTCATAGGCGCTTTGTCATATACATATTCATAAAACACCTTTTTATGATATGTGATATTAACCAACTCACACTGAACTCTCATTGCAAGTTACGGTAGCAAACAATAGCGTTATTACTGCGCTGATGATAATTACATTATTGTGACTAAGGAAAAGCAACAATCCAAACAACGAAGACAGAAGTAATCTTGATTGCGCGCGAGAGGTAATTTTCCTCGTCCTTGCGAAACGAAACACCAAAATTTAATTTATGCCATCTGCAGCTCAGAAGTCGTTGGACCAAGTTTTCAAACTTCAGTGTCAGTTGTTCTTATAAAGGATAAGTTATGTACAAGTTGAATGTGTCGCCTTACTTTCGTCTTTGTATATTATAATGGTGAAACCGCATCATAGTATTGCAGTGCTGCAAATGTACTTGGAGATTGTTCCGATGTTTAGACACATGCAGACTTTTGACAAGGTAAAGTTTTTTATGAAACTACTCTAAATGCTGACTTCATTTTGAGTACTTATTAAAGCGTTTGTAAAAAAGTACTTTAAAATTAATTAAATTACGTAGACTTAAATACTATTTTAATTTAGGAATATTGAAAATTTAAAAGGCAAGGAATTTCAATCTATAAATAGGACCGCACAAATATCAAATGCACAAACTTGGGCAAACATTATAATGCCTTTGGCAACCCACAGATAACACTGAGACATGAGATACAAATCACGATACTTTAAAACTTTTTACCTCATTATACCCTATTAAACCGTTTGTAGCTGTGTAAGGCCCAGCAAGACCAGCACCAGAAACCGAAGCTCTTACACCGTTCACATTAATATTCTTCAATGTAAATGTTATACCATAAAACGGTACGCCTACTGCAATTTTTTCTGGAGGGCAACCTGGAAAAGAAATGTTTAAAATAAAATCGACAGCGACATAATGCACCAATTTACTTTTAGTACAGAACCAAATTTTCTGTATATGAAGAATTAAAAATTATGAGATGTCAATACATCTCATAATTTTTAATTCTTCATATAACAGTAAATAAATAATTATTCCCTTACCAGCACCAATCCAATAACCTAAAGCTTGGTCCACGGTGTACAAATCTTCTGCAAGAGCATCTTCATCTCCCTCTCCTTTATGGAGGGGAGAGTTGTGGCCAGTCACCGAATCCCAAGCACCGCTCATGTCATACGTCATTATATGTATCGTGTCAAGGTATCTAGAAATATGTGGAAATTAGCAATTAACAGTCATGAGTGAGTATGAGCTGATGGTGATTTGAATACCCGAAGTTTATGATCAGGCTTATCATAAGGCGGTGGTATCATGGTCATTATGCTCATTTCTGTCTGGAATCTTCGGTGAGATACATCGTTACAAGGTTCTGAGGCTCAACCCACCTGATCCCAAAAATTCTACTCAACTGAAGATTTTAATATGTCAGCTCTATTTTCCGAGGCATGGAACTATGAGTAGCTATGTTAAATTTTTACTAAATTAGATCTATTTTACGGCTGTTTTGAGCATGATTACCTCTAGAAATATATCAGAATTAGTACTAAGTTACTTACTGAGATATAGCTGGAATATCGTATGACTGTGACGCTGTCACTCTCACCGAAGAGACTGCTGCAGAAAGCAGCAAGCTATGCTTATCAAAAGCCTCTCTTATTTCTTTTAACAAAGTAGTAAAGTTGTCAATATCTGCTGCACCATGTACCGTATCTCTACGATTGGGGTACTCCCAATCTATATCCAGACCATCGAATCCATGAACAGCTAGCAATTTCAGGGCACTATCTATAAAATTCTTTCTGAGCGAAGGGCTGGCTGCCATCTAAAGAATGAAGGTAGAATGTAAGTTAGCTATAATAAACTATACCAAATAAAAATAGGACCTGAGTGGAGGCCTTTTCTCTATTCCGTTTCTGTTGCCAATTTTAAGCAAGATGTGCGCCTTGCAAATTTGATCATTTATTTTTCACGTGACATAATCGAATACCATGAAATTCAATCTAGGATGAAGCTTACTTGCTAGACCAGTGTTAAAGATAAATTATAATAGCGAACAACATTGCTTCCCAAAATCTAAATCCTTCATGAAGGTATAGCGAATCCACAATAACTGGCTCAGAGAATCCTGACAGCCATTAAACTTAAAGTCATTATTGGTGAGAAGTAAACTTACAATTGAGTACTTAGCGGAGCCTTCATTCCACCCGCCAACAGCCAAAAGTGTTTTTAAACTTGAATTTTTCAGTTTCAAAGCATTGAATTTTCCAAAATTATCTGAAATTTTTATTTTTTTTTGTTACGTGACTATTGCTTGTTGCTAATTATATTCCACGAATAGGAAATTACTGTTACATTACTGTGTAGCTAATACCGTCACCATAGAAGAAGAATTAAATTAAATAAGAACTTTAATAATTCTTACCTCGCCCATAATTATCAGGTAGATCTAGATAAGGATCTAAAGATATAATATTCCCTTTAGTATCTATACCTGCAAAGGTATATATCAAATGCGTACAAAGATTCGGGTTGATGTCTTCAACGTCAAACTTTCCAAGTCCATATCTATAAGTGGCCCAAGTACCGTAGTAACAGATAACTGCTTCTGCGAAAAAAAATAATATAGTTTATATGACATCTGACTTGTATTCCTCGATAGCTGGAGAGAGGTGATTATTCCATCGCAATCCCTATTTTCTCTCTCCCATATGTCACCATGCAATTCTCATACATACACATCCTCACGAATACACTTTTTCTCACACAGTATTTTATAAATATATTTTCTCAATTCTTTTTTTTATGTTTTTTCATTTAATTAACATCTTAACTTTGTAATACGAAGGAGACCTCCTTGACTTCCATATTACATGTTGTTACTTAGTTTGGGAGTCAACATTCCCTTTGCTGTGTAACTATTTTATCTTGTGCCAATAAATCATCTTTTAAACTTCCAAAGATGTTTAGTCTTTTTTGATCGCCACTATATTAATTCGAGTTCGCGGTTAAACCCTGTGGCTACTATGAAGTGCAGAATTTACTTAGCGGTGAGCTCCTTTTTTTCATTTCTGCTTAAAATATTGATATCTATATGAACACTATGCTTATGTATTAGCGGGTCCACATTCCCCCAAAGGGTGAAGTTGCATTTCATCGGCCTCCTCACAGAGATTTGTCATTTATTTATTGTTGCGATAATTCTTATTAACACACACTTCTTTACACAAATTTCTATTTGCACAACTAACATTAAGTAAAATGTTGCTTATGCTTGTAATTTTAAGACTCTTTTTCACTTACTTTCACTGGCCTCAATAAGACTTAAAGCAAACAACAAACACATGCAAACACCTAACATTTTGTCTATTTACTATTGTACTATTTCTTTAATAAACAAAAAACTACCTATATATGTTTTCTTATCTCAAGTATCTGAACAAATACATCTGATAACGACAGTCTGTGATTGTGTATTTATTAGTATAGTTTGTTAGTATTATCATTTAATTTGTCACTTACTTATAATTACCGACTAGTAGCTGATTAATTATTTACCTATTCCCTGATGCCCTCTCCTTCCATCGTCTGTCTTCTGAAATCCCACACCATTACGCCTGTATTCCCCGAAGGGTTAGGCAGTGGCGTACTAATATACACCCACAGCTCGCCGGTACGTTTAGGTCCCATGTAATAGGGCGCGAGCCTATTACCATTATCCGAGCTGCTACTGAGAATTTCATAGAAAAACCCAATAACACTTTGCTCGACCTAGGGATCGAATCCAGAACCTCAAACCATATCCAGAAAAAAAATCAAAATAAACTGCAACTTAAAAAACCGGACAAGCGCGAGTCGGGCTCGCCCACAGAGAGTTCCGTACAAAGTAGGTATATATTATAATTAATTACAAATGTATAGTTTTCAGATTTTTCCCTATACTTGTAGTCTGTGACGGTATTACTCGCACTTTGTCCGGTTTTGTTATTGTATTAATCGTATTGTATTGTATACTCTGTGTCAAAAAATCTTAAATACTATGAGTAAAAAAAAAACAAAATGGCGACTGACAAACGTCATTCATGTTTTTAACGCGGTCACACATAATTTATGGAAATTTTAGTTTTTATTAGCCTACCTAGCCTAATCTAATTGTCTAATGTGTCTATTTCAATGAGCAGATTCGTCAACGCTTTATCGTCGTTCTTAAGTAGGTACATTAAAAAGGATAATATTGAATCTAAAATTACTGATAAATACTTGATGATGGATGGTATCATAAATTATTCCGATAACTCGCGTGCCGTAAGCGGAAAATGTGAAATTTCGTGACGAGAAATCGATAAAAGCGGAAACCAAGTATTGGTAGCCGCAGCGATAAACTTCTCAAGAAAGGGTAATTACTTTTTTAATCGTATCAGTATTTTAGAAAATAATAGAGCAAGCGGATATTTTTAACAAAATATATATAGGTACAGTGGCGACCAAAAGTCCATACGCAATCTCACAACGCAATAGCTTGACGTTTAGTTTGACTTACGACCTTCTATTCATTGTCGTTAACAAGTAACACGCACTGGCTTTATCGAGCTCGCTCGTACTGTTCATAGCAATGTAATCCTTAGGGTGCTTATGTACTTTTGAGTGTTTACTGTACATACATACCATCATGCCTGTATTCCCCGAAGGGTTAGGCAGAGGCGTACACCCACATTTCGCCGGTATGTTTAGGTCCCATGTAATGGAGGGCGAACCTATTGCCACTAACCAGGCACAATTCCCAAACTCTGAGCTGCTACTGAGAATTTCACAGAAAAACCCAATAATACTTTGCTCGACCTGGGAATTCAACCAGGACATCTAGCGCAGCATTCGCACTTAGGACCACAAGGCTAATGAGGCAGTTACAAAATATATAAACGAAAAAGTGATCACCGCCACCCATGGATAACAACACTAAAGGAGTCGCCTATGCATTGCCGACATTTAAGATAGGTAAAGACTAATTCTATTCTTCGTGAGAGGATGTTATAATTATCAGTTGTAGCCATACCAATTCCATATTTACGCACTTTGCTTGACGTGATTGATAATTACACCAAGTGCCTCTTGAGAAATTTATTCCTAAAACATAAACCTTTTCGATTACTATCACTCTTTAGGTAATGCCTTCCAGGAAGACAGTTCTGTAGTCCGTACATACATAGGAGTGATCCCATTGAAGACGATGACATAATAGTCTCAGGCTGCTCAAGGGAGTCCTCATTAGTCTCCTCAAGTTTGTGCTAACAGATAATGCACAAAGGAATTTCAAGGTGTTCTTTTAAGTGGATACGATGTCCCCCTCTTGACTTTTCAAAAGTACCTTTTTAATGGTCTAATTGAAATAAATCATTTTGACTTTGACTTTGACCCTCTCGATGTGTGGTGGTGATTCCTGAGTATTTTAAGTAGGTAAGGAACCCACACGCCTCAGTCTCATCCCTGAACAAGAGTCATCGTTAGAAGGTTTCCAATCGTATACAAAAGTAGTAAGAACTTTCAACATTAAACGAAGCTGCATTCAAAGGCCTGTTTTCTTAAACCTTATGAAAAATAGAAACAAATGCCAAGTTAAAGTGCAATAAACAACAAAAGGCACGCCTCGTATTTCGTTCTCGCTTGCAACGGGAAAATCGGTCAAGTGCGAGTTTAACTTGCACAGAGTGCCGTATATATACTTATAACCTCCATTTCATCTCCCACTCAACTTCAAGAAAACGAAAAAGACTTTTTTTGTAATTTAACCTACCATCGCGTTAGTATTCCCCGAGGGGTTAGGCAGAGGTGTACTGAGGTACAGCCATAATTTTTATGTCCCATTTGATAGGACACGAACTCCAAGCTTGTTACTAAAAATTTTCGTATCAAAAAACCCAATAAAATTTTATTCGACCTAGGAATCCAACAAAGGACATCACGCTCCACTGATCATTGAAAAGCAATTAGACGGAAACTTTTTTTAATAACAGTAAACGCTCGTTCGCTTCGTTTTTTCTTGTGAGGTACGGACCCCTAAAAAAAGAAAAAATCGTCCAAGAGAACTACATTTTTAAATTCTCATTAGTTCGTTAACTTGAAAAGCATTATACTTTCATTGTACAGTCCCAAACTTGATTGTTTACAAGCATTTCAGCGCAAAAATTGTTTACCAAAAAAACTGTCCGAATCCTTGCAAATTGCAAGAGAAAATTGAATTTTTAAAACCATACATGGCTTTTCGCGAGGATATGTTCTAGTTTTATTTGGAAAAACATTGCGGTAATAATTTACCGAGGCGGACGGCTAGCCGGTCAAATAAAAGTCGAAAAAGTGTCTCTACAAGCCGCATGTGCTTTTTCAGCCTATGTGCCGCGATGTGCATATATTTTCTATCTACATCCACTGTGCCCGCTCCGCCTAAATGGATTCCGTGTGGGTTTCAAAGTTCTTTGTCCCGATATTGTTTTTCAAGTGTATTGTTTTAGCAATTTTCTTTCTTGTTGCATGGTTTTTTTACTTGTTACTAATTAATAAACAATCGATGTCGGGATCAATGTTGATTTATCGAGAAAATCAAGAAGGTAGGCAATAGTCGGAATTAATATTCTGTTTCATCCAAATTTTCTGTATGTTTCTTTATATCTATTTTATTCATTTTTGTTTGGCCACATACATAGTAAGTGAATCGTTATCTGAGAACAAGAATATCGACAGGACTTTACTGATCTTAGACTTACTCTGAGATAGAAAGTATTAAGTCATGCAGTTTCTTTACACATTTTTAAAAAATTTATAATCTAGCTATAGAAAATAAAAGTCATCTTACAGTGCTTAAAACGTACGTAACAATATTATAAATGCGACAGTAACTCTGTCTGTCTGTTACGTTTTCCTAAGCCCCTGAACCAATTTTAATGTATTTAGAGAGATATATAAATTGAGGACCTTGAAGATGGACCGTATGTCACAAAACATTGAGGTGCAAGTGAAATCGCGACCAACAGGTATTATATAAAAGATTGTTTGATTACTATTCCCAGATCTAAATGGAATCCTCGCACTGTCGTGGCGAATGTAATTAATTCTATTTAGGATTTTACCTGCTAAAAAAAGATGCAAATGGACATAAACTGTTATGAAATGAAGTGAAATGAAATGATATTTATTCTGCAAGTAGATCTTTAGAGATACTTTTACATGTCAATGGTTTGGTTTTTTTATAGCTAGATGGCTTCGGTATTTCCTAACTGACGACCTCTGAGAAGAAACACCGAAACAAACTCAGAGAATCATGGTCTCTTTGGTTAGGTAACTAGCGCCCATTTCCCGCTGGAAATCATGCGGAAAACTGCACATTTCATTGGACATTATTTTTTAGCGACAATGTAACAATCACAATGATTGGATATTGTAAAGCGGCAGTTAAAACCGTCAGTAATCATAGTTTGCCGTGATCTGTGCACGACCGTTAGATGTTTCACGGACGCTACACCTCAATTGATGCTAACAAACTACTTTACTATCAAATGTCGATTGAAAGTCGATAGGAAATCGTATTTGTGATATCAAAAGTCAAAAAATCAAAATATTTTATTTCAATTAGACCATTAAAAAAGGTACTTTTGAAAAGTCAAAACTAATTGCACGGTTCCAAAAAGTGGGTCTTATGGAGAAGAGCCGACAAGAAACCCCATAGATACTTTTTTTTAAATCATGATTACTTTATTAATCTTTACAAATTTGTTTTAAATACTTTGGGAATTATGCAGTTTGATGTGTAAGATTTATTCAGTTTTGGTGTTATATTAGAAAGAAGGGATTGCTACAGCAAGTAAGAGCTGACCAGTCCTGACAGACAGCATGTTAATTAGGTAGTTTCGGTGCCGGGCTACGCAGGTGTTTCTCAAATGTTTTTTAGTGAGAGAAATGTAGGTACATGCACACTCATATATTTTCGGAACTCCTACTAAAAAAATTATAGAAAAACTTAATCTTCTAATCGTAACTTAACACTTTGCTCATGCTGGCAATTGAACCTAGGACTTCGTGTTCATCTGTCGCACTTGTGATAAAATGATTTTAATAGTTTCATTTTAGTATTTTAACACATCACATCATTGTAACTCAAACTTAATAGAATTTAAATTTATTTATAATTTTAATTATAATTTCTATAATTTTAATTAAGCCTACAATTTAAGAATAGGTAATATTTTTTGTTGCTGACTCCAAAATTGTTTAACTTACGATGGTAAGTTAAACAATTTTGGGGAGTTTTTGAGAAATTCTGTCATCGTAAGTCAACAACAACAGCAACAGATGTGTTGCTAATAACTGATGTTGCATAATAATTATTTTTTACTTGTATTATTATTATTTATTTTCTTCGAGTCTTCTAAAACCGCTTCTAAAAATTATAGGTTACTTTGGGCACCACTTTTCTAACGGCAGGTTTCTAGATAATCCGTCAGATTTGCTAGGATTTTGATATTAGTTGAATGGACCTTATGTCAAAATACTATCTCAGGCAAGCAAATCCACTGACAGATATGAAACAGAAAAAGACTAAATCTACCAGTTTAAGCTGTGTTAGCGGTCAGATAACTCACAGTCAATGTTTAGAGTTTCAGTTGATATACTGAAACATTTAACTATTCCACCAACAAAAACTTTGTATCGCAAACCCATAGTACCTAGTCGTTCCCATTGAATATAGAATTTGTTTGGGGCAGCGAATGTACTAGCGAGCAGTTTTAAAATTTATTTGACGCGTAAATTTTTATTTGCTTTTTGGCTTCTAATATTTGTTTGGTTAGGTAGCCATAAATTTTGCTGTCATGGCAACCATTTTCAATGAATACACCAATACGTGTTAAGTAGGTATATTAAAAAAAATCTTCTTAAAGGCAGAGAAAAGAGTTTTCTCTCAGTGGTCGTGAAGGTTCCAAACCACTTTATTTATGAATCAAGTAGCTCCTCTCAGAATAAGAAGGATTAGACTATGAAACTGGCCTAGTGCGGATTGGCAGAATTTACCTTCATCGCCGAGAAAAAAAAAGCTTCAAGGCTTCATATGAATTACTGCCTCATATGTCCAGTGCTCCTTAGCGTGACTTCTACACAAGAGATCCTGGATTGGATTCCCAGGTCCAGCAAAGAGTTATTAGGTTGATGAAATACTCGGTAACAGCTTGGAGCCAATATTAGCCCCCCATTACATGGGATCTAAACATACCGGCGAACTGTAGGAGTACATTAGTAGACCTCTGCCTAACCCTTCAAGGAATACAGGCGTAATGGTATGTTATGTTATAATTAAGAATTGGCTTCACGAATTAAAATGTGACTTCACGACGACACAAGTGCTTATCAAAATAATGTAAACTTGAAAATATTCGTCGCTTACTTCCAAATCATATATTATTTTAATCCATTACTGGAGGGCGTCACATTGTTACTTTAAGAAGCTTTTATAAAGCTGCCTATTCTCTGTACGATTAAGTAGCAACTTTTAGCTAAATCTACGACTCTTTTGTTATCATTTAGCAAAAAATCTCTCGTGTTTCCAAAGCCAGAAACAATAGTTTTGAGTTCTATTCTATTCTATTAGAGTTTGAATTATATTTAAGAATTCTGTTATCAAATCTTTTGGCTTTAATGGGCGTGATGCCTCCGATAATTCCCATCAAAAAAATATTATTCTCTAAGTAATCCCACTAAACGTAGCTGATATTTACAGTAAGTAAGTGAACGAACTAATTGAGAAACTCTGTATTATTTACCTAAAATATCTACAGTGTTCTACGGAAAGGCCATCCACCTCTGATAACAACTAAATTTTATAAAACGTTCCACTTTAAATATCTCCAGAATACATATTTTTATGCGAAATTCTCTATGTTTTTGTAAAGACTGAATACGTCATTATTTTTTAAGAAAAATTGTAAGTAAATTAATGATAAAAAATACTAATAAAATTATAATAAATTTTCACTTATAGTACAGAACTGACACGTCTTAGTAAGTGAATATGCAAAAGAAGCATGCCATAATCATAGATAATAGCTATGATTATAGCATGCTTCTTTTGCTTCGTCGACGTTCAAACATCATCATCAATTTAGATGTAACATATTGCGAGAATGAGCTCCGAATTAATTAAGCTGTTCATTGAAAAACAAAGAAATAAAACAATCCGATTGCATCATAATTAAACCCTTTCATTGTATTTAAATAAACATTTATCTTCCTCGATTGCAAACGGCAAATAAAAATATTAAAATCGCAAACGTGATAGCGTGCCTTATTGTATTTGCAAAACAACAGGCATGTTCGCTTCGGAACGTGAGCATTTGAAAACACTGTAAATGTTTTGTCATAAAGATTTATAGCAATATTATGACTCATTTTATAAATTTGTTTGTATTTTCTTGTTTTCGTCAAAGAGTAAAAAATGTTTAGAAGGGTCCATCGGTCGCATTGGTTGCAAGAACATATAAAATCTGCTTTTGCATGAAACTGTAAGTATCGAAATGAGATGATAATTCAATATTATAAGTAGATCTTTAAAGACTTATACGTGGGAGAGCCATGCTTAGGCACGAATGGGCCGGCTCGACCGGAGTGATACCACGGCCTCACAGAAAACTGGCGTTAAACAACGCTTACGTTGTGTTTCGCCAAGTGAGAGAGGTTACCGGATGCCCAATCCCCTTTCAAAATGTCGGCAACGCACTTGTGACTCCTCTGGTGTTGCTGGTGTCCATGGGCGGCGGTAATCGCTTACTATCAGGTGATCCGTCTGCTCGTTTGCCCTCCTATCCCATAAAAAAACACTTTTACAAGTCAATGGTTTTATAATTAACATTATAATTCCAAGCCAACGAAAAAATATACCTTCAACAAATAGCATTTATCTACGTAAATGCGAAATAAATTGAACTTAACATCACTGAATGCATCGAAAAAAATTTGCATGCCAACGCCTCGCAATCATCGGCGTTGGAAAAAATCCATTGATTCCTTAAACTATGGAAATTGGGCTTTTCGCATCACGTACGAAATTGGATGACGAGTTAAAAGAATTTAACAAACTTGATTGTAATTTTTTATGGATTATGTTGTAGATGATGATGTAGTGAGATGTTTGAGCATGTTGAGAGAATGGATGAAAGGCTATTAATGAAAGGGATTTATAAAGCGAATGTCAGTGAAGCCGCTGGGAGACGACGCCCTAGAAAAATATACTGTATACATGCTGTTACGACCTAGACTGACCTTATCCGTGAGATCCTGCAAAAAGGTGCGTAGTACTCGCAACCGGTGCCTGTGTATAACAAGATAACTGTATGAATGTGGATGAAGCAAAAGAGGTGTGCAAGAATTGTAGCAAATGGCGTTCTGTTGATTTTATGTACCTACCCCCATGGGAATGGCGTGAGTGTATGAAAGTATTCATATTCATATTCTTTATTGACAGTATACTGTCTTGGTCAGGTGTGTTGAGATAAGTGGTATCTTTTTCTTCTTATCGTGTCCATGGTCAAACAATTCTCAAGTAATATGAGACCACCTCAATGGCGTCATTTATTTACAGTTACATTATTTTTAGCGACAATGTAACAATCACAATGATTGGATATTGTAAAGCGGCAGTTAAAACCGTCAGTAATCATAGTTTGCCGTGATCTGTGCACGACCGTTAGATGTTTCACGGACGCTACACCTCAATTGATGCTAACAAACTATTTTACTATCGAATGTCGATTCAAAGTCGATACGAACTCGTATTTCTGATATTATAAGTCAAAATGTTTCAATTAGACCATTAAAAAGGTACTTTTGAAAAGTCAAAACTAATTGAACGGGTCCAAAAAGTGGGTCTTATGGAGAAGAGCCGACAAGAAACCCCATAGATACTTTTTTTTTAAATCATGATTACTTTATTAATCTTTACAAATTTGTTTTAAATACTTTGGGAATTATGCAGTTTGATGTGTAAGATTTATTCAGTTTTGGTGTTATATTAGAAAGAAGGGATTGCTACAGCAAGTAGGAGCTGACCAGTCCTGACAGACAGCATATTAATTAGGTAGTTTCGGTGCTGGGCTAGGCAGGTGTTTCTCAAATGTTTTTTAGTGAGAGAAATGTAGGTACATGCACATTAAATTTTTTACGAACTCCTACTAAAAAATTTATAGAAAAACTTAATCTTCTAATCTTAACTTAACACTTTGCTCATGCTGGGAATTGAACCTAGGACTTCGTGTTCACCTGTCGCACAAGTGATAAAATAATTTTAATAGTTTCATTTTAGTATTTTAACACGTCGTTGTAACTCAAACTTAATAGAATTTAAATTTATTTATAACTAGCTTTTGCCAGCGACTTCGTCCGCGTGGAATAGTTACTTTGTTCCATATGAACTTTCATCCTCTATTTTACCACTACATTGTAGGTCGAAATTTATCAAAATCCTTTCTTAGGGGATGCCTACATCATAGAGTAGCTATATGCATGCCAAATTTCAGCCCGATCCCTCCAGTGGTTTGGGCTGTGCGTTGATAGATCACTATGTCAGTCAGTCAGTCACCTAACGTAAGAGTAGACAAATATAATCAGAAAGCTCCGAACTGCTAAGCTATCGGGAGTTACACGTATTATTGTGATTCAACCATAAAAGATAGACATTTGCTGTCGTGGAATATTTTTTATATAATTTTAAGGAGAACATTTCCGTCATACATGTTTTCTGTGTAGCTTTAACCATTAAGGCTGCACACGCGACGGAAGCTTAAAAAATGGAGTAAGTTCTCCTGTTTTCCCAACATTTCCCTTCACTGTTCTGCTCCTATTGATCGTAGCGTGATGAAAAGTATACTATAACCTGCCCAGGAGTATGAAGAACAATTGTACCAAGTTTTGTTGAAATCCGTCGAGTGGTTTTTGTTTCTATAACGAACATACAGACAGACAGACAGACAGACAGACAGACAAAAATTTTACTGATTCAGTATCGATCACTAATCACCCGCTGATAGTTATTTTGGAAATATATTTCATGTACAGAATAAAATTGACCTCTCACAATTCTGTCATCGTAAGTCAACAACAACAGCAACAGATGTGTTGCTAATAACAGATGTTGCATAATAATTATTTTTTACTTGTATTATTATTATTTATTTTCTTCGAGTCTTCTAAAACCGAAAAAAATATCGCTTACTTTGGAGACCTCTTTTCTAACGGCAGGTTTCTAGATAATCCGTCAGATTTGCTAGGATTTTGATATTAGTTGTATGGACCTTATGTCAAAATACTATCTCAGGCAAGCAAATCCACTGACAGATTTGAAACAGAAAAAGACTAAATCTACCAGTTTAAGCTGTGTTAGCGGTCAGATAACTCACAGTCAATGTTTAGAGTTTCAGTTGATATACTGAAACATTTAACTATTCCACCAACAAAAACTTTGTATCGCAAACCCATAGTACCTAGTCGTTCCCATTGAATATAGAATTTGTTTGGGGCAGCGAATGTACTAGCGAGCAGTTTTAAAATTTATTTGACGCGTAAATTTTTATTTGCTTTTTAGATTCTAATATTTTTTTGGTTAGATAGCCATAAATTTTGCTCTCATGGCAACCATTTTCAATGAATACACCAATACGTGTTAAGTAGGTATATTAAAAAAAATCTTCTTAAAGGCAGAGAAAAGAGTTTTCTCTCAGTGGTCGTGATGGTTCCAAACTACTTGATTTATGAATCAAGTAGCTCCTCTCAGAATAAGAACGATTAGACTATGAAACTGGCCTAGTGCGGATTGGCAGAACTCACCTTCATCGTCGAAGAAAAAAACCCTTCAAGGCTTCATATGAATTACTGCCTCATAAGTCCAGTGCTCCTTAGCGTGACTTCTACACAAGAGATCCTGGATTGGATTCCCAGGTCCAGCAAAGAGTTATTGGGTTGATGAAATACTCGGTAACAGCTTGGAGCCAATATTAGCCCCCCATTACATGGGATCTAAACATACCGGCGAACTGTAGGAGTACATTAGTAGACCTCTGCCTAACCCTTCAAGGAATACGTAATGGCGTAATGGTATGTTATGTTATAATTAAGAATTGGCTTCACGAATTAAAATGTGACTTCACGACGACACAAGTGCTTATCAAAATAATGTAAACTTGAAAATATTCGTCGCTTACTTCCAAATCATATATTATTTTAATCCATTACTGGAGGGCGTCACATTGTTACTTTAAGAAGCTTTTATAAAGCTGCCTATTCTCTGTACGATTAAGTAGCAACTTTTAGCTAAATCTACGACTCTTTTGTTATCATTTAGCAATAAATCTCTCGTGTTTCCAAAGTCAGAAAAAATTGTTTTGAGTTCTATTCTATTCTATTAGAGTTTGAATTCTATTTAGGCATTCTGTTATCAAATCTTTTGGCTTTAATGGGCGTGATGCATCCGATAATTCCCATCAAACCAATATTATTCTCTACGTAATCCCACTAAACGTAGCTGATATTTACAGTAAGTAAGTGAACTAATTGAGAAACTCTGTATTATTTACCTAAAACATCTACAGTGTTCTACGGAAAGGCCATCCACCTATGATAACAACTAAATTTTATAAAACGTTCCACTTTAAATATCTCCAGAATACATATATTTTATGCGAAATTCTCTATGTTTTTGTAAAGACTGAATACATCATTATTTTTTAAGAAAAATTGTAAGTAAATTAATGATAAAAAATACTAAAATTATAAAATAATAATAAATTTTCACTTATAGTACAGAACTGACACCTTAGTAAGTGAATACGCTATAGCATGCTTCTTTTGCTTCGTCCACGTTCAAACATCATCATCAACTTAGATGTATCATATCTGCGAGAATGAGCTCCGAATTAATTAAGCTGTTCATTGAAAAACAAAAGAAAAAAAAAACAATCCGATTGCATCATAATTCAACCCTTTCGTTGTATTTAAATAAACATTTATCTTTCTCGATTGCAAACGGCAAATAAAAATATTAAAATCGCAAACGTGATAGCGTGCCTCATTGTATTTGCAAAACAACAGGCATGTTCGCTTCGGAACGTGAGCATTTGAAAACACTGTAAATGTTTTGTCATAAAGATTTATAGCAATATTATGACTCATTTTATAAAATTGTTTGTATTTTCTTGTTTTCGTCAAAGAGTAAAAAATGTTTAGAAGGGTCCATCGGTCGCATTGGTTTCAAGAACATTTAAAATCTGCTTTTGCATGAAACTGTAAGTATCGAAATGAGATGATAATTAAATATTATAAGTAGATCTTTAAAGACTTATACGTGGGAGAGCCATGCTTCGGCACGAATGGGCCGGCTCGACTGGAGTGATACCACGGCCTCACAGAAAACCGGCGTTAAACAACGCTTACGTTGTGTTGGTGGTTGGTTTTATAATTAACATTATAATTCCAAGCCAACGAAAAAATATAGCTTCAACAAATAGCATTTATCTACGTAAATGCGAAATAAATTGAACTTAACATCACTGAATGCATCGAAAAAAATTTGCATGCCAACGCCTCGCAATCATCGGCGTTGGAAAAAATCCATTGATTCCTTAAACTATGGAAATTGGGCTTTTCGCATCACGTACGAAATTGGATGACGAGTTAAAAGAATTTAACAAACTTGATTGTAATTTTTTATGGATTATGTTGTAGATGATGATGTAGTGAGATGTTTGAGCATGTTGAGAGAATGGATGAAAGGCTATTAATGAAAGGGATTTATAAAGCGAATGTCAGTGAAGCCGCTGGGAGACGACGCCCTAAAAAAATATACTGTATACATGCTGTTACGACCTAGACTGACCTTATCCGTGAGATCCTGCAAAAAGGTGCGTAGTACTCGCAACCGGTGCCTGTGTATAACAAGATAACTGTATGAATGTGGATGAAGCAAAAGAGGTGTGCAAGAATTGTAGCAAATGGCGTTCTGTTGATTCTATGTACCTACCCCCATGGGAGTGGCGTGAGTGTATGAAAGTATTCATATTCATATTCTTTATTGACAGTATATTGCCTTGGTCAGGTGTGTTGAGATAAGTGGTATCTTTTTCTTCTTATCGTGTCCATGGTCAAACAATTCTCAAGTAATATGAGACCACCTCAATGGCGTCAGGCGTGGCCGCGTAGAGATAGTCCCTCGTGCAGGTGTTCGGGTAGATACAAAGGATACTCGAATAGATGTGACATATCACAGTAGAGGTATCTTGAGACGACGATGATTACTGACCATCAAGTGGTTTGTTGCTCAATCGCCGATATAAACAGTAACAGCTACCACCACACTACCTACATCACTACCACGTCCACAACTACCTATTTAATCTAGCAGTACCTAGTAAGCGGGACTGCTACGCTAAAGGTATTAGGTTCAGCGAGGACGTTAGGTTTATACTTCTTGCATAGGTTCGCTCCTTTTACCTACATGAGATCGAAACACCGATAAGCCGTGAGTGTACGTGATGGTAGTTAAAACAAGCGACACTGTTTTATAATAGGATAATTTGAAATAAATTGTTCTTTTATCACAATAATATGTTTTATTTAATAGACCCAGATACACACTCAGAAATGCGCCCCCAGCATTGCCGCGAAAGTAATGGAGTAGACAATAAACAAGATTCTATCTACAACTTCTGCTAACTCTCTCTTGTCTCCAAATGTTCTCTGCTCCTCACTCTCCATCTCTTCGATATCCCCGGTGATAGGAGTTGACTGCGGTTCGTCATCTTCTTGGAGGGAATATCCCCCATTCCTGTCCGACGATTTCTGGAGGATTTAAAATGAAAATTGAGATTGTTATTTAGCTAATGATGCTAATGTACTGTACCTACAGTGATTGTTCTTTCATTATTCTTTTTTAGCATTTTTCGAAATAACATTTTCACATAGACATTCAAAATTTATATATAAAAAAGTCACCTATGTACTGATATTTGGCGGTCGTGGAGGCTTCGGCGGTGGTCGCGGAGGCGGCGGCGGTAGGGGAGGGTTCGGAGGCCGCGGGGGAGGTGGTGGCAGGGGGGGCTTTGGAGGACGCGGCGGCGGTGGCGGCCGCGGAGGAGGTCGTGGCCGCGGGGGTCCCGGTGGAGACCGCGAGAGGGGAGGAGGCGGCTTCAAGGGGGGCAAACAAGTTATTATTGAACCTCACAGACACCCTGGAGTATTCATTGCAAGAGGAAAAGAAGATGCTCTGGTCACAAAAAATCTGGTGCCTGGATCAGAAGTTTATGGTGAAAAGAGAATATCAGTTGAGAATGAAGGAGAAAAGGTAGAATACAGAGTATGGAATCCTTTCCGGTCAAAGTTAGCGGCTGCGATTATGGGTGGAGTGGATGCTATTCACATGCCTCCAGGATCCAGGGTGCTGTACCTTGGGGCAGCTAGTGGCACCACTGTCAGTCATGTCTCAGATGTTGTTGGACCCGAAGGTCTAGTATACGCAGTTGAATTCTCACACAGATCAGGCAGGGACCTCATAAATGTAGCAAAGAAAAGGACCAACATTATACCTATCATTGAAGATGCTAGACATCCACTGAAATACAGAATGCTGGTTGGTATGGTGGACTGTATATTTGCGGACGTAGCGCAACCTGATCAGGCTAGGATAGTTAGTCTAAACGCACAACACTTCTTGAAGAATGGTGGACACTTTGTTATTTCCATTAAGGCCTCCTGCATAGATTCTACGGCGCAGCCCGAAGCGGTATTCGCAGCAGAAGTAAAGAAACTACAAGCCGACAAACTAAAACCACAGGAGCAGTTGACTTTGGAGCCCTACGAGAGAGATCATGCCGTCGTCGTAGGCATCTTCAGACCACCATCGAAAAAGGCTTAAATATAGGGTTTAAAAATAAGTAAATACAATTATTAAGTGTCTTACTGTCACACTCGGTAACCATGAATCATTGGTAATTGCTTTAGCAGCCAATGCATGTTGAGTATAAATTTTTCTGCTGTTAACTTTGTCACTTTGTCTCTTATTTGGCTACTCAAAAATGGCCAACAATCTTCATAGTACCATTTAAAGTTAATATATATTTCCGAGTGTGTCAATACTGATTTTATAATTAAGATTTCTAGTTTGATAAAACTACATAAAGCCATTATATTTGAAACTATGTTCGTGATGTCTAATCTAATTGCCAATTTTTTTTAAAGAATGCTGCTATGATGCCTATACGGACCTCATTCCCCAACTAAACACAATTTTAAAGAGTTATTTTTGTAAAAATAAGTTCTGATTTATCAAAGTATTAGTTTGTAAATTGAACATACGAGTTGTGTATGTTATTAGATAAGTGTTGTATGAAATATATGATGGTGCGAATGGTGCGAATGACTTACTCAAATATTAGACAAATCGAAATGTAACTATTTTACGTGTGTATGAGTTCATGTGCGTATGTGAGTGTAAACGAGAATACTTTACCGTATAAGAAGGCAGACAAAAGATAGCTCTGAAAATTCTCCCAGTCAAAATATTCTGTACAGTCTCCGTCTTCCGAAGATTTTCTGATAAATTTGTCATAAGCAGAGTTTGGATTAGTAATGCCATTAATACACCTCCTAAGACGGTCGTGTAGAGTACCACTGGAATTAAAAAGAAAACAGTGAAGAAGGAATGGACAACCAAGACATCGAAGAAAAAAAAATTGTGTACTGTGACCAAGCTAAGCTTAAGATGCCAAAAGAAGGCGTCTTTTGACTCTAACTGCCGCACTCCGAGACTCAGATCAGTTACGATCATTTCTTTCTTTTAAGGCGAGATTAATAACTGTAAGGTTTTTAGGGTGGTCATAGTATATGTTTGCGATGACGGCGACCATTTTCTTAACCGATTTCAAAACAAGGAGGAGCTTCTATGTTCGTCTTTATCTCTTTTTTATGATGTTCGCCGATATTTTTGTCAGTTTTATGGACCGATTTCAAAACCAAAAAAAAAATTCTTTTTCATATGAAAGAGTATACTCACAGGGTGGTCCCATTTAAATTTGGTGAAGATCTGACAAAATGTTAGGTGCACAAAAGTTTCGGAAGTTGGTAATGAAAACAAAAGATCAAACCAAATCGAAGGCACCGGCGATTTTTTAGCACGGAAAATTCTCATGGATCTTCTGCCACGTAGGAACGCCGTAATACCAGGGTATGTCGGAGTCGTACCGACTAAAAACCGTACTTGCCTTTCTTTGCCATATAGTGAAGGCCATGGGATTCGTAACATTCACCACGACAGGGATGCAGTTAATTTATATAAAGGTATACTCACATATAGAAGGCAAGGTGTGCGAGGGTATCAAGTAGTCGATATAGCAGAGCCCCATACATATAACGATGGTGCAGCCGGCAAGGAACCAGATCCTATCCATGGTTAGTGGCTCACTCCAGAAAGACATTAGCACAAAAAGGACAAGAACTGAAAAAAAAACACATAATAGTAGCTATATATTACTCGTACTAGTGATAAAGTACAGCTAAAGGAATGTCAAAATAATTAAATAAAGTTAGAATCTTCTTCAACATAAAATTTTGGAGTAGAGGATCTATTTATGATTGCCATAAATTTCGAATTACAAATTCAGATAACACCACGTTTTGCACGTCTGCGAAGGTTTTAACGTAGTTACCTATCAACGGCGTATAAAATACAATATTGAAAGTAGTAGCTCTCCTCTTCAGTTGGACGTTGATGATCAGTCTATCACTCTGATGTGTCTGATTATCGTCGCTGATGTATACCCTGTTCCAGATTGTCGGCTTTATTATCATCTGGCTCGTATTTACGGCCCATTCGTTCTGTATCACCTCATCTATGTCTGAAAACTATAAAGTTGGGTTAGCTATTTTGATAATGATTATCTTTTTTATTATTAACCGACTTCTTTACTAGCTACGACTTCGTCCGCGTGGAATTAAACAAAAAATAAATCTTAAATAAAAGCTAATAAAAATAGCCTCTTATAAAAAAAATCGCTCCAGCCATTTCAAAAAAGGTTTTTTGAAGAAGAAGAAGAACAAACCCTTTTTTTTAAGCTATTGCATAGCTTCTATCGCGGGCCTTGAGCGTGGGGACCGAATCCAGAAATTCCGTAACGAAAAAAACCTAACACGCTTGTCTCTTTAGTTCAGCAACCCGCCTTTAGGTGGCATTGGTTGTATTACATAAGTTGATAAAAAACGCTATGCAATAGCTTTACCGCGGCAGTCCCCGAGTGCCACACGTCTTTTTTATTTATTTATATAGATTACAAACACACATTTCAAATTTATTTATTTGTATACATACATACATACACTCACGCCTTTCTCCCACAGGGTTAGGCAGAAACTATAGACTGCCACTTGCTACGATTCTTGCATAATTCTTTTGCTTCTTCCACATTCATACATCTTCTCATACATACACGCCGGTAGCGAATGCTACGCACCTGACCTTTTTGAAGGATTTCGCCAATAAGATCGGCGTATGTCCTTTTAGGGCGACCTCTACCGGCGCTGCCGCTGACATTCGCCTTATAAATTCCTTTAATCGTCATTCATTCATTTATTTATTTTTATTTATTTATTTGAGGAAACTCATCTCTCACTCACTTCATTCTCTCAACATATTCAAATCGCCATCTTTCTGTCCGTAACGTTATCTTATCACACTGTTCCTCAATCTATCATTGTAGTTAAGTGATAGTATACTTACTATACTCATTTTTCTGTCTTTCGGATCAATGATATCAATCGAGATTTTCTCATGAGCTTCCCATGGTTGTATAACTATTGAACACATGTATTCATCATGAGGCCATCTGTGTACAGAAGAAAAAACACACACATTTTTAAGAGAATATTCGGTCATTTTTCTTCAATCGATTTTCAATCGAGTTTATTATCCATTGGGGAAATTTGACAGTTTATGGCAACTTGATGTGCTGACTGTACAATTCTGAATTTGAATTTTCAACATCTTTGAATACTTTAATGCTACTTTGGTTTGAGAATTCAGTATTTAAAGAAAATTAACGTAAATAATTCTAAAGTTCAACCAATTCGTTGTTATTCCTAAGTAAATTGCTAGGGAGTTATCAACAAGACCTCTTTATGCCCAACAACTTTAAATGTTTTTAAACTTTCGCGACTTGTTCTCATTATAAAAACATGAACTGTGTTGTACTTCATTAAATAGTTTTAAGGAACGATACCTATACATGCTTGCAATGTTGCAACAATCTGCTAAGTTGACGTCACAGGAGATAACAACAACTCTTATTTGTTCTGTGTTGTAAGTTCGTTTTCAAATAAAAATTCTAACATTGTATAGAATGGAATAGGTACCTGGAATAATCTTTACAGTAGGTATACACAATAATAAGAATTTTTACGAGATTGTATAAAACTAAGGGTACAAAACCTAGTCTTCTTATCGCTAATAGCAATATCTACTAGACAACCTTTGGATGGGCAGGAAAGATATGAAATAAGGTACCTTTACAGAAAGATTGAAATAACTGTGTGCGTTTGAAGCCGGTCCGAACGGCTGTATAAATAAAATTGAATAATAAAACTTACCTAATTAAGTACCTAAGTATTTTAGTACAGAAATATCGAAATAAATTCGGACGATAATCACTAATGTGAATCATTTACGATCCCAATTTTGTCTTCGCACCGAGTTTTTATATTAAACTAGCGACCCGTTGGCAGCTTTGCTTGCGTAAATTTTCCGAAATTTTCCGGTAAATTTTCAGTTTTTTTTATTTCATACAATCGTTGTCTATACAATTTTATTGTTAGCCTGTAGTATCCCAGTCCTGGGCAAAGGCCTCCCCCCATTTTTTTCACTCTTCTCGTTGTTGTGCTACCCCAAAATCTAGCAAATATTTAAATGTGATGAAAGTGTCATTGACCTTAGTATGTTTGGCATCTAGGGCGGTGTCCCTGCCACCTTAAGTATTGCCACTCCAGTTTTCTCGTTTTATAAATTATTTTTCGAGGTATTTTTTTTACTTACAAAGTCAAAATTATTATATAAATAGAGCCAGATTTTGATACCTAATAATACCTTCGCGGATCGGACAGGGTTTTCGACCATAGGTACCTACTGCACACACACTCAAACCTATATAAAGGACGTACAAATATTTCGAACCCGTTTCTCATAGCGCATACGCCAATCGCTCAGCCACTGCGCTAGAAGTTACGTAGATTGAATTGCAAAGTTACAAACTTACTTGCTCAAACCTGGGGGGGAATCGACGCACCAAGTATACACTTTAGTCTGAAAATGGTAAGTTGCTTCACCACTGTAGACCATCGTTATAAGATCGGAGCTGCTCGTGTCGAAAATAACGGAGTTATCAGAACTGAAATCAGATTAACGATTAAGAGAAAATGGCACAAAGTTATCTTTGATATAGATCTTGTTAATACGGCATTAACATAATAAAACTCTATCTATATAAAAAACTAAAAGTTTGTTTGTTTGTCCTCTACGCATTGCTAAACCATTCATCCTATTAAGATGAAACTTCATTGAGTTATCGTGTGCGTGCCTGGGAAGGTTTGTGATAAAAAAGGGGTATTGCTTGATTTATAAGAGACAGCGAAATTGATACACACAAAAAAAAACAGTTAAATTGATAAACTCTTTTTTCTGAAGTCGGAAAACAACCTAATATGAGTTATTATTTTAAGTAGCTTTAAGGATTTTATATCACTTTCGAGAACCTAGTATTTCCTTTTCCAATCAAATCATTCAAAAAAGTTGAAACCCTAACAATCAAAGCTTTAAATCTTACAAAATCACTTAAAAATATTTCTCCCTACATTCGTGTGGTCCATTCAATCCATTCCTTTTGGGTATAAATATAATGACCACCAAATTTAGTAAATTGATCACCAAAATACTTACCAAAATGGATAAATAGTCACCAAATATTAGGTTTTAGGTTTTTTTTTTAAGCTATTGCATAGCTTCTATCGCGAGCCTTGAGCGTGGGGACCAAATCCAGAAATTCCGTAACGAAAAAAACCTAACACGCTTGTCTCTTTAGTTCAGCAACCCGCCTTTAGGTGGCATTGGTTGTATTACATAAGTTGATAAAAACCAATGCTACCTAAAGGCGGGTTGCTGAACTAAAGAGAAACACGCTTGTCTCTTTAGTTCAGCAACCCGCCTTTAGGTGGCATTGGTTGTATTACATAAGTTGATAAAAAACGCTATGCAATAGCTTTACCGCGGCAGTCCCCGAGTGACACACAATTTTTTAATTAGACAATCATAATTTCGACTTGGAGACCTAGTTGTAAATTTTTGGTTCAAATTTCACGCCAATATGGGGATATGTTTTGGTGATTATTTACTATTGGCAATGGCAATATAAATTGATGTCTTGCCGTACATTTTACTAGATCTGCTGGTTAGTTAAACATAAGCCATTCTTTTTTAAATTTTATTGGATCATTTTACGATAGATTAGTTCTCAACAATCAGGTTGAATACGTAAACCTAATATTGAGTTATGTACTTGTATTAGAACGCAATAACGTACGCAATCCGAAGGCCACTAGATTATCGAGGCGATGGAACGTTAAAGAATTATTTATTCATGGCATATTCATGAGGCGGTGATAGCTTTGAGCTGCAGGCTACCTCGACCCGGCATACTGATGTGTTAATCAAATATAAGAACTTTAAACAACTACGGAATATAGGATATAATTAACTGAAACACGTTTCCTTGTCTACAAGATTCACGAATTTACCTACAATTTTGCGAGTCTTTTTAGGGTTCTAAATTTTATGTCCTAGGTAAGTACACTATTTTTATAAGTAGTTCCGAGCATTTTAAACGTTGTTGTCTAGGAAATACAGGTACTTTCGCGTTGTCAATAAGCACTCGGATATCCTGGGTCAGAATACAAAATAGGTTATGTTTAATTAAACTATTCTACTCTATATTTTTTTGTGCTCAAGTACCTTCAATCAGCCGCACGTCGTCTGTTATGACTAAACCTGAATAAGCTGATCTCTTTTGCTATAACATCCTACTTTAGATTAACTAGACCAGCTTAATGCTAAAATAGTTACTACCGAAAAGCGGTTGACTGTACATTTTCAAGTTCCGCCAATAAAAGATCACACATGCTTACTTGAATACATAAAACTTGGGTTTCCATATCTGTCCCTGCGTGAACTTAAGGCTCACTGTGCCATTGTATTTGGTGGGATACCAAGCCATGCTCTCATCTGTCCAACTCTGAAATTATAAATATACCGATATTATAAATACACAGATATTATAAAGATTCTTATTGGCATTAAAAATAAAAATAGAAAATAGGAATCAGAAATGGCTCAATTGGATGTAAAATATGATGATGCCATAGCTACTCGGGATGACCTCCAGCTCATTGTGGACTAGTTCAGCCAATGTAGCATTGAATATGAACAAGCTCTCAATCATGCCCATTTCTTAGAACAGCACCTACATGAGGCAAACAAAAAAAAATCGAATTGGAGAATGAACAACTTAATCTCACAGCCTCGGCTTACCATAGTCTTTTCAATGAGTTGGTTGTTAACGCTCCAAGTATGGATTCTGCTGTGATTAATTTAAAGCCCTCTGACACGAAACATCTGACAGATGAAGGAGAAATAACCTCTAACTTAGGGGTAATTAAATGCATCAGAAACAAGTTAAAAAAATATGTAAAAATAAACAGATATACCTATTAGAAAAACACAAAAATTAGTTAAGAGACAAAAATATTTTTTTAAGAATGTTAAACTAAATGGAGAAGGGTTTCGGCTACTCAGAAAATTATTCATCAGGATTAGAGATTAGAAAATAATACAAATAAATATAAATCACACATTGAATGTACACTTGGAACTTGAATAACGGTTTAAATTCTTTATTTCTCTAAGATTACAAATCACTTCCGAGGAGAACTAAAATAAAAACAAAATACAAATCATTTGAAGTTCAGAGATGTGCAATCAATGCGAATCTTCATAATAAGTTAATAAATACAAAAGCTCTGAATTACAGATGGAGGAGCATGCTGGCTGTGAATAAGCTGTAATAGTTTAAAATGAATGTTCCATTGTCATACGTACGATAACAACAGACATTGCAGTGATAAGTTTACATTGGAACGCGTCGTATTTTACACTGGTCACTTTGATACCCAGTTTCACGTCCATAGTTGGTTTTGGTGGTATCCATGGTAACCGGTACAGTAAACGTGATCTCTTCAGCTGATCAGGAATTGAAAGAGGTGGTTCGACTTCTTGCGAGTCTGGTGTAGCTGTGGAATATGAAAATTTTCTAGATCTCCAATAATAATAGTAAATTATTGTGCTTTACTAAATCTTCTAATATTTTCATATATACTGATTCTGATACTTAACATAAACATACATATATACACACATACAAGAAATATAAAATAAATAAAACACTTGATGTAATTTTTCGCTTTACATTATTTCATTAAATCCCGACGTTTAGAACCCTTAACAGCGTCCATGGTCACATTCAGACGTCAAGAAGATCAGAGAGGGCTCGATATGTTGCGATAAAGTAGTTTGATTCCAATATATTTCCTAATATTATAGAAGTACAATTTACCTCCTCCAAATAAATACATTTCTCCAAATATTGCTTAAGGTAATACTAAAATATGACCACATAACACTTACATTCGGTCCCATTTCCAGCTGGTATTGGACAGTCGTACAGAAATTTGGCTTCGACTCCAGTCCAAGCGGCAAAACTAAAGTATTTAATTTCAAGAGGACTAACGTCTATGTAGGTCAGTAGAGGTAGAACCTCGCCCTCCTTGCCAAATTCTATTATACCATCTGTAATTCAATATTGGAAATATTTGGTTAAATCCTCTGGATACTGTTTCTTTAATTTAAAAAAAATATGTTTCAAGCGTCAATTATAATGAATTAAAGTTGGTCGTTTATCGTTAAATGCGCGGATGAATGGATCAATTTGCGATCTTATTATTGATTGCTACATGATGGTCATTATCTACGAATTGAGACCTTAGTGACAGCAAAGATCTTTAAAGAAGTCCCCCTAGCTCTCTAGATATGCTAAGTCGCTAGGTGCTAGGTCGTCCTAAGTCGAACTACACAATGACTGATGTAAGCGTGTCGTCAGTTTGGACTGGTCTACTCAAAGCCACTATGATTCTTTCTTCAAAAGGCCATCTCAGACATTGCCCTGCATTATAACACTCACATATTGCTATAGTCAATCATCATGGTCTCTTTTCTTGTATTAAAACATTGACCTCATTTCATTTCATTTCAACATTATTGAATAATCGTCTAACTAAAAAGTCATTCGTATTTCGGTCTCTCGTTTCGTAATCGATCCATCGTTTTCAAATTCCAGTATCGCCGTTACATTAACACAATTGTCGTCTATGAGCCTTCAACTACAACTTACGCGAATACTGAATACATAATTTGTATTTAATTTTGTATTCTAGCAACTATGAGAATCAGCAGTGAGAATGTAAACTGAAACTACGAAGGTGAAAACTTTTCTCTCTAAATCTGTAAATTGAGGGGTTAAAAATATCGGCTATACGCAGACTTATAAAATGTAGTAAAATATGTAGGTTTTTTTTACAAAAGAGGGATCCCAGAATCGACGTCAGCTCGTTAAAAACGAGCGGAATGTAGCCTCCAATTTATTTCACAAAAATCCATGATGGTCCTTTTACAAACCCGGGTTTGATATCAATATACACCGTCACATTTAAGTCATTTTAATGCCGAAAGGACAGTATTATACTCATCACTAGGAATAACTTTTACTATGGAATCAACCCTGAAATCACAAAAAAAACAGCTGTTCCATACACTCTGACGAGTTCAGAGTACACAAAATGTATGGGGACAGCTATTTTTTTTTCGTGATTTCAGCGGTAACAACAGTTTTTGTTTCTTATTATATTTGTCATTCCGGGGCGTTACAAATAATCGTCAATACCTACACAATAAATAGAGACATTTTTTGGGTTTGAATTGATATTAAAATCTTTTACAAAGATTATAAATTTTAGCGAATTTTTTTTATCAACAACTAAGCTATGAAGTGAAAAAGTGTCGATAACTTAGTTGACTGAAAATGTATATCTTTATGTTTGGCATGCGTTGATGCCAAATACGATAATAATAGTATAGTGAAATTTTCCACAGATTAGGGAAACGTAGCAATAGAAAAAGCATTTATTTTTATCAACATCTTCCGAAAATATATAATTGAAAACATAAAGAATATGTGTTACGCAATCTTAGGACTTTTTTAAAACTATAAGTTTAATATTTGTTTCCAGCCGATTCTCAATCGAAAGTTAGTATGTGTGCACCTATTTTGAGTCGATGTATTCGTGTCACGTCTGTAGGTAGTTCATACTCAATGCGACAAGTGGGACTATTAGGCTATAATAGCCCAGCACTGCTGTACCTATATAAGTGAAGCGTATAGTGAATATACGACCACATGGACAACAGAAAGAACCTGTCTATTATTTGCTTGTTTTTGGAAGTTTGTAGAACAATTGTTGTAATACCAGTGTCGAGAATCGCCAAATAGGGTTCTTGAATAAAAAAGTTACGTAATAAAATATAAAATATGCAGTCGGAAGATATAAAAATGCCTCCAACTGCATGAGATTGATGATCTTGTTTCCATCTTTTTTGGTAGTCGGGTTTTTTTTTATTATTTTACACTCATTAGTTTTTGGTATACTCATTGTTACTCTCACAATTGAGACGAATCTAACGATGCCTCTCAAGCTAGAATCCATCAAGCCGTTTAAGCTGTAGAGAGTGTCAGAGAAATAGTACATATATACATACACTCGAAAAACATAACCCTCCTCCTGACGCAGTTGGGTAATAAGTGTCTTTTTGTGCAAGAGTACTTTGTTGGTAAATATTCGCACCATCGTAGAATAGGTCATCTAACCCAAAATTGCATGATCTTACCTTGAGATATCTTGATATAGAACCCCCTGAGTTCAAAACTGGATAATATTTTGGGTGTTTTGACTGAGCTTCGGGCGTTTCTCTTCAAGTTACGGCGGAGTTCCGTGAACTGGTTGCCTCCACCGCCGACCACTGGCGAACAATTCAGTTACGGTTAGAGAACAATCCAGTTACGCTTCTCCTAATATTGTTGACTACGGCGATTATCTTTTGTTTCGGGGAATCCCGAGCTAAATTTAGTTAGATGTTGTCAATGCAATGGTGAGTGTTTCTAGTATTGAATTTGATAATGTTCTGTGTGAGATGGCTTTTAGAAACTGGATGTGCAGCTTTAATACACTGAATTAAATAATTAAACTAATGTGTATAAAGCCTGGGCCACACAGAATGCATATGCAGAATATTTGCGGTACTCATTCAGTATAGAAGCTATTTGCATGTATTAAACTTTTGCTGCTTCGGCACACGTTATTAAAAGGGTAATGTAGCCCGAAAAAATGGGCAAATGAGACTTAACGACTGAGGTCTCAAGATGAAAATGCGAGAGTGATAGTTACCACTGGTGTTTCTGGCGTGTATAGGCTGCTTTTGCCGCTCACTATCAGGCAGATACGTATATCATGAGAGAATCTATCACCATAAACCGAGCACAAAACTCCCAAAATTACTGAGTATTTTATAAAAAATTATTAAACTGCCAGATTGTGATTTATTAAAGGGGATGGCCTTATTAGAGGTCTGTAGAAAAAAAAAACTCGAGGAAAGTTTCGGGCGAAATAGGTTTGAGCTTTGACGCTTGACTTAGGTCATACCATCATGCCTGTATTTCCCGAAGGGTCCGGCAGTGGCGTAGGTACTAATGTAGTAGATCCACAGTTCGTCGGTATGTTTAGGTCTCATAGGGAGAGCGCCCATTGTCATTAACAGGGCACAAAGCTGAAACTCCGAGCTGCTGCTGATAATTTCATAGAAAAACCCAATAACACTGCTCGACTTGGAAATCAAAACCCAGGACCTGTAGCGTAGCAGTCGCGCTCAGGGCCAGTAGAATAATGAGGAGGAGAAAAAATAATAAATTACCAATACAAGAAAGACGAAGATGGCGGGATGAGCTGGACTCTTTTCAATAAGACTGGTCCCCAACAACAATATACAGAGAGAAGTGGAAGGAGAGTGAGGAGACCTTTACCCTGCACTACGGGCTTTTAATAATAATAAAAAAAAAATTATAAGTATATATTAACAATAGCAAACTCACCAATTTCGTAGACAGAAACAGAGTACCCAGGTCTTGGTATAGGTGACAGTAAAATATGTCCATTGCTGCCGGCCTGGATGGCGATGTGCATCTCAAAAGCCATGTTGGAATCCTTCTTTACCTCCTTGAGATTGTCATTGTCAACGCTGTAGAATGTTTTGTAACTGTAGCCATCCCGGCAAATGTGCTCTTTGCACTGTTTCGCCACTGGAAAAATAGAAAAAAAAAAATTAATTATGAATCTATGGGATAAAGACCTACATAGCTAGCTCGGCAAGGATTGTGTAGAATTGACAACATTTCTTTCTTCTTTTTGTCTGTTTGTGCCAAAATATAAATAAATAAAATAAAAATAATAAAATAAAAACATTTCAAAATTATTAAGCCACCAATACAAAAATACCGTTACTTTGTTTTCTTATCCTGAGTTCGAAAACATTTTTATTTAATTTCAGAGAAAAAAAATAACGCGTGTTGACGTCACTTATACGGCGGAAACTGAGAAAATTTAATCTGTCGAAATAATAGTAAATGAAGTAATCAACAACGAATCGTAATGTAAGTTTATGAATAAATAGGATAAATGCCACACTAACATAAGACAATTTTGTAAGGGTCAGAAAAATTACGCCTAGGGAAGAGTCTATTTTTAACTCGGCACAACTTTAGAACAACAAACTGTTAGTATGAATTTCATAGAAAAACTTAATAGCACTTTGTTAACCTAAAAATCGAATCCAAGACCTCTAGCGCAGCAGTCACAGGTACGACCGCTAGAATAAAGAGGCAATTTATTATTTTTTTTCTAAAATTAATAATACTTAATTTAATATTTTTTTGTGAATAAAATTTAGGTAGGTACCTGGTGCCTACTAAAAACAGTTATACATACTAAAATTCATTGTTATTATAGAAATTATAAATTTTAAACATATTTTATTTCCAACATCCAATACTCCTAGGTATAGGTCTGGGATACATAATGTTAGATAATTTTAAAATCTATTACCCTAAAAATTCAAACCGAATTCAAATAATACTCGTACTCACTTTTTGGCGTAAACACAAAAGTATTGTTCTCAGCATCCGAAAAAATTACAAACAAACTTAAAACAATGCAGATTATTGTACTTTCCATTGTCACGTATAAAAATAATAAAAAAACACTGAAATTTAGATAAACATTGCACAAATTTTTAATGCCGGCGATACGACAGCGTTCCCACTGGTAACTGTGCTTCACAAATTATTATTAATATATTTTATCTTTCGCTTCCTGAATGGTTACGATAGTTATAAAAACAATCCCATCTTTTTCCTTTCCGCAATCGGATAAAAATTGCAAGTTCTCGCTCTAACAGGATAAACCTAATTTAATTGACTATCAATTTAATTGAATTTTGATTGATTAACTGAGTATCTGCGTTTTTTCCCATAATCCCAACTAAGTCTTCACTTATTGTATAGAATACCGCATTAATTTTATTTTGTAACTCTATTAAATTAGGTATCTGCCTATCACAAAATATCGTAGGAGTAATTACTCTAATCAAACAACTACATATTATTAGCTACTATACCAAAGAGGTAATTTATAGTATAGTCACGACTGCTTCGCTTGAGGTCCTGGGTTCAATTCTCAAGTGAACTAAAGTTTTATTAGAGACTAGCTTCTGCCCGCGACTTAGTCCGCGTGAACTTCAGAATTGGATCCGACCTAGATAAAAAGTAATCTATGTGCTATCTATCTTCTATCTTCTATCTATACTTATAATAAATCTGTAGGGAGGTCAATTCTGTAAATGAAATATATTTCCAAAATAACTATCAGCGGGTGATTAGTGATCGATACTGACGCCAAAAATGCAATCAGTAAAATTTTTGTCTGTCTGTCTGTCTGTATGTTCGTTATAGAAACCACTCGACGGATTTCAACGAAACTTGGTACAATTGTTCTTCATACTCCTGGGCAGGTTATAGTATACTTTTCATCACGCTACGATCAATAGGAGCAGAGCAGTGAAGGGAAATGTTGGGAAAATTAGTGATTCATGAGAAAGGTTTCAAGCTATAAAACATTACGCTACAACCCTTAGGAACGGGGCAACGCAGGTGAAACCGCGGGCGAAGAACTAGGGAACAAAGTAACTATTCCACGCGGACGAAGTCGCTGGCAAAAGCTAGTTTCAGACTGCCGTTCTGGCATGAAAGAGTAACAAACATCCATACAAACTTTAATTTTTTTCAATATTAGTAGTATTTGTGCTTCGTTAATAGCAATAGTCTCACCTACATAACACATATTATAGTATAACATAATAGTTCACATAACATGTGAACTAAAAACATACCGGTCAAATGAGGGTGGTGTACAATTGTACATTAATACACCTGTGTTTTACCCCTCGGATACACAGGTTTAATGGTATGATTTACGAGAACGTATGTGTGTAATTGAGACAGTCATCAATCAATCCGAAAATTTGGATTGTACTGGATTTTAACTCTGATTACCTTGTAGAGAATAGGACCAACTAGGAAGCTCTAGCGAATCTAAAGCTAAAGAGCTCTAAACTCTATGGCCACCTCTACTTTATCTTTAACGAGTAGCTACTTAGTTGCTTAGCTTAAATTCCGAGATTCACCCGTTCTTAATGATGGCACAAGTCGTGCTCTTCCTAATGAGCACACAAGAAGTTTGATTAAGGTAACGAAGTCAATTTTATCATTAACTAGCTGTTTCCCGCGGTCTCACTCACGACCCAAAATTATCTATACCTATAATAAAATTGTAACAGGCCGATGTACATTATAGATATTAAAGAAAAACTAATATGGGGGGTCTTTATTAGAGCAACACAAACCAAAATAACAAAATTTTGAATTTTTGTTTGTCTGTCTGTATGTTTGTACGCGTATCACGCAAGAACTACTACATGGAATTTAATGCAGTTTTCACTAATGTATTGCTAGAGGCCTAACTTAAAATCTGGTGCATGTTTCATTTTGATACGCTGCCTAGAATCGAACTTATAGTATGTTAATCTTTTTGGGACGTGAGTGAAACTGCCGGCAAAACAGCTAGTGATAAATACATACATACACTCACGCCTTTCTCCCACAGGGGTAAGCAGAAACTATAGACTGCCACTTGCTACGATTCTTGCATACTTCTTTTGCTTCTTCCACATTCATACATCTTCTCATACATACATACACGCCGGTTGCGAGTGCTACGCACCTGAGCTTTTTGATGGATTTCACCAATAAGATCGGCGTATGTCCTAGTGATAAATATTTACTTATGTAACACATTTTTTAAGTCCTTTTAAAGAACTTACACCTACTGCTATACAAACTTCACCCCCATTCTTTCACCCTTAAAATATGAAAATCTAAGTAGTTATACCTTATTTAAATTTTCATGTTTCTAACTTCAAAGAACAAAGAATTTCTTACTAAGTTTCCACCGCACTTCCTCCCTTAATTTAGTTCCCGTAAGGGCACGGGCAGTCTACGGGTGGGCACAGTATGTGCAGTAATAGCCTAGTGATACGACCATAAGACTGCCAAGTCGAAGGTTTCGAGTTCGAATCCAAGGCCAACCTCTGACTTTTTGAAGGCATGTGCATATTAATAGTTAATTATCACGCGCTTAAACGGTGAATGAAAACATCGTGAGGAAACCTACATGCCTGAGAGATTTTCTCGACGACGTGTGAAGTTTGCCAACCCGCATTAAACTAGCGTGGTGGACTATAGCCTAATCCCTCTCTGAGAGGAGACCCGTGCCCAGCAGTGTGACAATGTAATGGGTTGATTAACTTACTTTATTTTCATTTATTGCGGAAGGGGACGGATCCATATATAGGTAAATTGCCATTCTGATAGGCGTCTCGAAAGAGGCGAGAAAATATCTGTCTTGCTCGGTGGTAGGACCGGTAGCGAGATAGCTCAACGGCATTATTCAAGTCAGAGGGCGTACCTACTGGGATGAGAGATCGTGGTGGATCGCACCAACTGATGGGTGCCTATACCCAGCAATGGATGAAGTCAGGCTGTAGATGATGATGATCATTATGATGAGGACCAGTCACAATGTCTATAAATAAATAACATTAAATATAATTATGTTAAAATTTTAAAAACCCCCGCAGCATCAAGGGTTATCATGTTCTTGCAATATCTTTGAAGTAACAGGATACCAAATTTCGCATCGATCAGACCTATGGAAGTTGTTTATATGTCTTTATCAAGAAAAGAGGTGATGATCAGAATCAGCTGGGCAGATTTTCTTTAAATATAGCTAAGAACACCCTCAATTAACACACCTTTCAAACTAAAAAACGTTCCACCCGATCAGGCGCTACGATGCAACAGACAGACACACAGATACACAACACACATAACATAACACACCTCTTTTTCATCGGGGTTTAAAAACAAAGTTGAGTTAATTACACCATTTACAACTCACTGGACTGATTTTTATGATCCGGGTTGTTGGATTTGTTTCCATCCCGAAACTACGAGCAACGACTAGTTATGAAACTTGATTTAAGTACCTGGGAATCGAATCCAGTAACTCTAGCGTAGCAGTCGCGCTTAAGACCAGTAGATTAATGAGACGAGTTGTGTAATATAAAGTGCACGTTTATCTGGGTTGAACAAAACAATACGTCATGCTATATATTTACTCTACAAAAATCACCTCTATTGCTACGGAATACGAGCGGTCCAAAGGACAAACGTAATAATAGGTACATCTTAACCTCTGCCCTTAAATAATGATTCACTTACCGATCGAACTCACAGACGGAACACCGACAGCGATGCAAGTGAGTAAAACTATGTATTTATAAACCACTAGTTTTTACCCGCGGTTGCGCTCGTATTCCAAAGGACTTTTGCGACGCCTATATCCCTTCTAGATCCATGATATCTGTACCAAAATTTATTCAGTGGCTTAGGCGCGAAAACGTCCCAGGCAGACAAAATTACTTTCACATTTTTAATATTAGAATGGTCACCGTTGGACTGTCAAGTCAAAGGCCTCGAATTCGTATCCAAGGCATGCAGCTCTGACTATTTGAATTCATGTGCATTTTCACTCGCTTAAATGGGAAGGAAAACATTGTGAGGAAAGTCACACGCCTGAGAGATTTTCTCAAAGGTGTGTGAAATGTGCCAGCCCGCGCAGTAGGATAGCGTGGTAACTATAAGTCTAACTCTTCATTCTGAGAGAGACCCGTGCCCAGTGGGACATTATAGGAGTTTCTACTGACAATATTCACGAATGATCCCACTTGACTTTACAAATAATTTTTCATATTAAAATTTACCACTGCAAAAGCACAATTAGTTTGAGTGAACTGTATTAGTATTATATTATTAGTCTAGTGGCCGTAAGCGTGACAGTAACGCTAGAGGACCTAGGTTCGATTCCCAGGCCGAACAAAGTGTTATTGGGGATTTCTATGAAATCCTCGGAGTTTGTATTTGTGCCCGGTTAATAGGCTCGCCCTGTATTACGTGAGAACTAAATAGACCGCCTGTGAGTGTTTACACTACTGCATAACCTTTCGGGGAATACAGGCGTAATGGTATGTTCTGCATAAAACAATGTAAAGTTAGCTCCAGTATCGAGCCAAACAGATCATGAAGGAAACGACTCCCTGCTATCAGCCGGACGCGAGATAAAACCGATGTACTACACACATACTGCTTATTTATAGACGGTTTTATTGTATCCCTACTTTATTATTGAATTTACGCAGTTTAACTTTACCTAACAATTTAATATAGAAACAAGTTTTTGGGGATTTGTAGCGTTGTTGTATTATCTTGTTGTATTTTATTGGTCCTTCTGTCCGGTGTTTCGTTCTTTGGTATGTTTTTGGTCCTCAGGTATTTTATCTTGTAGTTTAGTGTTTTGGTCCCGTAATCTGTAATATGTCGTTCGTTTAATTACGATCAACTATTCTATGGATACCCCTACTTAATTACTATCAGTAATTTGTGACCGAAGGACCAAAAGCAAATTACAACCAAATGAGAGAGATCTGGATTGTTTCCAAGATTGTAATACGAGTCGGGAACTCGGCATAGAAAGCTGCGATGTTGACATGCAAATGCGAGGTGTTAGCGTAGGTACTTAGTATGTTACCTACTTATCACAAGCACAACATATTCACTACCAAAAATGTTTACTAGGTATCTCCTGCTTTGCCTTGCTTCGAATATCAAAGATAATTAAAGTCACCCGATTATAGTGGAATAATTTACGCATTTATAGAATTAAGCATCTCAATAACCGGTCTATATAACAACAAATACTTACTGGTACGAGTAATTCCCCAAGATTCTATAAAGATGAAAAATTAGATTATTCATAATTTATACCTGCATTGGAGTTGCCAAACCAATAAATTATTGAATGACTATGTCAATAGCTAGCCAATCTTTTAATATTTAGGTTATCAGGTCCACGAAAATATGCCATAGTCTGGTATACCACGAAAGCTTGGTGTTATCCAGAGACTATAAAGCATCAAATTATAACAAAATTATCATATAAAACGAATGACGACTCACGACTCTAAAGACCATTGCTTTCAAACGTAAAAGGACCAAGCTAATAAACCCATCTTTCATAAAGAATATTGCATAAACTTCTTAAAGGTCACGGCTTAGAGGTTTAATAAAAAATTTGATCCGTTTAAACAAAGCGATTCATATTCATGAATGACAATAATTCACGAGGAGGCCAAATAAATTAGATACTGGGAGTTTTTCACAGTGATCGTAGAAAGGAAGAACGGTGGAGAAGCTTCAATCATGAACAAAAAAAACAAATCGAAAATCAAAATTATATTGGAACTTTTGAAATGCCCTTCCTTTTTTCAAATAGTAATAAAAAAATATGAATACCTAGATATTATTTATTAGGTAGCAGCTCCTTAGCATTTCATAATCACATGGCAGTAACGTTATTACTACTATCAAATACCACCACATTACCTACATTAATATAGGTTGGCAGATCTGGTACCTACACCGTCACTCCTGAGAAGATTCATTACTGATGTATCTTTTCACGATCAATCTTTTCATTGTGATAATCAATATAACTAATTCCTATTGAAATTAAAAGTTTCCACCACTGTGAAGTGGGTACCTGCCAACCTACGCAGCACGCAAACACTATAACGTCACAAGACTCCACTTCACTTAAAATAGGTAGATGGGTACTGTAGAGATCGAAGCAAAGAGATGGTATCAATATAATATTCGGCCACATTTGATTAACAAACAATCAATTTCAAGAATATATTAATATCTATCTATCAATAGGTAGGTACATAATTTTCAATTTTCTAATATCCTGTTTTTAATTAGGTATTGTCTGAATTTATGTCTAGACCTTCACACGTTGTTCCGTTCCAACTGTTACTGTTTAAATTGTCATGATCAGCTAGTTAGCCATAAAAATTAAATAAAAAAAGAATCTTATACCAACTTTCTTGGGCAGTAGGTACCTAGTTATACTCGATTAATAACGCATCTACCGTTACGTAGATCTATGATTTGCACCCAAGAAAAAAGTTTCCAGCGGCGAATTTACTTGCATCTCACGTAGCTATTAGGGATGGAGGACAAATAAGACGTTTATTTAAACAGGGGTGCAGTGTAAGGGCGTAGTAAATTGTGCCAACCCTATTAAAGTGAAGAATAAAATTGCGCTCAGGTACTCGTTGCATGTTACCAGTTACTTTGAAGAAAGGTAAAAATAGCGTGAATTAATAAAATTCTGAAATACCGACTAGAAACATTCATAATATAACATACCATAACGCCTGTATTCCCCGAAGGGTTAGGCAGAGGCGTACTAATGTACACCCACATTTCGCCGGTATGTTTAGGTCCCATGTAATAGGGGCCGAGCCTATTGCCATTAACCGGGTACAAATCCAGACTCCGAGCTACTACTGAGATTTTCATAGAAAACCCCAATAACACTTTGCTCGACCTGGGGATCGAAGCCAGGACCTCTAGCGTAGCAGCCGCGCTTGGGACCACTAGACTAATGAGGCAATCTTGTTTTTATTTTGCATTATAATATTTTTGATTTATGTAAGTAACATCTACCTACATAGATCAATACAGACAAAAATAATTATAGACAACAGTGATGAAATTTCACTGACAACGGAGCGCTGGGCTTTTCTGAGCATAGTTTTTACAACGAAAGAAAGAAGATTACTATATCCGACTGTTAAATAATACTGAAGCCCATACCGGCAATACCTCATAGTTGAATTAAATATTTACTTAGATAACAACATCCATGAGTTCTTGAAAAAGAAATGTTACATTCAAACTAACTAATTAAATGTAAAGTAACCGCCGCAGCATCAAGTCATGGTTACCATGTTCTTACAATATCATTGAAGTAACAGGATACCAAATTTCAAATCGATCAGAGGGCCAAGTGCGAGTTTCATTTCACCGACTAGATTTTTTTTTTTTAATAACGTTGCCCCACACTAGGATTTTCTCCTGTATCGTGGATGCGTTTACAAACACAAATTCTCACATACACAAACGCCCAGACCCGGAACAACTACCTGTAGATCATACAAATATTTGCTCCGTGTGGGGATCGAACCCACAACACGTGACGCAGAAGCCGATCGCTCAGCCACTACGCCAAACGTGTCGTCGAAAACGACGTTCTGTAGCCTTAGCACGAACAACTTGCGAAAAAGTATTCGTATCGTCATGGAGACCAATTTGTATGAGATTTGGACCAGCGCCTCTATCGTGCGCATGCGTATCGATACGAATACTTTTTCGCAAGTTGTTCGTGCTAAGGCTACTGTAGCCTTAGCACGAACAACTTGCGAAAAAGTATTCGTATCGTCACGATAGAGGCGCTGGTCCATATCTCATACAAATTGGTCTCCATGACGATACGAATACTTTTTCGCAAGTTGTTCGTGCTAAGGCTACTGAACAGTAGCCTTAGCATCGTCCTGGAGACCAATTTGTATGAGATATGGACCAGCGCCTCTATCGTGACGATACGAATACTTTTTCGCAAGTTGTTCGTGCTAAGGCTACTGATTGGCGATTTCCGTGACCTTCACCACTCTCCACCAATCAGAGAGCCAAACGCAGTCGATGCGTAAAGTCGAGTCGGTGAAATGAAACTCACACTAGGCCCTCAACCTCTGGAAGTTGCTCACATCCCTTCATGAACCAGAAAAGAGCTGATAATCACCAAACGGCTGGCCAGTTTTCTAAAGTCATAGCTAAGGCTACTCGCGATCAAGTCACCTCCATCGGAGTCGAGTGGGACTCGCGTACGAAGGGTTCCGTACCATTGGGACACATATGGGAGCCCTTTTAATAATTTATTTTATTCTGTTTTTAGTAGAGGTCGCCCAAGAAGGACATACGCCGATCTGATTGGCGAAATCCTTCAAAAAGGTCAGGTGCGTAGCACTCGCAACCGGCGTGTATGTATGAGAAGATGTATGAATGTGGAAGAAGCAAAAGAAGTATGCAAGAATCGTAGCAAGTGGCAGTCTATAGTTTCTGCCTACCCCTGTGGGAGAAAGGCATGAGTGTATGTATGTATGTATGTATGTTTTTAGTATTTGTTGTTATAGCGGCAACAGAAATACCTACATCATCTGTGAAAATTTCAACTGTCTAACTATCACGGTTCATGAGATACAGCCTGGTGACAGACGGACAGATAGACAGACGAACGGACAGCGGAGTCTTAGTAATGGAGTCCCGTTTTACCCTTTGGGTACGGACACCTAAAAACTGAATCAAAATCGGTCCATTCGTTTGGACACTACGATGCAACACAGATACCTACACACGTTGAATTTGTAATAGTCCTCTTTTTGCGTCGAGGTTAAAATTGAACTAGATTCATTAATCGTCAAAAGTTTATCGAAACTACTTATATATTTTCTCACGGAACATTACCGAAGGGTCGTTTATGAGAGGTAGGCAAGTACCTCCTTCCAGTGCCTACAGGACTTGTGAGTGAGGAGTTATCAGTGTCTTCCGCATGGTCGGCTATGAGACATTGCTCGCGAGCCCCTGTGTCCAATCGACGACAATTTGTTACATTATTCTACTTCAATTCCTTTTTACATTTCCACTTATAGGTACTTTTGTTAGAGATAAAGAGAATCCGTTATAGGTGGGTTAGTTTTAAGACTTGGATTTTGTAACTTTTAGTTGATATTATACCCGTGTTATTTTATTTGCCACAACTAGCAAAGTGATCAAATTTTTAAATTGTAGATAGCAATAAATAAACGTGCAACATATTGCTTAATAATTTCCACAGGCGCTTACAAGTACACTACCTACTTTTTGCAGAATAAAAATTCTATTCTTCTATTATTATTAAAGAATTATAAATAAATGACTAAACATTGACGCATCTAAGACAATATTACCTAATTTCTCCGTAATGGGTTAGAATATATACGTAGTACGTACCAACCTATCTCTAAGTAGGTAGGCAGGTAGTCTGTGGATAGAATACAGTTCGACACTGCTATAATATTCTGATAGGCATTTGACCATGAATACTTTAAAGGATCCGAAACGTAGGGAATCAAATAATATCAATACAACGCGATAAAATCCGAAAAAAATAGTTTTATTTCAATGTCTAATATTCTTTATTTTACTCATTGGTTAAATCAGTATGTTAGCCATTTACTTTATCATTCATTAAGTATCCGTAAGTATATTTTACTGTGAATAAGCTTTATTTTGTTATATTTTTAATATCTACAAGTCTAGTACATATTTACATGTAATAATTTTTAATGTATAGTGCGTCCTCCTATTGCAACTCCGCGCGCCTCTCGTACGCGTAGGTTGCCAGCTCGCTTCCTGTCATAAACTGTGACGGAACGGCAACGTTGCTCGCATAACCGCTCGCGCACTGTTGCCACAGTCGTGAGTCACGTACGCACCACCGCGAACGACGCACGCGCGCCGTATCTCTATTGCGCTCTCGCGCCCCGCGTGTCGTCTCTAATTGTCGCGTTAAGTTCTATGCCTTATTATTATTGTTCACTATTGTTTTGTTTTTATGCCAATTATATACACATACCGTTTTCTACTCAGTGATTCTCATTTGGCAAAAACCCCTCCCTACATCTGGCGCTCAACGTACGGCCGTGTCCCTTTGTTACCGGTTTTACATCGAGAACTTTCGTGTATCATACAAGACTGTTATTGTGTAAGACTCAAAATAGTGTTTTAGTGCTAAAAACAGTGACTTTCGCGGGTTTTCTTCGCGGCCGTGGCGTTATATACCTACCACGCCGCGCCCCCCGTGCAGTTTTGTTTCGTTTTTACGCACAGTGAACAATAATTCTAGAACTTTTGTGTAAATAGTGACTGTACATATAGTGGATTTAGTGTTAAGAACTAGATATTTCACGTTTTTAGTCGTTCTAGTGCTTATTTATGTCCTAGAATAGTCGTGTACCTAGTTACAATCCACCGGCCATATTGTTATGGAACATTCGAACATTCTAGACTTCTAGTGCTTAGTGTTTACCTATATACCTACTTGGTTACGAACTTGATTTTACACGTTTTAATTCTAGTTTAAGTTACCTAGGATAGTCGTGCTGCAAGTCGTAACCCAAAACGTTAGTGTACATATGTGTGTAGTAACGCTTCGTGTGATTTTCGGATTAGTACCTATCTACATAGAACTTTGTTTATTTTAATTTAGTTTAGTGTCTTATGGATAGAGACCTAAAAGTGTTTAGTTATATAGTGTATAAATATAGGTTTAACACATTAGCGTAGGAAGTGTTAACGTAAGTAAACGAACGATACGTACCTACTTATGCATTGTGTACCTACGAACAGTTGTCGGACTGTAGCGACGATCTAGGTTACCTAGGTAGACTACCTATTGTTGTGTCGGAACGTGGTGTATCGTGCATATTATAGACATGGTGCTAACACGGTCGCGTACCAATAGTGCGTCACGTGCTACACAGCAGCCCGAGATGTACTCGTCGGCTGGTGAGCAGTTTGACGGCGGTATGCCGTCGACTTCAGATGGTGGATTCGTTGACGTGCGATCGTCGACGCCGCCGCTGGCTGGACGACCGTCGTCCGCCCGCGCCTCAGCCCCATCTCCACCACCACTGTACGGGCGTGAGTTGCCTGTGTACTCGCAGATGCCACAGCACGGGCAGGCTCCGCCCGTCGTCGCACCGCAGCCACCAGTGTCCGCCGCACCCATTGTGATGACTGACCAACAACTGGTATTCTTATTACAAGCCTTACGGTCGCAGCCGCTTACACAGGGCGCGCCGCAACCACCGCCGACGACTGTAAGTACAAACCTATCTAATTGTACGGCGAGATTTAATGGTGCTGGCGATGTACTAGCGTTCATAGACGCTGTTCAAATTTATAAAGATTGTGTTGACGTTCACGATGATATCGCCTTGAGAGGGCTGCCGATGCTGCTCACAGATTTTGCCGCTACCTGGTGGCAAGGTGTCAAACACTCCGTGACGAGTTGGCAGGAAGCCATTCATCTTCTTCGGCAAACTTTCGGCCCGCGTCTCCCACCTCACAGAATATATAGAGAGATTTTCAGTCGGGAGCAAGGTGAAGAACGTACTGACGTCTTCGTGTGCCGTATAAGAGCCATAATCGCCCAGCTGCCGCCGCACACTCTACCTGAAAACCCAGTGCAGCTTGATATGGTCTATGGCCTACTCCATAGAAGGATACGCGAGAGGGTAGCAAGGAGTGCCTTCACTTCGTTCGCCGAGCTGCTCCAGCAGGCTCGAGTGGTGGAGGATGTGCTCGAAGAAGTATGCGCTGCTGCACCTGCAAAGAGCCATACGCCGACATGTGTTGCCCCGTCGCCGCCGCTGATCGCTGGTCCTGCTTCGTCATCTTCTGTTGCTGGTCCTGCGGTGCAAAATAATGTTAAAACCCCGCAAGGGAAGACCAGACCAAAGTGCTCTTTTTGTAAGATGTTCGGACACATCAAAGATGACTGCCGCAAATTATTAAACAAAAATAAAATCACGTCGGAACCGGTTAAGAGCGAACCAGTTGCTGCACAAGCGGAGCAGCGCCCGTCCGTCACCTGCTTCGGATGTGGTGCGCCCGGTGTGATCCGGTCGAACTGCGCAGGATGTAAAGGAAAACGCTCTGCGCCGCCGCCAACGACGTCCTCTTTCCAATCAGTGTCCGCGTGTGACACAGTGTTGGACCCGCGAGTGCGTCCGATATTAAGCGTAGAAGTGTTTGGTTTAGTAGGAACCGCGTTGTTAGACACGGGAGCGAAACAGTCTGTCGCTAGTGAAAGTTTAACGAAGGTGTTACGGGCTAACGGCCAAGTGTTTAAAAATGTAGAAACCGAGTTAAAATTCGCGGATGGCTCCCAACGTGTTCAGTTAATTGAAACAGCCTTAGTTGATGTAAAGGTGCACGGAGTTGCAATATCAACACTCTTCATGGTCTTGCCCGGCGCTACCGAGTCATTGTTAGGTATGAATTTTATACGGGACGCTGGCATGATACTTGACTTCGATAGAAATCAATACTCCTTACGTTCTACAGGGCTTTACAATATTCAATATGAACGCGAGGACCGCATTGCGGTAAGTTCTTCGATTGGCCTACGCGAGTGCGAGGGTGTTCTCCTGCAACCAGCTGACAGGGAAAAGTTGGCTGAGATCCTGGAGCAAAACTCGGATATCTTCAGTGCAGGGGGAGGGCCTACGCCCTCTGCCTTGCACAGGATTGATACGGGGAACGCCACGCCTATCTCTACACCGCCTTACCGGGTGAACCCCGCTAAGAAGGAGATAATAAAGGCGGAAATTGATAAAATGCTGGAATTAGAAGTAATAGAAGAAGCTGAGTCTGAGTGGCGAGTCGAACATCAGCAGGACGTCCGTAAGGATGCCGTGGACAAGAACCGTCGTCCTGGACCCAATTATCAGGAGGGTGACCTCGTACTCGTGGAAAGTCATCGCCTTAGTCAAGCCTCAAAAGGATTTACGAGCAAGTTTGCCCCGAGACGCGAAGGTCCTTATAGGATTAATAAAATTGTTTCCCCAACCACTTACGAAGTCGTCGACAAAGATAATGTCCCTCGAGGCAAGTATCATGCCAGTCTTTTAACACCATACGTTGGCGACTCGGGTGTTGTCATCCATAATAGGAGAAAAGGGAGACGCCGGAAATTATCAGATCCCAAGCCAGCTCCAGAGCCTTCTGCTGACTTGGAGGGGGAGGATATAGTGCGTCCTCCTATTGCAACTCCGCGCGCCTCTCGTACGCGTAGGTTGCCAGCTCGCTTCCTGTCATAAACTGTGACGGAACGGCAACGTTGCTCGCATAACCGCTCGCGCACTGTTGCCACAGTCGTGAGTCACGTACGCACCACCGCGAACGACGCACGCGCGCCGTATCTCTATTGCGCTCTCGCGCCCCGCGTGTCGTCTCTAATTGTCGCGTTAAGTTCTATGCCTTATTATTATTGTTCACTATTGTTTTGTTTTTATGCCAATTATATACACATACCGTTTTCTACTCAGTGATTCTCATTTGGCAAAAACCCCTCCCTACAAATGTTCGTTTTCAATGGGTAGATATATATTGCAATAACATTTAGATAAAGTGAACAGATATAAATAAAATTAAGCTCAAAAGTTGCCTCATGATACTGCCAATACTGCTTATGTATTTATTTCCAATTTCTCTGAAGGATTAAGGATGTTATAAGAAAAGTGAAGTTGTACACACAGTTGTAGTCGGATATAAACTAGGTAGATACCCTAAACGTTGACCAGGCTCATAATCTACGTATACACCAGATTTCATAGAAATCCCTCAAGTAGATCTTGAGTTATAAACGAACAAACAGAAATACATTGATAACTAAATTACCCATATTATTATCGCTTATTTAGTCTTCTCCACCTATTTTTTCCCAATTATCTTGAAATTACAGACACGACTTTTCTACAGATACTTTCATATATACCTATCAGGAATAAAAAAAACTTTTGTTGCCTGGTTGACATAAGGCGCCTATGTATGTTATATGTTACTATCGTACCTACGTACCTACTATCATAATTCTGATTTCAGCAACGCCCGTAATGCCCCCGGGTGCCAAGACAATACATTTTTCAGTGTGTCTTTATTACGAGACTTCTTAGATTAATTATTTATCACCATTTATGGACTGTATGAATGCAGTTAAAAATTTCATTATTATGATGATGTCAAATAATAATTATTACAAATGACAAATTATATTTTTGGTTTGTTACAAAAATAATCAAAATTTGTAAGATTGAAGTACTTGTGTCCATGGTCGCAATGATAATTAAATAAAAAGTATGTCAATTGTCAATTCACTGACTGCTGCCAATGTCACAGTGATACCCCAAATTCTCGCGTTCCGTTCTTTTACAAATTGCATGATTCTTATGCATAAAAACGAAACAACCGATCTCAAACACACAAGGTGTGAAAGCGATAGATACACCAAATGACGATAATCATTCCTATGTAATGGAACGTGACATCTCTAACGTTATTGATGCTGTTTTGCAGTAAATTTTTTATTATTTATTTATTGAAAATTATTCGTCATGGCGTCTACTTCTAAAGATGTTCCTACGACCATCGTCGAGGATAATCCACCAGATGATTTGGAACCCGGTGCATGTCATGATAGTATACTAAATCCTACTGATTCTTTCGAAGAGTTTGCTTCAGAGATGAGCTCCAGTCTTCAAGACCGGAGTATATCTTTGGCTACTAAAAATAGTACTATTAGTGAGATTCAAAGTGAAATTGGTGAAAATTCTAAAGAGAATGTCCAATTAAAAGCCACAAAATCCAGTGATGATTTGCAAACTAAAGATGTAAGTTTTTTTGTTTTTCATTCATATCAAATGTCAGTGATTAGACAATAGATTATAAGAGTCTACCTACAAGAGTATTCAACCACCTACGAATATATAGACGGAATATAGATTTGAATTTGAGTTAGTAATTAATTTTAAGCATAAAGTCTGCATTCATAAGTCACAAAACTATAAAATTAAAAGGGTTATCATGTATTTAATTACTAAATCAAGTGGCATGACTGTATAACATTGCTGTTGAGGTCTATAAAGATCTAAATAAATTGTTATTGGTCAGTATTTCTTGGCAGTTTACTCCATTATATGTCTGGGCCTTTGAAAACTATCAATTTTCAATTTTTTTTCTTTAATTTGTTGCTTGGTAAGTTAATCAATTAATAACCAACCAACTTTTGATAAAATGTCCATTAGTCAAGATAATATTAGACATTGAACCTACTTTGTATGGATTGATAAAATATGAATATTATATTGGCCTGGCCTGGCCATTGTTGCGAGCTTACTTTTTTTTAATTTGTAATAGGCTTACACTTGACCACCAGTTCACCAGTTCTACTGGGATCAATCACAGCCCACACCACTAATAAGCTACTTAATTGCTGATATCTGTTGCTAATAGGTATTAGCAATTACTTGCCACCTTCTTTATACCTCCTCATTATTATTATTTCAAGTTTTTTTTTTGTTTTACAGAGTTTTGTGTATTAGATAGCACGAATTGTTGCTATGTGTACAATACAATAGTAATAATAGTACAATTTTTTTTATATTATTATGTTGGAAATTATAATGTCTGTACTGAGATATTTCAGACAAAAAATATGTGAGGAGTCTTAGGAGCAATAGAAGTCAAAACAATCATCTTTACATTTTTTTGGTTGTCTGTATGTCTGTATGTTTGTATGTACACATCAAAAGTACTGCATGAATTTTGAAGTGATTTTCACAGTTATGGAGGAGTTGTTGAGTGTTGTTCTGGAGGACTAACTATTGTTTGTAAAACTATTTCGAAAGATCTACTTATAGAAATAACATAGTAAACCATACCATCACACCTGTATTCCCTGAAAGATTAGGCAGAGCCGTACTAATGTGCATCCACAATTCACCGGTAGGTATGTTTAGGTTTCATGTAATAGGGGGTGAGCCTATTGCCATTAACCAGGCACAAATCCTAAACTCAGCTGCTACTGAGAATTTATAAAAAAACCCAATAACACTTTGCTCGAGAATCAAACTCAGGACCTCTAGCATAGCAGTTGTGCTCAGGACCACGAGGCTAATGAGGCAGTTGGTTACAGTAATAAACATATTAAATCTCGTGCATTTCATCTTGATACACCGCCTAGAAGCGTAGATAAAGTACGAGTACTATATTATCTGTGGTTATAGTAAGTTAATGCTTTCAAGATGTGAGTGAAACCACTAGCAATGTGGTTTCACAAGTAAGATTTAAAATAGTACTGTTAAAATATCCATACAGAGAAGGTTTTTTGTCAATTGGATTAATTTTATTTTAGCTGTTTTCATGTTTTTTTTTTTTTTTTTTTGTAGGAATCAATATCAGCATCAACAAGCAATTCAAACTTGACGGAACAAAATGGTGATGAGACTGACACTGACAAGGATGACTACCTGCAATCTCCGGAGCTGGTGAACAAAGAGAAACATGTGTTTATACTCAGTTCTGCCGGCAAACCTATTTACTCTAGGCAAGTACTTCTTTCTTTTTGTGATTTTTTTTGCATTTTCCATGCTAAGATTATTAAGTTATTTTTTAGTAAAGGAAAAAATTCAATCGTGGGCAGGATTCGAACCTGCGTCTTCTGGTTCAAATCACAAAAAGATAGTTAAAAGGTAAGGTGGCATCGTACGACACTGAACTAACTGTAAAGTAAGTCGTGTCGGTTGAGAAGTAAAGTAACTTGCCTCTCATAGATGTCACCAACGTCACCTTATGACGTAAATTCAGAATGTGAAGGAAAATTTTCAATCATGCGGGTAGGGTTCGCGGTGGCTTAGAGGTCAGAGCGTCTGGTATATCAAACCAGAAGACGCAGGTTCGAATCCTGCCCACGATTGAATTTTTTCCTTTACTAAAAAATAAGTACTTCTTTTTCAAGCTTTTGCTCTCCAACAATATCAATGTATATACAGGGTCAAGACAGTAGCCAGGAATTAATTTGTGAGGCGGAAGGTTTGTTCTGGACCTGAGACAATATTTTATGTTCAACTTTTAACATTTTGGGTTCTGTCTATGGTCATGGACATGGTGGTAACATAGTCACCTGCATGTGGACTTTTTACTTTTTTATAGGAATGAATATTTATTGTTCACCAATAAGGTAGGTATGGGTTTCATTGGTAAAGTTAGGTACAGGTCTAGAGTACTAAATCCACACCATGTAATGTCAAGCAAAAATTATTTACAATGTATGTAATGTGTGGACATTGAAGAACTGGGATTTTTGGCAAAAGTAACACTAATTGGAAAAAAATCCCAATTCTTAAACCAAAATTCTTGAATTCAAACTACAATCAGCTCCCGATGATTTTATAAGTCCCATTGACACTGCTCAACCAACTAAATAAAACCAGGACCTCACACTCAAAAATCGAGTTACCACTAGACTATTTAAGATGACTAGACTGATGCATGTGCACTGTCAGCTGGGATTAGTCTACTCAAAGCTCCAAAAATAAATATTGATTATCATAATTTTTTAGATAGCCTCTTATACATTTCCTTTTGAGTTATTTTAGTAAAGGAAAAATTCAATCGCGGGCAGGATTCGAACCTGCGTCTCCTGGTTGGATACACGAGACGCTCTGACCTCTAAGCCACCGCGAAACCCACCTACCTGATTGAAATTTTGCCTTCACATTCTGAATTTACGTCATAAGGTGACGTTGGCGACATCAATGAAAAGCAAATTACCTTGCTTCTCAATCGGCACGACTTACTTTACAGTTAGTTCAATGTCGTACGATGCCACCTTACCTTTTAACTATCTTTTTTTTTAATTTTCCATGCTAAGATTATAAAACTATTTTAGTAAAGGAAAAATTCAATCGCGGGCAGGATTCGAACCTGCGTCTCCTGGTTGGATACACCAGACGCTCTGACCTCAAAGCCATAAAAATACATACTTTATACATATACTTTACCATACATTCCAGATATGGCAATGAAGATAAGCTAGCTGGTCTTTGCGGAGTCATTCAAGCACTAGTGAGTGTTGTCGAGGAACAGAACCAGGATATATTGAGATCTATCACCACAAAGGACTGCAAGGCAGTGTTCCTGGTCAAGGGACCTTTGATACTGGTTGCGGTGTCCAAATCAAATGAGAGTGAAACACAGCTTGTTTTACAGTTAACGTAAGTTATAAGAACAGTGTATTATACTAAACTTTAAAATATTGGTGAAGTAAAACATTTTATTTTAAGTTTTTTTTTGACGACACGTTTGGCGTAGCGGCTGAGCGATCGGCTTCTGCGCAACGTGTTGTGGGTTCGATCCCCACACGGAGCAAATATTTGTATGATCTGCAGGTAGTTGTTCCGGGTCTGGGTGTTTGTGTTTGTGAGAATTTGTGTTTGTAAACGCACCCACGATACAGGAGAAAATCCTAGTGTAGTTTGCTCGACTTGGGGATCGAACCCAGGACCTCTCAGCGTAGCAGTCGCGCTTGGGACCATCTAGAGTAATGAGGCAGTCAGAGTTTAACAGATATAATTTTGTCAATTTTCGTTTGCTTGACTGGTTGGTAGACATAGCCAACCTGCGTTTAGCTCGGGCAGGAATCGGCAAACCGCGGCTCTTTGAAAGGTTAGTTGCGGCTCTTCAAAAATTTTTTTAACAGTGGGTATGTAATGTTTTTGACTGTAATTGACTTGTAATAAAGAGTTGTTCATATTGTTAATTGTCGTTTTTTTGTCCTATTAAAATTTAGTGAAGAGCTTCCGAAAAATCTATATTTTTCCGGCATCTAACTCATTGTCTAAAAAGTTCGCCGACCCCTGCGCTAGGGCCCTACTAGGCTGGACACTACTGTGCCTCACATAAAGCTAAAATCACATCTGGCTGCTTAATAAATTTTCGTAGTGAACATTGTATTGGTAAATATCACTGTTGACTTCTTGTAGACCAGAATTGGTCTCAGCTTGGCACACTCACAAATAGTGTGGCTTCAGCATTAGGCTTAGGCTTAGATTTTTCTTTACTGTTAAAGCAAGTGATAATTGATTTTAATACACACGTGGTTTTGAAAATTCTAAGGGGCATCCTTAATATCATATTTCTAGTCTTTTCCAGCTAGGGTTGCCATCCTTTCGGGTTTTCTCGGATTTGACCTATTTTAGTTAGTTAGGTAGTTAGTTAGGTTTTAGTCTAAGTAGGGTTTCATTTATATTTCTTTTAACAGTTTTCCCTCGAAAATCTTCAGAGATCAAGCATAGCCTACCTTGCTTACAAACTTTATACATGTTTTTCCTTAACCAACCCCTATTGTGTTGCAGGTACGCGTTCAATCAAATAGTATCAGTACTTACATTAACGCAACTAAACAGGATATTCGAACAAAGAAGAAATTATGACTTACGAAGATTGTTATCAGGGGCAGAGCGACTTATTGATCACTTACTTATATTTATGGAGAAGGATCCCGCGTTTTTGTTGGGTATGTTGTGATGAAATAGTTTATGACCACATATCACATTGTATATAATATCAAGCTTAATTCACTGTTATTCACTTTTACCCCATGTGGGGACGGGTTAGAATACTGTTCCTCACTGCCTTTCAGATAGGCATCCCGTAAGAGGCGTATATTTCCACGCCTCTGAGTTGCTAGGTGGAGTAGGAGTGGTAGGTCTGACTGGCTGGCGACCACCCTTACGTCAGAGTTTGTCGTAAAGCACCTTAGTGAGTTTTTCGACTTTTGCACGTAAGAGCCACTTCCCTTCGGTTGCTACGGCTCTGGCAATTTGCAGTCCGTAGGGACTCTTAAAGATCGGCAACGCACCAGCAACTCCCCTGGTGTTGCAGATGTCCATGGGCGACGATGACTACTTACCACCAGGTGGCTCGTCAGCTCGTTTGCCGACTTAATCCAAAAAAACAACAGTCTATTGGTCTGCTAGGAAGTGATAAAATAAATAAAAGATAAAATAAATCTTAAAGAAAACAGCAAACATAAATATCTGTCATTTGCCATCTACTCCATAAGACAAGTTTGATGTTAGTAATTTAGAACACAGAGCGAAACTATATTGCATTTCGAAAAAAAAATTAAGTCTGAAAAATATATAGTCAAAATGATTATATATTTATTTTTGAACCGAAAATTGTTATTTTGTTTTGTTGTTCAGCTCTATTTATGGTACCAATATTTTTTTAATAGTCCATAATAAACAGCTAATCTATTCTAGAAAGGTCTTCTCTACGTTAATTTAATTATAGGTCCACACATCGTCCTTAAATTGTACCTACCTAATTTCAGGTGCCGTCCGCTGCCTTCCTCTCCCAGAGAAAGCTCGCGAGAACATAACGAATGCTATCCAAACAACGTGCAACAAGATTCGCGACCTTGTCTTCGCTATCATGTTGGCGGGAAATCAACTTATAACCCTAGTTAGGATGAAGAAATACACCCTACATCCGTCTGACATACATCTTCTGTTCAATTTGGTACGGAGCTCTGAATCGTTCAAGACAGCTGAAAGTTGGACACCGATTTGTTTACCGAAGTTCGATTCTACGTGAGTATTTTTTATATCAATTACGGATTAATATCTGTCTGGCCTTATTAGTGTTATGGTCCTAAGCGCGACTCTTACGATAGAGGACCTTTGTGTTCAATTCCCAGGTTGAACAATGTGTTATTGTGTTTTTCAATAAAATTCTCAGTAGCAGCTCGGAGTTCAAAGTCAAAATGTTTTATTTCAATTAGACCACTAAATAGGTACTTTTGAAAAGTAAAAACTAGTTGCAGTTCGGATTTGTGCCCAGTTAATGGCTATAAGCTCACCCCTATTATACCGATCTAAACATACCGGCGAACTGACATTACTATACTACACCTCTGCCATTCGGAAATACAGGCGTGATGGTATGTTAAAATTAATAAGTTTTTGATGACTTGAAATCTGTTGGCTACACAATTGCTGTAAGAAATTGCCAGAATATCACCCCATTGATAAACCAAGTAGGTAAGCGCGTATGTTTGGTCTTAAACAATTAAAATCAATTAATCAAATGAATTTAATTGTTTAAAAAAATAATTTATTGAAATTTATTTGATTAATGCTCAACAAAAGGAAGCATAATAGACAAACCTATTTGTTGAAAAGATGCAAAATAACACGTTTTACAATTCTTTTTCAGAGGATTTCTCCACGGCCACGTCTCCTACATCTCAGAAGATTGTCAAGCATGCTTACTTCTCCTCACAGTCCAACGAGACGCATTCTTTCCCCTCTCCCAAGCGAAGCACACCATAGCCGAAAAATTACGCCGATCGAATTGCCTCGTCGCAATTAACGACGCCCTGCACAGAAATGAAGAATTACCGACAACGAATCCCTTAAAACATATAGGAATACCCGAAATACGGCATTTTATGTACAAATGTAAATCAACAGCGCAACTTTTTACCTCGGATCCCATAAGTTTGGATAAGCTACAAGATTATAGGATGAGACACAAAGTCGGGGGAGACATAACGGTGAAGAAAATTGAGACTCTGGCCGATATAGATTATGTGAGAAATTATAGGCAGTTTTGCAATTCAATACATTGCACTTCTACGCCAGCAAAGCTGATTTTCAGGTCGAATTCTAATGACACTATATTGGCTTGGGTAAGGATTTTTCTTTATTTATAAAGTTTTCAAACCCTCAGTCCATCAGAAGGGCTCGTAGCTAAGTAATAAATAAGCCGGTCAGAGTGTGGATGAGTGACCATTCCAACACCTCCGTGTCTCAGAAAGCACGTTAAGCTTTCGGTTCCGGTTATCGTATTCTACCTATAACAATCCTTAAAGCCCAAAAATTCTGACAACCAGTCTACCCTCTGGATAATGGTTCAGAGTGTGTGTGAAAATGTCTGTTTGTAAAGATACCTCCGATATAGGAGAAATTCCTAGTATGGGGATTGTTTTTTTGTATAGAAAGGAAATAGATAAGTCCTGTCAATATATACCTTCAAATGAACTAATAAAATTAATAAATTACAGGTGACAAATGGCTTCGAACTATACGTAACTTTCGATCCTCTAATGGAGAAAGACCAAGCAATCAAAGCAGTAGACCGTCTACTAAAATGGATTAAGAGAGAAGAACAACGGATCTTCATAATGCATGCGCCGACCTTCTAGCCAAAGTTCACCGTGCCGTCATTGAGTGGCATGATTAAAAACTCTTTGAATCGCAACTCTAGTGCCGAGGAGTGTCTATGATTTATGAAACTCAACATTTTTAAATACAGGGGTATTTTTAAATTTAGAACACGTGCAGCATTGAAATACATTCTCCCGAAAGTGCCGCACGCGTTGTGAAATTAATGTTTCGCTGTAGTTAAATCAGCTCAGGGTTGACAGGGTGACATAAAAGGATGGCACCTAATTATGGTATGAACGTAGGTATAACGCGCGCCAATAAAGAAAAGTTTTATGAATTAGCTGTCAATCTCGTGTATAGATGGGTTTCCGCCCAGGCATTTTGGGCGAAAAAAATAAATGCCCTGGCATAAACCCATCTATATAGATGGGTTTCCGCCCAGGCATTTTGGCCGAAAAAAATAAATGCCCTGGCATAAACCCATCTATATAGATGGGTTTCCGCCCAGGCATTTTGGGCGAAAAAAATAAATGCCCTGGCATAAACCCATCTCTAATCTCGTGCCGTTTCTCTCGTACTGTAAACAGAACAGTACTATGCGAGAGAGAGATGGCATGAGATCTGGAGATTTTGCATAAAAACTTACGATATTCAAAATTTCGTTAAGGCTAACGCACTTGAATTGTTTGTATTCTCTTGGACCATTGCTTCCCCTTAATACAAGAAAAACTTGTATTTTTACAACCCCTAGTTCCGAATAGTCTAAATTAGAATATTGTAGTAACATGAACAATAAAATAACGTATTATTTATGAATTTAGTGATAACAAATTGTATAATGATATCAAAATTGTATTTTAAAATAAAATAAAAGTAATATGTAGGGACTCATACACAATGTCCTACCAAACGTTTATTGAAGTCCACTGCTGGATGGCATCTGAACTGTGAGCTGCAACTGAGAATTTAATAGAACTGCAAAAATCGAACCTGGGCTCATTTTCAATAATATTTCGTGACACCCAAGTGTGTGCATTCATAATATAATATATTAGTATTATAAATTTAAATAACTGAGTGTGTCTTAAATTTTCACGCCTAAACTCGTGAAGATTTCGATAGTTTGGCAAGCAGATAGATTGCATCCCAAGTAAGGACATAAGAACATATATTTTCTAAAAGACTAGATATTTACTAGTCCATTTGGCATACAAGTGAAACCGCAGATAACAGCTTATAACATAACATACCATCACGCCTGTATTCCCCGAAGGGTTAGGCAGAGGTGTACTTAATGTACACCCACAGTTCGCCGGTATGTTTAGGTCCCATGTTATAGGGGGCGAGCCTATAGCCATAAACGGGCACAAATCCAGACTCCGAGCTGCTAATGAGAATTTCATAGAAAAACCCAATGACACTTTGCTCGACCTGAGGATCGAACCCAGGACCTCTAGTGTAGCAGTCGCACTTGGGACCACTAGACTAATGAGGCAGTCAAGTAACAGCTTATAGTGTATAAAATAAGCCACAGCCCTTCAGTACCATTCTTTGAAGATAATTTACTTCTCCATTTCTATTCTGCCAAGGTTGGGCATTCTAATCAATTAATTTTTAATCAATTGAAATTGGATTAAGTTTAATTGAAATTTAATTAATTTTAAGTAATTAAAATTAAATTCATTTTAATTAAAATTAAATTCATTTTAATTAAAATTAAATTCATTTTAATTGAAATTAAATTCATTTTGGGTGCAGTTAAATTAATTTTGTATCCGAAATTGATTGAAATGTTAATTGTTTAGTGCCCAATACTGTATTCTACTATGGTACGGACCATTGTGTACTAGTCTTAAAGAAAATATATAGAAGTGCAATTAATATGCATTTCAGTCCTAAAAAGATTTAGGTAGATAGATTAAATGAAATTGTGGGTGATTATGATTGTGTACATAACTGTGTAGATAGTCAAAATAATATTATCATATACCTATTTAGAATTTATTCTTCATAAACTATGAATACAGTAGCTACCTTAAAGCGAACTATATCTTCCTAGAAAGTTCAATAACAATGAGTTATACATAAACAGTGATCCCAATTGTCTAGGCATTAAGGATTAAGTTTGAAGGGCTCATGTAGATGAGAAATCGGCACCTACATTTAGGCCATTAAATAAAAGATATTTAGAATCTTGATCATAAAAAGCTGCTAAACATCCTCTTTCAAGACAATTTTGATAAAGAAAATTGAGTCATTTTTGGTCTTGTTCAACGAAAATGTCTGTGGACCTTGCTTTTTTTACAGTGCAGATAGCCTGGGAAGGAGGCAATGTGTTAGTATGGACTAAAAACCGAACTTGCCTTACCTTGCACTTTCGTCATGCATGACCTTGGATTCGTGCAGTTTGCTGCAACCAGTTAGCTTACCCCTTGCTTTTCACTATCACCTGCTTTCGCAGTTATTAAATGACGTCGTAAGGCTCATGTTCAGATAATATTCTCGCCAATATTAAAGAACTGGTGTATATAATAAAGAAAAAAGAATTATAATTGTAAATGAATTGTTTATGTACTGTATACAGAAAATTATTTTTATGAGATTGTTATCATGGCAGAACATTTTTGTTAAATATACATGTCAATTCATGGATTATGTATTTTATTTCAATAAGTGATTGGTACATCTTCAATTAATTAGATTGTTATTCTGATATAACTGTCACCATACAATTAGTAACACTAATGTAAGTTACAGAATACTGTAACATAAATAACAGCAATCTCAGTTCCTAAAAAACCTTGAATCATTTAGAAATAAAAACCATTATTAAACTAAACACATTTAATCTTATCAGTATCTCCCTCTATCTCTCCTCCTATCCACATCATGTCTATCTCTCCTATCCTTGTCCCGCTCCCTCTCTCTTTGTTCCCTAGACCGTTCTTTCTCCCTATCTTTCTCACGTTCCTTCTCCCTTTCTCGTTCACGTTCCCTCTCTCTTCTACGGTCACGGTCTCTGCTTCGTGACCTCTCTCGTTTACGGTCCTTATCACGTCTTGTTGTATCCCGTTCTCGTGATCTGTAAGTCAAAATTTTATTTTGAAATATTTGAGTGTTTGAAACCATACATGTCATAAACATACCATACAGTCGGAGGCCTTTAGAGTTAAATATAAGGTGATGCCTCAGACTGCATGAGATTAGTCATCTTGTTTTCATCTTTTTTGTCAGTCAGGTTTTTCTATTTTTTACTGTCTGCTAGGTATAATTTTTTCTTGTAAATTAGACAATGTGTTCTCAAGTCAACTGTTGGTGCCCACTAACAGATGGATGTTTTAGGACTTATCAGTAAATGGGTAATTGATAGGTTTATGATTTTCATCATAATTATCTATAACGTTAATTTCCAGAGCACTATCATTTAAACCTAGTTTTACAAACCTGTCCCTTCGCCTGTCTCTTTCACCCCTCCTCTCCTTTTCTCTCTTGTTTTCTTTAACCTCAGTATCAACATTTTCGTCTTCAGACGGCATGTCTTCGTCTAAATCGTCATCCAGAGCCGAAACCTTGGGTTCCAACTCATTATTCTCCTCTAGAAAATGTCGCTTCTGAATTCTTGGCAAAATGACGTCACAGAGACGCTCCTCACGGAGTAGTTCGTCGATAAACTCATCCATGTGAACGATTTCGTACTGCCCTTCACGATTTTGCCTCCTTAATTTTCTGTTATCATTATAAAGAGGTTCCAGATACTTGTAACAATCTACTGAAGAACCTGTGAGCCTCATGTAAAATGCTCCTAAAGCGCGCACATATTTGAACTCCTCATTCTTTATAAACTCCACTACAATATCCTTTTCAGGCTGGATTTGCAGCATTTTTAAAACTAAACATAGAAACGGAGTCGGGTAAATGAAACCTCCGTGCACGCCTCCGACATAACGTAATTCCATAGCCTTGTCGACTAATAACTCTGCGGTTAAAGCGAAACATTCTTCCTTCCAGTACTTGGAGTCGTATATACGTGATCTGATGATCTTTTCAATTAAATATTGAGGATTTGTACCTCGTATCGACTTCGCGTCTTTTACCGTGCGGTTCGCCATTTTTGTTGTGACAGAAGACAGAACTGAAAAACTGACAGAGTGACAGCTGAAATCAGAAGCACAAAGTCCAAGTGATAGACCTATAAAACGTTCTGAAACTTATCCGGCACTGATCTCTACTCCTTAGAAAAGATCTAGCTATACTCCATTTGGTTAGGTACTTATCTAAAGATATACAAATCATAAAAAAAGGTTCTTGTATAGGGCCATTTTTCGTTTCGAAATAAAACGTAATCAAAATAAATTAATTAATAATATAAAACCACATTTTTCTTTCATACACTAGCATATTTAACTACTTTGTTTAAAATTAAATGGTTATTATTAATTCTGAATGCTTGCGAACAATTAATTAAATAAAAATATATAAGTATCTCATAAAGTATTGCAATGTGCCTATTAAAAAGAAACTAATAAGACAGACATTGAAAACATTTTTCTAGTAGACTTTTGATAACTCGAATAAATTGAGAAGTAGGTAGTACTGCGAGGAACCGCAGCAGAATATTTAATCGTTATTACACTTAATCAGGTAACCAGACGCTATTAGTGATAGTTTGGGTTTACTTTACGTTCGTTCGTTTTTGTGTTTCTTTTGCCATAAATTGTGTTAATTAGTTATTGTTTTGTTTGTTCGCTGTTTTTTTTATTGTTAGTTGTGTTGTTATTAATTTTAATTGTTAAAAAAGTGATCCCGACCCGAGTTTTTCATCTGATTCAGATTAAAACTTATAAAGTCAATTAAAACCTGTATTCATTCCACACCCAATTCATACGATATTATTGTAATAAAAGGTTAAATAGCGCCATTTTTATTGTTTACCTTTATTTATGTACCTAACCAAATGGAGTTTAGGTGTACTATAAAGGTCAGTATCCTACTTCGAGTATATAACTAGGGAGATGGTATAGGAGCTAATTACCGAACAACTTTTTTCCACTTTTGGTGGGAGGCGGAGGAAACACAGTACATACGGAAAGACAATTGCACACAAACACGGTTTAAATGCACACTATAAAAAAAACGGAAACTTAAAAAACTAAAACCCCAGTACGAAAAAATCAATCTATGTCCACGAACAGTGGTATCCAGTTTTATAACGTGTTTATTCTTATGTCCAATTTACTTAGTTTGGCAGGGGGTAAGACCGGCTATGCCGTTTCCCTGTATATATGCTCTGAGGCTCAGTTATCTGAAAACAAGGTCACATCTCGATTCCTCTTGTTAGCCTATGTCTCAGAACTAGAGATGGGTTTATGCCAGGGCATTTATTTTTTTCGCCCAAAATGCCTGGGCAGAAACCCATCCATACTCAGAACCAATTTAGTGTCTGTGCCGATATCGTAAATTTGACTTTGACATTATCAAAGAGCAGAGCAGTTTACTGTCAAAATATGGCGCTTTGCTGTTTTAAAATTTTAAAACGGTTTTGTTTTCGGAAATTTTCACAATTTTAAACCTTCCATCTTTGCCAGGAGAGAGGGACGTGTTCTACAGCTATTGAAGCAAGTTTGCAAGCTCTCCCGCGTGCCCTATGATGCAGAAGACCAAGAAACGAAGGCAGGATGAACCGATGGAAGTCGATGATGCCCCAAATGGCGGGTCAGGCGACCAAGACCACATAAACAGTGATATAGACCACATATCTGACGATGAAGAAGGTGGAATCCGTATAGGTGATATTTATATACCACCTGCCCCTAAACCCGCGCTTACTTTCGATGCTACTGGGCCAAGACTTCTAATAACTCACATAGTCAATGAAAACTTCAAGAGTTACGCGGGAGTACAGACCTTGGGCCCGTTTCATAAGGTAAGGAAATTGCTTGCCAACAATAAATGAGGTTATCTAAAAACCAAGCATTTGTGCAAACATCTTAGTACGTACTGTTACAAAATTTGATTTCTTTAATGAGACACCTTCTCATGTACAATAGAGCTTGTGGGTTGTAGTATCTATGTTAATATTGACCTTGAAAAGTTATGTATGAATAATAATAGCACACATAAACAAGGCTATACATTAGGATTTTTTTTCTTTGTATAGATAATGACAAAAAAGTTTTTGTTTTCAGAGTTTCACCGCAATCATAGGACCGAATGGCAGTGGCAAGAGTAATGTTATAGACTCTATGCTGTTTGTATTTGGTTATCGAGCTACGAAGATTAGGTCTAAGAAGATTTCTGTGCTGATCCATTCTTCTAGCAAGTATCCTAACATAAACAGTGCTAGTGTGGAAGTACACTTCTGCCAAATTATTGACAGGGTAATATTTTACTTGTTCATTATTTATCTAATTAGGTACCTGTAGTTTCACTTGATTCCCAAAGGACTTTATGGGACAAAAGATAGCTTATGTATTTTCTCTAGAAACAATCTATCTCCTAGCAAATTTCATTGCATTAAACAATTGCAATTTGCATAAATCCGTACTAACAATATAAATGGAAAACATTTGCATATAACTGATTATAGATAATAGTTAGTTTTCCAAATTCATTGTTATTAGGTGCCAGGATGCTAGCGGAATCTTTAATGTTGGAAAACTGGCATATATTGTCATAGTGGAACTGTTAAAAGTTACACTTCGTTATGACAATGAAAACATTATGAACTGAAATATTTATTATCCAACTGAAAATCATAAATTAATCTAAATATCTTAAAAGGCAAGATTTTTAGTACACATTTGCAACACTGCTATAAGGTTTAAGATCAAATTAAATAACTATGAAAATTAGATGTTATAGCAAAGAGTGGTAGCCCAGAATTATATTATTACCTTATCTGACCTCTAAGAAGAAATATCAAAGTTAAGGTGGATCGTTTAGCTGAGCCCGTGAAATTCAAATTTCAAGTGATTTTTTGCAGTTTGTAGGTTTATAACACGTTCTAGATTCATGGCAGAGAATTTTGTATGGTTAATGTCGCAATTACCATTACCATGAATGTAGAACTTAGAAAAACCACTCGAAATTTGTCGGGCTCAGGTGAATGATCCACCTTAAATCAGGGACAGGACAGTATAGGTTATTAGTATTAATTAGTAATTTTGCAATATTTTGAAAGTTTTTTACTATGGGTCATAGATAACTATGTTAACCCAGTCACTCAATCTCCACACACATTGTAAAAAATGATGCTGATTTCCATTTTTCCCACATTTTAGGATGGCGATGACTATGTAGTGGTGCCTGGCAGTGAGATTGTTGTGTCTAGAACAGCTTTCAAAGACAGCTCCTCATATTACAACCTCAATGGGAGGCGGGTGCAGTTCAAAGAAGTGGCCAAGATGCTCAGGTCACATGGCATTGATTTGGATCATAATCGGTTCTTGATTTTGCAGGTGTGTATTAGTAGTAATAAAAATATTGTGTTATAATTAACGTGGTTGTATATGTATACATGTATATATTGATAATCTTAATATTATGGTGTCTGAGATTCCTTTTGGTAATGTTTTTTTTTATTGGAGCATGTGTAGTACCTACCCCAAAATAAAAATAAAATAGTGTCTTATGGTCTCACAGTTTTTAAACATGCAATTGACAACATTTATTTTTTAACACCCTTATATTATAATTTTATTTGAAACTAGATAAAAAACATAGGATACCTACCTGTATATTTAATTTTTCCGATATTTAATCATTTTTATATTTATTTTCGACTGAAGTTCTTTCTATTCTAAACAGACGTAAGTGCCCAATGACGTCATTTGTATGGATAAACAAGTTAAACGGAGACAGAATGTAATATTTGGCATCTATCATAATTATTGATAACCTTACATTACCTATTTCGTTGCTGATTAACTACTCTTTCGACAAAATTTAAATTTCCTGCCTATAAGTGACGTCAGCACAGTTATTTTTTTCTCTGAAGTGAAGGAACAAAAGAATTTATAAAATATTTTGGAACTCAGGATAGGAAAATAAAGAAACGGTATTTTTGTTTTGGTGGCTTATTAATTCTGAAATTTTGTCAATTATACCACCATATTGTAATTTATAAATAAGTAAATATATTTTTCTAACATATTTACCCGGATGTTATATTTTTTAGATTTTTTATTATGGCTCCTGGTGACTGGTAAAGATTTATACTAAAGCAAAATTTTGGCACACTTTTTTTGCAAATTTATTATATTCACAAATATGTAGTTAAGTGGTGGTTATTCCAGGGTGAAGTGGAACAAATCGCCATGATGAAGCCCAAGGCTTTGACTGAACATGAGTCTGGGATGCTGGAGTATCTCGAAGACATTATTGGCACTTCAAGATATAAGGTATGTCCTTCTTGCAACTATTTATCACTAGCTTCTGCAATGGCAAATTTCATCCAAATTCGTTCGGCCGCTTTTGTATGATTAAATAATCTCAAATTGATTATATTTTTGTTCTAATACTTGTATGACAGAATTACTAATTCATTTTGTCATACAAAAATGTACAGTACTTCAGGATAAATAATGGGCATCGGAAACAATCGTCTAACATAACAACATACACATACATACACTCCCGCCTTTCTCCCACACCCCTGTGGGAGAAAGGCAGAAACGCCGAGTGCTACGCACCTGACCTTTTTGAAGGATTTCGCCAATAAGTTCGGCGTATGTCCTTCTAGGACGATCTAAAAGAAAAGCAGTTTGGCCCTAAAAATCATTTAAAATTTCAACTTTATTGCAATGAAATAAATGTCATCGTCATTTCTAAGAAAAGCAAATTAATTGCAAGCCGTGTTAGCGGCGTGCCCGGTGTCCGTAATCAGTCAGTTGCAGATAGTTTTGAAATATTCTATACAGAGCTGATATAACCCGCCATCGTGTTTTGTTTTGATGTACTTAATATTTGCAACTCAGGTAAAAGGGCTATTTGATAAGAATAGCTCTATATCATTATACTGCTTAGATGTGTCGGTCATCTTCGGAAACACGAAGATAGACGATGCCCATTAGTTATCTTGAAGTACTGTCGTCACTCGCCTTGCTTCTTCAGGAACCCATAGAAAAACTAGCAATAAAAGTGGAAGAGTATACAGAGATGCGGAAAGAGAAGCTTAACAGAGTCCGCCTGGTTGAACAAGAGAAGCTAAAGCTAGAACAGCCAATGAAAGAAGCCGTCGACCTCATGAACTTGACCAACACAGCATTGAGAACCAGGAATATGTTGCTGCAAAAATATATGTGAGTTGTATGTTTAATTGCACTATGGTATGACTGACCCCATGAGGTTGGCATAGTCACCAAGAGTATGCTGAAGCCTCAAAAAAATAAGTTAATTAAAAAAAAACAAATAACCCAAGTGTCAAAAAGTTTTTTTACACTTTTTAGTTTTTGATATACCTACCTAGTGTCTCTCTGACAATTAAGACGAATCTAACGACGCTCTCTCAAGCTAAAATCCATCAAGCCGTTTAGGCTACAGATTGTGCCAAAGAAATATACATACATAACATACACTCGAAAAACATAACTACTCATAGTAAAATCAAACTCATCAAAAAACATAACTCCTCAACCTAAACATACCTCCAGGAGGTATGTTTCACTTTTCCACTGCGCCAGAAGCAGTTGGCAAAAAAAAAACTGTTGCACTTGGATGTCTCAGTGTAGTGATCCAAAGCGCAACTGTGTTCATTGGGTTCTTCTATGAAATTCTCAGTGTTTGGATCAGCAGCTCGGAGTTTGGATTTGTGCCCAGTTAATGGCAATCAACCACTTAATATGGGTACACTATGGGGAATAAACCAAACCAAATACCCTATGGGGTATAAAGGCGTGAAATAATATACCAATATTATGTGGTACACATGGCTACCCAAGCTTATACAATGCGAGGTCAACTTATATTTAAGTTGTACAAAGGAATTCTTATTCACCAGAATGACTTGTGATTCTAAATTTCGTTGTATTCTTTCAGTTACGAAACGCAAAAAATAATAGAAAGCAAAGCAGCTGAAATGCAAGAACTTAAAGGCACTTTAGCCGGGATTGATGAGAAATTGAACCAGATTCAAGAACAATTGAAGGAGAAAACTGCTATTCTTAAAACCGGTACACAGTAAGTATACACGGTGATTCATTTACAATCAAAATTAGTTCCAAATTTCTTCCTTTTATTGTCAGATAGAGTTGAAAATCGCATGACACCTTTTGCGATTCTAGCTCAACAGGACCAGTATCCTATAGGTTTATTTAGGTTTTGATTTATTTAAGAGTGTCGAAATATGCAGCATTAATGGCTTTATTTTATGATTGCATTGACTTTGAAGCTTGATTTTTTTATAAGTTCCAAGGGACCGTATAGACCTACATAATTTGTTTTTAATTTTAATTTGATATCTCTACGCGTTCCTGAGACAAAGTGTATTGACAGACCGATGGACAGACATGCGAACAACGATGAGATCCTATAAAGGCTTCTTTTGCCATAGGGAACCTTAAAAAGAAAAAAAATGTTATGTCCGCGGTTTCACACGTACCCAAAAGATTTGTTTTTTATATAAAAGTCAGTCATGTTACTAAAACATATCAAAATATATCAAAATTGATACAAGGTTTAGGTGTGAAAATGTAACAAACAAACAAACAGACAGACAGACAAAGTTCCTTTCGCATCTATAATATTATAAATGCATACGCATTTATTTCCTCTAGGAAATACGACGTTCTTCAAACAAAGAAAGAGGAAATAACAGAGAAGTTGCAAGGCTGCAAAAGAAAGGCTGTGACCACACAAGCGGATCTCACACAGAGTAACAAGAAGAAGAAGAACTTAGACCAACTGATTGAGCAGGAGAAAGGCAAGCTTATTGACCTTGAACTTGTAAGTTTTTCTTACTAACTTTTGCCCGCGGTTTTACTCACGACCTAAAGTGTTGTTGTGAAGTTTAACTCGATAAACAATATAGCCTATGTTCCTCAGTGATAATGAAGCATTCTAATAGTGAAAGAACCTTTAAAATCGGTCTAGCAGTTTTTGAGTTTATTTTTTACAAACAAGAATACAAATCTTTTCTCTACTCGTTTTTTTTTATTCATGATAGGCTTATTCGCTTTTGCTTGCGGTTTCACTCGTATCCCAAAGGATTTTTTTTGACGAAAGGTAGCCTATGTCCTTCTCCGATGTCCAATCTATCTCCATACGAAAATTCGTCGATTCCGACTCGCGTTTGTCCAGTTTTTTATGTAACTTCTGGCTTATAGATCTAGTAAGCGGTATTATTAGTTCCTAACTTAACCTACCAAAGGTATTAGTTCTCCAGCTTGCAACTCTCAGTTCAAAATTTGTAGACACACACACACATACATACACATACGCCTAAGAAAGTTATTGTTAGTGACTAAAATTAGTACAGTAGTTTATATGTGGCAAATGGACAAATACTTTCGTATCAATTTGAGACGTATTTTTAGGGAGAGATTATTTCGATGCCCGACTTGTGGAGTTATCGTGTCATCCGAGCATAGTTGGTTAAAGCCTCCGGTGTATTTAACTAGAACCATGCAGCTTCAAACCCTGTCTAAGGTTAGAGCGTCGCGAGGCTTTCTCCCGCGCACCTCCAAGATTTGGAATGGTCTTTGGGTTTTTCTATGAAATTCTCAGTCGGAGTTTGGATTTGTGCCCGGTAAATGGCAATAAACTCGCCCTTTATTACATGGGATCTAAACATATCAGCAAACTGTGGGTGTACATTATTACTCCTTTGCCTAAACAGGGAATACAGGCGTGATGGTATGTTATGTTACTATATAATATTAGCATGGATTAAAATGTTGAGACGATAACTCCACGAGCCGAGAATCGAAATTATCTCTCCCTAAAAATATGTTTAAAAATGTTCAGTATTCTTTAAATTCTAAATGTTCTATCTATCTGGTATTCTACCATTGCGCGTGCAAAGGCCTCTCTCTCCCTTTTCCTTTCAGTAGGGGTCAAATTCGTTCCTTCATCTTCGCGAAATGTTATTTAAAATATACATACTTAACTATATTTTGTATCTCATTTCAGATTCCCGAGAAAAACAAAAGGGAGATTGCCGATTGTGAGAAACTTCTTGTCAAGCATACAGAGTGTAAACAAAAGGCAGAGGAAGAACTGCAAACAGTTGTGGCCAGTGTAAGGTAGTGTATGACATTTTATTTTGGTAAAGATAGAGACAGAGAAAGAGAGAGAGATAAATATAAATTATTTTCTGCTAAGTTATTTTTTTGTTGTTTATCTCGGCAAACGAGCATACAAACACCATCATGCATATATTCTCCGAAGGGTCAGGCAGAGGTGTACTAAATGTACACCCACAGTTCGCTGGTATGTCTAGAGCCCACGTAATAGGGGGCAAGCCTATTGCCATTAACTGGACACAAATCCAAACTCCGGACTGCTGCCGAGAATTTCATAGAAAAACCCAATAACCAACAACCAATGGTGCTAATAAATCTTAAAGAACCATTATGCTTGTATTCCCTGAGTTGCCGGTAACGCCAGAATTTGGATTTGTGTCCATTTAATGGCAATAGGCACGCTCTTTATTACTTGCACCTAAACATCATTATTACATTACTACACCTTCGCTAACATACCTCTGTGATGGTTTGTTATGTTATATTTTATTTCAACAGAACGAAGACTCAAGGCCTCCAAGAAACCAAAGATCGACTCCAAGCCAAGTTAATCGACTTAAAGAAAATAGTAGACGAAGCGAACAATGACTATAAGTTAGCTGAATCGGAGCTCAAGCTGTATCTCAGCACGGAACAGAAAGAGACGGAGAAACTGGAGAAGATGAAGGCAGCGTATGAGAAGGCCGCCGCCGCGCTGGAAGAGAAGAAACCGTGAGTTTTCAGCCCCTTAAATTAATTACCTTAAGGTTCAGATTAATAATAACATAAACTCTAACAAGTTATTTCGAACGAACGATACTCAATTAACAAGTTTCGATTTAGACTTAATGGTCATAATTATGTAAATCTTCATGTTTTTACCCGATTACGAAAAAGGAAGGGTAATGATTTTACAGTCAATGCATCTTTGTATGGATGTTTGATCCTAGCTCAAAAACTACTTATAAATTTTAAGAAATGAGGTGTCGATTGATTTGTTTTTGCAGTATGAATATTATTACGTAATACTATGGTAGATATTTTAGCAATTATATGCCACTAGCTACTGCCCGCGAATTCGTCTGCGTGGAGTTCAGAAATCGATCCGACCTGGATATAAAGTGTTATTTCAGACAATCTTACTCAATACTAAATTTCATCCATATCCGTTCGGCCGTTCTGACGTGATTGAGTAACAAACATCCATACATCCTCACAAACTTTCAAGTTGATAATATTAGTACAAAATATTATGTATAACATAACATACCATCATGCCTGTATTCCCCGAAGGGTTAGGCAGAGGCGTACTTAATATACAGGCACAGTTCGCCTGGTATGTTTAGGTATATTATATTAGTGAATATAAATAGTAAACGATATTTCACCCAAATGTATGCACAAAAAATTTACTTTACACGTCTTTGCTTTGTTCAGATTGCAGGAGGAGTTGACTCAAACCATACCAGAAAATGAGAGTCGTCTCAATGAGGTCAATAACAAGCTGCAAAAATTAAAGAGAACAGAGACTGAAGTGTTGAGTGATGTTAGACAGTTGAGGTAAGTTCTTAGACGAAACTAATAATGTTACACTAGTTTCCAGTAAAAAAAAGTTGTCACCTCTGGAATATTTTTTGTAAACCTGTGTTATTAATAGCCGTGGCCTTAACAAAAAATGTAGCCTAAGTTACTCCTTATAACATTAGCTATTTCCCAGTGAAAGTCCCGTCAAATTCGGCCCATCCGTTTCTCAGATTAGCCGGAACAGACAGACAAAAACGTTAAAAAAAAGATCAGAAGGCAATTTACGTCCTAGAAAAAATGTAAGGAAGTCTCTACTTTTTCGTTTCTGTTCCTCAAAGTTTAGATAAATTAGCTTTACCTATCCCGATGACTGTTGATATGTATATTATTGAGTAATGAATGTTTTCAGAGCTCAAATAGAAGAATCTCGTCAAGCAATGAGCGCCAACAGATCTCGCAATAGAGTGCTCGACGCGTTGATGAACGAGAAGAGACACGGACGACTGCCCGGTATATTTGGGAGATTGGTAATTCCCTGGTTTTTTTATACCACTAAGGTGGCAAACAAGCATACGGCCCGCCTAATGGTAAGCGATTACCGTAGCCTATAGACGCTTGCAAAGCCAAGGGTATCACTCGCGCGTTGTCGACCCTGTAAATTGAGGAGGAATAGTTGGGCTGGCAGCATAGGAGATATGCTACCATGCATGACAGCGGCGGTAACAAAACACCACCACCCACTGCTAACACAACGCTTCCTTGCGGAGCTCCGGCGACCTTGCTCACCATTACGAACACAACATAGCATGGAGCTATGTTATTTGGCTAAATTTTTTGCAAGGTGGAGGTATTTTTAAGTAAGCTGGTTTTATAGGGTTCGGTTATATAGACACATCTTAAGCGGCGGTAGCCCAATGGCTAGGGCGTCGGACTTGCGACCATGTGTCAAAATATTTTTGTGTTGAATAGTCCATTTATCGAGGAAGGTTATAGGCTATATAACATCACGCTACGACCAATAGGAGCAGAGCAGCGCGGGTAAAACCGCGGGCGGGTGGCTAATCTTTATATAAAAGATAGTCATAGATTGTGGTGACGGATGACAGGGATGAATGGAAGAAAAGGACATGCTGCGCTGACCACAAATACATTGAGACAAGGGCAGGAAGATGATGATACAGGGTAAGACAACGTTTGCCGGGCCCGCTAGTTTTTTAATAAGTCAAATACCCCATTACCTTTTAGGGTGACCTTGGCGGCATTGACGCGAAATACGACGTAGCCATATCAACATGTTGCGGTGGTCTCGACAATATAGTGGTGGATACAGTGGAGACTGCGCAGGAGTGCGTCGAACATCTCAAGCGACACGACATTGGACGAGCCACCTTCATAGCGCTCGACAAGCAACAGCACTTGAGGCAGACTTATGAACAACGTCAAAGCTTGTAAGTTTTGTTTTTTTATCCGACTGTGTCAGAAGGAGGGTTATGTTTTTCAATTGCATGTTTTTTTATGGGATAAGGGGAAAATGAGCAGACGGATCGCTTGATGGTAAGCGATTACTACCGCCCATGGACACGTACAACACCAGAGTAGTTACAAGTGCGTTGCCGGCCTATTAAAAGGGGATTGGGCTCCGGCATCCTCACTCACTCGGCGAAACACAACTTAAGCGTTCAGTGGGTTTTCTGGTTTTCTGTGAGGCAGTGGTATCACTCCGGTCGAGCCAGCCCATTCGTGCCGAAGCATGGCTCTCCCACGGTAATACCCGACTGCGTCAGAAGGAGGGTTATGTTTTGAAGGCTATAAGGCTAATTATAAAATCATTTTTCTCCTCATAGTCCCGAGAACGCGCCTCGTCTGTTCGACCTAGTGAACGTGAAAGACGACCGCGTTCTACCTGCGTTCTACTACGCGTTACGAGATACTCTGGTCGCTAATGATCTGGATCAAGCCTCAAGAATCGCATACGGACGTACGCGGTACAGAGTTGTCACATTGAAGGGAGATGTCATTGAGATTGCCGGTAAGTTTACTCTTCACTAATCTCTAAAAAGTATTAAGCAAAGTCGCTGGTTTCGTCTGTCAGTGTCTGTGATAACTTCTTCAAGACCAAGCAACTAATTTTAATACGGGTTTTCACTATTATTTATGCCCCGACCCTATTACATAATGAGAATTAATTTGCTCCCTATTACGAGTACATAGGACCTAAATATGGCGAAGTGTGGGTGTAAATTAGAACATCTTCGGAGAATTTAGGCTTATGCGTATGTGACAGTATATGTTTGCGTACAGTACAATTGCAATAACCGTGGCCGTATGGAGTAAATTGGAATATAAACTCGATGTAAAGACGATTGGAGTCGTAAATGTTTCGCATTCCTGATTATTGTCCTTATTGATTTCGAAATTTTGCACAATAACACTAAGTTATTTTACCAGCGCGACCGCTTTAGAACTGCTAACTTCAGTCGCGCACAGTTTTTTAGGTATGCTAATCAATATATTTCTACAGGTACTATGTCTGGTGGTGGGAGATCCACTATGCGTGGTAGGATGTCGAGTGCAGTGCAGCAGGACACGAGCGAACAAGATCCCAGGGTCATGAAAGCGAATGAAGAGAAACTGCAACGCTTGGAACAGAAGTGAGGAGAAATCAGTAACATAATCAATTATATTGTGCCATAGTTGGGCCGTTGACACCGGTGTCTTCGCAAAATGAGAGGATTAGAATAATGTTCACCACGCTGGCGTAGTAAGGGTTGGCAGGACTAGCCTTAAAAAAATTGGAAAAAAAGTGGAATGCAATAAATGTATTGAGTATTGAAATTGTCCGAGAAAAATTGGCAAGAAAAAAATCCTCTCAATAATTGTATTATTACAATTATTTTGTATCACAACTGCTTCAATAGTATTATGGTTATAAGTGAATGCTACGTTAAGATGTCCTGGGTCAGAGTTTGGGATTTGTGCCCGGTTAACGGCAATAGGCTAACCCCCTATTACATGGGGACCTAAACATACCGGCGATTTGTGGGTGTGCATTAGTACACCACTGCCTTTTACGGGGGAACGTAGATTTTTTAATAGGAGCCTATTGCTATTAACCAGTCACAAATCCTAACGAGCTGCTGTTGAGAATTTCATAAAACAATAAAATAACTCAAGCTCCACCTGAAACTCGATCCTAGAACCTCGCTCAGCAGGCCCGAGCAGCAGCTCAGGTTTGCGGCCTGACTAACAAAAACACTATGAAAGAATTTTTGTATCATACTAAGGTTGCATCTACATGGATTTTTCATCTTCTACCAGGCTATCAGAATTGCGCACCAGTCAAGCGGAGCTAGAAGACACAGCAGCTTCTCTACAAAGAAGCACGCGTGAAGGAAGAACTACGCTCAACAAACTGAAAATAGAACTGAAGAGTTTGGTCGAACAAGTGCCAGTTATGAAGGTAAAAAAAAATATATATAAAGATAATAAATATGAAGGTATAATTGCATAATAGGGAATATGCATATCTTTTTTATATTTTTAATGAATATTTTACATTATTAAAGCACCGTAAAAATATTTCTATGATTTTATTAATATTTAATCATAAAAATTAATATTCAAAACTGCAATAAGATACAGGAGATTTTAACGCCGCCATATTGGCCACGTGTACTGTGATGTCAGTTTCCGAATGTTTTAGTTAACGCGTTAAGACTAACAGGAGCATTTTAATTATTGATGAATTGATTGTGTCAACAGAATCAAATAAAACAACAAGAGGCTAAGGTAGCTGCTAGTAAGGTGGACCCAGTCCAGAAAGCCGCTTTAGAAGAAACCTTTGAAGCTGCCCAACAAAAACTTGAAAATGCCAAGCTTAACGCTGGGAAGGTAAGTTTATTAATATCTATAATTTACTATATGTATGTCTTTCTTTATAGTTAAAGAACAAATTGAATTTTAAGAACACAAAGGCTGTGTCTGGCTTTTTCTTTTTACTGTAGTAATGATGTACAGGCATGTAATTGATGATGTAATGAAAATGAATGCATGCAATTCAAGTATACCTTCTCGTGTCTGGATGCCGCCTTTAACCTTTTTTCAATAATAATAATTTTATGGCTATTTGGAAAATCTTGACTCACTTGATCTATTTATTAAAAGAAATGGCTCTGCATAACTTTCTCAATCTTATTTGTGACCAGTTCTAGTAACTTTGAGATCTTGGTGTCTAGGTGTTGCTTTACTTATTCAGACCATTTTAGATAGTGCTACCTCCACTGTGTCAATGTTTACATAATCAACCCGTTACATTGTCCCATTGTTGGGCACGGGTCTCCTCTCAGAATCAGAGGGATTAGGCTATAGTCCACCACGTTAGCCTAATGCGGGTTGGCAGACTTCTCACAGCGTCGAGAATATCTCTCAGGCATGCAGGTTTCCTCACGATGTTTTCCTTCACCATTTAACCGCGTGATAATTAACTATTAATCCGCATATAACTTCGAAAAGTCTGAGGTGCGTGCCTTGGATTCGAACTCGAGACCTTTGACTTGGCAGTCCTATGGTCATATCACTAGGCTATCACTGCTTACGTTTAATACTTTTTAAATATCATACCATTACGCCTGTTTTTTCCGAAGGGTTAGGTAGAGGCATACTAATTTACATCCACAGTTCGATGGTATGTTTAGGTTCCATGTTATAGGGGGCGAACCTATTGCCATTAAGCCGGGAACAAATCCCAAACTCCGAGGTGCTAATGAGAATTACGTTTCTTATTATATTATAGATTGACAAAGAAGTACAAGCAGTAGATGCACAAATATCTGCCGTGGCTGGCGGCAAAGTGAGAGATCTTCAAAAGACTGTAGACGACCTCACCAAAAAGATAGACAAAGTCAACTCTGAGATAACCAAGCTGAAGGTCGCTATTAATACGAGCATAAGGTTGGTTTTAGTCCTTGTTGTTTATTACAAAAGATGTTCAAAAAATAGATGTTTGCGATATGACATTAGAAAGTGATAAATATATTTTTAGTCTCAATAAGGCAATGTTTGTACGTAACAATAGAAAATAGCGCTTAGTCCTTAGTAACAAGGCACAAAACATTAATATATAAATTTGTTTCTCAGAAACGCTAAGAAATCAAAGGATAAAATTCAACAAATGGAGGCGGATCTCCGAGATACGGAGAAGAATATAGAAACCTTAAACAACCAGAAGAAACAACTGAACTTGGAGAATACCCAGCTACAGAAAGATCTAGAAGAGGTATGATAACGACATTATTTTTATCGATCTATAGCGGTATAATCCCCAAGCAACTTTTTACATATATATTACACTAGCTGTCTCCCGGCATGCGTTGAAAGAAATAAAAGAACGGTAGCCTATGTCCTTCTCCAATGTTCTACCTACCTCTGTACCAAAATTTATTAAAATTGATTCAGTGGTTTAGTCGTGAAAAGGTAACAGACAGACACATAGTTATTTTCGCATTTATAATAACAATAACTAGCTTCTGCCCATGTTTTTGTCTGCGTGCACTTCAGAGTTGGATCCGACCTGGATAAAAAGCAACCTTTGTGCTTTTCCAGACTATAATCTGAGAGACACCAATTTCATCAAGATCCCTGTCAAATAGTGTCAAAGAGACCTCCGTAACCTAAGGAAAAATGGCAAAATCTTATTTCATATGAATTCGAGCGTCTTAAAATGACAAATATACGAAAATATTTCCTTTAATTACCTACGTTTTTACAAATGATCTTATTAATCAGTTAAGGCCGGATAAAAAACAAATTAAAATAAAGACTGAATTGATTACAATTGATTTCAATATATCCTTACTAACATAGTACGAGTATAAGACGTCACTAACAAAATGGATCATGATATCTGAATTGAATAAATATAAAATAAATAAAAAAAAAAAATTACTTTTGAACTTTTATTTGTCTAGTGTTGCCATTTAATAACAAGTAGTATTTTTAGTACGTTATTTTAATAAAACAGAGTAAATGAACGCTTATTGCATTTCTAAGTGTATTAAAGTGAATTAATTTTATCTATACTTATAATAAATCTGTAGAGAGGTCAATTCTGTACATGAAATATATTTCCAAAATAACTATCCGCGGGTGATTAGTGATCGATACTGACGCCAAAAATGCAATCAGTAAAATTTTTGTCTGTCTGTCTATCTGTCTGTATGTTCGTTATAGAAACAAAAACCACTCGACGGATTTCAACGAAACTTGGTACAATTGTTCTTCATACTCCTGGGCAGGTTATAGTATACTTTTCATCACGCTACGATCAATAGGAGCAGAGCAGTGAAGGGAAATGTTGGGAAAATGAGTGATTCATGAGAAAGGTTTCAAGCTATAAAACATCACGCTACAACCCTTAGGAACGGGGCAACGCAGGTGAAACCGCGGGCGAAGAACTAGGGAACAAAGTAACTATTCCTCGCGGACGAAGTCGCTGGCAAAAGCTAGTCTTAAATAAGACAATGTATGGGTGGCTGCCATTGTTCTTTTCTAACAAATGACAAAATGGCACCGCACGTCAAATAATCACTTTTATAGGCAAATTGATATAATGGGTTATATTTGCCAACATATCAATAAAGTGTAGCTTTCTATTGGTGAAAAAAAAATTAAAATCGGTATAGTGGTTTAGGCGTGAAAGCGTAACAAACAAACAGACTCTCTTTCGCATTTATAATAGTTACAATAGTTAGGAAGTCTGCTCCGCTTCCCATTGCGGAAAGGAGACACTATGGATTTTTACTTGTTACCATATTGACACACTACTTTTACTTCAAATACGCTCATTAACCTACAAGTTTTCTCAACTTTAAGGTTGAAGAACAGATAAACGAAGGTACAGACGAGTTCAAGGAGTTAAAACAAGAGATTACCAAACTGCAGAGTAAAGAGAATAAAATTAAGAGCGAGCGGCTTGAAGCGAACAACGCTGTCACTAAAATGGAGAAGTCCATACAAGATTGTAAGAGCAAGACGCCTATGTGGGAGAAAGAGGTAAAAATATACTGTTCATCTCGGGAGTTTTAACATTAAACGGCAAGCAAGGATTTTGTCGATTCAAACAAAGCCGTGCCTGTCATGGTCGTGGTGAATGTCATGATTCCCGTGGCTGTGACTATAGGAATCGTCCATTAATCATTAATCGAAGGGGGGGGAGGGTCAGCAAAATCACGAAATATTACAATGGGGGGTTGGTAGTGAGATATCACGTGTATTTATTTTTTCGTTGAACGCGCAATTTCTAAATCGCTAAATGAATTTTCTGACTGCCTCATTTACCTCATTGGTCTAGTGGTCCTTAGCGCGACTGCTACGCTAGAGGTCCTGGGTTCGATCCCCAGGTCGAGCAGTGTTATTGGGTTTTTCTTATTTTCTTACATGGGACTTAACCATACCGACAAACTGTGGTGTACAATACACCTCTGCCTAATCCCTTCGGGGAATACGGGCGTAGGCGTGATGGTATGTTAATTTTTTTTAAGATACTTTGTACCAATAAATACACGTGATTTTGGAAAGGGCGTGGGGGTTTAATGGTAATATTGGCTTCTACAATGCATAAGGTTGAAGTTACGATACATTTACTTTTTTATGTGAATATGTCAAATCATCGAATTCCTTCCAGTTAAAATCTCTAAAACTTGAGGACCCGGGTATTGAAGGCATCCAAGGTATAGAGCCTTTGACTCCGCTGGAGCGGCACACGCCTGAGGAGTTGGAGAATGCTGCAGTAGACGAGTTGAGGAACAGACTGACTGCGCAGAAGACCAGAATTGGAGATAGCAAGCCTAATATACAGGCTATACAGGTACAGAAGTCGTGGAAACTGCATTGTGCGCCCATCCATTATACCATCAGGCCGGTGTTCCCTGAAGATTTAGACCAGAGGTCTCCCAATTTTTTTTTCTTATCGACCACTGCATGTTTTTCGGTTTTGGGTAGACCTGCTTGCCTAATTTAAAATTTTTGTAAATTGAATATACCATGTACCTATGGGGCAACACGGGTGAAACCGCGGGCGGGTCGCTAGTAAATAATAATATATAAAATTCTGTACGTTTGTTTGTAACAAAACTCCTCCGAAACGGCTTGACCGATTCTTATGAAATTTTGTGTGTATATTCAGTAGGTCTCAGAATAGGCCGTAAGATATTTTTCATATCTCTAAGTAACAAGGGTGGTCCACCCCAAAAAAAAAAGACGTGTGGCACTCGGGGACTGCCGCGGTAAAGCTATTGCATAGCGTTTTTTATCAACTTATGTAATACAACCAATGCCACCTAAAGGCGGGTTACTGAACTAAAGAGACAAGCGTGTTAGGTTTTTTCGTTACGGAATTTCTGGATTCGGTCCCCACGCTCAAGGCCCGCGATAGAAGCTATGCAATAGCTTAAAATTATTTTAATTTTTTTATGACTTGGCATTAAAAAATACATATAACTCTAAGTTTTCATAATGTTTTCTGTGTCAGCTAGTTGTATTATATAAAGTCTGATAGGGTCATGTTGTCTTATTTTAATTCTCAGGACTTCAAAGCCAAAGAAGAGTTATACTTACGAAGGGCGTCGGAACTAGATGAGATAACAACACGGAGGAATGAGATGAGAGCTCTTTACGATCAACTGAGAAAGAAGAGAACTACGGACTTCTTGAGTGGTTGGTTTAACAGTCGGTCGTAAAACACCCTTATGTACAATCAACAAGAGAGTTCGGTGTCCAGGGAGCTAACGACATTTCGTCGGTGATAGTTCAAAATCGCTTAAGTAACACTTGCCTATAAGGCCTAGGTTTGAAATTAAATAATTTAAAATTATTGAAATAGTAGCTTCTGCCCGCGTGGACTTCAGAATTGGATCCGTCTGGATAAAAAGAAGCCTATGTGTAATTCCAGACTATAATCTCTGTGCCAAATTTCATCCAGATCCGTTCAGCCGTTCTGGCGTAAAAGAGTAACAAACATCCATACTCACAAACTTTCCCGTTTATAATATTAGTAAGGATAGAAGCGTTATTGAACTATCCCCGACAATTTGTGTTTTGACAAAGATTGTAACATAATACCAACACGCCTGCATTCCCCGAAGGGTTAGGCAGAGGTGTGCTAATGTACACCCACAGTTTGTCGGTATGTTTAATTCCCATGTAATATTGGGCGAGCCTAACCGGGCACAAATCCAAACTCTGAGCTGCTACTGAGAATTTTATAGGAAAATACTAATAACACTGCTGCACGACCCGGGAATCGAACCTAAGACATCTAGTGTAACAGTCGGGCTAGAGACCACTAGACTTATGAGGTAGATATTGTTTAAAAATATATCGCGCAATGTGTCTCAAAACGCAGGTGTTGTCAACTGTCTTCATAAAAACCCTTTGGCGAATAATATAATTATCTATTTATAAAGCAATCTATATCAAGAAACAGAAAAACCTTAGCTGTCTTACATACTCGTCCCGTACCTCTTTTGTTGATTGTACATCATAAACGATTCCACGGCAAACTTAACACTACGCTTTGGACGAACCATATCCCGTTACTATAGGGGCGATTTTTGAGTGCAACTGTACAGCTTGAAATGTTGTCATTAATATAGTGACTTCCCCTTATGCTTATATATTATCACTTACTCAAATATCGACTGTATTTTCATGTAGCTTAAATTGATTTTTGAGTGTCTTAAGGTTCTCAATAAATGGTAATAATTGAATGTGAACTTTGTCATGTATGAAATTAAGTTTGTTATTCGAAAACATCATAATTATCTACATGAATTTCGTTCTTTGTATTGTTCCAGGCTTCAACACAATAACAGCTAAGTTAAAAGAAATGTACCAAATGATCACATTGGGAGGCGACGCTGAACTGGAACTCGTTGATTCCCTTGACCCTTTTACTGAGGGAATTATTTTCAGGTACCTATTTTCCTTTATGTTTCTCTTTTTATTGAAAGCAAACAACCCTGTTAGAATACCTTACCACTGCAGTCTGTTGTAAAGCAACGTAATATGTTTCGACTTGCTTCTGAGAGCCAGTTCCCACTGGCGGTTGCTGCGACTTTGGGCAGTTTGTAGTCCTTGTTCATAGGCGACAATGACTGCTTACTATCGGGTGGCTCGTCTGTTCGTTTGCTGACATCTATACCTTTAATAAAATTGTAACAGGCGATGTCTGTACATTTTGGAAATTAAAGAAAAACTAATAAAGACCTTTATTAGATCAATAGATGCCAAAATAACAATTTTTTGAATTTTTGTTTGCCTATCTGTATGTTTGTACGCGTATCACGCAAAAACTACTGCATGGAATTGAATGCAGTTTTTACCGATCTATTGCTAGAGGTCTAACTTAAAATCTGGTGCAGGTTTCATCTTGATACGCCGCCTAGAATCGGACGTATAGTATGTTAATCTTTTTGGGACGTGAGTGAAACTGCGGGCAACAGCTAGTAAACAATAAAATAATAATAATAATGAGTTTTATATTTCTTATTAATGCCTCAGTGTTCGTCCCCCAAACAAATCGTGGAAGAATATATCAAATTTGTCCGGCGGCGAGAAGACGTTGTCATCGCTAGCGCTTGTGTTCGCGTTACATTACTACAAGCCCACGCCACTCTACGTGATGGACGAGATCGACGCCGCGTTGGACTTCAAAAACGTGTCTATTGTCGCTAATTATATTAAGGTGAGAATGACATTTCTATTTTTCGACTTCAATAAATATAAATTTAAAAAACCCTCGCAGCATCCCTTCATGGTTACTACGTTCTTGCAATATCAGTGAAGTAACAGATTACTAAATTTGAAATCGTTCAGACCTTTGGAAGTTACTTACGTCCCTTCATGAACTAGAAAGGTGCTGATAATCTTCAAACGGCTGGCCAGATTTTCTTTAATCATAGCTACACTAGATCAAGTCACCTTTCAAACAAAAAAACTGAATCAAAATCGGTCCATTCGTCTGGGAGTTACGATTCCACAGACAGAAACACACGTTAAGGGTCCGGCGGAGGCTGAATTGTCCACGAAAATGTAATACCAAAATAAATCGTAATCTTTTTTTTTTAAAAATTTTGTTATTGTTCGAATTCGGATACCATTAATCTAAGTTCTTACCGTTCCATTTCGTCTACTACTACTTCACTGGAAAATGAACGACCCGTACGAGTGTGATTTAAGTGAAATACGAGTGTAATTTTTGATGACAAGTTCCAAACTTGTCATAAAAAATTACACTGTTACTCAAGAATAATGTAGCGTTCGAATGGTGAAATAATTTTTGAAATCGGTCCAGTCGTTTTCGAGTTTATTCGTTACAAACATAAAAATCTCTCCTTTTTCTACTATTAGTGTAGAAAATCGTATAACAAGTTACACTAAGACAAATTTTTCTTTTTCAGGAACGAACAAAAAATGCTCAGTTCATAATAATCTCACTGCGATATAACATGTTTGAAGTTTCCAACCGTCTTGTAGGCATTTACAAAACTGAAGACTGCACGAAATCTGTCACCATTGACAATGTGGTCCCTACTTCACCACAGGCTACCGATATAGATGCTAAATGTATGTAGATAAGGTTCATTTTAGTGATGGGCTTTCGTCGTTCCTTGTTGCTGTTGTATTATGCTCTTTATTGGTCAAGAACTTTATTTCTAAAGAGAAACCGGATTAAATCATGCTTAATGTCGCACTAAGAGATGTCAATTAACGTTAACGAATCGTTAGCTAACATTAGTTGGTATATATATTAGTCTATTTTTGAGTAAACTGCCTCATTAGTATAGTGGTCTCAAACGCGACTACTACTCTAGAGGTACTGGGTTTGATTTCCGGGTCGAGCAAAGTGTTGTTGGGGTTTTCTATGAAATTCTCAGTAGCAGCTCGGAGTTTGGATTTGTGTGTTAATCGCAATAATAGGCTTACTCCCCCTATTACATGGGACTTAACCATCGATCCACACTTCGCCGGTGCGAACTGTGGATGTACATTACTACTCCTCTGCCTAACCCTTCGGGGAATACAGGCGTTATGGGATGTTTATGAATTTTTGCGTATTCAAGCATGATCTAAGAAATACAGACACTACACTCAATTTATCTAATGATTAATTACGTTGATGTCTCTTGAGTGGGGCAGTAAGTGCGTGATGACGTTCACATACCTATAAGTATTGTAAGTACTAATTTTTGACGAGCGAATATTAGATATTTAAATTTAACGACTTTTTACGGATTTTATTACTGTAAATTGGTTTTATAAATCCCAACATTTCGGGATGCTGAAAAAGGTCCAAAATTGGTATTAATTAATAACATACATTATGTTAAAAAAAACCCTGTCTGATCCGAAAGGGGCATATAGCTCATATGAATGAAGTTTAACGTACATGATTGACGTGCCGAAATTGCGGCAACTACCCCAAAATCTATTTTTTTTAGAATATGATAAAAGCATCACCGACTTCAGTATGTTTGGTATCCAGGGACGGTGTCGCTGCCTCCGTAAGTATTGCCATTTCAGATTCCTCGTTTTATACATTTTGTTCGAGGATTTTTTTTTTCTCTTGTAACGATTATATAAATAGACCCGGATCTCGATACCTAACAATACATTCAAAGGGTTTTCTTAACACATTGTATACCTAAAAATCGCAAAAGGTAGTTGTTATTTAAATTGTAAATAAGTGATAATAGTGTTGGAATAATATACAGAGCTTTCTAAAATGAATTTCACCCGTACACCTAAGATTGTATTTTTCATCTGATTTACAATTAATTAATAAGCTGTAATTTGATAAGTCCGAACCAACGAGTACCTTAGTTTTTTTCTTATGCAAACTTTATAGACCATTCCCCTCCGAGATTGAAAAATCGCTAATACCCACATTCTGTAAGACAGATATTTTTCTTCCCGTTATACGTAATTTAGTTTATTTTATAATAATTAATATTAATACATGTTATAAGGTTTTTTGAAGACATTAAGTACAATTCAAATAATGTTACTGTTCCTCCGAAGTTGGGCTCCAAACGGTCACATAAAATTTTCATTTTGCAGTTGAAGATTATTTCTAGTCACGACTGACATTTATGGTACGAACATTGACATTTATGTGATATGTTAAGTGCCCTTACTGAGAAATTGACTACTGCAGCCAGAGCTTAACTTCAGAGAATCCAGTTACATATTACCCTTAAGTTTATTATTAGTTTTATAATCCTAAGAAAATAAAACAAAAAATAACATGGTTTTAATTTTATTGTTATTGAACATCTCAATATACATAAACGTTAAATTACATTACAATAAGTTAAACAATTCTCTTAGCGAAGCGAACATTACTTGTATTGCTAATAGCTTCGCGTGGTGTACCACGCAGCGGCGAATCAACGCATTTCGGAGAAGACGAGTCAGCTCTTGCGCCACCGTCGCCCTGCCGCAATGTTTGGTTTCACTTTTAAGGTGGACTTTCGAAGCAAGCGTCAGTAGACTGTCGCGAAGCTACTGATGCTTGCTTCGAAGTCTACCTTAGATTAACTGATGATTATACTAAATGCTGTATTCCGTAACGTCAACAGTTACTACTATGTTGACCTATTTTTTCGATTTACAGGCGATTTGGGCTGACTGAAATAAAACTATTTTTTGCTAGTTTTATCGCTTTATGTTAATAATATCAATTTAACATGATAAAATGCGTAAAAAGTAGTTTTATTTATATTTTTCTATATTTGTTGTTCGTGTATCAAGGTGGTCAGTAGTAGCAAATTTTATTTACGTTAATTAATTTAAAGGCCTATTTCCGATAATGGGTATTGTTAGTGTTGTCAAACTTTATGGTCATCAAAATAATAAAAAAAGAATCATTATTTAAAAATGGTTTACTTATTTACTTTTTAAATAATGCCACTTTTATTGTTACTTGGATGACAATAAAGTTTAGGAAAAATAAAATGATTTAGAATACTCAGATATATGCGACGACACATTTATCGATGTTGATGCCTATCTCGAACCCTACCTTTGCCAATTCAGTTAATGCCAAACATACGATCGGCTCTACGGGAAGTAAAAGATGGCTGAATATATTATTTTTGTCTTTTATAATTAATTCATAAAGATTAACAATAATGTGTGAATAAAATGGAAGGAATGGAGGTGAGGAAAGCTTTTTACGATAATAATGTAAAATAACGGCCAACCTTGTTTGACCTAAATTCGATCGTGGCTCAGTTCTAAATTTTAAACCTTTCAAGTGCAAGATGTTGCAGTTTCATATTTTTTTAAATCATGAATGTTAACTTGTCATATTCCATAATTACAATACGTTTTCAATTACGTTCATACATAATATGCAACTTTCAGATTGTATACCTATCACAAATTCAACATTTAATCATCAAACAGGCTTTTCGATAATTTTCTACGAAAAAGTGTAATTTAAATCTATACACGCTGACATATCGGTCTGATAGTGTTAGTAGTTCTTCTTATCACGCTGACTTAGCCGCGTGTGTGTTAGCCATTTTATAAACGATGGCCCCCGTTATCACGCTGCATTAGCAGTCTTATTTCCCTATCACGCTGTGTTAGCTGTCTTATAAATTGTTGCTTTCCCAATCACGCTGTCTTAGCCGTCTTATAAATTGTTGTATTCCTATCACGCTATGTTAGCTGTCTTATAAATTGTTGCATTTCCAATCACGCTGTCTTAGCCTCCTCATAAATGTATTGGGGGTGTTCTCAGCGGCGGCACAAAAATGGCGAATGGTAATACAAAACCTTTACTCAACAGTGGGCATAGACTAGCTTTTGTCGGCGTGTTTACCCGTGTCCCAGAAGTATTTATTTACATACCCAATTCGGCTTCGAGGGGACATGCAGTGCAGTAAAGGAAACATGCACCAGACTTTATACCTCTACACACTACCAAACAACTGTGAAAACTGCATTCAATATCGTGTAGTGTTTTTGCGTGACACGTACAAACATACAGACCAAGAAAAATTGATACTTGTTTTGGGCCTGTATTGTTCTTATAAACCCCTCATGAATATTAATTTTGCTTTCACAAATATATTATTTTAATCGACTAAACACATCAGACCATGTCAAATGGAAACGTGTACACATTTATTTGTGAATACTAGCAATGTGCTGTGCATATTCCTATTGTTCTTTTTGACCTTCTGTATCAAAGCTAATGTTTGTTCTAGAAATGGATTCACTAAACAGCCGTTCCCAATGTCAATAGATTTGCTTACTAGAGATTTAATTTTGGCATAGGTTAATATTGAAATCCAATCTCTAGTAAGTAAATCCACCGACAGATTTGTTACCGAGATCGGCCGTAAATACCTTGTAAACGCTAAGAAAATGCGCCATTGCCATTGCCGCGCATGCGCGCTACTGATTTAGTCATAAAATTGACTACTGCGCAGCCACTTGTGCCCAAATTCGGACGCGTGCAATTACTTCGACCATACTGTAGTCGGATTTCTTAGCGTTCACAAGGCCTCATAGTTCTTAAGGGGCGTGTTTCAATCTCTATTATTCATTTAAAGGTCTACTTAAAGTATATCTTTTGCGTATATAATACGACTCGCAGTATAAAATGGCTCATTGGCTCTTGACTATTCCTCAATTATGTAATTATACACAATTTGACAGTTTTTAACGGTTACTGCGTTTTTGTAAAGTTAAAGATTGGGAAAGTCAAAATAACAAGGATTGGAGGAAAAGTAGGGAGGCATTTGCCCTGAAGTGGGATCACCGGGTAAGTCTCAAAAGTACATAAGCACGCTAAGGATTACAGTGCTATGATTGCTGTATTACATTAATACAGCCAGTGCATGTCACTTGTTAACGACAATAAATAGAAGGTCATAAGTCCAAACTAAACGTCAAGCTATTGCGTTGTGAGATTGCATATGGACTTTTGGTCGCCACTGTATATTTCATGGTAGTTCCACTCATCCTACCGCACGCGGTCGAGTCAGACGAACAATTGCTACCGGCGCCGGCTTTTGTACCAATATGCCATTTTACACAGGTGCCATAACATCATTGACAACAATATACCTTACACTTCCTGCACCAATACCATCACTTCAGGCTTCAAGAACACATCTTTATTCGGACTATTATGGATCTGCTCGGCCACCGACGAGTGCCAAGCAAATGTAAGTATTGTCGCCGGTACTAATCGAAGGTCAATAAGGGTCTTATTGGCGTCTTCTTCGGGGATCAATTTGTGGCCTGTTGGTGTGTTTAGGACGAAGGGTAGGTCGTGTTCGAGGTTTTCTCGTACGAACTCGTGGATTTCATTGTAACGTTCGTACACCGAGAATGTTCCCTGAAAGGTTGTATTTTTTAATAAAACGATCACTTAACAACTGTTATTAGAAATCGGAATATATGTTACGTACGTTAGACCTCCAACAACTTGGCAGAATATATTAACTAAGAATAACTTATTCTAAATGTATGTATATAGCTAATATTGTCTACATTACCTGCAGTAAAATACCATCAGGGAAGCGTACCCTAATGATAGCAAACTTGTATTTGCGCATTTCTCTCAGTTCATCTTTCTCTCTCATTGCTTTAGTTCTCAGCATTTGACTCCTTTCTATAGCCTCCGTTCTGTAGAAGAAAAATTTATTAAATCAATTTATGACTGACTGATCTATCAACGCACAGCCAAAACTACAAGGTCTAGAAAGCTGAAATTAACGTAAGTATGGAAATTTCAACTTTAATGGGGTAAATTTTGTATGAGTCTATATTCTTTAAAGTTAGAAATACGAAAATTTTAATAATTTTATTTTAGTATTTCTAACTGAGAATAAATTAATGATGACGTGCTTCAGGACTTATCGATTGTCACATTTTAACGGGGGACGGGGGGTGGATGGGAAAATGTACGCTGCCTAAGCTACGCAGGTGTCGCTAGTAAAATAAAAAAAATCGAATATTCAGCTTCATTAATGAAATTAAATGACACATCTTTTTGTGATTTTTTTGCAATTCCATGCTAAGATTATAAAGTTATTTTAGTGAAGGAAAAATTCAATCGCGGGCAGGATTCGAACCTGCGTCTTCTGGTTAGATACACCAGACGCTCTGACCGCTAAGCCAACCAGAAGACGCAGGTTCGAATCCTGCCCGCGATTGAATTTTTCCTTCACTAAAATAACTTCAAATGACATATTTATAACTGTAATTATATCTTTTATTAAGACAATTTTTTAAGTCAATGTTTCAAATTTTTAAGTACCAGAAACCTCACGTTGTAGCTAGCAGACCCCGAATCTCGATCGCTCACCTCAACTGCTGTTCCCTCTTAATTTCCTCTGGACTCAGCGCGTAGAAAGAGGGCGGTAGCTGGACTTTGTTAGCTGCTTGTGACGGTAACAACACTTGCAGGTTCCTATCCAACTCCAATTGAATAGGCTCCGCTGTTCGAAGAGCGTCTATTAGGCTCTGGAAATGAAAAATGAAAGGGATATAAAAGTCTTCATAGAATCAACATCATCTATTTTACACTGCTAGGCGCGGCTCATTCTTTCAGAAATATGAGGAATCCGGATTCCCCCAGATATGCAATTTCCTGCACTGACTGCCTCATTAGTCTAGTGGTCCCAAGCGCGACTGCTGCGCTAGAGGTCCTGGGTTCGATCCCCAGGTCGAGCAAAGTGTTATTGAGTTTTCTATGAAATTCTCAATAGCAGCTCGGAGTCTGGATTTGTGCCCGGTTAATGGCTATAGGCTCGCCCCCTATAACATGGGACCTAAACATACCAGGCGAACTGTGGGTGTACATTAAGTACGCCTCTGCCTAACCCTTCGGGGAATATAGGCGTGATGGTATTTTATATTATGCAATTTCCTCACGACGAATAAATTTTCTTTACCATGTCATAAATGACAAATAATTCATGTTATTACTACCTCATGAATGTAGTGATCCTAATCGCGACTGCTACGCTAGAAGGTTCGATTCCCAGGTCGAGCAGTGTAATTGGTTTTTCTATGTTATTCTCGGAGTTTAGATTTGTGCTTGGCTAACGGCAATAGGCATGCCCCCTATTAAATAGGACCTAAATATACCAGCAAACTGTGGGTGTACATTAGTACACCTTTGCATAATCCTTCTGGAATATAGGCGTGACGGTATGTTCATTTTTAGAACTCATGAGTTGCAAGACTGACAATTCGAACTCATTATTTATAAGTTGGCAGTCGATGTTCCATCACTAATGTAATGGATGTTCTCATGAAAGGTAGATATGGAATGCTAATTAGGGTTTTATCATTCAAAAATCAACTACAATCGAATGTACTTAAAGTTGATAGTAAAATCCACATACCACTAAGCTCTCAATGGACGGTACATTCTCCTTCTGGAAGACTAGATAATCTTCTTCTACCCCGTCTGTGTTAGTCACCTTCTGTTGTATGAATCCAGCCGCTAACAGCAGTTCCATCGACCCTTCTAGTGGCTGCACGCGTTCTGTGAAAGCCCTGAAATTATTCAAAATAATAAAATGACAAACAAACATACATGCCGCCTGATGGCTAGCACCACCAGTGGAATTACTAGCAGATTGTCATCTTGTGAACTCAGTTAAGACCAATATGCCCAGTAATTTCGCTGGCTACATCTCTATCTATCTCTTCTAGGGTACAGGTTTGATGGTATATATATTACAATGTTAAGTACCTATTACTCATTCTAATTTTCTGGAACTTCTCGTCTTCAGGATGTGTGACAATGTTCTCTAGATATTTGCACAGCGTCTCCACACATGTTTCAACCTGAAAATATACACATTACAACTGAAATCACAATGGTTTCAAAAGGGCGAGTCTTGCTATTAACCGAGGACAAATCCAAACTCTTACTTTGGATTTGTACTGCTACTGAGAATTTTATAATTTTACTCGAGGGAATCCAAGACTTTTAGCGTAGCAGTCGCGCTTTGTAGACTAATGAGCCTAATTTTGACAACAAACAATGAGATTTTAATTTTATATTGAACACCAGAAATTCACCATGGTCTCCAATGCTTTTTTTTTGTTAATGACAACTCTTCAAGTCCTCATGCGCACTCAAAAAGCACCCTTATTGCAACACACTGTGGTTCATCTAAAGCGCAAACTGTTAAGTTTGTACATAGGGTTGTATGAATTACGTAGCTCACAACGGCGTTAGCGAGGAAATCATTAATCTGATGGAGTTCTGGACCAGAGACAATCCTTACTAATATTATAAACGTGAAAGCTTGTGAGTATGGATGTTTGTTACTTTTCACACCAGAACGGCTGAACAGATCTAGATGAAATTTGACACAGAGATAGGTTATAGTCTGGAATAACACAGACTACTTTTTACTTCTAATTCTGAAGTCCACGCAGACAAAGTCGCGGGCAGAAGCTGGTAAGTAATAACTTTATTTTAGACTACCTGTTTTGGTGGGGGTTTTAACCCCCAAAATCGGGCCACGGCCATGCTGCTCACCTTTTCCCTATTAGTGTTACAAGACTGTATGATGAGGCAGGCGGTCAGACCTCGCTCCTCCTCCAACTGTTCATACAAAAATGTCTTGATGTTCCTCTTCCATTCATCTCGGGGTAGGATATCGTTACTGATAATGGGACATCTGAGAAATATTATAATTTTAATTTTAGACATAAGTAAGTAAGTAAGTAAGTAATCATTTATTTGTATAGCATAACATCACGCATGTATCTGCAAATGGACATATGGGATATCTCCAATGGTTAGGAATATTTTGGTAATCTGTGGGTACACTTCTCTAGGTGTACAGATAAAGTCATCTGTGGGTGAGAAAAAAAAAACTTATTGCGAAGCTAAAAAAATGGATTAGGAAGGAGAAGTGTAGCACTACAGGACCCTTAGATAGAAATTACAGTAGAAGTTTGCTGTCTTGAAAAACACTTCAAATATCAACAGAAACCGTATTTGTAGCACTTTGGGATTCGGTATATCCAAATTGTGACGTCATAGAGCAATTCTGTTTCCAGATTTAGATTTAGCGTCAAAAAATCTAAAAAATCAAGCAATGATGTGTCTCACCCAGTTGACAAGTGTTATTTAAGGTACATTTAAACGACAACTTTAGCAAATGTGTATAAATATATATCATATATCAAGGCAAATGAACAGCTGACATTCTAGGCGTCTGCACAAGTAGACCCCAGTGCATAAAGTGTGACTATTTCACCGCTGCTATGCTTGCCCCTCCTAACTGTGACGTCAATGATAACATTTTGTGCTACCAGGCAGCGGTACCCTCTTGATTAGACAACACCGACTGTAATCATGACTTGCGTAGACATAAACGAGTTTATTTAAAAATTAAGTTTGGTTGTGACTAGAGATGGGTTTATGCCAGGGCATTTATTTTTTTCGCCCAAAATGCCTGGGCGAAAACCCATCTATATAGATGGGTTTATGCCAGGGCATTTATTTTTTACGCCCAAAATGCCTGGGCAATCTATAGTTGTGACATAAGTCACTAGTATATCCGTGGTTAAACGTTAAACGAGTAGCGAAAGCGGCTTACCTGTTACACTTTGAAGTAATAAATTATATTTTAAACATTTTTTATGTATCTTAATGTGCTTAGTAGTTTGGTACAGTCGACAAAAAAGTTAGGTGATCATTATTTGTAACACAGCCTATGTCAAGATGCAGATTTCGTTCACTGCGTCTAAACCTGACTCTTTCGTCGACTGTACCATGGTTGAGTAATCTAATATCATCATACTTGAAATAAACACCAGTGGCTGCAAAGTTTCGGGGTAGATCCACTTCTGTCGACTGCCGCCTCTCATGCTCCGAAGAGGTTGCATTGGAAGCTGATGCTTGAGCCCTTTCATTATCCCTCTCATTTTCTAGTTCTTTCTTCACTTGTGCCTGAAAAAAGTGAATTCACATGTAAAAGAGGTTAGGACCATTTCATCTGTCAAAGAGATCATAGTCGAATAGTGATAGTCACAGAACAAAGAAGTACCTAGAAGCAGTAAGTGGGAGTAACCTTGTTTCCACTAGTCTGGTACGATGTACTCACTTGCCGTATAAAGTGCTCTCAGTCGCGTTCGCAGATAGTCAACGCGCAAACATGTGTCGAAAACTAAAAAATCTAAAAAAAGTAATAAAAGGCCCTTTTGTGCCATTTAAGAATACAAAAACCATAGCTGGGGTAAAAATCTATCACATGAAGGGATTTCGTATCATCGGGAAGTATTATTTTCAGTTTATTACAATAAAATGATAAAATAAGTTTGAATTTTCTTCCGCCAAACATAGCACAAAAATGACAATCTAAAGTTATCCCTCTTCCTATAGAAATAGAGTTGATTTTCTTTTATTGGCAATCAATTGTTCTAGAATGTTTGCTTACCTAACCAAAAATTGATGCCGCTATTCAATTAGTGCATGCAATATCGATAAAATGTTATCGACAATTTTTCATTTTTAAAATTACCTATATTACTTTCCAGTGTACTAAGAAAAATTTAGCTTGTGATGCAACTTTTTAATCTCGTAAATATGATATAGGGATTTTGTTACTGTAAAAAAAGAATATAAAGCGATAGAATCCGTAAAGTGCGTTATTATAATATGTCTAATATTCACGTAACCGTCTCAGAAGTCAGTATGAATTACGGAGCTAAAACTATTTTAGAATCCAAAATACTAATATAATTAGATGTGCTTACTAGAGATAGAATTTTGACATAAGCTCCATACAGCTACTGTCAAAATCCCATCTCTAGTAAGCAAATCTACTGACAGATAGGATATAGAAATCGGCCGTAAGTCATCACTCTTCCTTTTTTGATAGTCGAGTAAAAATACTATCACAAATGAATGTTAGGTAGGTACTCTACTACTTCATGTACTTTCCAATTAAAATACCTAGGTATCATTATGAAAAATATAATTATTTGTGTAATTATTCACATTATATCATAATTTATTGACCGCCTCATACACAAGCGCGACGACTGCTACGCTAGAGGTCCTGGGTTCGATCCCCAGGTCGAGCAGGGTTATTGGATTTTTCTATGAAATTCTCAGTAACAGCACAGAGTCTGGATTTGTTACCGGTTAATGGCAATAGGCTCGCCCCCCTGTTACATGGGACCTAAACATACCGGCGAACTGTGCAGTTCGGCGGTATTTTCAACTCAACTCTTCGAGGAATGCAGGCGTGATGGAATGTGTATTGAAAACCGGTAATCAGTTATTTCAGTTGATATATTTTTTTAAGTTAAATAATTTATAGAAATATAAATAATTATGTTGATATTGTTCAAGTCGAATGCTATTTAACGGTATGTTTAGGTCCTATAATAATAATAGGGGGGCGAGCTTATTACCTTTGACTGGGCACAGATCAAATTGATCCGAGCTGATACTGAAAATTTCACACCAACACCCAATAACACTGCTCGGCCTGGGAATCAAACCCAGCATCTAGCTTAGAAGTCGCACTTGGAACCACTAGACTAATGAGGCAGTTTAATTTTCTTGCTATGTAGCTGATATCTCATAAAATTTTACAACGCACTATTTAACAACGTTAGTAATACATAATAATAATATAATAACAATCCGTACTAAACTATATTATATCAGAAACGATGTTTGGTATTTACTTTAATATTATATCTTTACTTTATTCACTTATTTCGTAGTATCTTTATCGATAAGTTCACAAGAATGTATTATATGGACACATCACTATTGTCGGTATGCGTGACATACTATTTGTCATTCAAAATCTTCTCTTATAACAAGCACCATAGAGTTTTATTATTATTTATTTTATTTTATTATTAGTATTGAAATCGATTTTAACTCCAAAAGAAAATAGTCGTAAAAGGTTACAGACCTATTTGGTAATGTGAATTATGTGCAATTGTTTTATGGTTGAATTCAATGCAAATACACTCAGCGGCACGGAATCTTGGCCAAACGCTTATCCCGCGAATACTCGCGATAACAAATGCTTTAAGTGTTTCTAATGATTATTTCTTATGAGGGTGGGTCAAATAATGTTTACCCTTCGTTCAAGAGGCTAATTCATTATGTTTGAGTGCACTGTGTACGTTACTTTTAAGTTTTAGTTGAATCGGGTCATTTGAGCAACTAAGTTGAAGCTTTAAATTTGTGTGTTGTGAATTTTTGCTGTTAGATTACCCAATTATTGTGATTCCGTGCTTTCAATTCAGTAATAAGGGTGCTTAAAAAGTAATAAAAATGCCATTAACACCAGAAAATGTTGCACAGGCAGTTGCATTAATCAACCAAAGGCTGACGCAGCGTGAAGTCATTGTAGCTCTTAACGTACCTCGTTCATCCCTGCAGTATGCTCTAAAAAGATACCAGGAGACAGGCCACTACTCTCGCAGACCAGGCAGCGGAGGTATCAGATGCACATCGGCCCGGGATGACCGCTTTATTGTCCTCGAAATTTTGAGAAACCGTTACCTTACCGCTGTTGAGATACGCCATCGGCTCCAAATCACAAGAGGCGTGAATGTGAGTGAGCGTACGGTAAGAAGACGAATGGAGGAAGTTAGTTTAAAAGCCGGTAGACCAGCACGCGGTCCACAACTGCTCAGACATCACCGAGTAGCTCGACTTCAGTTCGCAAGAGAGCACGTCAGCTGGACCCACGAGCAATGGGCTAAAGTGCTGTTCACAGATGAGTGTAGAATCGCTTTACGTGCTCCAGATGGTCGCGAACGAGTGTGGAGAAGAAGAGGGGAGCGGTTTTTACCCATTACCACCACACAAACTGTGAGTTTCCATGGAGGCTCCATAATGGTTTGGGGAGGAATAAGTTCCGATGCTCGTACGGAGTTGGTAATCATTGACAACCGTTTAACTGCAGCTCGATATATCGAGGAGGTCCTTCAAGAACATGTTTTACCATATTCGGGGTTCATTGGGCACGAACAATTTCTCCTAATGCATGATAATGCACGCCCACACGTTGCAAATATCGTACGAGAATATCTTGAAGAGGTCGGTATTCAAAAATTGCAGTGGCCAGCTAGTAGCCCGGACTTAAACCCAATAGAGCATATCTGGGACATGCTCAAAAGAAAAATAAAGTGCTCCTCCCACCCACCGGAAACTCTTAACCAGCTTCGAAATGCAGCATTGGCCGCTTGGGAAAGCATACCTCAAGTTGACATCAGGAATATCATCCAAAGCATGCCCGATCGAATGCAAGCGGTAATCAGGGCTAGAGGGGGAAACACCCGTTACTAAAACCCATAGACAATTTAAAAAATATCGATATTTTTCATTTTGCGGTGTTTTTAAACTGATAGTGTAAAATTCTTTTTTTTTTGCAAAAGTGCGTAGTTTTAAAAACATTATGATTGATGCAGTAATCTTTGAATTTTTAAATTCTAAAATCATAAGAAACACTTATTGAGTGCACCTACTTTTATTTTAGAGTAAAAAAGTTTTTTAAATTCAAATTATCAGCAAATCCATATGTGGCCAAGTTTCCGTGCCGGTGAGTGTAGTTTAGTGTGTTAAATCTGATCGTGATTGTTATTTTTTACCAGTCATAATCCAGTTACAATAGTGTGTGTAAGACGTAAATGTGTGAGTTTGGCAACACTGGTTTTCATACAAAATAGGCATTATGCTAATTCCACCTATTTAATGTTCCGTGGTGATAGTACACACTGAAGGCACGCTCGACTAGTCACAACATAGATGGTAGCTACACATAATGGATCTATGAGATGACCTTGATTTCATACAATGTGAATTTTGAACTAATACATGTGTTTTTTTTTGTGATATTTTGCATTTTCCATGCTAAGATTATAAAGTTATTTTAGTAAAGGAAAAATTCAATCGCGGGCGGGATTCGAACCCGCGTCTTCTGGTTAGATACACCAGTTTGCCTTCACATTCTGAGTTTATATATTATATAGTTTATCAGGTGGGTGGGGTTCGCGTTGGCTTAGCGGTCAGAGCGTCTGGTGTATCTAACCAGATGACGCGGGTTCGAATCCCGCCCGCGATTGAATTTTTCCTTTACTAAAATAACCTAATACATGTGTGTTTAAACAATAAGTTAAAACCAAGCAATATAACATCAGGCGAACTGGCGATCAAGCAAGCCTATCATGAATAAAAAAAAAATATCAATTATCTTCTGTAAAATGTTGTATAGTAGTAAATTTATATAGTAATAAACATTCAATTTCATCAATCTCGTAATAAAATAACACAAAGATTATTTGCCAGGTAACTAGATTAGCCAGCACAAATCCAAACATTCAATATCACTGTTCAATCTAGGAGCTGAACTCGGAACGTGTCATTAGATGCGTTTATGTACAGTAGATCAATGAAGTAGTCAACATAGTTGTTTTATTTTCTCCAACATTTCCAAGGAATTTTAATGGAAGAAAAATTCAGTTTCACACATGGTTCAAACCTGTGTCCCTCTGTTTAAGTACACTAGACGTTTTGAGCCAACTACCGTGTACTTAACCAGAGGGATGCAGGTCCGAAACCTGCTTGAGGCCAAATTCTTCCAATAAAATTTATAAGAAGTCAACATTATCAAATTTAATAAAACATTATAAAATCTTACCTGTATAGCAGCCAAAGATGTATTGAAAGATGGGTTCTCCCTCTTTTGCTGTAATCGAGCCAGGGCAGCTTCCGCAGCCACCTTACTCTCTTCAGAGAGCCCTGATCTCTTCACTGCAGGCTCCTTCCTCGAGACATGAGAACTCTGGCTACTTAAAGTGGACTCACTCAACTTGTGGCCCGGCCCAGCCATTTTGAATTTGGCATCAACCTTTTTCTTTTGGAAAAATTTCTTTATTCGGTCAGCCATGGTTTTAAATTCTTGGAGTATGTTCTTTAGGAAGTTTGAGTTTAGATACACTCTCTTTTAGCTGTTCTATTGTGGCTGAGGTGGCTGTTGGAAAAGCATAGAAAAAATTGTAAAATGTGTTAAATAGAACTTCTTTCATCATCATCATTCAGCCTATAGCAGTAATTGCTGGACATAGGCCTCCCAAAATGTGGGCCAAAACTGCTTTAACCTTTTGACAGCCACATCAAAACAGGAAAAATGTGCCTTCAGTGCCGAGCTCGGAATTTCCTATAGAAATCTGTCACCCAGTTGTGACCATGGTGACATGGGCACATTTTCGTTTGTCATCTATACATGACTGGTTATCAAAACGCTAATGATATTAAAATGAATGTATGAATGTGGAAGAAGCAAAAGAAGTATGCAAGAATCGTAGCAAGTGGCAGTCTATAGTTTCTGCCTACCCCTGTGGGAGAAAGGCGTGAGTGTATGTATGTATGTAATGATATTAAAATACAATGCAATGAAACCTAGTAAAGTTATTTAATTTCTTATTCTGTTTTCATATTACATAAGGCATAAGAAAGAAAAAAAGAAAGAAATATAAACATAAAAAAGTTTTATAAAAAGGTATAAATGTCGAATTTTTTTTGGAGACATCAGATGACACAGGATATAATCTTAATAAGGTTATAAAACAATTTTGTTATAGGTAACACAATAATTTAGATACCCAACATATGGTGATAGAGCAACATCATGAGAAAAAAAGAAAAAGATGGCTCAGACAATGATGTGTGACAGTCTGCTAGTGCATACTACACAGCACTAGGTGTCACTTTCATTAATTGTTCAAGTTATTTGTTGTTCACTGTACTATGGTATTAGTCTCAAAGGATTTGGTCATACAATGTATGACACCATTTTTCTGATACTCAAGGATTTATCCAGCAACCAAAATTGGATTATGGAATACAACAACTAAAATAGCTTGCACTGCAAAGTATATGAATAGCTAGAGCATCACAGGATTGTATGCAGTTTGACTACAATATTTTTTAATCTATAATTTATCTCTGTCTCTATCTATATTATCTTTCAAGATAGACACAAATTGATTTGGCTATGCTTAGAACTTCATTTTTTATTACTTAATGTTGTTGTGCAAGATACAAAAACAAGAAGGTTTTATGCCAAGTGTTGCGCAGTTTCAATAGCTCTGTATTTTGTTACGACAAGACAAGTGTTTATTTATCGACTGTAAAAATGTTGTACTTACAAATCTCACAAAGCCGTTCCACTGAACAACAATAGCTACATTTCTACATATTTATATATTACGTGAAACGTAAAAGTAACAAATAAGTGCAAGTGAAAATAATGACTCACCCGGTCTCATAAACCTTTCGGAGATGCGTTTACCGTACACTCGCCACGAAATGAAAATCAATAGCAAAGTAAATAACAAAATCAGGAAAAACGTCTTTAACAGAAGAAACTGGAACTCGTTGAAGTAGAAAACCTCTGCTAACTCCTCGTAGTAAGATAACTCAGGGAAAATAACGATAGATTTAGGAAAACTTTCAATCGGCAATGATGATACGCACGAATCGAAAAAATCCCTTGCGAACGACAAAGTATCTCCAATCTGAAGATACAAAGCCTCGTATAGGGTGGAATTGAAAACAGCGTTGTCGAATAACGACATTACACATGAAATTGAAATGTTTTAAATACAAATAATTTGAAAAATAAAATTGTGCATACTGAAATCTATGAACACGAATCGCATCGCATGTCACTTTTCTTTGACAGATTATGTTAGTGTTGCCAATTGATAATATTATTAAGTCTTGGACTTGGAGTGCTAAGTGCGAAAAATATTATAATTTCTATGTTGAAGAAATATACATAACTATAAACTACATAAGTCTATACATATTCCGTCAAAAGTCAAAATTTATTTTTAACCACAATATAATTATACCACAATATATTCGATGACTCCCCAAAATTGTACATTACGTTTATTTGATAAACCTTCTTTACTAAGTCACAAGTACCTACTCTCTGACTATGACTCCGCCCCGTCCCGAAAGTCAAAGCCCGAGCATAGATACTTCGAATCCGACACATCCGACACTTCGACCCCGAGGGTGAAAGTGTCTAATGGCATAAAAGCGGGGAAACCCAATCTGGGCCTCTTAGGGACTCGGGACGGTGAAACCGCCTTCTACCTGTACTGGCAGTGAGGTGGCGAGTCACCGTCTGCCATCCTTAAGGGTTTTTTTCGAAGGTCAAAGGCAGACGCCGCTTAATTTTTTTTTTAAACGTTACCCCACACTAGGATTTTCTCCTGTATCGTGAGTGCTTTTACAAACACAAATTATCACATACACAAACGCCCAGACCCGGAACAACTACCTGTAGATCATACAAATATTTGCTCCGTGTGGGGATCGAACCCACAACACGTGACGTATAAGCCATTCGCTCAGCCGCTACGCCAAACGTGTCGTTAAAGAATGTCGCAATAGAAGTTATCGGTCCACCTAACACCCACTTTTCCATAATCCATAATCCCATTTTTAATTTCCATATTTTACAATAGTCCTGTACCCGTCCGGAATACTTCATGGCTGTACTCCCATAGTGCAGTTGTGGAGTGGAGTGTGTATACCCTATCCCATATTATATCAAAGTTCTCCAAGGGGCCTCTGCGCGTTGGACCTGTGTCCCACCGCAAGCCTTCCAAAGGACCGGATGTCTTCCTCACGGGAGGCATTATATACAAAAAGGAGATAAAATAAAAATAATAAAAAATCAAGCGTCTATTAAATACTTAATCTATCAGTATAACGTGAACCTCTATGGAAAAGGCCTTCGTATTTAATAAATATAAAATTATATGAGCTCTTGATGAACATTGCATGTTGTAAAGGCATGATATAGCGTTTAAAAGCATTTAAAAATACGTATTTGTTAAGTATTTAGTGGAATATTCCCTATAGACACCCAATGAATTTTAGCACGCTATGGTGCAATTTATGAACGTTTTATCATGCTAGGGGATATAGCTATAGGTAGATAATCAACTTTATCATAGGTACTTCATCATCAACCCAATATATTATTTTGCCAATGCTGGGCCTCCACTCAGCACGAGGGGCTCCACCATGCAGGTTTAGTTGGGGTTGGCAGACTTCACACGCCGCCCGCTGCTGAGAAAATATCTAAGACATGCAAGTTCACGATGTTTTCCTGCAACGTTAAAGCGCGTGATAATTACATAAGATTAATCCTTCACCTGAGCCCGCCAAATTCAAATTCGAAGTGATTTTTCGCAGTTCGTAGGTCTATATTAAGTTCTATAAGTTCATGGCTGTAGTAACAACGCGACAAACTATATTACAACATTCACAAATGAGAACCTTTGCCTAAAATTCTTATCAAGCTAAAAACTGGTCAAAATTAACACTTTACACTAGGTACTTTTAGCTACAATAACTATTTTTAAGCAAATGTTGTATAGTTAATGTCGCGATTACTACTGCCATGAATCTAGAACTTATCACAAACTGCGAAAAACCACTTGAAATTTGAATTTGGCGGGCTGAAGTGAACGATCAGCCTTAACTAAGTATTAGGTAATACTTAATAGTTACCTTTGACTTGACCGTCCAAGGGTCATATCACTAGGCTATATATAGGTAAGTGATAGTAAAAATAAGTTAGGCAGTAGAGAACCGTTCCAGAATGACCAGACTTCGAATTCCGCGAATACGTTTTATCCAATATCTCATTGACCGTCGCGGTCCCGGAGATCCAACTATTGCGATCGAAAACGGCATTTGGAATTACACTGAAGAATGACTTTGAATCTGGATCGCTCCCTGTATTTGAGTTCTTAGATCTTAGATCCATCCAATCAAGTAGATGGGTGCTCTCAGGTAGATCAAAACGTCAAAGTACTTATTTAAATATCAAATCCGACGGGATCAAAGTTTCAAATCAAATCGTGCTCAAAGCTTTCGTATGAAAATTTCAAAAGCCAAAATGTTTTATTTCAATTAGACCACCAAAATACTTAGGTATGGTCAACATCGACATGGTATCTTCAATCGATTTTCAATTTAATCTCCAAATAGCCCCAATTTCAATTTATTCCCCCTAGTCCTTTCTACTATCGGACGATCAGAAGCACGAAAAAGCGACATCGATTCATGGTGGACATTCCGAAAATCCGAACGAAACGCTTAATGTGGAATGCGCTTCCCTAGTGTGTCTTCCCCGATAGATATAACCCGGGTGTCTTTAAATCACGAGTGAATCGGTTTCTTCTAGGCAAGCGCGCTCCATCGTTTATCGCAGTATCGCATAACTATAGGCGAACTGGTGGTCAAGCGTAAGTCTATCACGAATTAAAAAAAATAGAGTTTATTATCCATTGGGGAGATTTGACACTTTGTGGTAACTTGATGTGCTGTTGACTGTACTTTTGAAAAGTCATAACTATATTAATTGCAATAAAAACAAATGTTGCCAATGTTCGCTCTATCTCTGCGGATCTGTAACTAAAAAGTGTAAAAAAAGTTAAAAAAATAAACTCGACTGCCCAAAAAAGATGGAAACAAGATGATCAATCTCATGCGGTCGGAGGTATCGTCCTAAATTGAGCTCCAAACTAGCAGTAGGTACCGCCCGGTTTCACCCGCTAAAAATTACGGACTTTCACACAAACTTTGCCCCCGTTTTTCACCCCCTTAGGGGTAGAATTTCGGAAAATCCTTTCTCATCGGATGCCTGCGGCATACAAAGAACACCCCCTCCATGTTTCAGGTCTCTACGATCAGCGGTTTAGGCTGTACATTGATCCGTCAATCAGGCAGTCAGGACAAACCATTTTATATGTAGATACTTAATGATTTTTCGTATTCGTAATTCGTAAATTTTGAAACCAACGTAATATGTACCTACAGGATACTTAACTGCAAGTGTCGTGTAACCATCTCGCTACTACCGTTGCGCCGAATGTAGTGAATTCGATTCCCACCTGAGACAAAATATTTGTATGTTCCACAGATATTTTGTTTCGAGTCTGGGTGTGTTTTGGTATGTTAGTGATGTCCCGCTCAACGCACGGCTTGTTCCCACTAGAGAGAGAAGTGTGAGAGCTGTTTTTTACCCGATTGCACCAGAAGGAGGGTTATGTATGTACCTATATTTATTTAGCTCTCTGTAGCCAACACGGCTTAATGGTTTTAGCTTGACAGGCGTCGTTAGATTCGTCTCAATCGTGAGAGTGACACTGGGTAGGTAGGTACTTATATTAAAAAGTGTAAAATAAAAAAAGTTAATTTAAAAAATCAAGAAACCCGACTTCCAAAAATATGTATACAAAATGACTAATCTTATGCAGTCGGAAGCAATAAAGATCGGGTTCTTTGATTTTTTAAATTAAAAAAGATAATAAAGAGAACTAGGTTAGCAACCAATAGGTTGGTAAGTAATTGTAACAATTAGCCCGGGCAACAAAACCAAGAAGTGCAAGAAGATACTTAGAGATAACGTTACCACTTAGATAATAAACGACCGAGAATTTAATTGAACACGATTTCATTAGGTATGTACCTAGTTATGTTATGCAATAAGCAACTACGAGTACATAGTTTAACATTAAATGACAGCAGCTGTCGAAACACGACTAGTGGATGCTTATTTTCGCTTGGTGGTAGGATCTTATTATCTGCCAGGATAACCTTTTTAGGGTTCCGTAGTCAACAAGGACACCCTCATAGTTTTTGCATATCTGTCTGTCCACGGCTTAACCCTTCTAGTACTAAGAGTACCTACATCACGTGGTAAAACCTCATTTAGAAAAAAAATAGGGCATTATCCCTACACGTAAAGTAGGTATAAATCATTCTCGTCTACCTATGTCGTGGGTATCGTTGGATAGGTCGTTCAGAATATATATTCATATCAGAATCAGAATAATTTATTTGTGAAACATATGTGGCAGTAGATGTGTGAAAACCACGAAAAATTCAACTGAAAAGTATGAAATAAGAACAGTGGAGTCCAGTTTATAGCTGCGTTCGCATACGAATTAAGCTATTTGACTGATTATTTTTTATAGTGTTATGCAAATGTTTACTATAAATAGAACCTATTAACCAAAACAAAATTAAAATCGACTCAAAAATAAGGAAGTTACAAGCATTTTAATTTTATGCTACACAGAGAACTATACTTGTTTATGACGTCACAAACCAATGCGCCATACAAATCCTATACTAACAATCATTTGGGGGAAAGGGACAAAGCATCCCCTCTCAATCCCCACCAAAAATGTTAATTGCTTAAATTTTTGAACTTTAATAACCAATTTAAATTATTTTTTCAGAATATGATTTGTATTTCATTTCATTTTTCACTCAGTTTTGTGTTTTTAATTATTCAAAATAATTCAAAATACCCTATTAAAGTTAGCACCCACAGAACATTTATTTAATTTACATTAGAAGCAAACAAACATTGTAGAATTTGTAGATATGTAATATATATCTAGATAGATATGATAGATTGTACCCATGATCTTGAAACAGCCTCAAGTGTTCCATTAAATACTTCAGGTGTCACGATCGCGAGATAATAGATATACATCGATAGTATGCGACAAGTTACATCTTATCTGAAACTAAACTCAACATAATCTTGAAATATTCTTCAGTGCTTCTTGTGTTTTCATTAAATATCTATTTATTTAATGTAGTGTCGTATTTGTATTAGCTATTTGTTGGTGAATAAATTTTGTGCGGGATTTTATGTGTGGTGAGTACAAATTATTTTCCATATACCTACCACTTACCATTACAAGATAGACAGAGAGACGGGGCGGGACAGAAAGGAGTATTCAATATTTCAACATTTAATGAATTTATAATGTAGATATTTTATTTTTACGAACTGTATGATTATAAAATTATTTTAGTAAAGGAAAAATTCAATCGCTGGCAGGATTCGAACCTGCGTCTCGTGGTTGGATACACCAGAAGCTCTGCCTCTAAGCCACCGCGAACCCCACCCGCCTGATTGAAATTTTGCCTTCAGATTCTGAATTTGCGTCATAAGGTGACGTTGATTGTATGATTATATTCTGGTTTTATAAGTTTCTGTGGACAACAAAATTTTCCACTTGTACCACACAAGTAGTATTAATATTTTTTATTTCCACAAAAATTAATAGATCCAAACACCGTGCAGTATCCGCTTCTCTTTAAAATAAATAAGTACGAACGTTACAATCACCAGGGGTGCAAAAATGGCGTCTTTTGCTCAATTACAATGTGATTCACGACACATACACCACTATATATCCTGCTACCCCGACATTTCCTACATAAACTGACTTCTCATTATACGGAAAATCACGCCTCTATTTCCCGAAAGAAATTAAATTAAATGGTATTTATTTTTGTACATATGTAGATCTTTAGGACACTTTTACAAGTCAATATTTCTTTTTTGTATAGCTTGATGGCTTCGGCCTTTCCTAACTGACGACCTCTGAGAAGAATCACCAAAACGGACCCAGAGAATCATGGTCTCTTTTAAAGTCTAGAAATGGAAAAAACTCATAGGTAAGTGGCACGAGGTAGGGCAATGTAATTTTGGTACTTACAAGTTTTCGCGAAAATCTAAATTTGTCCATATCTTTTTATCGTGTTGACTCAGGACGTTGATTTTTATACATTATATATATAATTTCAACATGCTAGGTCCACCCGTTCCTGAGAAAATGGTGCCAGACAGACGGACAAGAGAGTGATCTTATAAGGGTTCCTTTTTTTACCTTTTGAGGTTCGCAACCCTAAAAACACTCGAGCATGAACGATACCATAATTATGACTTTTATCAACATACATATTATTACGTAGGTATCTAACTCGTTCTAAATGTTTCAATGATATAATTGATGTGAATGTTAGGACGTTTGTGAATGAATCACGTCAAAACGGCAGAACCGATTTGGATGAAATTTGGCACTCAGATAGTTTATAACCTGGACTAAAACATAGGATAGGTACTTATTATGCAGTTTAAAAGCTGCGGTAGCCTAATGGTTAGGGCGTCGGACTTACGATCATGTTGTTGCCGGTTCGAAACCCACCCATCGCACTACCGACACTACTCGTAAGATAAGCATTTAGCTTAGCACGAGGGATTAACAAGAATACTAGTAATATGTGGCCCATAATGCTAGTAACCTTTTTTTAAAAAAAAACTTTGGTCTCAATTTTGAAATCCACGCAGGCGAAGCCGCGAGCAAAAGCTAGTTAATAAGCATAATTTTAGGAGGTATTCATTAAAAAATATTAACTTATTTCTGCTTGCGCGATACTCTGACGTCATCGACATTATGCCTGCCAATTATATTATTCTTCTCACCCCGTCAAAAAGAGCGCGAATAATTAACGACGCTATAAAATGGCGTCACCCTTCAAATTATCCCTATGATATTGCCATTTCAGTTTGGCGAACCGTAAAACGGCACTTTGAATGTCTTTAACAGCTTTTCTTGGTTCCCACAATAAAACTTCAGTTAGTAAACGTCTCTTAATGAGAATTATTTTCGCTTTGCTTGTTTAGTTGTTGAAAGGAAATGGTCCAGTTAATGTTCATTATTGCGAGTGGTCTCCAAAATATTTACTAGTTGATAGTTGATAATTGGTTGTTAAAAAGTTTGGATATACTTTATGATTAGATACTTTTTTGATACTTTCTCTGTTCTTATATCAAAAAACGGTTTATTATTTTTCCTCGTTTACCTTTTTACCTTTTAGATATTAAATAAATAAAAAATAGTCGTAAGAGAGGAGTAACAACCAAAAAAAGTATATTACATATTTTGATGTGATTTTTAGTCATGTTTGCCGGCCGTTTGATAGATATTCCAAAGATAGTCTATGTATGAATGTTAGACCATAACCCAAAAACTACTCATCAGATTGACGAGTCAAAGTGTCCAATGATTCAGGGGTTTCAATATAGAAAGATTTACATAAATATTGATGAAATATATCTTCTAGGATATTGATCTTCACAGAACATACCTAAATATTGATACCTAAAAAAATTTTTGGGCCAATATATGAGCCACCCCGTACATAAAAATCAATTGCCAGCCGTCAGTCACGGATAAAATCGAAAATAGCTCGAATGATTTCGACAAAACTGTGATTGGTCGTTCGGCGTACGCAAGCGAAGGATTATAACAAAAAATGAGGCATTGAAACGCTACGCATGTAAGCATAGCTAGATATTATTAAAAGTTTAAAAAATACCAAACTAGACTTTCTAAGACGAACTCATTTCATTTATCTATCGTCAGAGCAAAAGCTCATAAACTGTTTGCATATTATGGCTTCGTAAAAAGCAGCCTTAGGAAGTGATCCTGATAAGGTTGTAACACACCCTGTGGGGGTGGAGGGGGTAGATAGTGGTTTAATGGTAGAGATAGTGTAGTGGTAATGTTGTGTAACTTTACGAGGTATTAAAGGGTATTCAGGAGGGGTAGGTCATATGAGAATTTTTCAATAAATCTCGAATAAATTTTGCAAAGTAATATGAAATAGAACGTGTCAAAATACACTTGAATGGGTGTTTACGCCAAATCATTTAAAAATGCATAAATGCATATTTCCGAACGCATTTTATTAATCTGTGACTTTATAGTCAAATCAGCTTCCTACTTCCGCATAAATATTATAACAATTAAATGTTTTCGTTCGCTTCCTGTTCCCATCTCTTTCCTATCCACATAACCTGTAAGGGACAAGAAGACGGACTTCGGATATCTTCGGTACGCACGAATTGCACCGAGCGCGAAGGACGCTGTCACGCGCTCGTGTCGTCTAAAAAAAAGGGGAGTTCAGAGTCTTCGTGGATCTTCGTTGAGACTCCCGCTAACCGCTCCCGCATATACGGTTGTGAGTGCGCGCACGCGAATGTGAGCCGGCTCCAACTACCGCAACCCGCTAAACTCAGTGTGTGTTCTTATATGTCAAGAGTGCGTCATATTCTTAGAGGTACTTCAGGACTCCAGAACACCAATACTAACAGAACAACGCACCACGTGCACCGGTGAGTCCCATACTCCCATCATACCTTCCCGCGTAGTGAACACGAACCGCCCAGCATACCTAGCATATGTTTCACGCTACAGTTCTCTATATCTGTTGGTCCTTCGAAATAAATTATACTCCCGCATCACACCATAAATTTTGGTTCGCCTTCGACCGGATACCTACTTAGTGTTCACTACAGTATACCTACCTACCTACTTTCCCGCTTATTTATTGCGTTATTTATACGCTTATTTTCCCGCTATATTTACTCACCCGCTTATTTTAATAACTACGTGTATTCTCCCGCTCTAAATAGGTCTAAATATCTAAAATACGATTCTCGTAAAACCGTCATAATAGGTTGCCTATCGTACCAAATAGGTACCTCCGCCCGCCATTCAACAACATAATTTAGACCGCTTCGTATTATACGATATAGGTATTATCGCGTTATTATAACCAAACGCGCATTTTTTTTATAAAATTTGTAAACCGCATTTATCTTATTTAGGTTTATAGCCTATTGCAACATACCTACTTTCCTTTGTTAAGCTCTAACCGCCATCTTTTACAATGGAAGATATCGAAATTAAATTACAACTACTTGAAGCCAAAAACCAGGCAATTTATGAACGGTTAACATATCTATACGATTTATCAAAAAAGATTTCTATCACTTCGGTCGAACTTCGTTCTAAAGAAACATTCCTTGCAGATACGCAAATATTATCAACAATACGACAGGAATTTAGTACCAATCTAGATCAGATTAATGCTCTTAACCTTAAAATGAATCCTAAGTTTACCATTAATTACGCTAGCCTTATTTCATTTGACAATGTTTATGCCCGTGTCGAGAGGACTCGGTCACTTGTCGCGGCAAGCACGTCAAATACGCTGTCCGACCCGCAATCACAAAATATTAAGGACTTGCAATTTAAAGGTTCAATTAAACTACCACCTATTCAAATCCCTTCTTTTGATGGCAAAATAGAGAATTGGCCAGTATTTTATGAATCATTTAAATCTAATATTCACAATAATGTAAATCTTACTGATTCGCAACGGGTTCAGTATTTAATAAGTAAATTATCCGGAACCGCTTTACAGATTACCGCGGGTATTATTCCCTCAGGTGATAATTATAACGCTATTTGGGACAGCTTAGTGAAAAAGTACCAAGATGTTCGGGCACTAGGTTCACATTACATGTCTATTATATTCAATATCAAACCCGCTTCTAATAATTCAGCTTCTCTTAACTTGTTTATCGAAAATTTCCACGCTTCTGTGTCCGCTTTGGAACAATTGGAAATAAATGATTTAAAAGATTTTATTTTATTAAGCTTAGCATTGCGAAAGTTAGATCCCGCAACCGCGCATTTATTCGAAATGCATATGCGTAACAAGGAAGTTCCTTCTTATAAAGACTTTGTGGACTTTATTAAGTCACAAGTCAAAATATTAGACCGCACCGCTTTACCTACTTCTACTTCTTCTCGATTCGCATCAGTGAATAATAAAAATAATAATACCGCTTCACGTATGCAACCACGTAATACTGTTCATACTTTTGTTACCCGCAATAATAATTTGAAATGTTTACATTGTAATCAATCTGATCATTTCCAGATTTATCAATGTTCATCATTTAAAGCGCTTAACGCTAAATCTCGTTTAGAGTTTATTAAAAACAAACGAGGGTGTGTAAACTGTCTAAGTCTTACACATACTGTTTCCCAATGTAAGTCTACCTACTTGTGTAAAACTTGTAATAAACGTCATCATTCGCTTCTGCATTTCAATGACAATAAAGTATCTAATAACTCGCAGCTAACTCGCTCATCGCCTGGTGACGATCGTATATCACCATCTCGCTCGCACGCGTCCGCGACCGACACGCCACCGCCGGTTGTACTCGCAGCCGCGACGGCGGCGCTCGAACCTGCCACTACGGCTAGCACTACTACCTGTACCGCGCTTGCACCACAGGTGATGGTTTGTGCGCGGTCTCGAGTTGACAACAAAATAGTTGCGCCCGTAAATTTAATGAATACGACAGTTCTTTTGTCAACCGCTCAAGTTTTTGTTAGTAGTAATGATGATCGACCCGTTTTAATCAGATGTTTGATAGATAACGCATCGCAAAATAATATTATTACTACGGCTTGCTGTAAAAAACTTAAATTAAATATTGTACCGCTTTCGAACTCATTTATAAAGGGTGTTGGATCATCCTCCCGCCCTATTCAAGGTTACGTACAGATTACGGTTACCGCTAAAAATAAAAATAATTCTTATAATATAACCGCTCTGGTCGTCGACTGTATAACCGATAGATTGCCAACAAACACTGTTGACGCTTCTATAGTGAAACATTTAGTTAACCTACCGCTTGCTGACCCTCTATGGCACACGCCTGGAGAGGTTGAGTTACTTCTAGGGGCTCAATTGTTCCCATTTTTATTATTAGGTGGAAAAATTATAGCACCTCCCGCTCCTACCGCGATTGAAACCGTATTTGGTTATATTCTTATGGGTGATGTTCCCGCCGTTTCATATTTGAATAACCCTACATCCGCTGTAGTAAATACTGCTACATTTTTTAGTACCGGTATTGATAACAATAATTATCCTTCCCTAGATGATTCCCTTCATAAATTCTGGAACTTAGAAGAAATTCCCGCGCGAACTTTTATGAGTCCGTCTGACATGGAGTGTGAGCAAAAGTATTCTGCTTCCGTATCACGTGATTCCACCGGTAGATATTGCATCGCGTTACCCTTTTGTACCGATCCTAATGTATTAGGTAATTCCCGCTCTGTCGCTTATCGACGTTTTATTGCTTTAGAAAATACAAAATTACGCGAGCCTGAACTTCGTTTAAGTTATAACGAGGTTATTCAGGAATATATTGATAAGGGTTATTTATCTGAAATAGTTTCGAATAATAGTTCGAAGTGTGATAACGGTTATTACATACCGCATCACCCCGTTGTTAGGTATGACAAGGAGACCACAAAGGTTCGTGTCGTCCTTGACGCTAGCGCCCAAGGTCATAATGGTATTTCACTTAACGACATCTTACACACAGGGCCGAATTTACAGGCAGACTTGTTTATACTCTTATTAAATTTCCGCTTATTTCCAATTGCTATTACTGCAGATATAAAACAAATGTATCTTCAAATTGCTGTTACTAATGAGCATAGAAAATATCAAAAAATATTATTCCGCTTTAATACCGCCGAACCTATCCGAGAGTTTCAATTTAACAGGGTCGCATTTGGTCTTAGGTCTAGTCCGTTCCTCGCTATGCGCACTGTGCGCCAGCTATCCGATGATGAAAAACATCGTTTCCCACGCGCTGCTATTGTAGCCTCACGCGAGTTATACATGGATGACCTTGCCACATCTATTCCATCTTTGGAGGAAGCTAAGGTTCTATCCAGTGAACTTATCGATTTATTTAAAGCTGGGGGTTTCGACCTAACCAAATGGGCAAGTAATTCTAAGGAATTGCTGGCTTCCGTGCCACAATCCAACCGCTCTTCTATAGACTTTTCGGATAGGGATAATTTAAAAATTCTTGGTCTTAAATGGATTCCTTTAGACGATAGCTTCACGTTCACTACGTCAGATTTAGATAAAGTTTGTACTAAACGAACTATACTTTCTACTATTGCCCGCTTATGGGATGTTCTTGGCTTCGCTGCGCCAGTGATTTTATTTGCCAAATTACTTATAAAGGAATTGTGGAATCTTCACATAGACTGGGATGATACCCCACCCGATACAATTATTTCGTTATTTCATTCATTCCAAGAGCAACTGCCTCTTCTTTCCGCTTTAAAAATACCGCGTCATTTAGCCGTTAATATGGGCTGTAATATTAATATTGTAGCTTTCTCGGACGCTAGCATGAAAGCGTATGGTTGCGTCATTTATTTACATGTTACAGATGTGTATGGTAACATACACGTACGTTTGGTGTGTGCTAAGTCCAAAGTTGCACCTGTAAAGGTCGTTTCACTGGCTCGACTAGAGCTATGTGCCGCTGTCTTGATGTCAAAACTAATAAAGTTAATTAATGACACTTATCGTTCTCGTATCGCGATTAATAATATATTTGCTTTCTCCGATTCTAAAATAGCTCTTTCGTGGATTCATTCATCTCCCCATAGATGGAATATCTTTGTTAGTAACCGCATCGCCAAATGTCAAGAAAATCTTAATCCTAAACATTTCTATCACGTAAATGGTAAAGAAAACCCAAGTGACTGTCTTTCTAGAGGTCTTTTACCGGAGCAGTTAATAGCACATGATCTATGGTGGCATGGCCCTAAATGGCTTAAGTGTCCAACATCTGAGTGGCCTATTACGCCTTTTGCTTCTTCAAATATTGAAGAATTACCGGAATATAATAAGAAAACACTTACCTTGACCGCGTCTGTTTTGTTAGAACCTAATTTGATTTATAATCTTTCTCAAAGATTTTCGTCTTGGAATAAAATTTTACGCATAATAGTTTACATTCTTAGGTTTGGACGTATTATACCACGTTACCAAAGTCATAATATAATCCCCGCTTCTCAGATAACTATAGCTGAAAGATATTTAATCCGCGCTGTTCAACAAAATCATGATCAACAAACAATCCAAGAAATTCAGAAGGGCAACTTACGTTCTCCGCTTAAACGTCTCGATCTTTTTATAGATAAAAATAATATTATTAGAATCGGAGGTAGGTTGTCTAATGCTAATCTTCCGTATGAAGCACAGCATCCCGCTCTTTTACCAAAACATGACCATGTTACACATGTTATAATTGATTATTTTCACCGCGTTCATTGTCGTACAGGCGCCAACCTTCTGAGTTCGCTGCTGCGTCAGAAGTATTGGATTATATCGTCTCGAAGTGTCATTAGGCAAAGAGTACATTCTTGCAATTTTTGTTTTAAAAGCTCTCCCTCTCATACCAGCCCTAAAATGGCTGATTTGCCTGCTTGCCGTGTACAGGAGACCAAGGCTTTCGTACATACGGGCGTTGACTACGCTGGCCCAATTAAAATAACTTTGTGTAGACGTCGAGGTCAACGCAGTCAAAAAGCTTATATTTGCTTATTTATATGCTTAGTTACTAAAGCCGTTCACATCGAATTAGTAACTGATGTGTCTTCAGATACATTCATTTCCGCATTTAAAAGATTTATTTCCCGCCGTGGTCCTGTTGCCTTTCTTTATTCTGATAACGGAACTAATTTCATAGGAGCTAAAGCTCAGTTACAAGAGTTAATGACTAACCGCTACCGCATTGAGTGGAAAATGATTCCACCCCGCGCTCCTCACTTTGGGGGGCTGTGGGAATCGAATATAAAATCTATGAAAACGCATTTATACCGTGTTATCGGTTCTCAGCTTCTTACATACGAAGAACTTCTTACTGTTCTCACCCAAATCGAGGCAGTTCTTAATTCGAGGCCACTATGTGTCTTATCTGAAGATCCTTACCCAGAGCCTCTTACGCCTGCACATTTTATCATGGCTTCACCCTTAACCTCCCTGCCTGTTCAGGATATATCAGAGGCAGACAAGTCTCTCCGCTGTCGTAAACTATTACTTGATCAAATGGTGTGCAGCTATTGGAAAAGATGGCGTATTGAATATTTACATAACCTTCAAGTTAGACAGAAGTGGTTAAATAACATAGATAACGTAAAAATTGGTACAATAGTTCTTGTACATCAAGATGATCTTCCCCCATTACGATGGCCAATGGGTGTTATAACGCAAGTTTACCCGGGAAAAGATAAAACTATCCGCGTCGCATTAGTAAAAACTTTAACCGGCTCTTTCAAAAGACCAATTGTAAAATTGTGTCCGTTACCTTCTCAATGATCACCGCATACATATATCGTATAATACAATATAATCAATATATATCTCTCTTGTCTTATTATAATATATATTTTTTTAAACTTGTTCAATTATTTTGAGAACACTGCGTATTCTCAAGGCGGCGGAGGATGTTTACGCCAAATCATTTAAAAATGCATAAATGCATATTTCCGAACGCATTTTATTAATCTGTGACTTTATAGTCAAATCAGCTTCCTACTTCCGCATAAATATTATAACAATTAAATGTTTTCGTTCGCTTCCTGTTCCCATCTCTTTCCTATCCACATAACCTGTAAGGGACAAGAAGACGGACTTCGGATATCTTCGGTACGCACGAATTGCACCGAGCGCGAAGGACGCTGTCACGCGCTCGTGTCGTCTAAAAAAAAGGGGAGTTCAGAGTCTTCGTGGATCTTCGTTGAGACTCCCGCTAACCGCTCCCGCATATACGGTTGTGAGTGCGCGCACGCGAATGTGAGCCGGCTCCAACTACCGCAACCCGCTAAACTCAGTGTGTGTTCTTATATGTCAAGAGTGCGTCATATTCTTAGAGGTACTTCAGGACTCCAGAACACCAATACTAACAGAACAACGCACCACGTGCACCGGTGAGTCCCATACTCCCATCATACCTTCCCGCGTAGTGAACACGAACCGCCCAGCATACCTAGCATATGTTTCACGCTACAGTTCTCTATATCTGTTGGTCCTTCGAAATAAATTATACTCCCGCATCACACCAATGGGTCTGGTGGAGCCTGAATTACTCACAAAAACGTAATAATGTAACGTAATAAACGAATTGAGTATTGAGTATTGAAATCGTAATCAATTTCAGATTCTACCATTAATCTAGGTTCAGATATTATCTACCGTTAATCTAGGTTCATACCGTACCATTTCATCTCCTACTACTCACTGGAAATAAACGACCGAAAAATCGTTCCAAACTTGGTAAAGTTATCAAGAATTGTATTCGATATCATTTATTTCCAGTGAAGTATTTTGGACAAAATGGTAGAGTAGGAACCTTATAAGATTAACGGCATTGCAATCTATTAACACAATTTGATTAAATTGTCTTTGATTATCGATATATTTTGTTGTTACGTTTATATGGAAAACTCGGTCCGCTCCGCCGGGCTCTTATCTGTTTTTTTAGGAATAGACCAGGTAACCTTCTAGGTGCCTGTCATAATCGTGGTGAATTTCATGAATCCAATCGCCGTGACTATAAGGCATGGGAATTTTAGTCGAGTACGAATCCTTCATTCCCTGGCGCTGGCAGGTGGCAGACGATTCATGAAGAAGATTTTCCGCATATCAAAAACCATATATTCTCCACGAATTACAAATCACTATCCAACAGGACGAACGCATCATCATTTACTATCATTACCATTAATCGGGCAGAAATCCAAACTCCGAGGTGCTGCTGAGAATTTTATAAAAAAAGCCCATTGTGCGAGAGATAGAGCTTTGCTCGACCTGAGAATGAAACCCAGCAGTCTCAGAGAATGAAGCCCAGCAGGCCTCTAGCAGTCACACTTATGACCACTTGAAGCAAGCGACAACACATGACAACTTCCTTCAACGCTTTAGCAGTCTTCCTGACAAATTCGTCGTTTTCGCACAGTAAACAAGAAAAATTATGTTTACAGTGTCGTCAGATGGGGAAAAATGTTCCTTGGCCAATAAATACTACAAGTCATGGCATACTACAGATTCACACGCGAATTTATGTAAAAATAACTGATTATGAGTGACAAGCATCCAATGTCCCTGCTACTACAGTTCGTCCTTCGACAATGTGACGATGATGTCATCAATTAATCCAATTAGATATTGTGATTTGTGACGTCAAAGGATGTGCATGTGTGTGTCAGAGAATCTGTGTTGTATTAATGAATACTTTTTTTTTGCTGGCCGTTGTTGATAAGTATTGAAGGTCCTCTCTTTAGTGCAGTGATTCTAGTAAAGTGGTGATCTGTGAACCACAGGGTGTCCTTGAATAGGTTTACCAGGTCCAAAAATAGAGAAGCTAGACGGAGATTCATATTAAGCTAGACATTTTCCCCTAAAAGCCTGCCACTGGTTTTTTTTAATGAAAAATATCTTCGTTTGGCGTCTTTTGGCAGGGCAGGTTTGAGCAAAAGCCGGACGGGACGGAAAGGCCGGACACGACTGTCAAAAACCGGACAAGTCCAATTAAAGCCTAGTAAACTCTATCCCTGAAAGTACCCAAACTTGTTCGTGAAGTCGGATTATAGCAGCTTTAACATTCCTGCTTACACACGCGATCTACAAATTTGAAGCGACATTCATATTTCTAATCCCGCTTTTGTGTTGTTGGTGTTTTCTGTACCTACTTAATTTATTCGCACCAATTTTGCTGTCGGTACACATCTGGGCTGCTGACGATACATTCTAAGGCGTACCTCGTGGGCGGCGTTCTGTCTTAAGTACAATAAAATTATTGAAACGGCGGCTGTGTTTATATGAGCTAGAGTAATTGTAACCACTTTTGATGATAATATTTTTTTTTGTAATACCTCAGTAGTTAGAGGCCCGGGACCTCTAACTATTGAGGTATTACAGTCGAATCCCAGGTCGAGTAATGTGAGTGTTCATGAATCACAATATGATTCACAAACACGAGACTTTTTTTTCAATATAAGATGACCTCTAAGTGTATGAAAAGCCAAAATAATTTATGTCTCTTTGTGTAATTGTGTGATACTGAATCATATTAAGATTCATCAAAAATGGCCGTTTTAGCGCATCAGGTGGCCACTAGTGTAGGGATGCCAGACTTTAGCCAGCTAAGTCAGGCTTTATATGGTCGTGTCCGGCTAAATAATATACATACAAGTCCAGCCTGCCAGCTTTTGTTAGGCTTTTGGTCAACTCTGCCCCACCAAAAGAAGCAGAATGAAAGTGCGCGAGCGGCTTACGTAAGTAAATAAAAGTATATTTTCTTTTTCTTTTAAAAGGTAGCGTATCAGGCGTTCAAGGGAAAATGTTCGGCTAATTTATGAATCTGTGACTGCATTTTCTATTTTTGGACCTGGCAACCCTACGCTGGAGGCACTACCTATATAGGTTTTTTAATAAATTTAATATAATATTAAAATATAGTTTCAACCTAGTCTCAACGTATAATAAATGTCGTATGGTCGCATAACCACACGACTAACGTGAACAATTTAATATACTATTTGAAATCACTAAATTGAGCCACCGTGAAGTCGCCGACAAATTTTAAAGTTTTAAGTACCGGGATTACCTTTCTGCTTAGGCTACAATACGTATATAATCTAAGGCTACCAGACCCGGACTGGTCAGAGAGATATAGACAGATAAAGAGAAAGATTATAGTCTGGAATAAATAGCACATAAGCTACTTTTGATGCAGGTCCACGCAGATGAAGTCGCGGGCAGAACCTAGTATTCTAGTCTTTATTAAAGTCGTAATAGAGATAAAGACAAAGATTATAGTCTGGAATAAATAGCACATAAGCTACTTTTGATGCTGGTCCACGCAGATGAAGTCGCGGGCAGAACCTAGTATTCTATATAGTCTTTATTAAAGTCGTATCTATTTAGACAATTTGCGACGCTAGATAAATGAAATATGTAAGTACCTAGTTGATAAGATGAATATCTAATAGTAACAACGTGCATATATGCTAAACAGTATGCCTATCTCCCCTTAGAAATTCCTAACCACACCGAGTGTCAAGAAATAAAATCCTACAATTGAATATGCTTATTCAGATAAGATTACAAGGCGATTAGATAAGGCGAGAGTGACAGAATCGTCATCAATTGTCAAAGGTGCTCATTCATCAAAACAACAGGCATCTAAGTAGTCACAGCCTGCGACTACTTCGTCGCGAATGTCACGAATCCCATGGTCGTGACAGTCGCGTCGTGACTATAGATGGGTTTCCGCCCAGGCATTTTGGGCGAAAAAAATAAATGCCCTGGCATAAACCCATCTCTAGTCGTGACCATAGGGCAAGGGAAGGGAAAAAGTACGGTTTTATGCCAACTATGCCCCGAATGATTTCGCTCCCCCAGCAAAAAGTGGTGAGGCGAAACACCCGTGTGGTTTTAGTCGGTAGGTCACCCATTCTGGGTGGAGTCCGACACGCCCCGTCGCCTTCCCCGGGCGGCGGAAGTCCATGAGGATTTCCACACGCAAAAATAAAAGAAAAAAAGGCAGATGATCCATGAGAAGTTGAGATAATCCAATTAAACAGCGTAAAATTGAATAGACGCGACAAATTAAAATATATTATTCTATCTGTAACAAAGGAACTTTAGAGCCCGTGATTAAAGAAAACAATTGTAGGTAGGTACTTTCTTAGTATTGTGAAAAGAGTTTGGCAAACTCTCGTGCGCCTCTATTGCTACTTTTCTAGTGAAAAGAAAAAAAAATGGTAAATGATCGTAAGTGCAAAGCGATGCCATATTTCATGTATCTAGTACCTACCCATCTGCGTAATGGATTGATCGGACGCGAAGTGCGCGTATTTTACTTGCTCGAAATTATTTGTTTCTTTTTTTTTATTAAAGTTCGTTATTCGTGCCTATCTGAAGACAATAGCTTAATTTACACTATCTAAGATGACAGATAAGATGTTTATTTCTGCAATTTAGATTATTGAAATTACATCTTCCTTATGTACTAGGCTACCTATGATAAAATTGTAACAGACCGATGTCTACATTATAGACATTAAAGAAAAACTTATAACTATAATAACGGACTAAGTAATTAAAGAGCAATAGAAGCCAAAATTAAAATTTTTAGAATTTTTGTGTCTGTAGGTGCATCACGCAAAAGAAAAAACACAAACTACTGCATGGAATTGAATGCAGTTTTCAACGATGTATGTGCATGTTTCATCTTGAAACGCCGCCTAAAATCTTATAGTATGTTATTGGGACGTAAGTGAAACTGCAGGCCACAGCAAGTAGTTTTAAAATAAATAAGTAATGGTTACTAAACCCCCCATTGGGATTTGTCGCGTTTTCAAAGTCACCTGTTTATAGAATGATCAAGAATACTGAACTAATTTAATGTAAACTTTGACAGACTAAAAGCACGGTAATAATATAACTTTACCTTGCTAAAGGTGGCCATTTTTGATGAAGCACAATTCACTGATCAACAAATAAAAAATAAAAAAATTTGGTGCCGAAATATCGTTGATGGTTTTGTATTTGGTGTGCATTGGCGACACTAAAAACATTAGATATTTTTTTTTACGTATAGTTTTCGATCTACTCTCTGTTTTGAGTATTGGCTGCAATTAGTACTCGTATGTCACACATGTGTGTTCCTAGTGCCAAAACACCTGCACGAGGGACGATCTCTAAGGTGGCCTCGAAAATTGCTTTTGCCCTGGCAGCAAGATTGAGATGCAGAGCAAGCCCATTTTTTATAAAAAAAAAATTGTTCGCCCATTGATACGGTAAGATGAAAAAAATTACGATTAAGGCACATGACAGTCAGACTTTATGTAGACGTGCCCGTCCTACTAAGCGATGCAGACAACACTGACGACAATAGTTACTTCTAAAGTACCGTGAGGAAACCATAGATATTTTCGGTGAAAAAACGTATGTAGGCTGCTTATTTCCAGTATAACTGGACACAAGAATTCTGGAGCCCAAGTCTGTTAATTTAATTCTATTAGAATGACAGTGTAGTGGCACTAAATGACATAAGAACTGAGAGATTCCGAAAAGTAAACTGTCAGAAATCATCAATTCTCAAGCCATTGAATTGTTTATAGCAGAGTTGGGGCCCTGCCCTGTCTAGTGAAGCACACCAATGTCTTAGATTAGGTCGATAATCGTAAATTGTCGGGTTTATGACTGTCACCACTCACCAGTGTCAATATTAACACTATTATATAAGGTACAGACGAATTTTATCTCATTCGTAGTTTGTTTACAATAAGCAACGGTGATATTATGTCGGAAATTGTAGGATAAGATAGTATTTATCATATTACAGATAAACTTAAAGTTTTCATGTACTACGTCATAATCGATCATCAGTTGCGGGGCGTTACTATGAAACTAACGTTACTGTAAGTGTCAATTATTTTTTGTTCGCTCCGTTCTTACCTAGCAATATGATGCGAGGACAGTTTTATGTCATCAACTCATCATTGTCATATAATTCAAAGGATATCAAACGCTGAGTCAAGGCCTCCCTATAGATTTGCACAGGGAACGGTTGTATGCCCCCTGCATCCAACAAATACAACATTCACCAGGTCTTCTATCTCGTTGGAGTAGATATTGGACGCCATTTTCTGTTATCATCGTCATCATTATAATGTAATCTCAAGGATGTCCACTGCTAAATACTCGCAGTCCTGGCCGATTTGCACAAGGATCTGCATCTAATAACGTTCTCCCCGCGACTTTTACCAGGTGGTCTATCCATTTCAATAGAGGTCTACGCTGCGTTTTCCGCAGCGGTCTCGACAACCTGTTTGCCCCAGAAGTCATCATATTTTTGTATCAAAACCCAAGCTTAGTTACTGTCTTTTCTCCGTTAAAACATCTTATCAGGTACTTATGTTGGCAGTTACTTGAGTTTATCGACAAAATGGGTTATTCCGCATCCGTTTGTCATCATAACACAGATGTAGAATCTTGTATCACGCGGTAATTATCTTCATCATAATCGTCGTGCGGCCATGATGAGTCAGTCTCCATTAATTTTTTTATCTATCTTCCCCCGTGACCACGGAATCGCATTTACCGCGATTCCAATAGGTTCCGGATCATCTCCTCTATGTCAGTTTGTACAACACAGGATATATATTATATTACTACTATGGTCCATTCCGTGGCCTTTTGACTTATAAATACTAACCACTAGATCAGGTTGTCGCTGGACAGACCTTTACATCCACTGTTACCAAAATAGTAGTTAGCAAATTTCAAGAGAAATATACCTATAAATTTTCATTTCGGGTGCCAAAAGTCAGTAAACATAAAAACAAATATAGTAAAATATTTTATTAATTTTTTTAAAAGGTTGCATCTCTTTGACCCAAAGTCCCTACATATATAGGTACCTAATATCTTGGCCCTAAATAAACTAAGGTTCTATTATATATACTTGGTAGATATTGTAGATCCTATATTGACCCATTAGGAGGTTTTCTAATGCATAATGTTCGGTCTACCTACGCACATTGAGTATTTTGTCTCTCATTTAGTTCTTTACTATGAACAGAAATAGAGCAATAGGTTAGTTATATACTTAGTAACATAATACTGTCGTGGAACTTTGGCTACAATAGATTTAAAATATCATGGGTCCACTCCGTAATGTGGGTAGGTAGGTACGCTTGTAAGATTAGTACCTAGCAAAATTTTAAATACTTACTGCAAGATCCCTTTTTTGCTATCGTATTTAATGTAATAATTAGCACTTTTCAAGGAATCTTAAAGGAGGGCAAATGGATAGTTGTGTATTTAATAGTCTTAATTCCCAGATAAGAGTATATTCGCGCCTTAGTATGCAAATAATACTTGCAGACTCTTATTTTCACGTTTTATCTAAGTGAGATGGATGTTAAATTAACACGCTAGATGTTTAATTTATTTCAGAGTCGTTTCATCCCCTCAATGTCATTCTCAGTGCGTCACACATGTACTCGAGTGTCATACGAGAGCGCGATATACAGAATCCCATAATATATACAGTGGTCTTAAATTATTAAACTGAATATTTGTCGACTCAGACGTATGTATGGGCCTCAGTCGCGTACGAATGCCGCGTGGGCACAGATGCTCTACGATATGCTACGCACCAATCACACCATTAAAGACTAATTTTCCAATAGAAATAAATAATGCACAGTAGAGGCACGGTCAAAATAGCTACCACTTAACTATTTCCGTACGGTAGTCGCCGCCATTTTTGATAAGTGACGTGTTCGGTACTTTTTTTGAAATTTGCCGCGAAAGTTCAATCTAATGGCTTCATCGATTGGCGCGGGACGCGACTTATTCAGCCAGTGACTTTTTCATTTAAGGTTTTATTCAGTGAACTTTTTTGCTTGAACATTACGAAGACTGTCACAGTGGATCCATTTGTGAAGAGAAAGATGAAAATATTTAAGAAGAAGCTGCGTTTTTCTATAGCTTCTAGTTACGTTTAGACTATTTTGACATTGAACTAACCAGTTCAAGTTAGTGATATCACATATCAGAAGCGATTATCTAATATAAGTTTTTGGAATCTTACAATTGAAGGTAATATTAATTTATTTATTAATTCTTAATGTATTTATTAGGTATTATTTTTAAAAATAACCTACAATGAGTGATGTCGGTAAACTATTTATTATTTTCCTATTTTTCGAAGTTTTGCTTTCGGTCATAATTTGATTGATTTAATACTTCTCAAGCAGAAATCGTATATTATTTTATCTAGGTATTTAGGTGCATGCCTTGTTAAGACAAACATGAAATAAAATTTAATTAATGTACCAAATTAGCATAAAATTATAGTTTATTTACACAACTATGGTCAATTACCTAATTGCAAAAACATGCGACTTTTTTAGTTGATTGGAATAATTTCGGTTATTAAACTTACTATAAATTTTAGGTACCTATCCTATTCCGGATATAAGGGGAAATGGTAGGGCAATGATACAACACGGAGATCTATAAATAACCTCTCTCTCTTCCTGCCTGTCAGTGCTTATCACCTGAGGGCGTCGGCGGGGCCAGACTTCCTCGCAAAACTGTCACTCCCTACTATTAAGCAAATTGTGTTTGATTAGAGGAAAAGGTATATAGAAAGAAAGAAAAATCTTTTATTTTGTCCCCTCACAAGATAACACACAAAGAACTATAACATAACATAACACACAAAGAAATATAAAAAAGAGAGATAACTCTGGTGTTGCGGGTGTTCATGGGCGGTGGTGATTGCTTACCATCAGGCGATCCGTCTGCTCGTTGGCCCCCTTATCCCATAAAAAAAAGATTCACCTACACAGGTACAGTATAAGCTGACCTCTAATTGTACGAAAAGCCTATGCAATGACGGATCGATCGAATAATTGCACGTTGTATAGCCACGTGTCATTTTAGCATCCCCTCATATTACAATTGTTTTCATTACCGAAAAGTCAGAACTGATTGGGATACCGTTGCCTCCAATGGCGAGCAAGTTATGCTTGCAAAGGAGGTGGCGGAGAGGGAGAGAGAATTGTCTACTTCTCTCCAGATCCGCAGTAGATGCACCGGGCGCAGGAGAGCGGAGACAGACCTCCGGCCTCCATGAGCTGTGGCCTACGGGCGGCTGACCTGGGGAGACCAGACATGGACTGACTGTCATTTGATTTCAACTCGAAATGTGCTATCTAAACCCAACTTTAGCTACGGCGAAGCCAAGTCCCCTGTCTAAAGCTATTGCGATCAGGTTGTGAAAAAGAAATGATGTTATTTTATTTTATTTTATTTTATTTATTTGGGACATATATATATATATATATATATTTGATGTACAAAGCGGCATCCCTCTCCTTGAAAAGCAAAATACCGCATTGACATGTAATTTTACGGCTTCTGTGACCTCTTAACACACATATAAATGAAATGAAATGATTTATTCTGCAAGTAGATCTTTAGAGATACTTTTACATGTCAATGGTCTGGATTTTTTTTATCTAGATGGCTTCGGCGTTTCCTAACTAACGACCTCTGAGAAGAAACACAGAGAATCATGGTCTCTTTTAAAGTCCAAACATGGAAGAACACTTATATGTGATTGGTACGATGTAGGGTAATGTCTGAAATGGCCTTTTGAGGAAAGAACCATATCAGCTTTGAGTAGACCAGTCCCAACTGACTACACGTATGCATAAGTCATAGTGTAGCTCAGCCATAATTTAGGGTTCTCAACGACCTGTCGCGCGACCATACCAGATCAGCAGGACATTCGTGTAGGTCTAATGAAGTTCCCAAAGCCTCCAGACTATAATAAGCTTGTTTAATTATCATGATCAATAGCCTACATGGTACTCACATTTACAAATTATATATATATTTTTTATGACACCTGTATTCCCCGAAGAGTTAGGCAGAGGCGTACCAAAGTAGCTACACCCACAGTTCGCCGGTATGTTCACGTCCCATATAATAGGGCGCGAACCTCTTATTTGATGCTAAAACAAAAAAAAGCCCATTATCATCATTGCTACGCCGTTTTGCTTTACCTACTTATGCAAACAGACATACTCTAACTGTGGTATCAGATGACGTTATTTCGCTAATTCCAGCAAGATGCCTTATCATTACTCACAGAGAGTTACATGTTCGAGTAGGTAGTCTTGTTTGTTTGTTCGTGTGTGTTTACAAATCTTTTGGAGTATATACGATTACATCTGTATTTCCATTTATATCGAAAACAGGTCTTGTCTGACGTAGTCTTATCAGTGCGATAGAATACCAGGAGATGGTAGGAGAATAAAGTCTAAACATACATACATGGTTTTACGCCTGTCTCCCATTGGGTGACAGAGGCTATTGATTTCCACTTGCTACGATCCTGGCACACCACTTTCGTTTCATCTACGTTCAATAATCTCCTCATGCATGATCGTCGGTTTAGGATGCTCTTAACCTTTTTTGAGAACGTCCGCAATTTGGTTGTGGTACGTTCGCCGAGATCGGCCCCTTTTAACTCTTCCATCCGTACTGGCCATGTATACTTGTTTCGTCACTCTTCGTTCATCCATCCTCTTTAAATGCCCAAACCACCTTAACATACCTTTCGTAATCATTGTTACTACATCTTCTTTCACACCACACTACTCCCTTATCACGTGTTCCACACTCTTTCAAGGTCACCTCACACATTTTTTTTTAAACTTTCTGGCAATGTGAGTCGCACATTACTAGTATTCTTGTTAACCCCTCGTGCTAAGCTAAAATGCTTATGTTACGAGTTGGTTCACGTAGGTAGTGCAATGGGTGGGTTTCGAACCGGCAACCACATGATCGCAAGTCCGACGCCCTAGCCCTTAGGTACCGCCGCTTCCTTCCTTTCGGCATTTATTCTACTTTAAAAAGTCTAAAGAGTTTGATATATTACCTATATGCCTTTGGCGATGGACATCCATGAGAATTACATGTAGATTCCATACCATCACAATGTGTATTGAAGGGTTAAGCAGAGGCGTTCTTATGTACACCAGTATTTTTAGGTCCAAGGAGGCAAGCCCATTGCCATTGACCGGGCACAAATCAAAACTCCGAGCTGCTACTGAGAATTTCATAGAAAAACCCAATAACTTTTTGCTTGGAAATCGAAACCAGAACCTCTAACGTAGCAGTCGCTTTGCTGACTGCAGTTACAAAGACGTGTCTTGCATCGCTGCATTGCGTCCGTATTCCCCAAAATCGTAAATGCTGATTATAAAAATAACATTTTCCGCGCTCATCGCTGAATACTATTTGATTACATCTCCTAAGTAAGTATTTATTTACGCTAAATAAGTAGTTCTCAAATTTTACATTCAATTTCGAAGTCTAGACATCCCGAATGATAAGTAATGGAAATAATTGGTTATGAGCACGTGATCCAATCAACTTGGTGCATTGAAAATAGTCGTGAAAATTTCTACTCCTTCTGGTTTGAGAATTCTTCATTCCCTCCTTTTCGCTTGGATAAGTGGACTAAAAATCAGACTCCATTCAAGTCAGATCTCCATTTTTCTGCTACGCGCAGTACATAGCAGAGATCTCGTAGCGTGTATTACGTGGGAGAGCCATGCTTCGGCACGTATGGTAATTTACTTGTAACGAAGGTAATTAACTTAATTATATAATGTAAAAGTTAAATCCATGTTCCACATATCAGGTTGCGATTGTTCGATCTAATAGTTTGAAGGGAGTCTTTCTACGGTTGCAAACTATTGCAATAAACATGACATTACGAAGGTCACTCGTTCAGTGTTTTCAATATAATGTCTATCTATCCATAGAACTATATTGAAAACACCGGCTATAGTTAATACTTAACAACAAGCATATACTGGATTTCCACCTTAGTTGTATTGTATTACAAAATATGTTTACTTATAGGCTAAAATTGTGCAGGTAATTATATCAGGACGCCTAATACAATTATAATAGCTATCATTTACGCGTTACAGTTTGCTATTATAAAAATATCAGGCGCTTGAAAGGGCTTGTAGAACAGTAATAGAAAGTATGGGGAGCATAATCGATTGAATCTGAGGTTCAAGTGTCGGTTTTAAAGTACCTGACACCCTGGTACCAGGTCTTGCGTTATTTATTTAGATCTTTCTGGAAATCGTACGTTTAATTTTAATTTGGTATCTTATAGTATATCTCTGAAGTATAAATTCCGCAGCATCCAGATATGGTTACCATGTTCTTGCAATATCATTGAAGTTGTTACTTCAATGATATTGATCGGACCTGTGGAAGTTGCGCACATCCCTTCATGAACCAGAAAAGAGCTGATAATCTTCAAACGGCTGGCCAGATTTTCTTAAATCATAGCTAACAACACTCTCGATCAAGTATCCATTGAAATAAAAAAATACTGTATCAGTACTGAATTTGTTTGAGCGCTATGATGCTACAGACAGACACACAGATTCACACTACAAACTTATAACACCCCTCTTTTTCATCAGGGGTTAAAAATGGTAGAATTGGTTCAATCGTAGAATTTAGAACCTTAAGAGTCCGGCGGACCGATTTTTTCATACAAACGTAATATCTAAATAAATCGTAATTCAAACACAATTTAATCAAATTCTGTTATTATTCGGATTCTGATATCGTTAATCTAGGTTCCTACTCTACCATTTCGTTCAAAATACTTCACTGGAAATAAATGTAAGCGAATGCAATTTTTGATAACTTTAACAAGTTTGGAACGTTTTTCCGGTCTTTTATTTCCAGTGACGTAGGTAGTAGTAGACGAAATAGTATCGTAGGAACCTAGATTAACGGTATCCAAATCCGAATAATAACCTAGTTTGATAGAATATTGTCTGGATTACGATTTATTTCGGTATTACGTTATTGTGAGCAATTTAAGCTCCGCCGGACCCTTAAGTCGATCAAAAAATAATATGTGATAAGTAACAAGAATTGTAGGTACCTAATTATCATTGTATTCTCATATCGAGTAGGTAGTAATTACGTTGTAACATGATCATAAATTACGCTAAATGATTGTATTATGCTAATAAGTCTAGATTCGATCTCATGATAATTATTGGGCGTAATTATCGGTAATTGATCGCAGCCATATTCACACACTATACTTATTATCATGTTTGCCGATAAAATAACATTAACGAACCAATTAAGGAGTTCTGAGGTAGCAAACATAAATAAATACAACCGAATTATAGAACTTTCTCCTTTTTTGAACTCAGTAAAATTGATATTAATGAGCCTCTGGGCCTTCTGGTAGTCCAGAGGGCAGAGGAATGTTAAGAAGTACATACATACATAAATAAATACTTATATAAAAAAGTTCATAATTCGAAATTATCGATAGGAGATTTTAAATATTTTGTATCTTCATTTGAGAGGGTAACTATAATGGTTACCTACATTTGAGGAATTATAATAATTATGATTCATAATATTACAAAATTGCTAAGAAATTCTATGGGTCATTTTAGTTTTAAGGTTTCATTTAGCAATTTCTCTTAGGTACCTATATGTAAGTACATTTAATAAATTCTTATGTAAACCTGTAGAATTCCTTACCAATTTTGGTATATGAATTATGTATTACGATTAATTATTTTAACCTCCTCATTAGTGTGGTAGTCCCGAGCGCGACTGCTACGCTTGAGGTCCTGGGTTCGATACCCAAGTCGAGCAATGTGTTATTGTGAAATTCTCAGTAGCAGCTCGGAGTCTGGATTTGTGCCCGGTTAATGGCAATAGGCTCGCCCCCTATTACACGAGACCTAAACATATCGGCAAACTGTGGGTGTACATCTGTACACCTCTGCTTAACCCCTCGGGGAATACAGGAGTGATGTGATGGTATATAATATGATAAATTAAATATGGTTATTTTAGCCTTCGTGACCAATAAAGTACTTAAGAGTAAGAAAAATGTGTCTCTTGTTGCGGAGATTCAAACATACATCGCAATTAATGGTAGTGTTTTTTGTTTAGCATTACAATGACGGTGCACTTTTTTCGCTCCGGGCTTCCCAAAAAACCTTTTCGGCCAGTAACTCGATTACACCATAGAGCACGGTTAAGAACAATAATAATTACTTATATCGAAAAACAATCGATTTCTCGGGTGATTCCGAGTCTGGCCGCACGTGAGCGTTTTTTTCTTACAATCGAGTCGATAACGATAGGGTTCCTTTTAAGATAAAGCTGTTTTTTTCCGTGACTATATCTGTTTGGAAATCGAACCAAATAATATTAGCGGATCCAGTCATAACAATCCCAATCTTGGCGTCGGCTTTTAGTTATTCCATTGGTACGAGTAAAGACATGACACTGTCTGGACTTAAAGTCCAGACAGTGTCATGTCAGTCAAACAGAGTCTCTCCTCGTCGTCTGTTAGAAAATGCTGGTAAAACACGTGAAACATGTCTGTGACTTGTAAGTGTCTTTAAAAGATCTATTTTCAGAAATACAATAATTATAATGATAATTATCATTATCAGATGCGGAAGAATACCTATAAGATTTTACACGAAGCGATTGTGATCAGAGCTCCGTGACCATTATCCGATTACTGGGCCCACTAGGTATATACCATCTATAAATATCATATGAAACCATATTCCATTTCCTCTATAAAAGTCTTCTGCACATGATTACATCGTACCTATGAGCAGTTCTAAGCAGAACCAACTAGGAAATTCAATTTCAGACGAGGAAAAAACTGCATTGAAGAACTCACTACTATTGTGAATCTATAACTAATTATCCAGATGGATATCTTATTAATTAGAAGACTTGATTGATGATCACTAAGCCCCTCTATTTCATTATTAAGATGAAACTGCTTTTTTGTGTAGTAAGGTGAACAGATCGATACAGCCTATATTGTTATATTTTTTTTTTATGTGATAGGAGGGCAAACGAGCAGACGGATCGCCTGATGGTAAGCGATTACCGCCGCCCATGGACACCCGCAACACCAGAGGAGGCACGAGCGCGTTGCCGACCTTTTAAAAGGGAATTGGGCCTCCGGTAACCTCACTCACTCGGCGAACCACAACGTAAGCGTTGTTTAACGCCGGATTTCTGTGAGGCCGTGGTATCACTCCGGTCGAGCCGGCCCATTCGTGCTGAAGCATGGCTCTCCCACGTAAAATAGTTTTATAGGCATAAGTCTATTACGAGTATTTTAGTATAATAGGGTGTCATGGGACGTCGCTTGGTCTTCGGGAATGCTCAGCTGTTACGTGATCCATAGGAAATTACAGAGATTTTAGTCAGTAAAGTCTCCTAAAAATCTGAAAAAGTACCTATTCAATTTTTAGAAATAAAAATCCGTTGTTGGTACCTAAATATTTACTGAATTTCTTCGATTAATGCATGATCTTCAAAGGGAATAAGACTAAAATTCTGTATTCAGTTATCTCAAACGACCATAAAAATCAATCCAAATATCTTCCAAGCTCAGCTGGCTACGTTGGCGCTGCTGCTGCTGCTGCAGAGACTCTCAAACGGCGCAAGTATATAGTAACCCGTCGGGTAACTATATTTTTGAGCCGTTTGGGGTCGAAACGCTCGGGTCGTGGGGTCGGAGTGTTCGTCTCCTTTTTAAGGAAATTTCAAGGAGACTGGTCGACACTTCACTACCGAACTTATACATTAATCTTTTTGGATCGTGATTGAAACTGTGCAACCGCAGATAGTATTTAATATTTTAATTATTAGCATTTGGAAAGAACCTTGTACTATATACTTAAGTCCATTGAGCTCAAAAAAATTAAATCCTAAGACAACCAAATGAGTAATTTCCTTTCACAGAGACTATGAAATGACTCATAATATTTGGAGCAATGGTACTAATTCAGTAATTGCTTCACTTTCCTTCTGGGTAGACTTTATATTTATAGACTGGGCAGATTTAGGAGAGATACGGTATAGTGGAATCGAAAAATTCCACTCACAATTGGAGCTGCCCGACTGGGGAAGAACCTCCACCTTGCAGGAAATGGTAGCCAAATAGCATAGGTCCGTGGTATGTTGTGTTCCTACGGTGGGCAAGGTTCCCATAGCTCCGCGAGGAAGCGTTGTATTGGCAGATAGGATAAGCATCACGCTATTGTCTCCTATGCTACCAGCCCAACTATTCCTCCTCTATTTACAGGGTCGGCAACGCGCGACTGATACCCCTGGTGTTGCAAGCGTCCATAGGCTGCGTTAACAGCATACCATCAGGCGGGCCGTATGGTTGTTTGCCACCTTAGTGGTATAAAAAAAAGATACGGTTTAGCACATCGTGGTATCCAAAACTATCAAATTTCTTCAATGGACTTTCATTTTAATCTCCAAATAATAGAGGTTATTATTCATTGGGGAAATTTGCCAGTTTGTAGTAACTTGATGTGCTGTGGACTGTATCATAACAATATTTATCTACAACACAGAATACGCTGTAAGTGTAAGTTGCCAGATACTGTTTGTTTCTAATTTGACGGCCTGGGAAATCGCGGGTATTTCACACAAATTTTCAGCCCTGTCGCTAAGTTGATTTGATTGACATACCATCACGACAATATTCCCCGAAGGGTTAGGAAGAGATGTACTGCTTGTACATATACAGTTTGCCGGTATGTTTAGGTCATGTATTAAGGGGCGAGCCTATTGAATCCAAACTCCGAGCTGCTACTGAGAATTTTATAGAAAAACTCAACAACACATTGTTTGACATGGGAATCGAAGCCAGAACCTCTAACTTAGTAGTCACCCATAGATAAACTAGTTTGACGTTTGGCGTGGTGGCTGAGCGATCAGCTTCTGCGCCACGGGTTGTGGATCCCCACACGGAGCAAATATTTGTATGACCTACAGGTATTTATTTTGGGTCTGGGCGTTTGTGTACGTGAGAATTTGTGTTTGTAAATTTCGCAGCCTTCGTCCGCGATTTTGAGCAGGACCTGTGTGAAAAAACGTCACAAGTGTGACGTATGAAAAATGATTTCATGTGGTTTTTCACATGCTATCTGTGAAATGTATGTAGGGGATAACCCTAGTGTGGGGCAACGTTTTTATTAAAAAAAAGACTCACCTGAGATTGAGATCTCAGTGATGCCATAGCACGTTTACATTTGTACGGGTACATCTGACGACAATGATCCAATTTGTTGGAACGTTGAATATACAATGACGTGACGAGGTGAGCGGTTACAAAAATTTATGTATCAACAAGCTAATTTATCTTCAAAGAACTGAATGTCAATAACAGTCCTTGAGAAGCCAAAAGTGAACCCAAATTTTCATTTAGTTTTACAGTGGAAAGATATAATGATTTTTTGGGTCCACCATTTATTTGCAAACAAAAGGCCTCACATTATAGGTTCTACGTTACGTACCTTTCCGAGTTTTATGTCAATTTATCTACTACGTATTACCCGTGGTTTCACTCGCGCCCTGAATATTTACAATTTAAGACATAGCACTCCAATCCTTCCTCAAGATGCAGTTTATCCCTTTGCCTAGTTTTACCCAAATTTGTTTATCGGTTTAGGCGTGAAAAGGGAACAGACAAAAGAGCTATTTTCGCATTTAGAGGTAGAACTAGCTTCTGCCCGCGACTTCGTCTGCGTGGACTTCAGAATTGCGTTCGACCTGGATTTTTAAAGTAGCCTATGTGTTATTCCAGCCTATAATCTATCTGTGTGCCAAATTTTATCCAGATCCGTTCAGCCGTTCTGGTGTGAAAGAGTAACAAACGTCCATACTCACAAACTTTCACGATTTTATTATTAACTAGCTTTTGCCAGCGACTTCGTCCGCGTGGAATAGTTACTTTGTTCCCTAGTTCTTCGCCCGCGGTTTTACCTGCGTTGCCCCGTGCCTAAGGGTTGTAGAGTGATGTTTTATAGCTTGAAACCTTTCTCATGAATCACTAATTTTCCCAACATTTCCCTTCACTGCTCTGCTCCTATTGATCGTAGCGTGATGAAAAGTATACTATAACCTGCCCAGGAGTATGAAGAACAATTGTACCAAGTTTCGTTGAAATCCGTCGAGTGGTTTTTGTTTCTATAACGAACATACAGACAGACAGACAGACAGACAAAAATTTTACTGATTGCATTTTTGGCGTCAGTATCGATCACTAATCACCCGCTGATAGTTATTTTGGAAATATATTTCGTGTACAGAATTGACCTCTCTACAGATTTATTATAAGTATAGATAGAAGATAAGGATGATGGCCATTTGCGTCATCAAGGGTTCGTTAGTGTTAAAGTAGGATTTTAGAATCTTCTGCGCTATATAGCATAATATGTATTATATTAATTACATAATAATCTATAGGTACATGAATAAAATGTCTGTAGAAAAGTCGTATCTCAAAAAAAGACGTGTGGCACTCGGGGACTGCCGCGGTAAAGCTATTGCATAGCGTTTTTTATCAACTTATGTAATACAACCAATGCCACCTAAAGGCGGGTTGCTGAACTAAAGAGACAAGCGTGTTAGGTTTTTTCGTTACGGAATTTCTGGATTCGGTCCCCACGCTCAAGGCCCGCGATAGAAGCTATGCAATAGCTTAATAAAAAAGTGCAGGAGACTAATTGAACGATACTGAAGCCGACTTAATGATTTTTGGCATTGTTTAGTATGTCTGTATGCCCGCTTATAACTTGCGATCTATTTGATAGATTTAATACAAAATTGGTGTGCAGAAAGATTATGAGCCTGGTCAATATTTGGGGTACTTTTTATACCTTAGGTACTTTCTTAGGTAGGTAGCCTACGTGAGCGAAGCCGCTGGCAGTAGTTCATTAATACATTTTGTCAGGCGTCCGTAAATATATCAACAAAATACCACTATAATATAGATAAGTAGGTATTATATTTGTGGCTACAATAATTTAAAGATTCGACACAATAAAAATGACAAAAACATTCCATAGATCAGGATTTTTTTCATTGTTGTCCGCACGTGTTTCATTCTAGTACAATGTTCGCACAGAAATGTATCAAATCAGATAATAGCTTAGCTGCCTTGTTAGTCGGTATACTAATGAGCGTGGAGGATTTTAGTGTTTTAAAGATATGCTCTTTAAATATTATTAAAGAGAAGTTTCTTTATTCATTTCCACTTGAATTACATCTTCATTTATGTATTTTACGTAGTTTTATAATCCCATTAATATTATAAACGTGAAAGTTTGTCAGTGTAGATCATGTATATGTATGTTTGATAGTCTTTCACGCCAGAATGGCTAAATGGATTTGGATAAAATTTGTCACACTGATAGATTATAGCCTCGAATAACACAAAGGCTACTATTTATCCAGGTCGGACCCAATCATCAAGACCATAATTGTTGTCTGTTTATTTAAATCGTAACAAAGCTTAGGTTACAGAAAATGCGCCTAATTATTTTATTTTCGAATGATTAATATTGACTGATTACAATTAATTACAATTGTTGCAAATAAAATATTATTCTGCAAAAGATGATTGCAGACGCAGTTTTGATTTTCCTTAATCCGTAATCAAGAATCCTAAAATTATTTTAATTGTAAAAGGACCACTCCTTGATAATACAGGTTGTTTTGATTGATTTGGTTACATTGATTTTGATTTACAAAAATTAATGGCTTTTAATTTTGGATTTAGGATTTTAATTAAATTTTGATAAATTATATTATCATGATATTCCGTCTCAATAGACCAAATGAAATTAGTTTCTAAATATATTTATAACTAGCTTTTGCCAGCGACTCCGTCCGCGTGGAATAGTTACTTTGTTCCCTAGTTCTTCGCCCGCGGTTTCACCTGCGTTGCCCCGTTCCAAAAGGTTGTAGCGTGATGTTTTATAGCTTGAAACCATTCTCATGAATCACTCATTTTCCCAACATTTCCCTTCACTGCTCTGCTCCTATTGATCGTAGCGTGATGAAAAGTATACTATAACCTGTGGTTTGGGCTGTGCGTTGATAGATCACTATGTCAGTCAGTCAGTCACCTAACGTAAGAGTAGACAAATATAATCAGAAAGCTCCGAACTGCTAAGCTATCGGGAGTTACACGTGTTATTGTGAGTCAACCATAAAAGATAGACATTTGCTGTCGTGGAATATTTTTTATATAATTTTAAGGAGAACATTTCCGTCATACATGATTTCTGTGTAGCTTTAACCATTAAGGCTGCACACGCGACGGAAGCTTAAAAAATGGAGTAAGTTCTCCTGTTTTCCCAACATTTCCCTTCACTGTTCTGCTCCTATTGACCGTAGCGTGATGAAAAGTATACTATAACCTGCCCAGGAGTATGAAGAACAATTGTACCAAGTTTCGTTGAAATCCGTCGAGTGGTTTTTGTTTCTATAACGAACATACAGACAGACAGACAGGCAGACAGACGGACAGACAGACAGACAAAAATTTTACTGATTGCATTTTTGGCGTCAGTATCGATCACTAATCACCCGCTGATAGTTATTTTGGAAATATATTTCATGTACAGAATTGACCTCTCTACAGATTTATTATAAGTATAGATTAGGAAATTTCATTGCCCTAGTGATGTAATGTAATGTAAAACTTATACAGTATACATAAAAATCAAAATCTCAAGTCAAATAAATATTAACTAATATGTCAATTTAGATTTTAGCAGTGTATTTTTAACTATAAAAATGCTAAGCATACTGGTAAAACTTAGTCTTACACTAATAGAAATTCAAGTTCGGTAACTGTTTTTACAATTTTTTTACAAATTCTTGTATCATGTTGTTTTTTTCAGAAAAATCTTTACAAATACCCTTAAATATTAGCACTATATATACGAAAAACATTTAAAAGTCTAATTATGCCAGGTACAGTTCATTTGACTGTGTGTGTAGTGACTGTGACAATGGTCTAGTAGAAGGAGTGAAGCCTATTGTTGCAGCCATTTCCTTCAAGTTGAACTCTTTGTAAAGTGGTGAGTCGTTATTTAGATGACTTATTTCAATATTAGTATTTTTTTTTAATATTGGGCAATGGCATCCCTTTCCTTTTTCCATATCTTTCTATTTTATACGATTGGATTGAACTAGCGTGGCCTTTAACCCTTTTATCTATTCCAAATAAATCGATGTTATGAAAAGTGCAATGATGAATTTAAATTTCGTAGATTCCCCAAAATTCAGACGCAAACTACTTTGTCGAATTTAAAGACTTTAGATTTTTTTTTTTGTTTTTTTTAAAAAACGTTGCCCCACACTAGGATTTTCTCCTGTGTCGTGGGTGCGTTTACAAACACAAATTCTCACATACACAAACGCCCAGACCCGGAACAACTACCTGTAGATCATACAAATATTTGCTCCGTGTGGGGATCGAACCCACAACACGTGGCGCAGAAGCCGATCGCTCAACCGCTACGCCAATCGTGTCGTCCTGCTACGCCAATCGTGTCGTCAGATTCAGTACTTAGTTTGGATTGTGCATTGATTAAGTGAGATAGATCAGCTATCCCTTCTGAAATGATGTATTATGATGATGTTTAAATTACAATGCACTGTTGTTTATCATAACACAGAAATATATTCCTGCAATGCCATTAGTATTCTGGCAGTGTTAGGGTGCATTTGGTAAACGTAAACAACTTCGATATTGTAAGATCAATAGATATATGTATATATACTACTGATCTTAAAATAATTGTCATCACTTGATTGAATGTTAAGAAAAAATATCATATGTAAACCTCTACATCTCAAGGATGGTCTTCCAACCACGTGATTTCATCATATATTTTCCACTAAGTTATATCCTTATAAAATCATAGGAAATACCGCGTACCTCTTTGTTAAGCTGCAATTTATTATACATTGAGTTATGTTCAAAGAGTACAGACTATTTGTCTACTGTTTTTAGGTTACTTTTTGTGGGTATGTTGATTGATATTGTTTAAATACATAACAAATAAACGTGATTTTATCATGAAGATATATTCATATATGCGATCATCAGTTCGTTTTCAAGTCACGTTGATTATCATGGTGATTCCTTCGTATTATGCTATATGATCAACAGGTATGAGCCTCTTATCACCAGTAATTCTGATTTCAACATCGTACCAGGAGATCAATATACTGGTCACTCGATTTGTATTTATAGTATTTGCGATCAGCAATCTTGTTTTTTTTTTCATTCGACTTTCTCCATTCCATTTCTCCACTTATTATATTATTATGGCAATTGATCATCAATTTTTATATTTTTTTGGTAATCTAGTAAGATGAACTGGTCTTTTGAGCCAAATAGGAAGGTAATCGAGGTATTAGGACGGAGGAATGGAAAAACCATTAGTGAATCAAACAATAAGTAAATGTTTCTTAGAATGTGCAATATTATAATACATCATTGGTCCTTTATGGTATGCATTAAGCACCGTTTCATCTTGGTATTCAAAAGGTTTACTTAGTACCTCTACAGCGGTAAATTACACCTAACACCATTGAGGTGACACCAATGGTCAAACAATATTCGAGTAGTATGAGACCGCTTCATCTTCTTCTTATGGTGTCATAAGAAGAAGAAGAAGCGGTAAATTCTGGAGAAAACAGTATAATTTTGCGGTGTGGGCTTTACACTTTTGCAAGCTTTTGGCTTAATGGCAATAAAACTGATTGCATTTTCTAAATCTTGACATGAAAGCTATTAGTTATACAGTATTCAGAACAGGATTATTTAAAAACGATTATCTTAAAATGTTAAGAAAAAGTTTACGGTTAGTAATATTTGTGTTGTGTTATACAATTTTCTGATACCAATTAAAACGTTACGTTTGCATCGCAATCATAATGATAGCACAAAAATCGTAGTTGCTATGAAAGCAGAAAGGAAAGGGCAAAGTATTGTAGCCCAGCTTTAGAGAAGCATACCATGTACAAGACTCAGACTGCCATAGTGGGTTTATTGATGACACGTTTACATTTACGGAACATCCATATACTTATAAATTTCTTTGCCTAATTGCTTACCTAACTGTAGGTGACTTACGAACTCTGCGGGAGATACACTCCTTGGCAAAGTACGTACAGCGGTGACGATTATTTAGTCGGTATAGGTTCATAAGTAAGTATGTGCAATTTAGTCATCTCATCTATTAGCAAATCACTAAGTATGACAATAGTTAGGTAATTAGTTTTTATTTTTTAGTCCTCATTTTTGTGTAGATTTATTATTTTCCTCTTTCCATTAGATGATAATAACGGTATCACGCAGGTTGATTATTTTAATCTCAGCAATTCCGACGAGTAAAAAAATTAGAATTTCCCATTATGCACTCAAAATATTTTCGTGTTTTAATATCATCTTTTTGTAACGTATCGTAAGGTTTCGTACGCTTGGTCCTTTGGTACAAATCGGTACAACCTCAATCCTTCTAAGAGAATTGAAGTCGAATTGGATCCAACCTTATTCAAAGTTCTTTATAACATGTTCATCATTTCATCCTATATGCAGTTAACCCTGTGTGTACTCATCGATTTTTCAATGACTTCACCTTTATGTAATTATGACCATTAATATACGTCGTTAATTATGAACTCCAACAGAACATATTAGGGAAAATCATTGAGTTTTATTATTTATTATACCTAAATCATAAAACATAGGTATTTATTACCAACATCATAAAACTTCACGTGAGAGAGTCACGTTACCCAAGTAAAATTGCTTACCTTGAGCTGAAACCTTTCCCGTATTCTAAACCCTTTTCACACATTGACGGTGTAAACAAACTTGACTTTCAAATGTGAAACGATAGCGATGATTCTTAATGTAACTAGCAGAAAGTTGCAAACCCTATTCATAGTAATTAACTGGGAGCTAATAAACTCGGTTAATATTGTATAATTTATTAGCCGAGCATTGTAGAAACTGTATAACGTCCACTCTCATGTACAGTGCGTATGCTCGAGGTAGTCAAATCGCTGTTGTAGTAAATTGATGCAGCGTCTCAAAGGACCAATTTTAATAAGTATGCTTCATTGAAGCTCTAACATCATTACCGTCCTCGCTAATGACATTTCCTAAAACCCAATAACACTTTGCTCTATATGTAAATAGAAAGAACATAAATACTCTACAGCCGCGCTGTGCGACTACAAGGATAACGAGACTATTTTTGATATATTTGAAGAAAGGCTAAGGAAAATTTTAATGAAATGGTGTTTAAAAAAACATATTTTTTTAAATTGTATCATTAGTCTAATTGTCGTAAGTGCAACTGGTACGTTAGATTCAAGGTCGAACAATGTCATTGGGTTTTTCTATGAAACTTGCCCTCGGTCACGTGGGACCCAAACATACCAGCGAACTGTGGGTGTACATTAGTACACCTTTGCCTTTCTCTTCGAGGTATACAGGCGTGATGGCATCTCATGAAAATATGTTATGTAATTTTATAACTCAGTTGCATGAAAATATATTGCAATAAAAATAGCGCCTACTTAGCCAGTATCAAGCAGTTTATAGAGGTCAACACCAGGCCTAGTTTATAAGGATAATTTACAATATTTACATGTAAGTGATACAGTGTATGATAAATACATACTTTAAGAATGTGACCCGTGTCGTAAACCGTGTATGTGGCTACTAAAAAACTCGTTCTTAATTAAATACGGCGCCGACACGTTGCAATTTCGTAACTGATACTGATTTGTTAGTGTTTCAGTGTGACCATTGCAAAAATGCTCCTAGTACTTACAAGGCTATTTTTAGGAAACACTGGCCATTGCCTGTCACTCCGTCTGCATGATTAAATTTTTAAAGAACTACATCGACGTCAGGTCAGTTGTTACAGAGAGGAAATGTCATATGAGCGATAATTTTTATAAATACGATATTGTGGTTTTATTTAAGAATATAAAGAATATCAACATATCTTTTTGAGCTGAAACTTGGTTTACTTTAACTAAAATTAAAATATAAGTTGCTCCTAGCGCGAACAGCTAGCTATAATAAGTGCTGATATGGGAAATCAGACTTAAGTGATTTTCTCAGTATAGTGTTCCGACTTGAACACTTTTAACAGCGTTAAGAACGTTACGGAACGTTATGCAAACCAGTACAACCTTGATTATATTATCAGTTTATCCAGATACTAAGCTGGTGAACGCAATCCTGCTCTTAGGCAATAGTCCAACTCACTTGCCAAGTATGGGCTCCTAGAAATTGGTGGCTTAAAACAAGTTTGTTCTAAAGGTGAACCCAAACTACAACTGCTTACGTTTAAAAACCAGCTGGGGTTTGTTGAGAATCCAAGAATAAAAGAGGGCTGGGACTCTTGAAGGCCATGAAAGAAAAAATCTCATAAATCTGTATGTCTGCAACCTAACAAAAAGGTTGATAACCCCTCTGCACTTAAGCAGCCTTTTAATCTTTAATAATATTGGGGTCTCCAACACAAAAATGAAAGCAAGATTTATGTCGAAAATCTTCGCAATATTTTACGTAGGGAAACTCGAAACTCTTGTTTCCTACCGATTGTTTATTTCGACTAGGTAGAATTTAGGTATTTATTTACTTGAGGGTGATTTTAAAACAATATTGACTTTCACTTCTCAAATGAGACATACTTCTTGTTGGAGGGTCTCGTGGTTAATTATGTGCCAGGGTGACACTGTTATTACCACCGTCAGGCTAATACATCGAGAACCATCTGCGCCTCAAAGAGACCGCAAAGCCTTCGGTCCTGGTTGTCATACAAATACTTATGTCAATCTTTAGTGGTAGTCAGCAGTACAAAAGGCATGGCAACCAGTTTCTCCTTAGAATGTCGGTAGTACCGATACCGATGTCAGTAGCTTAGTTTAAAATAATGATATTCAGCCGTTTCTGGTTAGACTGGAACCCGACCCTAATATAGTTGGACAAGGCTAGTAGAATAATAAGCATAGGTGATTATGGAAAAATCGAATAAGAATTATTTCATTGTAATTTCGAGCATTATATCGATATGGAACAAAGGGGAACAAAGAACAATCATAAGAGATTTATTGCGGAAAAATATAAAAATAACTGCCTACCTTTTTAACAGGTTCGAATCCTTATTAACTTATGTGCGCATCGGTTGTGGTTGGCTGTGCTTGTGCGCATAAGTTGCATTGTCCTTCTTTACTGGCATTAATATATTGTGTCGACATATTTTACAAACTTAAAACATACCATTATGTCTGTATTGCACCGAAGGGCTACGCAGAACTGTTCTAATGTACATGTACAGTTCGCAGGTATGTTTAGGAGACAAGCCTATTACCATTAACTGGTCACAAATCAAAGCTGCTACTGAGAATTTCTTAGAAAATCTCAACAACGCTTTGCTCGACGTGGAAACGAACACAGCACTTCTAGAAGCTAGAAGTCCTGTGTAGTCAAATACAATTGTAGTCTAGTGACTACAATTGTATTTCGTATACCATATACCTGAAAAATTACGTAAAAATATAATCAACAGTTCCACACACTTATGTTCACATGACTAGACAAAAGCAACCGTTTATTTTTCCGTATTTTAGGGTCGGCTCCATAGTAACAATTGTGGATATGGATTTATAATAATAATATTCTAACCCTACACATAATAATAATAATGATCCAACTCAGCATGATTAGTTGTTTTCTTTTTTCCTAATAAAACTTTCTTTCTTCTATTAAGACGAGTTCCTACAATGAATCTTTTCTTATTTATGGTGGACAAAAACGAAATGTGAACGTAATAGAAAACCTGCCATCGATACATTTCCCTTGTATTGACGAAGATTATAGGGAAAATTACTTGATAAATATGACGCATATCATAAACTTTTTGTAATTATAACATACGGGTGCACGTTTCACAACGCAAACTGACCATTGACGTCTTTTCCTCTCCGTGAAAGAGTTCTTGAGGGAAATTAAAACTATATATAGATAAAAACCCAGTTAACGTCAATAAAGATAACAGTTTCATGTACCTATATGCATGTTAAACTTTTTTTTAAGATAAAAGAAAATTATTTACCTTTTATTATCTGCGCGTGTAATTATTTCTTTAAATTCAATCTAAAAAAATTATGCTTTTAACAGACCTTGAAATGGTTATAGACATTTAATGAATATCTGAAATTTAGTTCTAAAGATAAATAATTAAGAACTGTCAAAATGGTTTTAACAATTCAGTGTTGGATGAAAAGACATAAGATGGAACATCATCTTTGTTTTCAATGCGTCACTAAGGCATTTTACGTCAAACGCCGTAGAAAATATTTTAATTTTTCATTTTTAAGTCCTGACAAAGAACAGAATAATGGACAGTTCCTGAGTATAGTCTCTTTTGTCAAAAGCAAAAGCGCACTGCTTTTGCGATTTGGTCCTCAGATCCGTATGGTAACATCGCTTAATTTGGAGTTTTGATAATCCTTAACTAGTACTAGCTAGTCGGCAATGGTAAAACGTAGAGGTCTAGTTAGAATGAGGTACCGGTTCAGTCTAACTTTGAAGGTTAACCAGTTATAGTTAGTAGGAAACACAGTCCTTGGCAGGGAAATTCACAATTTGGCTATGAGTGTAATAAAAGTTGAGAGGTATGACATTATATAATACTACATAATTATACAGTCCACCAGCTATTGATTTAAAGGTAAGCTTGAAGACTTCACACTTAATAAATAATTGTGTCATGTTATTTTCGTTAGGTATAATACATTTTATATTTCACATAAGTACGAAATGGCAATCACGTATCTCTGTCATTTTCGTACCCCAACATGATGGTTGGATGACTACTGCCAGTTTGGGGAATTAATAAAAAAAGGGCTTTATTTTTGCCGAGATTTACACGGTGAATCCCTTTTCTGATCCAAGTCGCCAGGAGCCATACAAAATCTGTTCGTTATACTATCGTTGAGCTAAGTTTAAGCCAAAGTACGTGATAGATGCAAGCTATGGTTGGCGCCAAAAACCGCCTCTCACGCGGCAAGGCCGCGTGTGTACGCGCGGCTTAAGCGGAGATGCACTGTTTAGGGTTATCACGTAGTATTAAGGTACTTGAACTTAAGTATGATTAATACAAGGAAAGGTAAGACTTTTCTTCTAATCTTCTCGTAAGTATAAAATTGAAGTCTATTATTTTATATTATCATAGCATTTAAAGCGAAATAAATGTATTAGTTAAAATATAAATGTCTGAGTGATGAAACAAGGTTGGTATATAATACATATCAGTTTTATAAAACAAGCATAAGAGCCTAAGTAATGCTTATTTTTCGTCCCGATTGCTATGTTATAACAAATTAACTGCAAACTATATTTTAGTCCTTTAGTACTGTATAAAGAATCACAGATTTCTCAGACCGACGATGAGGAAAGGCCGTTATAATGTCCAGTAAGACTAAGATCCCTTATACGGGATTAGAGGCTAAAGGCCGCCACCTGTTGGATTACTGAAATGAATTTAACTACCTATTGTATAATAATTAGTGACCTTTTATTTCACCTGATGCATTCTTATAATGTTTTCCTTAAGAATATTATAATATTATAAATCTATTACATTTTCAAGTTGCATAACGCATATTAAACATTTTCTAATGTTAAGTATTTTTGTGAAAGAAGCAAGAAGCAATAAATTTTCGTTATATATTTTTATTTTAATAAATAACTTAGTATTGAGACAAAGCCTAGGTATGAACTCCATTTTAGCGTTATATTTTTAATCATGACTGATAATAAATACGATTATTCTTCTATCAAAATATATGACAAATCATATTTAGTTTAGGTATTGATTATAAATAGGTTTTCATTAATTATTTTAAATCTGTTATTTTGTTTATGCGTAAAAAATTGGTCCTACGAGTCATGTGACGATTGAGCAGGATACAAGGACTTAAAAAAAGCTTACATATTTATTCCGTAACCATGAAATATATACCATAACAGTGGAATTATGATGATTATGAGTCAAGTGAATGGTCATAGTAAAATTTATGAATCAGAAAAACACACAATTAATTCAGTAAACAAATTATTACGAATAATAAAATACCTATAATTTATTTACTCCAAATATTTATTTTTACGTCATCAAATTCGGATCTACCTATACTGATCAAGATGTACACAACTGAGCAGTGCGTAAACACGTTTGTTGGGCAATCCCCCTATAGTAGTCTTAAGTGACAGCCCTGGCATCAACAGGTGATATGGAACGGCTCAATGGTCATTTACCGACTACCAACCATATGTAGCGTTCGCGAACGCGGTTTTAAATTCGAAGTGTTTTGAGTGTCGGTCGCAGAAAATAAATATACGTTTGAATTTTGAATTATTTAAATTAAGTGACATTTCTAAATTATGTTTGTGTGAGTGTGTAAGTGTAATTTTGTTTTTAGCCAAAATATAGGTATGTAACTATATTTGTTAATATTTTCATTTAAATATTTTGTAGTTTAGAGAATAATTAATCAGTAAATTTTTAGCGGTTAAGTACTTTTATCATCACGCAAATAGATAATATGAGGTAATTAAAAAATAAATAAAGATTCAATCGAAATAATTCTAACAAACTGTCAAAAGTTTCCTGCATTGTCGCTTTATTATAATACTGCATACGAATAAATCTACTACCAACTGATTAAATAACAGTTACTGAATATTAAATATATATTTAAACAAACCTGTGTTTAACGTCAAAAGTATGAAAAATAATATAAAAATAGTTTTTAAGCAAAATTAATACTGTGAAACTTAGACTAGACAGCTTTATTGAATCAAATGAAACGAGTTTATTAAAATGTTATTTTGATGACATAAAAAGCATTCATCATAATTATCTAGAATAGATACCGAATAAAAAGTGCTCTCACTTTTATAATCTGCATAAACATCCAATAGATGCACCCAACTTATCTTGAAACTTAGCGATGGCGCTGCTTGTTAAGACATATGTAAAAAATATGTGAAATTTAGTACATTTAAATGTAGTTCCAAATTTGACCGTACGCAAAAATATGCTGGTAGTTATTCTAAGCAGCTTACTTGCTTGCTCAACACGTATCTCCTTGACCGTATATGAACCAGGTTAGGCGCTGCAACGAAATTGTGGGTATAATGTTTAGTTAGAGCACGGAGACAATAAATAGGTGATTACAGAACCTACGCAAAGCAGACACTTCCTTTTGATTCATCGCTCTTTATAAAGATTGTCTCGCCTTTATTATTTATGATTGAGATTTGCGAATGTTGTGCGAAATACTCACTTGTAATAAATAACGCCAAAATGTTGAGCAATTTCATAGTAATAGTAAATATAGTAAAATGAAACCGTAGCAATATGACAATAGACTTCTGATTCTAAGTCAAAGGTTTCGATTTTAACTCTAAACTACGCGTCTTTGACTCTTCGAAGTCATGTGCGTATTAATTATCACTCACTTAAACGGTGAAGGAAAACATCATATCGCAGGGAAATATCGTGTGAAGCCTGACATCCATACTACACCAGGTGGTGGACTGTAGCTACGAAATCAGATCACTCTGCATGTTTAGTGCTGGTTGAGATTGAAAAGAACCTTTATAGAGTGTTTTTTTAGACAAATACCTACTCAACTTAAGTTTAAATATTTTGCACGCAAATATTTTTTTCTTACACTTTCATTTTTACTTTGTGATTATTGAGTTACTTAAATACTTATTAATGGGAATGTTTTTTATTATTTTTTATTCTCAAATTTTCAGGTCATACAAGTTTTTATTGAATCTTACGTTTCGCGAATTCGCGTTCAGCTTAATTTAATTGATTGCATTTTTTTATTGGTCTTGAGAGTCGATTCTGGTGACAAGGAATTGTGCTAATACACGTATTAATAACGGCTGAAAGCTTATTATCTAATTTAGTACTTTATGTGCGCCAGCTTCGCACGTGACCACTAATGCAGATTCAAATGTCTCTAATCGTATTCATAAATGCAAACACACTAATGTAAACGAGCCATTACTGGATTCTAAACAATACCTACGTTAATAAATTAGTTCCAAAAGATAAGTAATATGAATATTTATATAGTGTTATTAGGACCGGATCAATGTATCGTAGGAATTTAAATGCTTGCAGTCCTAAACCAATAATTAATTGGCGATAATGAAATATTATTGCATTATTAGAGCAGGATAATCATCCTGCTCTGGTCATCAAAGAAAATATGTAGCTAGCGATGTACGAAGTTTTTATTTAAGCGTCAATTTTCTAGCACTTAATAATAGTAAAGTAGTGGTTAAAACTTTTTCATAAATTCAATCATGCGCGATGTATCTAATCCTAGCTAGAATCGGTAACATATTTGCAGCCCGGCCGGAAACACAGACATGACCTGACTGACGTTATAACACCTTTTGAATAGGTGCTATAACGTTACAAATAATTATGAATATAAAAATATACAGTCAAATTGAGGACCTGTTTTTATAAGTCGGTTAAAAGATGAAGAAGTACGCTTTAAATCTTCAGATCCGCTTGCAAATTAAAATATAGCAGAATTATATTCGATTGGCGTGACATCAATGCATCCTGGTGTGAGCACGCTGTGATTTCCCAGGATCCGCTTGACTTGATTAGTATGCAGTATTAAATTGTTGCCTACGTGAGAATTGTATCGGTGTTTTGTAATGACATTATACATCAATGTATAATGTCAAAATGAAGGTTTAGTCAGATATAAACGGATGCGGATCAAAGGACCCTACGTAAAGTCCTTGAAGACGTCAAGTGTTATGGATATAACATTTCTATATACAATCATCATTTGGAACTTGTTAGAATGGTCATTGATATAACATAATATTGTTCTTAGTATTTTCTTTGGCATGTCTTTTTGCGAAAATAATACCATGTCTGTTGATTGGTTACTAGTGCTTATTTTTTTATTGTCTTATTATTTCCTCATATATTGTTTTAAAGGAGCATGACCGGTGGATTCATGTACTATCAATCATTAGACTTGATTTCAATCCTAACATTATCAAGAATAACTAGGATAGGTACAAAGAATGTCAGATATGTTGAGTATAGTTATTATGCAAGAATTTTACAAGGAAATGCGGGCTTTATCTAACAAAGAGATTTATTAATGTATTAGGCTCACTTAGTGTCCTTATTCTGTTCAAGAAACTTATTTTCCGAGTGATTGAAAATATAAGTTAATTATTCAGACATTTCTCACTAGGGAAATCTTTATAGTTATTTATTAAGTTTTACCGGTGAAACACGTGAGGTTTTAAAGTTCAAGATCAAATGTTCTTATTTCAAATAAGCTTTTACTAGCGTTTTTGAGACGTTATGATTCCAGTTGCTTTTGGAACCCAAAAGGTTGATCCTATGGAGAAGAATCTGGCAAGAAACTCCATGGTAAATAATAATTATATGTGTCCTGGTTTAACCATCTGGGGCTGAGGTAGAATGGTATGTGTAATTAAAGCCATAATAAATTAAAAAAAATAATATATTGAAAAGTTGTCTTCCCAATATTACGTATCACGTGTATTATGAATATGTTGACAACTGCGTTTTTTGTTCACCAATTTATAATATTGTTTATTAAGCTATTGCATAGCTTCTATCGCGGGTCTATCGTGGGGACCGAATCCAGAAATTCCGTAACGAAAAAAACCTAACACGCTTGTCTCTTTAGTTCAGCAACCCGCCTTTAGGTGGCATTGGTTGTATTACATAAGTTGATAAAAAACGCTATGCAATAGCTTTACCGCGGCAGTCCCCGAGTGCCACACGTCTTTTTTTTTTAAGTTTATTATTATTTTAAGTATTTTATTTAATATCTCGGCTCAATAATAAGCCGGTTTTTAGGTTAGCACGGGCCAAAGCCAAGTACTAACCTAAACTATTTGTTGATGATAAGGGGTGTTAAAAATTGATAAGCGCGTGTTGTGATTTTGTAATTGTGTACGTGTGTTGATTGTGGTGGTTACTTGTGGGTGTGATGTAGATATTTGTGTCTCATTATCATTATTATTATATGCATTATTAGAAATTATGAAATTGATAATAGTATAAGATTATATATATTATATAATCTTCTATTTTGATCACGTCAAAATCGGTATACAAATGACTTCACAGGCTTGCGTGTGGTATCGATTCGTTATGACGATCGATTACAATTGCTGTCAGCAAGATAATTGAATATTTTTCTCACTAAACGTCAGTTATACGGTGGCTACAAAAAAACTCACGGAATTGTTTTATATTGTTCCTCTGTACAAAATGGTTTTCATAAAATGCTAATTTAGCGTTTTCTGAGAAATGGCAAGATACTTATGTACAATGGATATATTGACTTTAGCATATTGTAAGATGTTTAAACATGGAAGAGTTATATATTTTAATTTAAGTATAGAATAAAATAAACATTAAACCATGATTCTTTCAAATCATGTTAAATTAATTGATGAATGTTATTAATTTCCGCTTGATATCAAAGTACTATGTGAGATGTTAATATCATCTCCAAATGTCTAATAAATGAAAGGGAACCGGTTTACTAGATCAAGAGAAATCTTTATATAAATCTAAATCTTTATAAACTTTTGTGTCTTGAATGAGACATCACAGCTACTGTCACTGTCATTTTTAGAGACAATATTATTGTTATCTCTAGAAATAACATTATTTTTCTTTTGTTCTTGCTTCCTAAACTGTTTGTCGTTTTCAAAACAGAAAAAAAACAAGAAATTACTGGACAGTCATCTAAAACGTTAATTTTCCTTGTATTTGGCATTCCCCTCGGCGAAGGAAAGTCCCAATGGTGTAAGAGCATCTTAATTGAAGACAAAACGACTTTTTTATGCTCAAAACGAAGTGGACGCAGCATACATTCCGTATTTCGACTAGTTTTTAAGACTGAGGAAATTTGTGGTCCTTAATTTCGTAATACTTTTTTGATCCTTGGGCTGTATTTTGCGGGCAGTTTGACATTGCTAATTAGGTAATTATTCTCAACAGAAAATTCTTGAATAACAACAAAATCTAATAAAATTTTGCCGCCATATTTTTGATAGTCTGGCGAATAAGTAAATATTTATTAATAGCTAGCAAATTACGAAGGACTAAAATAATGTTTAGGTATCATGTAAGTTATGGCAGAAGCTAACAAATAATGAATTAAAGGTATAGAAAAAAATATACATTAACATAACATACCATCACGCCTGTATTCCCCGAAGGGTTAGGCAGAGGCGTACTTAATGTGCACCCACAGTTCGCCGGTATGTTTAGGTCCCATGTTATAGGGAGCGAGCCTATAGCCATTGATCGGGCACAGATCCAGACTCCGAGCTGCTACTGAGAATTTCATAGAAAAACCCAATAACACTTTGCTCGACCTGGGGATCGAACCCAGGACCTCTAGTGTAGCAGTCGCACTTGGGACCACTAGCCTAATGAGGCAGAAAAAATAAAATAACTATAATTATAGTCCCATTAAATTTCATAATTATAATATTTTTGCTTCGTTATCGTTATGAGTTACTTAATCGATTTTTTATACGGGCTAGTCAATTAAAGAACCACTAAACTAACTAACCAGTAGTTTATCTTCTTCGCAATCTTGATTATTTAAGTCATTAGTAAAAAAAATGAATCTGCACACTTGCGATTTAATCAAGCCGATGATAATTAAGGCGAGAAGCAAAAATTTTGATATAACACATCATTCTTTTATTTGTTTAGAATTTTTTGTTCGTACAATTTTTTTTCTTAAATCCGGGTCATTTAATGCCGTGAGATTATACATACGTGCTCGTTACGATCTATTTAGCAAAGCACAGGTTATAGCGTTTTTGTCTTTACAAAATTTAATGCCAAAGTCAACGCCAACAGGCACGCAAGTGCTTGTCAATCCACATTAAGATGTGTAACTGAGATTTGTGTCTTAATTTGGAGTGTATTCAAGGTATGTCAGGCCTTCAACTTTAGCAGACAACGCTTTTGTTGATGCTCAGTTTTGGTGATCACGAATAAAAACATACGTTTACTGGTCTCAGTTTTTCGAATTTTCTATAGGTACACACGCGATCCGCGTTAAAAAAATGTTGCCTTAGAATATTCACAAAACCGGATACATCCAAACCATGCTGATGTTCCTATTAGTCATTATACACTTAAGATCTTATTACGGACCTTCGGTATTATTCTTCACAAGTTCCTTTAACGTTTTCTGTAAGTACAAACATTTATTTTGTCTTATTTAAATAAGCGGAGCTGTCAGATCGTCAGTTGTTGTTAAAGCGATATTGTCTATCTATATTACAATGCCAATTAAACGGGATATGTAAAAAAAGTACTATCAATAATGAATTTGTAGGTCGCGACTCGCGACAGAGCATCCGTCACTTTAATTTGAAAAACTCAGCTATTCTATCTATCTATATCTTCTTCACACATAAGTTTTGCTGTAGAAACCTGTGTTATGCCAAAACTTTACCTGAAAGGTTAGACAGAGGTCGGTCCGCTGGAATAATTTAGGTCCCAAGAAGTAGGGAGCGAGGCACACACAAACACAAACCGGAACCTCTAGCTGCTACTCAGATTTTTTTAATAAACACAATACAACTTTGCTGGACTTTCCGCACAGCAGCTGCATTAGACCAATGAGACAGTTAATATATCTAATGAAATTCTTGAGTCGATTGTGTAGTTGCCAAAATAAATATTTTAAATATTATAACATCTGTGTAGATTTCGCATTAAAATAAATATACATCCTTACTTAATATTATAAACGGGAAAGTTTGTGAGTATGGTTTTATGGATGTTTGTTACTCTGTCACGCCAGAACGGCTGAACGGATCTGGATAAAATTTGGCACACAGATAGATTATAGTCTGCAACACATAGCCTACTTTTTATCTAGGTCGGAATTACTCCTGAAGTCCACGCCGACAAAGTCGCGGGCAGAAGTTAGTAATTACTATAAATATTGCGTATGTTCATGCGTGTGACCATACTAACAACAAAATGTATACCTACTACAGTTAACAGAACATCATGGTATCCAAAAATGACAAACTTCAATCGATTTTCTATTTAATCTTCAAATAATAGAGTTTAGTAACCATTGGGAAAATTTGACAGTTTGTGTCCGTACAGTCATCGTCCCCAACTGAACAAAAAATAATCACAATGAACTCAAAATAAAAACTGCAGCCTTCAACTTGATTAATTATAACCGCTAGACGCCAGCAGACTGTGCAGTGTTTAATTTTTTATTATTTTTTCTACGCAGGCATGTGTCCGGCCCACTGGGCACAGTTAGGTACCAGTGGGAAGAGCTGCATAACAATTGATAGATACATCTTTTTACATATTTAATTTTGCTTTACGCTGTTTTTAGTTAGAAATCAACGGTTTTTAATTCTACCGTTATTTTATTTATGATAATTAATTAAAAATTTGCAACTCTGTGTTCTTAATCGAAGGAAGCATTATTATTCCTGGATTCTGCTGTGTAATTCGCGTTAATGTAGTTTCTCAGTTCTAATGAGAATTTACAAAAATCTCGTCCCCGTTCAGTAAAATATTCTGAGCTATAGTACTTATATATAGTATATATATACTATATATACTATAGTACTTGTTATCCAAATTTATTTAAAAAACATTGTTTACAATTTATTACAGTCATTAGTCTTATCTGTATTGTGTAGTTGTAAAAAGTAAATTCTGTTTGACTGTGTATTTATTGTCATGTACAAAATAACGTGAAGGTTTATGATATTGTTCTAACCGAGAGGTAAGCAAGCAGTAACAGCACACATAAGTCAGTGGAATGTAGATTTTAATTATTTTTTCAATTTATTTATTGTACCAGAACCACAAAGATAACCATTAATACTGGTTATGTAACTAATTTTGAAGCTTTAGTCAGTCTGCTGGCAATACTTTAAGCATTTGTTATGTAGACTATTATTAGGCTATAAATCCACGCTTAATCTGTTATTAAGTAATTAGAATTAACATAATCTCAAATTGTAGAGGAATAAAATGTTAAGAAATGGAAAAGATTGACCTATTACGTATAACATTTTCAATATTTTATGTAAAACATAGAAATCGAATTTAAATTCTTTTATAATTTATAATTATTAACTATTAAGGATATTGCTACGTTTTATTCAACGTTTTGGAACATAAACAACAATCTTTACATTAATGGCTAACTTAATATATACAGACAAAAGTTTTAATCAAAACAGCAAAAGTATGTATTAAAAGTGGTTATACCTATTCAAAACATAGTGGTGTATAACTGTACACCTCTGAAAACCTTCGTTGAACACAAGCATCATAGTATGTTTTTTTTTAAAGAATACTCAATTTGAGGTACAGTCGAGGCTCACGGCTGAGAACACCAGTCCTTCAGTCACTTCGTAAAACATCCAGGAAGTGAAGGGTAAGGAGTATTCCTAGCCAGACCGGACGCCTACGGACAGCAGGTAATTGTACGTAATATAAAATGGTACCATCCTAGCACTCAGCCTTGACCTCGTCGAAATGTCGGTTCGATCGAAGCATCGCTGTGTCATCTTCGATGTGCTAAACAAATAGCGTAATGTGTTTGTTTACAAAATGATTGATTTACCTACAAACCAGAGACCTTTCAATGTTTTGATGTTTTTACACTTCAACAGAGTGCATCGTGAAACCACGATTGCCCGAAATTGGTCCTTTGAGTTTAAGATCGGTCCTTTGATCCTGATTAAAGAATGAATGAAAGCGATCTTTTTGCACTGTTTCTTTGTGTATCTCATCGCTATAATAAATAACGTCCCATACTAAAAATCGCTAATATTGTGTACAAAATATGATTAAGATTTACATAGTTCCTGTATAGTTATGGAAGTCTAAGAATAGTCACTTTGTATTTAAAAATAATGTTCAGTTTTGTCGATGGCAAACGTAAATGGCAAAAAACGATCTTAGGAGATGAGAAGATGATATAATCGAGCTATATAGATACCGGACAAGTCCATTTCTGATCTATTGGTCTGAATAGATGTGCCTATTATTACTGACTTCTAGGTGTATTATAGTTATATTACGAAAATTGCTTGGGTTGACGAACGGTTGAACGTTATGTTGAACCTATCTCGGATTTTGGCAACGCATAAATAAAAAAGTATTAGTATATACCACAAATCGACCTTCAGGTTATTTTAAATTTCGATAAGCCTTTCGGCACCTTCAAACACTTTTAAAAACAACGTTACGCACCATCGCTCTTTCCTTTTACCAATGTCTATGACAAGGCCTTTGTAACCTTTTTCCTCAATCATCACTTTCGTAAAAGATAGATAAGTTGCTACTTATTGGGCTGGATATGTTTTGATGGATAGGAAATATTAATAAAGTAAAACCGTACTGCTCAAGTCAACTGCCGTATGAACAGATGGTTGTTCTGGATTTGCATTTACATCATGTGGGACTTACATTTGTAAATGCATCTACAATTCAGAGTGAACGTGTTTTTATAAAAAAGGTTAACCACGTATAAAAATTGGAAGTTAGTGGTTCTTAAACAGAAAGGGTTTACAATGATTTATGATTGATGAAAGTGTATGTGCGCAATGATATTTATGAATTGGCTATTTGACTATTCTTTTTATAATAAATTAAATATTATTATTTAATTATTTTTACTAAGCCTTTTATTTTTAATAAACCAAACAACAGTCAAGGACCCAATTGTACTCTTAATTGTTCTATAGTCCATGTTATCCACAACGTAAGACAGGCATAAAGCTATATGTAGATAAATATTACATTCCTCTTTAGTATTAGGCGATAATAAGTTCTTGTAATATCAGGTTTTATGTATGCATCGCTGGGATCTCTGAAGATTTATTATTACTACATTCGGCATTGAGTGTTGCAAATAAATACACAAAGATAGCATTGTTTGTATACAAGAAAGGATTTCCCATTTATTTTATGATGTACCTACTCGTAAACAGCGAATCAACAATATTTTATTACTAATTGCTGTTTCGACAAAGGTTTTTTTCTGTGCCATTAAAAGCATTTTGTTTGTGTTATTTTATTTTTAAATAGCTTTTGCCAGCGACTTTGTTCGCGTGGAATAGTTACTTTGTTCCCTAGTTCTTCGCCCGCGGTTTCACCTGCGTTGCCCCGTTCCTAAGGGTTGTAGAGTGATGTTTTATAGCTTGAAGCCTTTCTCATGAATCACTCATTTTCCCAACATTTCCATTCACTGCTCTGCTCCTATTGATCGTAGCGTGATGAAAAGTATACTATAACCTGCCCAGGAGTATGAAGAACACTTGTACCAAGGTTCGTTGAAATCCGTCGAGTGGTTTTTGTTTCTATAACGAACATACAGACAGACAGACAGACAAACATTTTACTGATTGCATTTTTGGCGTCAGTATCGATCACTAATCACCCGCTGATAGTTATTTTGGAAATATATTTCAAAGAATTGACCTCTACAGATTTATTATAAGTATAGATTACGATGCTTTGTCTCTGTATTAGACCCTTGACACACAAGTTATTCAACATGTACTCAACATAAAAAAATATGCATATATATTTATTGTGTAAAATTAAGCACGCACCTATAGGAGCGAGCTTATCGCCATTTTCTAATATGTCTACTGAAGACTGACTTTAAGAATTTCCTGACAAAATACCCAATTACATTTTGAACTACAAAAGGATCAAGCTTAAGATCTTAAGTACAGTATTTACTACTAATATACCAAGATGCTTGGCACTTTAAAATAAATCGTTATATCAACTGAGTCTAAATATGGAATTATTTAAAAACTTTGCCTTAAAATCACAAACAACAAGATCATCTCAATAAACCAATGTATAGCACAAAGGAAAATTGACGGTAATTGTACAAACGTGTCTAATTTTATATGTGCAAGACATAATCGATGCATGTAAATGTTCAGAACTAAGCTGACAAGCGTGACTGAAGCAAAGGCAGTTATGATAAGCCATTAACGTTGGCCGGGTTCATTTGAAAGAAGGCTTTGTCTGAATCTTATTTTGACTTTGAGTTATTTATTATCTGCAAAGGTCTTTTTATGGTGCGGAAAATTCCCACAAGTCATCCGCCCCCAGGGAGCATGGCAGAGTATGTTGGACTCATACCGACTAAGAACCGCAGTTTCCTTCCCCTGTCCTGTAGTCGGGCGATGTAAAATGTATGTTACCGGTGAAACCGAATAAAAAGCCTTTTACAATATGGGGACTAAATATATGATATCCCTGGTGAACAGTCATCTAGACGGGGCATATTATATTTTTTATGTTATACTTCTTCCGCGTTCAATGTAGAAATTGTCCCTGTGTTCATTCTGTCTAATTTTAGCTGCCATCTTTTTTTAGTATCATAAATTTTCATAATTTTTTTTCTTACTTTTGACTTAATTGATTTGTTGGGACAAAATATATCTGCCTAGTGATATGTTTGTCACTAGCCATTATAATTTTAACCTACTGTTGATAAGGAAAATCTATATTTGCATGTATTGTCACCAGCGCGTTAAAGAGATTATAATTAATTACTGTTAAAGATTATAAATGGGTGTTAATTATGTTAAAGATTTCATGAATAGGTAATGTTGTCATGCTCTATTATATTGAGCACGTAGGTATAATTTAGTGTGAAGTTACATGATGAAATTCTTTGTAGATATAATAATAATAGTTTGCTATCTCGTTATGGTATTTTATGTATATTATGTTTTAGAGCCTGCCTGGTAAACTGATTTTTAAGTCCTAGATTGTAGTACAAGAGCCTTTAGCAACGAAATGATTTTTACTTCATCATAAAGACAGGTGTTCTAATTTCATTTTTGGCATCATAGCTTCCAAACGGATCATTTTTAGATAGTCAGGTTCTTCACATTCTTAAGAAAACATGGAGGAATATACCCAGTTATTTTACTACCCTTGCTAGTTTATTGATGCGGCGGATGTTACGGGGTATAAAACAACTGATATAGACGTGTTATGATTTGTTTTTCAATCCGTTGACATGGAATTGTACCAATATTTATTTATTTATTTGATTCTTTTTTTATCATAAAAAGGACTCTTATGTAAAAAATAATACTGTTGCTGTGTATTTTTATTATTCTATTCTAAAAATAAACACATATAATTCTAAATCACGTCACGTAGGTACGCCGTTTAAACCGAGTAGGCTTTTATACAAGTAATGACTACCGCACATCAGTTCAATGTCAAAATGAATCACTTTCTATTGTAAAACAGAGTAGCGTACTCGTAGAATTCTTAAACAAATTATGTACCGAAGGACCACTTGATATAATTATCTCTTACAATCTTCCGTACATTTTAAAAACAGTGGTAATGTTGTAATTAGATTTTTTCATTACGAATATAATAATATGTTGACCTTTGCGCAATGTTCATGAACAGTATTGCTAGACCCGGGTTCCTATGGACATACCGCCTTACCTATATTTTTGATTCCAACAATTAAGATAAGTCTTTGACCTCTGCATATTGTATCTGCAGAATTAAAGTGTTAGCAGATTTGCTACTGACTGTATTTTGTACTGTATTTGTAGACAACATTCATAAATGAGTCATTTTCAAACGTTGCAGCATTTTTATTGTAATTTATGTTTTACTCAATGTACCTTCTGGTCGCTCTCTGTATTAGTATTCTCAAAACAGTAATTGCTCTTAACGTCATTGACACACATTGCGTTTGACGTAATGTCGATGGTATCAGAGTATTCTGGACTTTTAGTGACGATTTTGTAGCGATTACGTTTCCATGCATTCCATTTACGTTTGTAACTTTTAAGAGTTTTAATTAATCATAAATTTCGAGGACACTTAGATTTAGTTTTTTGCTATTAATAATGCGCTACATGCGTCAAGATTGTAAGTATTTGAACTTGCTACAACTAATACGACTTTTCTATAGTATTGAAAGGTCATTCCTATTAGCTGATACCTTTAAAGGACTTTACAGGATTGAAGCTGGCGTTCTTCGTGTTTCAATTTGTATATTTTATATTAATATTTATTTACAATTTATGTTATAAGATCTCGTGACTGAGGCGAGACTTAACACAGTGTTTCATGTAACAAATTAAAATTAATATGTCCTAGAAATCATGACGGAGTCTGAAAATTAATATTAATGCATGCCATTAATTATTTAAATAAATCACCTAAGGCTTAATTGGTTGCATTAGTGATAAGATTGCGTATTTTATTTGTATAATGTTTTTATTTTTTAACGGCTGCTAATATAAGTTATTATGAGCAAGGGTAATAACAATTATACATCATTTAAGAAGTGTTGACGTCGGTAGAACGATGTTGCAATTAATATATTTTTGGGGTTTTCTTAACAACAACAATGAAACATATTTAAAAAAACGAATAATTCTCCAATTAAGTAATAAAACCTTTTGTTATTTTGGATTATCGGAATCCGAATAATAACAGAATTTGATTAAATTGTGTTTGAATTACGATTTATTTCGGTATTACGTTTGTAAGAGAAATTCGGTCCGCCGGACTCTTAAATCGTAGTACAGTTCAGAATACGCGCAAAGGTCGTTCAACGCTATGAACGTAAAGTAACATGTCGTGATGCACCTGTATTTATACGTAATGATAGACAAATGTATGTAATAAGGTTTTGTATTTTAGACGTTATTTGTGTGTCACCCGTGACATAAATAGACGTGGTGCTTTACCAAAATTATGCCACACATTGCGTGGTAAAGGACCTCGTCCACCTTTTGAATACACGTCTAAATATACACCTTTATGAACGTTTAGCGTAGTTATGCGGATCCTAGCACCAGTTTTATTTAGTAGTATTTATTAATTAAACCCGATAAAACATATGACGAAATCTTTTAGTCTGTTCCAACTACATAAAAGAGATTCTCACAGAATATAGCAAATATAAATCGACAATGATTTTCTGTCTATAACTATCGAACAAGAGATCCGCCTCTAATGAAGACACCTTCTCAAACATCAATAAGTCATTCTTCAAGTTAATTATTTAGCATAAAACTGTTGAAGGTTATTCTGTCATATGATCATTGACAAAGACACGGCCTTCTTGATATTTTAAATAGCATTATTTACCAAGTTCATTGAAGATAAAGACGAATTGATAATTTTGGCAATGTAGTGGAGTGAACAACGGAAAACGTTTTTCTATTTATTACTGAGTAATGCGAGTTTTTGTTCGTGAGATAGTAAAACAGGAATGAGTATTTAAGAGGCAAAAAGTTCGAAAGCAGAGCTAGTCAGTAAAAACTACTTACTAGGAAATTTTAGGCATAGATGTGACAGATATAGGGAGGAGGGGTCCAAAGAAAAGATAGATGTATTGTATGAAAGATGATATGGTATGGAAGGAACAAAGTCATGAAATGACAGTGGATTTCGGATTTCGAGTTTGGGATACAGACAAGAGAATGACCATGAGACAATAAAACGGGACAAGGATACGTGTGGGATAACTTTTGCCTAAAATACATACACATATACCAAGCCTGTATTCCCAAAGGGTTAAACAGAGGTGTACTAATTTACACCAACAGTTCACCGGTATGTCCCATGTAATCGCGTTCCTATTGCCATTAACCGAGCACAAATGCAAACTTCGAGCTGCTACTGAGTATTTAAAAAAAAACAATAACACTTTTTACTCAACCTGGGAATTATTCCTAGGTCCTCTAGCGTAGCTGTCGTGCTTAGAACCACTTAAAAAAATGCATTTCTTTTTAGAAGTTCCTCTTTGAACCAAATCTTATATAATAAAAATGCTTTGAGGCATGGTTATGCATATTCTATGTACCACCATTCGTGAAGAGTTAAATGTAGGTAGGTACTTACTTGCTTAACTTTAACTAAACCAGTTCAAAGTATAACTTTAAAAATGACTTAACACATTATGCGTTGGCTAATTGCGGTCGTGTTGTATTTGATGTGTACCTTTGCGTTATTTTAACACCCTATTTGACAAAGCATAATAAGCGAGGTAAAACATAGTCATTCAGACGCTTCATACAGATCTTTATTCAAAATTTAATTTGATTTGTGCCCATTTAATGGCAATAGAATCACTCCGTATTAAGTGGGACCTAAACACACTAGCGTACTGTGGGTGTACATTAGTACACGTCTACGGCTAGAGACCTCCTACGGCCTTACCTTTCGGAGAATACAGGTGATTAGATAAAATATTAACATAATAATGTGTAGGTATTACTTGAAGTTTACTTGAAGTTGGTTCAAAATATTTTGTAAGATTTTTAAGTCTCTGGTGAAATAACTCATTTTATTATCATAGTGTTACATATTATTTACTTAGTATTAGTTAGTAGCGTTTTTTTATATCTATGCTATATCAGTGATACCGGTTGGGAATAATCCATATGACCCATAATCCATATGATGATCCAATATCATATGACTACGTGTTTCAAGAAACAGCTACGAATTGGTGCATTGAGTCAAATAACAAAACTATTTTTGACTAAGTTTCAGAAAAAAACGGGAGCATTACCTAATGAATATTACTATACCTGCTAATACGATACGATATAAGTTATCTACCGATACTGCAGTATCATGAAGGTGCTTAAGGTACTAATATCTTGAGGCACGTAATATATATGATTATAATTTGTTGGCGATTAAAATATTCAAATCGATTCTGGTCTTTTAGTCCGTAAATATTTTAAAATTAAGACATGATATTGTCATTTCATAATAAGATTGGGGGTGCCTTATAAGAAACCATGCGCATATATTACTTGAAATGTTCAACATAATGGTTCTGTATGTGTACACGTGTGTATTTTTCGGGTATTAATGTTTTTTATCCTCTCATTAGACTCTTGTAATATGGACGCAAGATTATGAAGGGGTCTTTGACCCGTACTAAAATTTCGGTAAAACCGGTGGCATGTCTTGCCAAATTTGAATTAATCCGTGAATATTTTTTGGATAGCAGTTACATAACTGTACATCTGTTGCTTGTAGGTATTTCCCCGAAAGAGATTTTTGGATATATCTATTCTAAGAAATACAATATTTTAATTCTGGTCCTTCGACACTCAATTAAGGATTAGTCGAATGGATACGGGTTAATACGTTATCTTGGTATTTTTTTCAAATTCTAGAAATAAGAATTGGACGGTTCGATTGATGCTGTGGTCAACTGATATACGTATGGCATACTGATAACTGTTGTTTTAGATCTGGGCACGTCCCTAAAGGTCTAAATCAAACCTTTGAAGAAAGAGTCTAGCGGTTTTGAATAGACCTGTCCGAATTGTGCATCAATCAATGTATATCTCGATCATAATTTACTTAGTTGTATTTCCTTGTTTCAGATCCGCCACAATGAATCACAAGCGTTATAGCCAGTTCGTCTCGACGATCGCTCTAATTATATTAAGCAGTAAGTGAGAATTTTTACTTTATTTGCATAAGCTTTTCCGGGAATGTTGGGGTTCAGTTCCAGAGTAACAAAACATAATTATTTATATTCTGTTTAAAGTTACTAGATTAAAAATATTAATTAGAATTAAATTTGAAATGAGGGTGAGTCTAGTTATATGACCATGAACTGCAGTCGTAGATTTCGGAAAACACGCGTTACTTCCATAACTGAGACGAATCAAATGACATCTCATATGTTCAAATCCGTCAAACGGTTAAGCCTGTAGAACGTGCCAAAAATTATAGATTGTTGGGACCAACATACATATGTACGTTCGAAACACTTTACCCTCCTTCAGCAGTCAGGTAAAGATCAACAGGCTGATTTATTATTAATTTTTATTTATGAACACACCGTTTGCTCAGCATTAAAGATCTTTTCTGTACTCGTTACGGGCCATAAAATCAGCGTTTCTTCTTCTAAAGTCAATATTTCACAATCATATTCACGTAATGAGAAGTGGCCGTGCAAAGTATTGCAAGAACATGATAATCTTCAACTAAATAGACCTTGTTGCTCCACTTAAGAGTTCATGTTTGAAGAGGTCATTGTGGAAATTACAATATTATTCTGCGATTCATCTTCTAGTACGTTGTTCGAGAAGCAATGAATTAAAATAGTTTAAGAAAAAAGGAATATTTTGATTATAAGACTGTTATTCACACGATACATTATTTTCATTGTTAAAAAAATACATGAGGTGTGACTAAAAACGTCAACCGCCAACCCACGTATTTCAGAAACTGCGTCCAGAAGGACCAAATTTTATAATGAGAATCTATACATATTTATAAAAAGACATCTTACTTACGGCATTTTGAAAGCTATGAAGCCTAAAAAATTGAAATTGGGTAGATAGGTACCTTAATCATTATATCAATTGTTGTGGTGTATATGTTTGTAAGCGTCATTTCCCGACCATTTTTTTAGTTGGTAGGAGTTCATCTTACCCCTTTAGCTACGATACGTGAGGAGAGGGGGGGGGGAGGAGATGATACGTGAGAATTCCTCGCACGTTAGAAAATAGGTGACTTATTGGATGCAGGCATTCGCTAAGAAAGGATTCAAGGAAATTCATTCGAGATATGGAAATAATAAATTAACTCGAGCAACGTCGCAGAGTACAGCTAGTTATAAATATTGTGATTTAAGTAATCTGAAAATGGTATTAAGCTTCAAAATATTCCCAAGCCCAATTATCTAAAAAAGTTAAATTAGTATAAACCTCAGTGGAGTTTATTAATATGTAAAGTGGTGTGAATGAATTATCATAATAATTAAAATTCAGTCATGACACAGGTGTTTAGCGAACCTTAATTAATGTTACAAGTTATTGCTCCGAAATAAAAGAAACAAAATTACACACAGGTGTTAGCGAACTTTATTAGATGTTACAAATTATTGCATGTTATTGTTGAGAAATAAAAGAAACAAAATTAAATATTATTAGTTTATTTTTGTAAATATCGAAGGGGTGTTCCATGTTGATGGATTTTCAATAAGTATTTACAAGGCAATTTATTATCTAGTGTTAAAAATAAAACCGTGTAGGGACGGGTTAGAATACAGTTCCTCACTGCCATTTGGATAGGCATCTCGTAAGAACCGAGAAAATATCCAATTTGCTCGGTAGTAGGACCTCTGGTGGTCTGATTGGCTGGCGACCACCCTAACGTCGGAGTCTGTCGTAAAGCAGCTTGGTGTGTGTTCCGACTTTTGCGCGTAAGAGCCAGTTCCCTCTCGGTTGCGGCGGCTCTGTCAGTCTGCAGTCCGTAGGGGCGCTTAAAGCTCAGCAAATCTTCTGGTGTTGCAGGTGTTCGTGGGCGGCGATGACTACTTACCATCAGGTGGTTCGTCTGCTCGTTTGCTGACATAAACAAAAAAAAAATGTGTTTTCTTAATTATTTAGTAAGATTAAAACGTTTGATTCGTGCGAAAATCTAACCCGTAATTTTCCATAGTACAGCACTTAAATCAATAGACCAGCTACATCGGTATTTCCTGGTATGGCTGTACATGTGAGACGACCAAAATTGTTTTAAATATATTCTCAAATGTGTTGTCAGTCAACATATTTAATTTAACGAGAAAATTACCACACTGAATATTATAAATGCGAATGTTTGTATACTATTATTTTTATAATTAGGTACATATTACGACGACACACACACACACGTAGCGGCTGAGCGATCAGCTTCTTCGCAACGTGTTGTGAGTTCAATCCCTACACGGAGCAAATATGATCTACAGGTAGTTGTTCCGGGTCTGGGCGTTTCTGTATGTGAGAATTTGTGTTTGTAAACGCACCCACGATACAGGAGAAAATCCTAGTGTGGGGCAAAGTTATAAAAAAAACAAAAAAATCAAAATCCACACACGTCCGGCCTAACACGTGCAAGCTAAGCTTGGTGCAGATCCGCGTATCGTATTTGTGAAAATATATTCCAGAATTGTTAAGTTTTAGTAAACATTTGACAGTTGAAATTTATTGAAGTTTTTTATTGTCTAGACTTAATAATTCAAAAAGATACTCAATCGTTTCGACAGTTTTTATTAAGCAAATAGATGTTATTATTAAAAATAATTGGCTATTATTCTTTATAAAAACGAAATATATAAAAGGAGAACCTGACTGACTGACCTACTGACTGGCTGTCGTATCAACGCACAGCCGAAACTACAGGAGCTAGATCCCTGAAAGTTTGCATGCTGGTTCCTTTTGCACTGTAGACGAGCATTAAGAAAGGATTTTTGGAAATTCAACCCCTAAGGTGGTGAAAAGGGGGATGAATACTATACTCATTACTTTTTGAATATTTTAGTGGAAATCTTAGCACGTACTAATACAATGATATTAATGAAAGAGATAGACAATGCTATTTATAACCTCAAAAACAAGGAGACTCAAAAACACTCCATTTGGAGTAGTCAGGCACTCACCAGTATAAATCATAATTCCTGTTTCAGTTGACACGTATCAAATATGTGTCTTTCAGATTGAGACTGCTGAAGACACAAAATAACATACCTATGTATTTTACAGAGTTGTTATCAAAGAATCTGTATAATATGAAGTTTCTGCCAAATATTGTGCCGCTAAGCATTAACTAATATTATTTTGTTCCGGTTTGAAGGGCAACGTAGCCAGTGAAATGACTGGGCATATGAGACGAGGTCTCAAGATGACATTGCATTGATGGTGTTGCTGGCGTCTATAGGCTGCGGTTGGCCCCTTGGTCTCTTACGGAGGCCTATACGTATGTTTGTTTGTCATTTTATTACAATAAAAAGGCTCTTACGCGCAAAAGTCGAAAAAAAGTACCAGAAAAACTTTCCTGTTGTTTTATTAACAGTCTAAACAAAAACGCCTGGAAATTTAAAAATAACTCTCCGAGAAAGTTTTCTTAGTGGACAAAATAAAAAATATACAAAGTATCGGCCTCTCAAATTATTATGGAAATCCCTTTGAAGTAGGGGTTAAGCATCCGACCCCACTTGTATCGAGAATTCCCCATTCAAACTCCCCGATAAGTGCTCAGCGAAAAATTAGCTTAAATCATTAGTGTGTGTTATATTTTTGTTTGGGTAACAAATTGTATTATTAATTTTGCATTTTGTGTTTTTACGATTCTGTGTTTTGTATTATACCTAACTAGCGGCCTGGTACGTGCTTCGCTACGTATAAAGTGAAATTTTAATAATAAAAAATATTAATTGGAACATCAAATTCATCATTTGTTACAAAAACTGTGATAAATGAAGATCCGCTCGACCGATTTTGTGCAAACTTCACATAAACCATCTACTGAATAGTCTGAACAAAGCCTAAACATTTGGTTTGGATAGGTGAGCCCGTTCTTGAGTTATAAAATTACAACGAAAAGTGGCATTGATTTTTATATATATTGATTGATGGGTATTAATTCATGTTTGTGGGTTCAGATTTTTGTTGTCAATTTATTTGAGCCTTGTATACGCTATTGACCTCTGCGGTCATCCCTTGCGTAATTTTTACCACAGAAGGTCAGTAACATTTTGAAGGTTTTCGGCAGACGTAACTATTACATGATTGGCGGTTTCACTCGCATCGCAAAGGACTTTTTGAGACAAAAGGATATGCCCTTCTCCATGATCTAAGTAATTTATTTCTATACTTACAAAAAATCATCCAAATTGGGTTACTTCTGCGCTACGGTCATATAAGCCGTTTTTTTAATATCCCTATAGTATACGGTCTGGATGTCTGTGTATGTAAGAATTTATGTTTGTAAACTCATCAGCGATGCGGGAAAGAAATCTAGCGAGGTACAAGGTTTTTTAAAACAAAAGACAGTCGCTCGATCTGATCCTACTAAGATTACAAGACAACCTCTCAAGATTCTGCAACTACAGTTGCGTTTCAACCCTGAAATTGTGTCGAATTCAATCCCGGATCCCGCAGCGCCCCACTAGATTGCACAGTACCACAATGCATTCACACCGATTGATCTGCGCTATTGTATCAGTCGGATAAGATTAAGGTAGTCAATTTTCACAATGGATAAAGTGTCAGTTGGTTTCACGTAGTAGAGGACTAAGAGTAGATAAACATACCGTCGTAATATAGATACAGTCACGTCTGTATTAGAAGTGCAAAAGCTAGACAATTGTGAGTTTTTAAGTCCTGTGTAGGTACATTATATATATTACTCCGAGCTGCAACTGAACATTTAATACAATAATAACACTGCTTGAAATCGGAATCCTATCAATAACATAGATAGAAAATAATCCAAGGCAGAAAAATCGTACCTAAGATAACATACCATCACGCCTGTATTCCCCGAAGGGTTAGGCTGAGGCGTACTAATGTACATCAGCAGTTCGCTGGTATTTTAGGTCCCTAAGTAATAGGCGTCGAGTCAATCACCAAATCCCAAACTCCGAGTTACCACTAAGAATTTTATAGGAAAACCCAATAACACTGCTCGTGCTGGGAATCTCACCCAGGACCTCTAACGTAGCAGTCGCGATCACTAGGTCAGTCAGGATCACTAAGCAAACAACTAACCTTCGTTCATACCTAATAAAAAATTTACGACTCGCTGTTCCGTTAATTCATTCTTACACTGTATCGTGTTGTCCTACCTTACAAATGTGGACTGTGCCAATAACGAGACACGTGAGCTATTCCTCGTAGCTGCTGTTTGGGACACCGCGGGAGACTCGCCTGGATTGCGAAATCTATACACACGCGGATCGCATCGTCTTGATACTTTTCAATAATAACAACAAACAACCTATTACTGTTGTAAACAAGAACCTTAAATACCTAATAATAAGGTTGTTGGTTGTCAATTACAGAGGTCTTTTCTTTATTATTGACTTGGGATCGGTGAGCATGAAGGTTTTATGCCAATATTATTCTTTGTGTAAGTTAATTTAGTAACTAAAAAAAGGTTTATGTCGTCAACGTATATTAGTTACTTACATTAATTTGCTTGGAGTCACTTTTTAAGTAAAGATTTGCTTTGTAGTATATAATATATAAATATAAAGGTTTTATTTATATCTCAACAATAATTCCTTTTACACAATTTTCAAACAAAGTACGTTACAAGAGTAGGTAAGAAAATATCTTGATGAAGGCCTAATTAAAATTACTGACAATTCATATTATGTAAACTTATTTTGCAACAAATACTTTGAATTTGATTTTGAACTACTAACAACAGACTGATGTTATGAATCCATCGATACAGTTCAGTAGCACTCAAGTAACTGGACAATTTAAGGCAATTCTGCTCCACCAGGATCTTCAATGATTATATTGGTAGCCATAACTGCTGTGTGTATGCGGAAGCAAGTACCAATGAATGGTATTTCTACTCATTCAAACTACTAAGTATTTTTTTATGATCCATTGTTTTAGAATTACTTTGTAATACTAAATGAATACTTAAAATACATTACAATTAGTGGCAAACGGGGGTATTCTAGAGACCCGAGTGTCACGTAATTTTGACGTAGTAAATCATTATGATTAAGTTAATAGGTCCTTTTATATATTGGTTAGATTTAACAAATATAACATAAAAAAAATTGCAAAGGTTTTTAGAACTTTTATTTTTTTAAATTAAAAAATACTCCGTAGCATTAAGTCATGGTTATCATGTTCTTGCAATATCATTAAAGTAACAGGATACCAAATTTCAAATCGATCAGACCTGGTACTTGCTCACATCCCTTCATGAACTAGAACACAGCTGATAACCTTTAAACGGCTGGCCAGCTTAAATTTTAAATCATAACTAAGAACACTCTCGATCTAGTCACCTTTCATAGAAAAAAGGGAATCAAAATCGGTCCATTCGTTTGGGTGCTACGATGTCACAGATAGACACACTGATACACGCATTAAACTTATAACACCCCTCTTTTTGCCTCGGGGGTTAAAAATACACCAACAACCGCTCATATTACACACCGTAATATACACGCACAGTTCGCTGGTTTGTTAGATTTATTTGACTAATTACTAGATGTTCCCAATTATTATCAAGCCATCATCATCATCCCAGTGCTAAGCGCGGGTCCGAGTTAAGGTTAAGGATTAAGATTATTATAATCCATCACGCTGGTATAGTGCGGGTTGTCAAACTTCACACGCCATTGAAGAAATCTAGCATTTAATTAAGTGTCAATAAGTAAAAATTTTTTTTTTTTCAATTATTAAAAATTGAGTGAACCCTCAATTCTTGTGTTTGTCTATATTAATAATACTTACTATGATTTGAGAGAACGAATGTCGTTATGAAAGTGACATAATTTTCCGCCTTACTATACCTTTTACCGTTTTTAAACACAAACGTTCTGAAGTATGGATTACATACAAGTAAGTACTAATAATGGCTTTCATAGTTTGTATAGCCGAAACATCGAGAGGAATAAAAATAATCACTCAGCATTGGATGAAATAAAAGCTGAGAAAGAAGAATTTTGTATAGCCTGCTTACTTCTAAACGTTGTTGACGCACTTAAATAAACGTATAAAAAGATAAACATAAGTACTTAGTGATGCGTCGTACAGATTCAATATAAATAGTATCCATAAGCAAAACAAATTAATTGGTATTTACCCAATCCGTTGACGTAATTACACAACATCGATAAAAAAAACCATAGAGCCTCAATTTTTTGTTTAAATCAAAACAAATCATGTAATTACTGACTCATTCCATTCGACCTTCTTATTGCGTAAGAAAAAAATAACTGGCATACCTCTGTGACGAAAGATATTAGAATCCTTCACATTTAACTGCGAGTATCAAAACTTTTTGGTCGTACTATCGGATCAGAGATGAATGGAGCGATTAACTCGAGAGTCCGTACAACCTTGATTGGTGGGGGGACGATAGTCGCGCGACTGTCCTGCGATTGAATTGCGACAAAACGCAGTTAATAGTGGACGTTGGTTATTTATGTATAATGTATTTGGATTAGAATGTCTGCTGACTGCTTATGGAATTAAATCAATGTTCCTTTAGAAACCGAATTTAATTTCGTTGGGAGCTACAATACCTCAAGCAGACAGCAAACATTGAAATAACATTCCTTATTTAGCGTCAGAGCTTTTCTTCCTCGTACCATTGATACCTAAAACTAATCAGAATTGTTTGCATCACAATTAAAAGCGTACTTTTTAGCTGTTATTGTTTAAAGAACGTTACCTCATTACTCACTAGGATTTAAAAGCAACGTTACATCTTCTGTATCGCAGCAACATTTACAGACACAACATTTCACAATCATTATACCTATACACAGATCGGATAAACTACCTGTAGGTTATACAAATATTTATTTCATGCGGGGATCGAACCCACGAGCCATAACACAGAAGCCAATCCCTCAGCTACTACGCCAAACGTGCGTTTTTCTTTCTCTTATTTTAATTTTATCTCCGTTTTGGCTACAGAGAAGCAAAATGGAGAGATACTAAGTATGTATATTTTTCTTCTACTTATTAGTTTTTTTTTTACGCGTCGTGGTCGTGGCTACCCGTGGCATCACTATATCCGATGGCCCTGTCTGAAAACGAGCGCTGCGGCATTATGTTTTTATAATGTCGCAGCATTATGCTGAGATAGGGACCTTTTTTGGCCTCGCGCAGGGTCGCTGTATTTACTTATAATTATTGTGAAATTTACCTACTTACCTATACGTGCGAGTCCAAAATAAAACGTTTTCTTTCTTTCATTCTCAGATTGTAGTTTTATAATTTTTCCCAACTTAAAGAGGTTCATGAATTTGCAAAGATGACATCGCAATCATTGCACGTTGAACGCGAATTAATTATCGTAGTTAAATGTTTTCATTGCTTATCCACGTAATCGGATCCCTTGGAGTTGCTATTTACGGCCCCTCGGGAAGGGACAAGTTTTCAGTGCAGACATGCAAGAAATTAAGCTTATCACTTAAGTAATTATGGCCAGGTCACGTCAAGTTCGGGGAGAAAATACTAAAGCTTTAAATCTTCGTCAAATCATCATTTAATTAGTTTAATTAACTTTTAAAACTTTTTAGTTTTTAATTCTGTGGTGGCTTTGTTGTCAAGTACGTCTGGAGTGGTACCATCATTGGCCAATCTTTGACCCTCAAGCAATAATGTACTAACATAATTGTGGTCCGGTTTGAAGGCCAATGTAATCTAACCTATAGACGCTTATACCAGTGGTATCTCTAGCGGGTAATCTAGAGACCTCAGTTATAAAGTCACAAATGCCAAGTAAATTTACTGGCTACTTTTCAAACCGGAATACAATAATGTCATCACATTATTGTTTGAGTCTTATCACCTTCAAAAATACTTTAGCGGCTTGTAGCCAGCCAGACTTCAGGAAAATAATGGTCTGATCAAAAGGTACTTTTCACAGGTATTGGCAAACGTGGAAAGACACACAGTCACACGGACACCCTTTCTTCAGTATGTAACAGTATAACCGGTTTGCTGTCACAGGAAATAGATTGGCTTCAAAATGTTAACTATTCCCGTTATTTCAAAGCTTAGACAGTTCTCCTTAGCAACATAGAATAACATTATAAGCTGACGTCAATCTGTTAAGCTGTGCGTTGAAATAAACCGGCTTTTGGCTAAAATATGGAATTGAATATATATTTTTTCCAAATTGTTTCGGTTTCTCTTACGGGTGTTTTGAGGAAGGTCGTTTATCTAATCAATTTAATTAAATAGACGTACATTTTGGTTTATTTTACATAATCGTACCTTATTAACTTATCTGGTCTATACCGCGACTGCTACGCTAGAAGTCATGTGTTCGATTTGCAGGTAGAGTCAAAGTCAAATTCAAAATGTTATATTTCAATTAGACCACTAAAATAGGTACTTTTGAAAAGTCTAAACTAGTAAAGTGGGTCATACGGAGAAGACACGGCAAAAAACTCTATAGATACTTTTAAAAAAAAACATGATACAACATTAAGCTTTACAATTTTGTTCCAAATAGTTGTTGGGAATTATGCAATTTGAAGATATAAGACTTATTCATTATCCAAAAAAAAAAGAAATAGGGATTGCCACAGAGCAAAGTGTTATTGGGTTTTCCTATTTTATTTTTAGAAGCAGCTCAGAGTTTGGATTTATACCCGGTTGGGCTGGTTGTATTGGCAATAGGCTCTCCTTCTATCACATGGAATTTTAACATACTTAGGTACCAGCGAATTTTAGGTGTACACCGCTACAAGCAGCACCTCTGTCTAACCTGTTCGGGCAATACAGGCGTCACTATATATATTTAAATGTAGTACCTACATAATTATAATAAAAATATATTATTCACGTGTTTTTACATTAAGCAACGACAATCTTACAAAGATGCAGCATCAGGTCAACGTTTCCATGTTCTTGCTATATCATTGAAGTAATAGGATACCAAATTTTGAATCGAACTGACGCGAGGAAGTTGTCCACGTCAACTTTATCGCATAGACTGGCAACCACCCTTACTCCGGAGTCCGTCGTAAAGCACCTTGGTGTGTGTTTCGTTTGCAGTCCGTAGGGCCTCTTGAGGGACGGCAACGCAACTCCTCTGGTGTTGCAGGTGTCCATGGGCGACGATAATTACTTACCACCAAGTGGCTCGTCAGCTCGTTTGCTGACTGAATCTATAAAAAAAATCAAGTCACCTTTCCAATCAAAATCGATATGTCTGTTTTGAAGTTATAATGCCACAGACAAATAAACACATTAACTTATTACACCTCTCTGTTTGCGTAGGGGGTTAAAATAGTTTTACATCATATTATTGGGTTCTAATTCCAGAAATGTTTTATCATTGAAGTTTTGAATTGATATTTAGAAGTTACCTCGACGGTCAAATCGGAGTCTGTCAGAGTCTTGAAGAGAAGAATATTCATAATACTCAATTAACAAGATGTACTATGTGTCTAAAACGTTCTTATAATTCCCGCGTCATTGAATAAGCAAATAAACTGCAAAGTCAAGTTGAATCAAAGAATTCCCCGTATGTTGAGTGCCTAGATGAACACATTACTGATGACGTCACTCCAAAACTGGATTTGTAAGATGAGCCGATCAGCCGATGTTATCCTTATTGAGAGGCTTTTGTTGCAGCAAAAGATATGCGAACATCCCTGAGTGACATAATATAACATACAATCTTGACTGTAACCTCGAAGGGTTACAGGGCCGGATTAACTATGTTAGGCTATGCCTAGGCTGTGCCCTAGGCTATATAGCCTATACCCTAGTCTATGCCCTGGGCTATGCCTGTGTCGGGGACCTTTTACTTTATAACTTACTACTATGAATATTACCTTTCCTCTTGTTGGGATGGATTAGAATACTGCCCCTCACTACCTTTCAGATAGGCATCTCGTAAGGAGCGAGAAAATATATGACTTGCTCTATAGTAGGATCTTTTGGGGTCTGACTGGCTAGCGACTACCCTTACTTCGGAGACTATCGTAAAGCACCTTGGTGTGTGTTTCGACTGTTGCACGTAAGAGCCGGTTCCCCCGCGGTTACTGCGGCTGTGTCAGTCTGCAGTCCGTAGGGACTCTTTAGAGTCTGCAACTCCTCTGGTGTTGCAGGTGTCCATAAACGACGATGACTACTTACCACCAGGTGACTTGTCAGCTCGTTTTCCGACTTAATCCGTAAAATATTTTTTTTCTACTCATTAGTCTAGTGGTCCTAAGCGCGACTGCTACGCTAGAGGTCATGGTTTCGATCCCCAAGTTGAGCAAAGTGTTATTGGGTTTTTCTATGAAATTCTCAGTAGCAGCTCGCAGTCTGGATTTGTGCCCGGTTATTGACTATAGGCTTGCCCCCTATAACATGGGACTTAAACATACCGGCGAAGTGTGGGTGTACATTAAGTAGGCCTCTCCCTAACCCTTCGGGGAATACAGGCGTGATGATATGTTATGTTATATTTTTTCTACTAAAACGCAATTTTATTCAAAACATGCTGTAGCATCGCATTTTACTCGCACCCCAAAGGCACAACAGCGCTGCCTACCGGGTCCAACTATAGCTAAAGACTATCCAAGTGTCGTCATAATAAGTACAAACATAAATTACTGATGCGGCTGATGCAGGGCCAGTTGCGAGGGCAGTAGCTTACACTGCATAATGGACAATCCATGTACTGATTGTAAAAACACAGGGGCATACAAATTAAAAAAGCTTCGATATTTTTTTTGAGTGTTGACTTTTATCGTTGCTCCAATTCTAAAAATTCCAGCTAACATACGTAAAGTTTAAACAAAGCTATGAAATTTCTCCATTGCCTGAAACGCAAGCTTTCAACAAACAAGTATGAATATTTTTACCGAAAATTCGAGGTGAAATAAAAACCATACCTACCATTCTCTACCGTTAATTTTTGTTAAAGCAAAAATGTGCATCGTAAAATAAAATGTAGGTACATCGAAAATTACTTGTCATGTTATTGAAAAATGAAAAGTTAAATTAAATGTTGAAACGCCTACCCAAAATAACATATCAAATGATGATGATGATGTTGCATGTGAGTAATTTGCGTTATTATTTTTGTAGTGCGTTATTAAAAGGATTTAAAATGAAATTACAGATACTTTTTTATTCAGAAAGTTGTATCCATTTTCTGTATATTTCTTACTCTATTTAGGTGTATAAGATTATGTGTGATTAATCTAAGTTCAATTATAGATTTTATAGGTAAGTGAGGTCAATACAATATGTAAAAATACTAAATTACAATGTTTTCGAATAGAGATGTTTCAAATAAACTTTAAATCTATTGCTATAACAAAATTTTTTGTACTTTAAGCCTTTTCCAAGCTATGTTGGGGTTGGGTTATCCTATTATCAATAACCGGTCACAAATCAAAACTCCGAGCTGCTACTGAGAATTTCATAGACAACCGCATTAATAATGCTCGAATCGAAACCAGGACCTCAAGCGTAGCAGTCGCCCTTAGGACCACTGGACTAATGAAGCAGATAATATATGCCACTATTTTACAAACGAAGCGACTATCGATCTCTACAACCCAATATCGATAACCTAAGGATAAACTAGTTGTCAGATATATCGGGTTTCTGACTACCACTAAAAATTAAAAGCGTCGGTAGTCTAATGGCTAGGGCGTCGGACTTGCGATCATATGGTTTCCAGTTCGGAACCCACCCATTGCACTACCGACGTGAACCCACTCGTAACACAAGCATATAGCTTAGCACGAGGGGTTAACAAGAATGCTAGTAATGTGTGACCCACATTGCTAGTAAGATTTTAAAAAAATATCATAAAAGATCGCATGATAACCGAAATTGATGCCTCAATGTGCTCTCAAGGCTTGGAGAAGCCTCGATGTGACATCCTTAATATATTGACCGCGACAAGTCTAGCTGAACCTTGCTCTTCGATAGATCAATGTGGTTAGCTTTTTTTTAGCCATGACCCCCTCCGCGACACAGTTAAATGCAAGTTTTGGAATGAAACCGCAGCTCGAGAAAACTCGAACTTTCCGAAATCCCGATGTTCATTCTCAACTCTTAAAACAACAACTCTTACCTCAGATGTTTGGCCAACTTTTAAAACTTAATCAACGGTTAAAGAGAAATTATTTAATTAAAACAAAACAAATTTCCGGACTGTTGGAGAGAACATTTTGATATCATAACATCGGGGTTGGCAAAGTAGGTACCTACTTAATTAGTTTTAAGGTGGATTACGGAATTAATGAATGATAGGTACTTATCTGCCTCATTAGCATAGTGGTTCTAACTGCTTTTACACTAGAGGATTCAGTTCCCAGTTCGAGCAGTGTTATTGGGTCTGTCTATGAAATTCTCCGTAACCGCTCGGAGTTTTGATTTGTATCTGATTGACAATAGGCTTGCCACGCCACCTATTACATGGGACCTAAAAAGATATATATGGCGAGCTCTGGGTGTACATTAGTACACCTCTGCCTTACCCTTCGGGAATTCCAGGGGTGTGTTTTTATGGGATAGGGGTGCAAACGAGCAGACGGATCGCCTGATGGTAAGCGATTACCACCGCCCATGGACACCCGCAGCACCAGAGGACTCACTAGTGCGTTGCCGACCTTTTAAAAGGGGATCGAGTCTTGCAAAATAGTTGTATATATATTTCAATATGATATAGCATAGCATGGTTTACTCTTGATTTCCTCCTACGCTGACATCGGTCGTATAGATAGCACAATGTTCTATGAGACACCGCAAAGCGACGCTGACGTCCGCCGCAGATTTTCTGTTATATACGATACTGACGGTACGTTCGACCGACGCGACGTAGCAAACTGAAAAAATCAAGCCTTAAAGTTTTAGCTAATAATTGCGCAACTATAAGCTCCCGAAACCCAATATTCAATGGTAACACATAGCGGGGAAGTGTGACAGATAGAAATTATGGATAATTCGTTCATACGTTCAATTTCCTAAACGTCTGGGCTGACTATAAATAATACTCGTTTACAACAAAATACAGACCTTTATACAGGAATATATTAGTACAGCTACGATGGAATATAAACGAAAATATTAAATATCTTTGATGTCAGTCTTTGTTGAATTATTTAGCTTATAGCTTAGCACGAGGGGTTAACAAGAATATTAATAATATAAAATTTTGACATAATTAACATAGAGATGTTTGAAGATTTAATCTATGTGTTGCTACCTTTTGCTCGCCGTTATAATATATATCCCAAATATATTTTTGAGATAAAAGGTATCTTAGTAGGTAGTCCGTCTAGTTTTCCAAGGTCCAATCTATCTCTATATAAAAATTCATCAGAATTAGCGACGGCTCTCTCACAACACTATTATGAAAACCTTGAAATAACACGACCCTTCGTCAGGTTTAAAACAAAATCGTTTCCTAAAGACTCGGTAAATGTTTAATGGAGTATTCGACGGGTTAAGTCAACCGGTTGATGCCCAGATTTGCAATTCAAATGTTGCTATAATGATCTGATCGGATCGACTTGGAAGCTCACCTATTATTGAGAAGTGATTCTTGGGATCACGTGAAGCCTGTGAGAAATGAAATCGTACCTTTGGGTACGTAACTTTTCTTACTTCGTTTTACTTACGAATATTCCTCAAAATCCGTCCTGGTATTTGTTTCATGAAAAGTTTAATAATCTTCGATAAGTCATTTTTACGTCGAAGGTGTAGACCTTAGAGACTCTAAGGTAGACTTCATTCAGTACCTCAGTTAGTATCCATTATTCAAGAACAGGCGATTTTATGTTACACTAGCTTTTGACAGCGTCCGCGTGGAATAGTTACTTTGTTCCCTAGTTCTTCGCCCGCGGTTTCACCTGCGTTGCCCCGTTCCTAAGGGTTGTAGCGTGATGTTTTATAGCTTGAAACCTTTCTCATTTTCCCAACATTTCCCTTCACTGCTCTGCTCCTATTGATCGTAGCGTGATGAAAAGTACTATAACCTGCCCAGGAGTATGAAGAACAATTGTACCAAGTTTCGTTGAAATCCGTCAAGTGGTTTTAGTTTCTATAACGAACATACAGACAGACAGACAGACAGACAAAAATTTTACTGATTGCATTTTTGGCGTCAGTATCGATCACTAATCACCCGCTGATAGTTATTTTGGAAATATATTTCATGTACAGAATTGACCTCTCTACAGATTTATTATAAGTATAGATAGATTAGCGACCCGCTCGCGGTTTCACCCGCGCTGCTCCGTTCCTAAGAGGCGTTGCGTGATGCTATATATCCTACTCATTGTTACTCAGTGATAATGTAGCTTTCTAACGGTAAAAGAATTTTTGAAATCGGTCCCGTAGTTTTTAAGTTTATTCGTTATATACAAAAATACAAATCTTTCCTCTTTATAATATTAGTGTAGATAGATTTATCATATTTAGAAGACTGATCGTGTAACCAAGAAACGTAATTATGAACTATGTGAATTCATCCTTTTTGCATTTAACATAAAATATTTCATTTTGGTTCTCACACTTTTTACTCGCTGCAGAAATAATAGCGATCATATAATAAAGACGAAATTGCTCATTATAGCCATTGCTAAAACTAGAACTAGTAACTCTAGAACGTTATAACATTAAGGCCTTAAATAATGCTTTATATCTACAATGTCTATTGGCCTTGGTTTAACGACTCGAATGCAATACATAAAATAAATATTGTCCTTTAAACAGAATGTTTTGTTACAGACGTCCACGGAATCAACACACAGCTAGAAACAACACAATCAGTTGAAACAACAGATATAGTGGACTCCAATTTCCAACATAGTACTGAGGCCGATTCCAGACAAAGTATATATCAAAACGTTGATCCACATCTTGTCGAATCAGGCAATACCGAAGACCAGAACGTGAAATATTTTAATCAATTCCCTCACGACGCTCTTCAAAGCGCTTCTAGAGTTTTAGTTGCAACTAAACCAAACAGTACTGTTAATGAACTAAAATTTGAATCAAATATCAAAAATGCATCGGATCCGCCAGTAAGGCATCCGATTAGAAGGCTACAAGATGATGAAGCGAAGAAAGTAATCAGTAGAAATGTCAATGATGCTAAAATTAGAGCTCACGTGAGATATGACGAAGTTACAGGAGAATTGATGAATGGAGATCATCCTTGTCACAGAGAGTGTAAAGAAGGAGAAGAACCTATGATTTGTTACTATCATTTCGTGTTAGAATGGTATCACACTATGAGCAAAGCTTGTTATGAGTGTCCTTATAATGTTACTGACTGTTCCCGACCTGATTGTATCCCAGCTGATGGTATAAGTCGATCTTTGAACGTGGTAAATAGAAAAATGCCAGGACCCGCTGTGGAGGTGAGTTTAAAATAACCATTTTTTTCCAAAAGTATGTAGTTTAAAAAATGTACTCCCATTTTCAACAAAATATTGTTACGCGCAGAACAAAATTTTATAGCGCCGCTGACAATATTGTGACAATTAGTGCTGTAGTTTTAATTTTGGGTAAAATTGCGTGTCGGTTTTAATTGGGGTTCGTTTTATAAAAGAATGTTAGCGTTATTGTCAGTTGTAACTTCGTTAATTTTGTATATTACATTGTTTTAGATGTCTGATAATTGAATGCCAAAACTAAATACAGAAATCTTATTTATAACTAAAGTTTGTAATATACTCGCGTTAATTGTTTTTTTAAATGCATCTTATTCTAAAATTAATAAAAAAAATGACGTGTGGCACTCGGAGACTGCCGCGGTAAAGCTATTGCATAGCGTTTTTTATCAACTTATGTAATACAACCAATGCCACCTAAAGGCGGGTTGCTGAACTAAAGAGACAAGCGTGTTTCTCTTTAGTTCAGCAACCCGCCTTTAGGTGGCATTGGTTTTTATCAACTTATGTAATACAACCAATGCCACCTAAAGGCGGGTTGCTGAACTAAAGAGACAAGCGTGTTAGGTTTTTTCGTTACGGAATTTCTGGATTCGGTCCCCACGCTCAAGGCCCGCGATAGAAGCTATGCAATAGCTTAAAAAAGACGTGTGGCACTCGGGGACTGCCGCGGTAAAGCTATTGCATAGCGCTTTTTATCAACTTATGTAATACAACCAATGCCACCTAAAGGCGGGTTGCTGAACTAAAGAGACAAGCGTGTTAGGTTTTTTCGTTACGGAATTTCTGGATTCGGTCCCCACGTTCAAGGCCCGTGATAGAAGCTATGCAATAGCTTAACAATCTAAAGCCGATTCTTACATTGTCAACTTTAGAAGCTAAAGAAAATAATAAATTTTTTAACACCTTATTGAGTTTTTACAAACGGCTCACATTTAAACATTTCTCTACCATGTTTCAGGTATGCCAACATGACCGCGTGATTGTCGACGTGGAGAATGACTTGATGACTGAAGGCACCACTGTCCACTGGCATGGACAGCACCAAAGAGGGACGCCTTATATGGATGGGACACCATATGTGACACAGTGCCCTATCATACCTGAAACAACTTTTAGGTAATTCATACTTATTATTTTAAATACGAAAGGAACTCTGTCTGTTACGTTTTCACGCCTAAACGACTGAACCAATTTTGATGAATTGATTTGTTATAGAGATTGATTGATCTTGGAGAGTCTGCCTTTCGTCTCAAAAGTATTTTGGGTTGCGAGTGAAATCGCGGTCTAGTATATTATAAATTGTTTTGTTTATCGAGTACTGATTAACACAATAAGTACTTCGGCAACCAAGTCAGATGGAAATCGTCTAGCTAGATCTATTTTGTGGGCAAGTCAAGTCTATATTTGAGCTTAAAAAAACGAGAAAACAAATTGCTCCTGTAAACTCTCATATAATCGTGAATTTTATCAACACCTTTGGAGCAGTTTGAGACACATATTATGAGCAAATAATAAATGTATGTACATATTTAAATGTTGCAACAGTACATAATATAGAATAAGAAGTCTTAAGATATTAGTATTCCACGTTTTTTTCTTTTTTACAAATGTTTTTGTTTCATCTGAAATGTTGAATTTCTAGGTACCAATTCAACGCAACACACTCAGGCACACATTTTTGGCACTCCCATTCTGGCATGCAGCGTGCTGACGGAGCCGCCGGGGCGTTTATCATCAGGAAACCGAAGTCTCAGGACCCTCATGGCAGAATGTATGATTACGATAGGTGAGTTGTGATACCCTACCTATTTTAAAACGTAAAATTTTGAGGAAATGTGACATGGAGAAGACTTACTATTAGTTTTTATTATTGGGAAAACCAACAGCTATTAAATACAAGTAAATTTCAATTTATGTAACAGGAACCCTTTACGAATATATGATTGGATATAAACTTAATTGTGAACAGGGATACTACCTACTTTAAGCAGCTAATACAGATAATAAAATAATACTGCTTTTAAGAATTGCTATTAATGGTTTTCTCCTTGAAACAGATGTTTTGAGATGTTGCTAAAGATTTCAAATAGTAATGGTTCAATACATAGGTATATAGGTATTATATGATTATGTGTATAGGTCAGAGGTCCTGGGTTCGATTCCTGGATCGAGCAAAGTATTATTGGAGTTTTTAAAATTTACATTAGCAGCTCGAAGTTGGGTTAATAGGCTTGCGCTTTATTACATGGGACCTAAACATGCTGGCGATCTATGGGTGTATATTAGTACACCTCTGCCTAACCCTTCGGAGAATACGGGTGTGATGGTATGTAATTCCCAAAAACTATAGCAAAAAATCGACAGATTCAGAAAAGGTCAACCTTTTTTCGAGTTATATCGAAGTCGTACTTAGATTTTATTCATCTAAAATCTGAAGTAACATCTCAAAGGGTATTTCGAAATAAAGTCAAGATAAATCAACGTAAAGACCAAGTCTTCCAGGGAACAAATTGTATTACCTACTAGCTTTTGCCAGCGACTTCGTCCGCGTGGAATAGTTACTTTGTTCCCTAGTTCTTCGTCCGCGGTTTCACCTGCGTTGCCCCGTTCCTAAGAGTTGTAGCGTGATGTTTTATAGCTTGAAACCTTTCTCATGAATCACTCATTTTCCCAACATTTCCCTTCACTGCTCTGCTCCTATTGATCGTAGCGTGATGAAAAGTATACTATAACATGCCCAGGAGTATGAAGAACAATTGTACCAAGTTTCGTTGAAATCCGTCGAGTGGTTTTTGTTTCTATAACGAACATACAGACAGACAAAAATTTTACTGATTGCATTTTTGGCGTCAGTATCGATCACTAATCACCCGCTGATAGTTATTTTGGAAATATGTTTCATGTATAGAATTGACCTCTCTACAGATTTATTATAAGTATAGAAGATAAACAAGACTAGTTGCGTCCCGAGGTTTCGTCTGAGTCAATATTGGTTGTACATACAAGGGCAGGTGCGATCAAATAAACATCTTGTGAATGTTCTGTAAAAGTCGAAGCGTCGGTTTTGTCAGTTTAGCGACTTGTTTGTTTGTTTGTCTTCGCATAAGTAGCTGATAACGAGTGATGGACTGATTAATTAATTACATATCTTTGTATTGAGGGCCCGATAATATCCGACTTGTAATTTATTGACAGTTGGACAATAAAATCTCAGTTGGTATTAACCTCTCTAAAATTTCAGTCTATATAGCACATTTTTTTTGGTGTGTATTCAAAAAATTCTTCTTAATGATATCTATCTATAAATTTCTATTAGAGTATTTAAGAGTCCAGCGGACCGAATTTCTCTTACAAACGTAATACCGAAATAAATCGTAATTCAAACACAATTAAATCAAATTGTGTTATTATTCGGATTCCGATACCGTTAATCTAGGCACCTACTCTACCATTTCGTCCAAACTACTTCACTGGAAATAAATGTCAGCGAATGTAGTGTTTTTGATAACTTTACCAAGTTTGGAACGATTTTCCGGTCTTTTATTTCCAGTGTCGTAGTAGTAGACGAAATAGTACCGTAGGAACCTAGATTGACGGTATCTAAATCCGAATAATAACATAATTTGATAGAATATTATCTGGATTAGGATTTATTTATTTGTGAGCAATTGAAGTTTCACCGGATCCTTAAACCAAAACTGATATTTGCCTTAATGTTAAGATTTGTACTAAAAATATTAATTAACATACCATCACCCCTGTATTCCCAGAAAGGCTAGGCCGAGGTGTTCTAATGTATATCCACTTTTTGCCGGTATGTTTAGGTTCCATATAATAGGAGACGACAAATATTACTTATGGCAACAAAGTATAAATTCTAATGTGTCTTTAGTTCGCGTAAGTGGTGCGTAAGTGGTGCGCTCCTGACTACCAATAACGAACGTAATAGGTGTTCGCATGAAAACCGGGATCGAAGGCTTTACGTGCTCTCCGAGGCACGCAAGGGTCTCGATGTGTTAAGAATAATTACCCATCCACAAGCTGCAGGCGCATCTCATCCTTGCAGATCGGTTAATCACTCAGCCACGAGTCCCTCGATACAAATTTCACCATCACGCCTGTATTCCCCGAAGGGTTAGGCAGAGGTGTACTAATGTAGACCAAGAGTTCGCCAGTATATTTAGGTCCCATGTAATAGCTGGCGAGTCTATTGCCATTAACCGGGCAGAAATCCAGACTCCGAGCTGCTACTGAGAATTTCATAGAACAACCCAATAACACTTTGTTCGACCTGGTGATCGAACCTAGGATCTCTAGCGTAGCAGTCGCGCTTGGGACCACTAGACAATTTCACAACATATTATATTGGTCATTATGCGCTAATTCTAATGCGTCTCTTTGGTGAAGTACATCGGACGCTTTAGTACTTACTTTACTAAGCTACTGAAACCATTGTCTGTAATGTCGAATTTCTCTTTCACATTCTTAATCTCAGACATCGATTTCGATCCAAGTTCGAATCCTGGCTGAGATCGGATATTTCTTTCATTTCATTTTTCACCTCGTAATTAAACTTTTCTCATCATCCTTCTCTCTTTCAGATCAGAACACGTGATGATAGTGACGGACTGGATCCATGACCTGTCTATTGGCATGTTTACTGACCACCATCACTCCAGCGGAGACAACAAGCCGCCAACACTGCTCATCAACGGAGTCGGTCGGTTTAGGGTTTTCAATGAAACAACCAAGCCGGTTTACATGCAAGCTGCAAGATTTAATGTGGAACAGGTGCGTTAATTGACTCAGTAGAGGTATCTTTTTATGTTTTTTTTTGCATTTTCCATGCTAAGATTATAAAGTTATTTTAGTAAAGGAAAAATTCAATCGCGGGCAGGATTCGAACCTGCGTCTTCTGGTTTGATACACCAGACGCTCTGACCGCTAAGCCACCGCGAACCCCACCCGCCTGATTGAAATTTGCCTTCACATTCTGAGTTTACGTCATAAGGTGACGTTGGCGACATCTATTAAGAAGCAAGTTACCTTGTTTCTCAACCAACATGACTTACTTTACAGTTAGTTCGATATCGTACGATGCCACCTTACCTTTTAACTATCTTTTTGTGAAGTTTTTTCAGTAGAAGTAGCTTGTCAATGTCATGAATATAGTGGACGTGTCTATAAGGCAAAGGAAAGGCAAGGTCCGTCATACCCTATCGCCTCCCAGGCGACGAGAGATGATCCTTGACAATTCGCATCACAAAAAATGGCAGTTACTTTCTTCTTTTACGTTTTATTTCAATCATGGCCAAAAATACCTACTCAAACAACTCCTCAATTTTGAGACGCTGTTAAATCTCGTGCTGTCTCTATCACTTTAAAGGAGTCTGCCTGCTACATCGTCTCATACCATGACTGTACTAGGAATTTGTCAGACAAAAAATATTCTTTGTATCGGAAAGTAGAGACTATGCCCATAAGACCGTTCCATCACCATGCAGCATGGCACGCGTGCATGCGTGCTATTTTGCAGAGTGGCACCGGCAAAATATTCTCGCCACCTATTGTTGCCGCTCCGAGCATAGCACAGCTGACTCACTTTTCAATAAAAATAATATTTCTTGAACGGGAACCATATGGATATGACAGGCGGACTCTAACACCGTTTGTATAATACGCTGTTGATACGCCTAGTGGGCATAGTAGTTCGTGTCGTGGTCGGTTTCGTGCTTGATACGTTCCTAGTACGGTCATGGTAACAGACGGCGTAGTGGTTCCTTAAGTCAAATTGACTGTGATAGTACGAACGTTATGGGCAGGCAAGGCATATAAGTCCTTTATGTACACTTCCCCCTTATTAAAAAAAATATAAAACATCTTATAAACTTCTTATAGCTACAATGTGTGTTTTTCTTGTTTTTAACCCCCGACGCAAAAACGACGGGGTGTTAAGTTTGACGTGTCTGTGTGTGTGTATGTCTCTCTGTGGCATCGTAGCTCCCGAACGGGTGAACCGATTTGATTTTGTTTTTTTTTGTTTGAAAGGTGAATTAGTCGGGAGTGTTCTTGGCTATGTTTGATGAAAATCGGTCCATGGCCGCCGCCAGTTTCTTTAAAATTTTAATTTAATGTAGTTATTATGAAAAGATAAATATTTAACTCTGACTTTGACATCTTAAAATTCAGTAGCGTTTGAGTACTCGTATTTCAATATTTGATTACCCATATCCATTAAAATAGTAATTTTGAAAAGACAAAAACTAATTGCACGGTTTCAAAAGGAGAGCGGTTCGTAGCTAAAGTCATGGCTGAGAAACTTTCGAGAAGGGACTGGTATCGCGAGTGCCACAGAACTGTTTTGCCTCGCGAGAAATAAGGATACATATGCAGAACTGACTGCCAACCTTCACTAGTTGGAGAAGCACTGTAAGAAGAAGAAGAATGTATTTATATTACATAGTATATGTACAATTTAGTTTTGAATAATGCAGTTTAATTGAAAAACAATTCTTCTTTCCAGGGCTACAAGTATCGTTTTCGCGTGATCAACGCTGAGTTTTTGAACTGCCCTGTTGAGTTGTCAGTGGATGGTCATAACATCACTGTCATCGCGTCAGACGGCTACGACTTGCAACCTATTACTAGTAAGTGACAATTTTAATACTGCGTTTATGTATTTCAGGATCTTCCACGAAAAAGTACACTATTTGTTCAGACATCAGACATATTAATCCTTACTAATATTATAAACGTGAAAGTTTGTGAGTATGGATGTACAGATATATGGATGAACGGATCTGGATTAAATTTGGCACACAGATAGATTATAGCCTGGAATAAGACTTAGGGTACTTGTTATCCAGGTCGGACCCAATCCTGAAGTTCACGCAGACAAAGTCACGGGCAGAAGCTATATTCCTATAAAAATTAAAAAAAAAGTTGAAGAAACCCCCGGACCCAAAAGATTTCTCTAAAAAGGAAATAGATCATCTAAATATTGTCCCTTTACGTTTAATATCATAAGAATATTTTTTAATTCAAGCGTCGGGGGACCGCTATGTTACTAACCTAAAGCTTGTATTATCATTTGCTCGTCAAAACGCATTGTACGAGCCCAAACACAAGGTAGCTACCGTACAACGTTAAGGAGTTCTTCTGGTGGGTTGGATATGCTGCAGGATTTTGTAATATCATTGACAAGCGACAGGATTTCAAATTTCGAATCGATCAGACGTGTGAAAGTTGTTTATATCTCTTCATCAAGAAAAGAGGTGATAATACGGCTGAGCAGATTTTCTTGAAATATAGCTAAGAACATTGTCGATTAACACACCTTTCAAAGAAGAAAAAAATTGATCTAAATCGGTTCATCCGATCAGGCGATACGATGCAACAGACAGACACACAGATACACACTACAAACTTATAACACCCCTTTTTGTCGGGGGTTAAAAATGCTTCTTATCAGTATACTCATTCACTTATAGGAGACCACATCATGCTTACTTATCTATGTAAATAAAAATTAAATATAACTGCCTCGTTAGTCTAGTGGACGCGCGACCGAAATTCTCAGTAGCAGCTCTGATTTTGGATTAGTGCCCTATTAATGGCAATAGGGTCTCCTATTACATAGGACCTAAACATATCGGCGAAATATTAGTACCTATTCATTAGCCACACCTCTGCCTTACCCTTCGGGGAATACAGGCGTAATGGTATGTTTGTATATAAATTAATTACTGCATGTATAGAATATAATTTTTTTTGTTAAGTTCGTAACTGTCCGGAAAATTCGACGAGGGCTGAATTTAGTTCTACGTGACACGTCACCTAGTAGAATTTATATTCTATGTTTTAATTGAAATTTGGAACAGAGATGGGAATGGCAACCTCGACGGATTTTGTTGGGTTTGTAATTATATTAATAGGTAAGTGAATATGAGTAAGATTTTACTCGGCGGTTTCGAAAATATTATTTAATCCTTTTTCCGATACGTCATGGGTTTGTAACCACCTTCAAATTAAAAAAAAGGATGAGGTTCTATGTTCATTTGCTTTTTTTTCTGTATGTTCACCCACATCTTTGTCAATTGCGGATGTAAGTAATTACGTCGGCAATTTACGTGAACCTACAGAAGGGTGAACACTTTTTTGTTTTTCAATTGGTTTTTAATTTTGAGTTTTATTTGCTTGAGCAATAAAGTGTCTAAGATTTACTTGGGTTATCCTTTGTAATCTTTAGAAGCTGTTTGGCTTTTAGATTTGTGCCCGTGTAAGGGTAATCAGCTCACGTAGCTTGGTCTATTACAACGATCTTAAAAACATACCCTCTATTTGGTTCTACTTATATACATTAGTATACCTCTGAGTAACCCTTAGGGCGCCGTGGTATGTTATGTTAATTATAATGAGGAAACATAAAATGTCATTCAATTAAATTATCGAAAATTCTCTGAAACATCTCCAACTCGACTTACACTTGTTATATACGTTGTAAGACGTTACACATAGGATAATTAGGCGATAACAAAGGAAAGCCTTTGTTTAAGAAGAATAATCAGGCTTAATACCAAGAAAAAAACAAAAACATACAGATCAAAGCCATTTGACGATCATACGCCATACACAATATTAACGTCCTAACAAGCAAAGATCCGAAGGCTACCTCCCTTTGATATTCCTCATTTTTGTGTTCATTTACATTCAAATTTGAAGAGCTTTTTCCGCTTGGCCTGGGGTCGTCTGTCCTATTTTTTCCTTGTTAACCGCCTATCTCTCTTTATTCTTGGCATTAACAGTACAGCGTATCCAGAAGTATAATTACTATGGGTCTTTCCTCAAAAGCCCATTTCAGACATTGCTCTACATTGTTCCACTCACATTTCTGTGTCTGGACTCTATAAAACATCATGATTGGTGTTTCTCTCAGAGGTGGTTGTTTGGAATTGCCTTGGTAATCTAGTTAGCTAAAAAAAACAATCCCATTGAATTTTAGAAGTGTCAATTACAGAAATACATGTAATTTCATTTAACTGCAGTTAATGATATAATACTATTAGATACGCCATGTTCATAGTAAATGTCATTTAAAATTGAGTCGCGCTACATGTCCATACCTATAATCCTAAACATTTTAGTCTTTCCTAATGAGCGCGCGCATAGATACAGGCAGTCTAAGATGAAAAGAAATAGCACTAAGCAGTTGTCTTAAATGACACACTTGATATGTCCAGTATGTCCGTATATCTTGACGAGTGACATGAAAAGTATTGGGTCCCTTTCTCTCATACTAATAAGGCATGCGCTGACTCTTTCTTTCATTTTAAATTTTATTTGCAACGAAAAAAATTAAATAAATTGTACGGAAGCTAAGAATTTATTAATTTACTTGTGATAAGATACTACATGCTCTTTTCTTACTTTAGTATAATAATTTATGTAGTATCGCAGCACAAGACGGCACATATAAGCAAAATTAAAATTTATTGCTGTCAATAGCGCTGTCAAACACACTTCTGCGCCTTAGGTCTGTCAATCGCATAAGTGACACTACAAATTACACGTTGCCCACGAAACAATATTCGCATTTGAAGGATGATAAAGTGTCTACCTCTATTTAACTATATAATGTCATTGACTGCAGTAAAATAAATTTACCAGACGAATCTGTCTGATGTTAGGTACGATTTCAGCTAATAAGTTCATAAAGCTAAGTTTCATACTGAATATTGATAATATATAAAATGACCACCATACATGTATCCCTCGAAGAGTTAGGCAGGTATATTGATGGACATTCCAATTTACGTTTTTTATGTTTCAAGTCACATCTTACCAGTAACCAGGTACAAATCCAAACTCCGAGATGCTATTCCTAATGAAAAAACCCAATAACACTGCGTGACCTGGGATTTGTTCCCAGGATGCTCAGCAGCTGCGTCTGCGCAATGAGGCAGTTTATACTCTTATTTACTATTTTATACTGGCTAAACTACTGTTAAATTGTTCTGTACGGGAATCGAGCTTACTATGAAATCATTTATTCCAATTCACAGACACTGTTCTCAACTGTGACAATATGACATTATTTCAATTTGTAATGTCATATAGAGTGATATTACTGTACTTAAATTTATAGTGTCACATCACTAGATCCCATAGCCCCCAGCTTTGTTTAAGCTAACGTGGTGGTATTACTGTTTTATAATCGTTGACGTAAAATAATTGGATTTAACAGTATTTTGCGTTTTGAAGTTTAGATATAGCGTGAAGATTTTGCTAAATGTAGCTAAAACTGTGAAGGATAGATTCTAATCGGTCTGTGGTTGAGGTCTTTAGAATATTTCGTTATTCATATTGTTAGTTCATCATTGAATTAACTTTTATATTTCTATCCTTTTCAATAGCTTTTTAAGTATTTCTTTATATTTAGGTATTTCTTTATACTATACTTATCTTTTTTTACTTGATCTGTGTTCTTTCAATGGTTGTCTGTAAGGAACTGCTTTTAGCGATAAGACCGAAAGTACTGTAGGTTTGTTTAATTCTTATCTGTGGTCTTTTTCTAGTAAAATGTAACGGCAAAAAATCACTTTATATTGCCAAAAGTGGTAAATGATCACCAAAATAAATCCCCATTTTAGCGTGAAATTAGAACCTAAAGTTTTACAACTTGCGATGCTACTTAAAGCAAACAAGTCCAAATTATGATTGCGTAATCCAAAAATAATCCAAACAAATTTGCCAACCAAGTATATATTTTTTTATTCGTGATAAGCTTACGGTTGACTGCCAGTTAAATAATAATAATAGGTAAAATTCGCCTCTGCATTGTGGTAGCTGTTCTAACCTAGACACCTAATTTGGTGACCATTTATCCATTTTGGTAAGCATTTTGGTGATCAATTTACTAAATTTGATGCCCATTAATATTGATTTCCAATATCTATTTTATCTAGACTTAAAACTACTTGACTGGAGTCGTCTTTTAATACACTTATAATTACTATTCTAGCAATCATCCAGACTCAGAAGAACCTATCATTTTCCTAGACTATTCCCAACAAAAGCAGTGATAGCCTAGTGGTATGACCGTTGGACTGCCAAGTCAAAGGTCTCGAGTTCGAACCCAAGGCACGCACCTCTGACTTTTCGAAGTCATGTACGTATTAATAGTTAATTATCACGCGCTTAAACGGTGAAGGAAAACATCGTGAGGAAACCTGCATGCCTGGGAGATTTTCTCGATGGCGTGTAAAGTCTGCCAACCCGCACTAGGCCAGCGTGGTGGACTATAGCCTAATCCCTCTCATTCTGAGAGGAGACCCGTGCCCAGCAGTGGGACAATATAATGGGTTGATTATGTTATGTTATGTATTCCCAACTATGGGTCGGCTCTTTGTCTAACTAGATACGATCGAATATCATCAGTATTTTACATAAACCGACTGCTATGAAGCTTCCGCAACCCAATTTCCAGTGTCTGGAGGATAGACTGGTCGTCAGACTTTTTGGGCTTCTGACCACCACTAACAATTGTCATAGATTTTGGTATGACAACCGGGACCGATGGCTTTACGTGCTCTTCGATGTACGGAAGGGTCTCGATGTGTTACGAATACTCACCCTTTCACATACTGACCGCAGTGAATGCAGCTTAACCTTGCAGATCAGTTGATCAACTTAGATGTTACTTAGTGTGGGAATGCATCATAATCTTTGAATTCACCTTAGCGTCATCGTCTTGTCCGCTTGTCAGCTGTCAAAGTCAGCAGTCCGCATCTGCTAACGAGATGAGTTGTTTTATTTGCTGCCCGTTCACAACAATACTTAGTAATTACGTCCTTTCAGCAAATTTATACTGTGAGTAGAACCTGTTACCCATAGCGTAATAGCTAATTGCTCACCCATCGCATTATAATGCAATCGTTCACAAAGCCAACAAAATTCCAGGAGATAGCATAATTTGCATTTACATTAGTGCAGCTGCAACGGATACGTTATACGTTCTTATCGCATCGTTTGCAAACGCCCTGCTAACTTGTTTCCTATAGGGCTGGCACGGACCTAATTTTAGACAAGTATTTTTTTTTATGCGATCACCGCCGCCCATGGACATCCGCAACACCAGAGGAGTGACAAGTGCGTTGCTGGCCTTTTAAAAGGGGATTAGGCCTCCGGTAACCTGACTTACTCGGAGGAACACAACGTAAGCGTTGTTTCACTCCGGTTTTCTCTGAGGCCGTGGTATCACTCCGGTCGAGCCTGCCCATTCGTGCCGAAGCATGGCACTCCAACGTAAAAATTTTAGTGACAAGTGCCCTTGTAACTGCTAAGCGTCAAGCCATCACGTCTATATTTTCTGAAGGTTTAGGCAGTGGTGTACTACTAATGCACACCCATACTTTGCTGGTATATTTAGGTATGATCTAAGAGACAGGGAGCCTATTGTCATTAACCACCCAAAAATCTAAACTCCGAGCTGCTATTAAGAATTTCATAGAATAACCCAATTACATTTACTCGACCTAGGAATCGAATCGAGACACTATATTAGCGAGGCAGTCGCGATCGAAGTCATGTTTGTATTTATAATTAATTTTCACTCACATAAACAATAAAGTAAAACATCGTGAAGGAAGCTGCATGACTAAGAAGTTTGTCAAAGGTGTTTGAAGTATACAAGACCCACTTGCTGAGAAGAAATCCGTGCCTTAAAACGAGACAGGAAAATGGGTTGATGATGAACCAATTTAATCAAACTGTAGGTAGAAATTCCTATGATTGGATTGAGCATGAAATATTATTATAGAATAGAATGGTATTGGAGTTTACTGAATACCAAAAGGAACATTTCAATGGTCTTAGTTGATAAATTGTTCTGCAAAGTAAATTCTGCTCTACGATGCTGTAATTTACTTTCAATTTGCTTTGATAGCTCACCTTTTGCCTTTTGTACGGAACTATTTACATAAATAGTTCCGCTTAAATAGTTCCGTAAGAGGTTGAACATGCATGGCAAAAATTACTATTACACGGATATTTAAAAAAATACTGACATAACGCAAAATCTATTTATAGTTCTTGTGTTCGGAGGCTGTAGCTTAATTTGATGAATTGATTATTCCAGGTTTGTCTGTAAAATTAGTTTTTGTAAATTCATACAGGTACGATTCAAAAGATCTCTATGTGAGTAGACATTTTGAGAAAGATGAAAGTATTGTTCAAGACAACAGTCCAAGCCATCTAGTTTTGACGGTAAGTTCAAGCACCCAAAAAGAATAATGACAGAAAAAGGGTCGTCCAAAGCGCAAACATGTAGTTATGGGTGTACACCGGGCGCATTACGAGATAAAAATAAAAAAAAACATGGCTACAGAAAGTAACAATGATAATTATTTAACAAATCGCTCAAGTACGCTTCAACGATGCATACAGTACAATCAAAATTTAAAATAATGGAATCTGCCAGCAAACCAATCGACTAATAGGAAAACAGCGAATCGAAAACTGAAATTCAAGTTGGTATAAGGGCAACGCCGAACAAATCGTTGGGGATACCGAACTGCAGGATTGCAGACATCTAGTTACCAAAGCGAAAAGGGGGAAAATAAAAAAGAGTTAATTGAAACTCTTGTCTCCTTGTTATGAAAATGCAAAATAGATTCATTTGCTGAATTTCCCGCAGCGTTAAACTAGTGTGGTAGGGTTGGCTAAGAATCAATTTTGGTAGTCAAAGATGGGATACGTATAGCCAAGTGGCATCAGGTCCTTACACTTCGATGCCCCTGCATGATACGCTTGGAGAGCTAAATGTTGTGTCCAGTGTCGGGAAACCAAAAACTGGTGTTTTGTGTAATAAAAAGTCCGAAATAAATACTTCAAATAGCCTCAAATGCACTAGATGGAATATGAACTTCAAACTAGTTGAAGAAACTGGAACTGATAATAGAGAGATAGATAGAATATTCTGTATTGCACTTCAAAAACGAATATCAAGTAATAAATAATAATAAATTAAATAGACTTTGTGGGGCCTGACTTTTTTGAAATGTGACCACACATTGTCAAAATTAATTTGAATACCAATGATTACATTTTTAAGCTTGCATTAGAAGCTCTAGAAGTGTGTATGAACTTGAGAATAAATATTCCTATTAACATTATTATTTTAACCTGTTAAAATTATCGGCTGTCGAGTGTGGTTGAGCAAAAAATCATTAAAGTATTTATTTCTTCAATTGGCACTACATATCCAAATGACTTAATGTATCCAAAATTTATTTATCCGATTATTCCCAATATAATTTTCCACATAATTATATAGTTTCACTCAATATCTTCCAAGCTTCATAACTAATATAAAGCCCCATTTGCATTTAGCGAGGTCCAACCCTATTTCTATTTAAACGCGGTCCATTTTTGCTTTATTACATTATTCTAACACCTCGTCTCGGAAATGCTGATCAAACATTCATTGATTATTCATCACCAAACTCGCATTTGCTTAGCTTTAGCTCAGGGCATACATGAGGATTTAACAGTGAATGAAATGAAATCAATTTGTGAATTTATATTAATGACTGAATTCTCTAGAGATTAGAGATATTGACAGACCGCGTAGAATTTAATATTTGTGACGACTGTTTTGTGATGTAGAATTGATTAAACTATCCAGAGCAAAATGATTACTTAATCAAGTACTAAGTTAATTGTAATTTCAAAATAATACCACTATTTGATCTCTCCCGACGTCAATAGTTTAAATACTTAGTAGTATCGTTTTGAAAGCATAATTAGTTTTTATTTTTATCATGACTAATTTCAATCATATAATAATCATTTTTATCTCATCGGTGAGGACCTTCGAGGTGCGTAGTACTCGCAACCGCCGCGTAGGCATGTATGACAAGAAGTATGAATAAGGAATATGCAAAAGAAAAATCGTAGCAAATGGCGATCTGTAGTTTCTGTCTGAAAGAGTCATGACGTGTGACGATAAATGAGTTTGACGATAAAACACTGCGAAAAAATTTTTATTATCTGTATTATATTTATTTATTTTCTGAAATCATCAAAATTATGCTTCAGTAGTTAGCCTAATGACTTGATGTTAGATAACGTGTAGGTTACAACATATAAATATTTCAATTAACCAATCCCTTGCATTAATGTTTCTGGTTTTTTTGTTTCAAACCTGCAAATTCTTTTAGCTAACATTCGTGAGTAATCACGCAGATTTCTGCATAGTCTGCATCTTCATATATCACCTCATGCATGCAACAGTAAATCCATTTTCCCCGATTTTTGTCTGTCTACGGAACCAGTGTGTAATATTTCAAATGTTAACCCTCATTCTTCCTATTGTGCCACACATTCAGGAACTCGGAACAATACAAAAACTATAATTTGTTTACGTAACGCCGAAAATTGTGCTTTCATAAAGTTGAGTCGGATTTTAAAACAACAATTGCTGTAGGCGGGGCTTATACTAGAATGGTCGGTGTTATGCGACAAATTTCATGACGCGCTCTTTATTTTATTATTATGGTACTCGGAAATATGTGGTACAATGTTCGTTTCAAATAAATTGTTGCAGCGTCTCTCGTGTGGGTGGCGTTTGCGAGTTTTTGTAGCTTGTATGTAATGGAATTGTGTAGATTGCCAATTGTTTTGGGTGCTTAGTTCTGAATTGAAACGTGGGAGTTGGCCGTTGTACTCTCTTGGTATTTGCATTTAGAAGTTTTATCTTACTGACAGTTAATTCCCGAAACATTTACGAGTATAATGGGCGTTTCTAATGTGTTTTAACAATTGAAACTTTCACGAGTACGTGCCCGACAACTCATCAAAGTTTCATTGGAATGGATGAGTGAACAGTCAAAAAAGGAAGAGGTTTATGTTCGTCTCAGTTTTTAGGATTTCGCACCTCAAAAGGAAAACAAAACCCTTATAGGATCACTTTGTTGTCCGTCCGTCCGACTGTCTGTCAATACCCTATAGCTCGGGAACACGTGGAGGTATTGTGTTGAAATTTGAAGTATACACTTAGGTGTACAGTGCCTTGAAGCTGTGAAAAAATCAAACTTCTAAATTAACGTAAAAAAAGATACGGCCGTTTATATCGCAAAAAAACGTATATTTCGATACTCTCAACGGAATCAAAATTTAAAGGGTATTTTTTGTTGATCTAGAACTATGAAATTTGCCAAGTAATACCGTCTTATACTACAAGTATAGAGGAAAATCTGAAAAATATACATTTGTAATTAATTATAACATGTACCTACATTTGTACGGAACCCTCGGTGGGCGAGTCTTACTCGCAGTAGTTTTTTATGTTATCGTTAACTGTGGACCGATTTCAAAAAATCCTTTTTATTTGAAAGAGCATGTACTTCTGAGGTGGTCTTATTTAAAGTCAAGATTTCATCACACCGCGTGGTGGAATATAATCTAACTCCAAGACTCCTCCTAGACATGGGTTCGGTTTATAGAAATTTATTTCTCAAAAAGAACAAAAAGAGTTCACTTGGATTGAGAAAGTAAATAAAATACCTTAAGGGTCCGGTGGAGGTTAAATAGCCACAAAAACGTAATACCGAAATAAATCGTAATCCAGTTATATATTCCAACAAATTATGTTATTATTCGGATTTGGATACGGTTGGTACGGTATAGGTTCCTACGATACTATTTCATATATTACTACTTCACTGGAAGTAAAAGACCGGAAAATCGTTTCAAACTTGGTAAAGTTTTTCTGGATTGAAGTATTTTTGATGACATGAAACCTAGATTAATGGTATTGAAATCCAAATAATAACAGAATTTGATTAAATTGTGTTTGAATTATGTTTTTTTTCGGTATTACGTTTGTAAGGGAAATTCGGTCCGCCGGACTCTTAATTACTTCGTCCAGTATTAAACTGAATTCTATCTACAGCACTAAAATCATATAACCCAAAATAACATCAGTGGTCCTCCCATTAGGGAAAATTTTCCCGCCATATTCCCAGGACGCACCTGTCCTTTGCTTAAGTTGTCTGGGTCAAAGGGTAGCGGACCATCCCTGAGGTATAAAAACAGGCTGATGAAAGGAATCAGAGGTCAAACCCGGTTGAATGTTATGTTGGGATATTTGGTAAATTGAGCACATCTATCTTTGAAGGAAGATCATCTATCTTTCAAAGAAGCTTTATTTTGAAATAAAACTTTTTTTTATCGCGTTGTATTAATATTATTTAATTTTAGACGTTTCGGATCCTTTACGGCATCCATGGTCACGGGCAGACTCACTCACTAGAAGCTTTATTTGTTTTTGAGAAGAAAACAACTATATTTAATTACTTGCTTACAAAAATATTTACTGCAATATTAAAACACTTTTAAAAAAACATAAACTTTTAGAAAAACGGTGTTGCAAGGGCGTTGCAAGTTTTAATTACAAAATTTAAAAAAATACAGCAGTCTTTCAGAGTCTTATCTATATTGATATCTTTTTTCTTTTTTTTTAGAAGCTTACCCTCGTGCTAAGCTAAATGCTTGTGTTACGAGTGGGTTCACGTCGGTAGTACAATGGGTGGGTTTCGAACCGGTAACCGCTACCGTCGCTTGATTAAAGCCGATATGAAAATTTCCTATAAATTGTGTATGTAGGAACGTAATAATTTGAAACATAATTGTTTTATTTTTATTCTAAAAGAAGTCTATTCATCATATCATACCATCACGCCTGTATTCCCCGAAGGGTTAGGCAGAGGCGTACTAACGTACACCCACAGTTCGCCGGTATGTTTATGTCCCATGTAGGAGGCGAGCCTATTGCCATTAACCGGGCACAAATCAAGACGAGCTGCTACTGGGAATTTCATAGAAAAACCTAATAACACTTTGCTCGACCTGGGGGTCCAACCCAGGGCCTTTAGCGTAACAGTCGCGCTTGGAACCACTAGACTAATGGAAAATTTAGTCTTTATTATATAGTCCAATATATACTCGAATTCTATCTATACGACTAAAATCATATTTTCATTAAAGAAGGGTTTATAGGAACACCCATTTACTAGTAGTTTAGATCCATCCTACGTAATACTGACCCCCAAAGTTATAGATAGATCAAAGACAGTTTACATAAGCCAGAGAAATAGATTCACATACATATCTTACCTAACTTCGAACTGAATTCAGAATATCTCATAACATATTCCAAAAGTCCATATAAACACTTTTACGTGAAAAAGAAATCTATGCAAGTAATATCTGTAGTGAACCTGTCATCTATTTTTAGTTCGCCTGCCAAAATTCGTTCGACCAAGCGTCGAGGTTCCACCAAACGTCTGTGCTACAGATCTGGCTCTTTGATCCTGCATGCCCATTTGAATATGTAAATTTCTAAAGGGGATGAGCACGAAAGCTGGCCAACTAAACGGCAACGCTGCCCTAGAATTTAATGTTGATTTTAATTCTAACAATAGTTCAGTATATTCTGTAGTAGTTGTGTGAACAAATATAGGATTTTAATTTCCCGTTCCATTATTTGGTTAGTAACATGAATAGTTTCTTGTTTTTCGGATGGGACTGAATATATATTTACGTGGGAAAGCCATGCTTCGGCACGAATGGGCTGACTCGACTGGAGTGATACCACGGCCTCACAGAAAACCGGCGTTAAACAACGCTTACGTTGTGTTTCGCCGAGTGAGTGAGGTTACCGGAGGCCTAATCCGCTTTTAAAAGGTCGGCAACGCACTCGTGACTCCTCTGGTGTTGCGGGTGTCCATGGGCGACGGTAATCGCTTACCATCAGGCGATCCGTCTGCTCGTTTGCCCTCCTATCCCATAAAAAAAATGCTGGGGTAAATATTTGAGTCATTATGAATTTTGGTAGATAGCACGTCTGTATGCAAATATGGTATTGTGGAGGATATAGGATGCATTAGTAGCTTATCGTCTTGAGCAAGATAACTGTTATGGTGAAATACAACTTTATATGTTTTATAATAAGATAGCAATTTGCTTTTATGGTTTGTTTTAACTACATTTTAAGCAACAGCATGATTGTCAATTTCATTACAGTTCCGTATTTCTAAATTAAGTACAGATACCTAACAGAAATCCTTGATTAAAATTACAGAGTGGTTCATAAGGAAATGTTGATTGACGCAAAGGATACCAGTTCTGCTACAATAAAGTGGAATTTCATTATGAGATTCTAGGCAAATTGTATTTAATCGAACGTGGTTCGGGTACTTATCATTCTTAATGAGATTCAGATTGTGGATCTAAACTGGAACAATTTAACAGCTCCTTTATAGGGGTATAACGAAAACTAAATCAAATAAATAATTCAATGAATTGATTTATTTCTGACTAAATTAATCATTAATAGCAGGACAAAGATCAAAGCAAAATTATTGACGATTAGCGACCTGCTCGCGGTTTCACCCGCGCTGCTCCGTTCCTAAGAGGCATAGTATGATGTTATATAGCCTTCCTCGATAAATGAACTATCCAACATAAAATGATTTTCAAAATCGGTTCAGTAGATCCAGAGATTACAACCTCACAAACTTTACCTCTTTAGTACAGACAACAAGGTTTTGCATAATTAAGATTTACATACATACACTCACGCTTTTCTCCCACAGGGGTAGGCAGAAACTATAGTCTGCCACTTGCTACGATTCCTGCATACTTCTTTTGCTTCTTCCACATTCATACATCTTCTCATACATACACGCCGGTTGTGAGTGCTACGCACCTGAGCTTTTTGAAAGATTTCGCCCATAAGATTTCTATTTAAAAAGGGATTTTATAAAGTAGAACTGTGCTAGTGAGTTCTTCGGGGTTAGTGCCAGCGCATTGCCAAAAATCCTACCGCTAAACAATAACGTCACAATACTGTTATGAGACTGGACAAATGAGGCTTAACAACTGAAGTCTCAAGACTGAGTGCTATATCTATTTCTTTAGTTATTCATCTGAATCTCAAGATGAAAACGGGCGAGTGATACCGCTAGTGTCGCTGGTATAGGTTGCCTTACAGTTGGCGACTCACCTGTATGTTAGTCATCGAAGTACCTACACAATAAAAAAAGAAAGAGTTGTAAATTATTGCGTAATGTAGCGGAGGCTTGAAGGCTTGAGGCTTGAAGCGGCGGTAGCGTCGCACTTGCGATCATGTGGTTGCCGGTTCGAAACCCACCCATTGCACTACCGACTTAAACCTTGTAACACAAGCATTTAGTTATTTTAGTAAAATAACTAAATCCTAAAATAACTTTATAATCTTAGCATGGAAAATGCAAAAAAAAATCACGAAAAGATATACAAGCATTTAGGTTAGCACGAAGGTTAACAAGAATAAATAGTAATGGGCGAAGTAAGCTTTTTAAAAAAAAATGTTAATTAACAAAGTAAAGTTGCTGCTAATTGTTAATATTATCGTATTATAATCCCATTGAAAAAAAGAAATAATGCCAGGGATGCTGCAACTAGTGTAGCCTATTTACCTCTGATAACTACCAATTTATCACATAAACAAAAAAAAGATTCCATTGGGGCTTTCCAATGGACTTTGTCGTCCTGTGTCTGTTATGCAGTAGTTTTGGCAAATATAAATTTTGGCTTCTCTGAATTCTCGGTTTTACAAATGGCCGTATCGAATTCACAAGACTGGAAAATGGAACGTATTTAAGAGGAGTTTGTATTTACTCCGCCGAATAATAATTGACGGGCTACAAGACGGCTTTTCATCGAAAACCACAGACTATATAGCAAATTATGATCAACGTAACTAGTATAGAAACAAAGAGAGGAGGAGTAAACATATCAACTAACTAAATTGAATAAATTCAAGCCACATTTACTTAGAATTCTCCCTACACTAGCAGTTTCGACAAACATACCTATAGTGCCTATTTCCTCGCTCGCTCGTCGACCAACTTTTTCCAATCCCCCAGATAGGAAATTTTCAAATGCTTACTGGGAAATTCAACTTATTGGACATTAGTAAATGTGGATTGGATTGAGTTAAAAACTAGGGCTTTGGAAAAACATTGACTTTATAAAGTAGCTTAAATATCGTTTAACAATTTTACATTTGCAATTTCATTTTCCATTTTCGAGTTCGTCGTTATTTTAAAGTGAGTAGAATATTGTATGAATGATTTTATAAACACCGTGAAACATTAGAATTGTCCTTTCATTTCATGCTCTTTTACATGTCAATGAATATTGTAAGCATTTTATCAAATAAAATATATATTTTACTATCTCATCGTCTAGATAAAGTAATATACTTAGACACTACATCTACGTGTTCCAAAGTCAGCAGAAAAGAAAAGCCACTTCTCACAGAAAAACTAAATAACTTCTTAGAAACTCAACCAACATAAAGGGATACAATTGCCTTTGAATGAAAGTCCGTATACTCATAGTAGTCCGAACTTTTGTTCATGCTAGTGTAGATTATCATCTGTTGTAGCCTATCACAAAGAAAACAATCAAATCAGCGCAAAAAGAAAGTCCCGTACAAAGGATGTGTTATCTCCAAAAGATTATCTTAGCGTTAGTGTTGGGACCTTCGCCGAAACCGATTCGATTATTATTCGGCTAAAAAAAGATTTTAAGGAAGGAATATTATGTTTGTGGGTATAATGTTACAGACCTATCCAATTGATATACAAGCTTTTACAGTGTTATAATAATGTGTTTTTTTCAATAAATAAAACTGTCTATTAAATTTTCTTTAATATACGTACTCAGATACAATATAATGGTATGTTAAGTAAAAAAAAAATAAGTTACCAATAAAATTAGTAAGTAACAACAAAAAAAACTGTAAATTTTATTGATTTCGTGTAAAATTACAGTTTTAAACTTAGTGATCTGAATAAATATTATCTACGTTTTTTGACAAAAGTTCTAAATAAACTGCTAAATAACTGTTGTATATTAGCTTATTCTTAAAATATCTAATGATTATATACATCATTGTTCGTATAACACTAATATTTCAATTTCAATATACTTATTAAAATAATTCGGCAATAAATGTATTTATAAATCAACATTATTTCACAAAGAACTGAAAACTAAAAACCTAAAAATAAAATTCGGGTTTCGGCCTTACATAGATCATAACCATCACTATTTCTTAGTGACTGACTGAAGAAGTCTTGGTAGGGAATTTATTTTCTTTGTGCAAAATGTGAGAGAAGTATTAAGAATTAATTAGTTTCGAGTCCCTCTTATTCCGCCACAACAATTAGTGTCTGTGGTATGTATTAGACTAATTAGTCTAGCGAAATAATTACGTTGAGTTAATGGAATTTTAGTGTAAGTGGTGGTTTCCTATACTCGTATATATATATATATATATATATGTTTTTTTATACCACTAAAGTGGCAAACGAGCAAACGGCCCGCCTCGCGCGGAGGAATAGTTGGGCTGACAGCATACGAACATTCTGTCATGCATGACAGCGGCGGTAACAAAACACCACCTGTCCTCCACACTGCCAACACAACGCTTCCTGGCGGAGCTTTGACGACCTTGGTCACCGTTAGGAACACAACATAGTACGGAGCTATGTTATTTGGCTACGATTTTCTGCAAGGTGGAGGTACTTCCCAAGTCGAGCAGCTTGAATTGTGAGTGGAATTATTCAATTCCACTATGCCCTACCTCTCTTAAAACTCTTCTATATACCTAGATGTGGTTTTCTCTAAAGCTAATTTGTTTTTTAGAGGAATCTTAATTATAATTGTTGTTTAGTGAGGCTTTAATAGCTTAATATCCCTCATTCCTTTTTCCACGATGCACCTCACTCCTTCACCTTCTTTTTTGCAGCTGTGTCGCAGGTACTATTTTGATAAAATATTATTTATAATTATGTAACATTGATACCAATTTTTCCTGTGCTTGTGGAATTAACTCCAATTTAAGCAACAGCAAATTAAAATTGAAATTAAAGAAATTTTCAGCCAATTACGTTAATATAATTATAATCATTATAATATTGTATGCAAAGAGATTTTTTTTGTTTTAATATTAATGTTTCACCATTTATCAGACCCAATTATTAACCAGAAATACCACATTTACTTTCTGAAAACTCAATATCTACGTTCTATCTATCATTGGTAGTCGGTTTTTCTCTGTAATTATTATTTTATTTATATTGTTTATTTCATTTGCTTCCTTATCATAATTGATGTTTAAAAGAATAGTTTCTTCTCTTTCATGCAATGCATCAACAAAGATCACATCGGTATTAGCAGGGTCTTTACCTGCTTCCAATCCGACACTAGTATCTTTTCACCTAATCAACTCAACACAAAGTTTGTGCGCGGTTCTTACTGAGATCATGACTTTACCACAATTCAATTTACTTGGGGAACGCATGAGGAAATGAAATAAACGCAATGCCAAAGCTTTTAGACGAAATACGAATGTTTGGTTTACAGACGCTATGGTATACGTAAACCAAACATTATATTTCTGAGCTTGTTAAGAATTAATTTTGAAATTATTGTACGTATAGTCATTGTAAGTAGTACGTCTAAAACGTATCAGTGACAAGTTGGTGTACATACACCAGACAAGTTGGTGTACACTTCTATGTAATCATTATGCAATTTACGCAATAGAAGATATTTCAGAGATCTCCCTCACTTTTAATTTAAAGCTGTTTTGTGACAATAAAACTTTGAATGATTTTACAATCTTCTCAAAAGCAAAACTAGCAATTAAATAAAATTCCTTCTCGAATATGTAAAACAGACGAAGTTTTAAGTATTCAGATTGAAAAGATTGCAAAGAAACCACCGTAACTACTTAAACTCCAAACGCAGTTCAAAGAAAGCTTAAACTGAACCCAGGAAAAGAAATAAGATAACTTCAGAGGAAATACTATTTAAAATAATAACCTTACTTCAACCAGCGCTGAAACTTACACAGCGTAGTTCCAATGAAATGAGCGTAGCTCACAATAATTTTCAATAAACTTTTTCCTCAAAGTTTGGCAGAATTTGCCATGTTCGAAGTAGCAATGAAGCGTAATCACAACTCCAGATCCAAACTGAATTTACCGACAAACGAGTATGGAATAACAGGGCCACTAAAGTTTTTAAACCCTTAAATTGGCAGAAAATCGTAAATTTGGCTTTTCATTACTTCAGCAATTGATGGGTTTTAATTAAAAAATCTTTGAATAAATACAGATCTATTTTGTAGGTTGTAATCAATTGGTTTTGGATTTTTAGAATTCGTATAATTTTTGTTTTCATTTGAAAGTAAATCATAATTTATATTTTGCATCTTAAGCAGTGATAGCCTAGTGGTATGACCGTTGGGACTGCCAAGTCAGTCTCGAGTTTGGACCCAAGGCACGCACCTCTGACTTTTCGAAGTCATGTGCGTATTAAATAGTTAATAATTATCACGCGCTTAAACGGTGAAGGAAAATATCGTGAGGAAATCTGCATGCCTGAGAGATTTTCTCGATGGCGTGTGATGTCTGCCAACCCGCACTAGGCCAGCGTGGTGGACTATAGTCTAATCCCTCTCATTCTGAGAGGAGACCCGTGCCCAGCATTGGGACAGTATAATGGGTTGAATATGTTATGTATGTTTTGCATTTAAAATTTTGATCAAATGAAATAATCATTGTTAGGTATTATCAGTATTTATTTTACTGTAGGTATTAAATTTTTTAATTTCAGTTTTTAAAATTTCCAATTTGGATTTTTTTTACATTTTAATTGGATGTTGGGGATTATATTTCTCCATACATGTGTTTGATGGTTCGGAAAACGTTTGCTATGAATTATATTTAATTTCCATCTTATCTTATCTATTTAAATAAAAATTAATTGCTGTTCGTTAGTCTCGCTAAAACTCGAGAACGGCTGGACCGATTTGGGTAATTTTGGTCTTAAATTATTTGTGAAAGTCCAGAGTTTAAAGGTTAAAAGTTAAAAAGTTTTAAGTTAAAAGGTTTTAAGTTAAAGTTTAAAAGGTGAATAAATATGAAAATGCTCGGAATTAAATACGCGGGTGAAACCGCGGGCAGGCCGCTAGTACATAAAAAAATACTTGAGAGGTGTCAAGGGACACCCGGATGGAACGAAGTTAAAAAAAATAATAATAATAAAATAATTAATTATATTTTTTTTTTATAAAATTTTATTACAATTCCTTCACTAATTAATCGAAAGGAACTACTATCTTATTAGAGAGAGAGAGACAAACAGAGAAACATGCGCACGCCGCACAGCTGACAATAGCTTACTATAGCAAAAAGTGTCGTGACAACTTTTCGTAAGAATTTTTTCCGTCTAGCCCCCTTTCACAACGCGCGATAAGGAACTTCGTTCCAATAAATCTTAATAAAACTTGCAAGTTCTAGTACCTGATGGAGTACTATTAATTTATCCTTCAATAATAAATAGAAATAGAAATAAGTGTATTCAGAGAATATTTCTGTACCGTGTCGTTTACATTGAATTTTCCAACCAAAAGAGGCGAGTCTCGTTTTTAAGGTCAGGCTAAATAAACAGTTCGTCGTTACGTATTTGGGTCGTACAGTTTCTGAATACTGTGAATTTTGACCGGTTTTCGTTCACTCTGACACGTAAACGCCAAATCGTATTTGCAAAAAGGAAAACCGAAATAGAATCGGAGTATGGGATTATTTTTTAGAATCGTGTGTTGGAGATAGAGAAATTCTTACATACTCCTTAAAGAGTAAAAATAAGGGTTTCTTTTCCTTTATAAGGATTTGGAAAGGATTTCAAAAGTAGGCACAATATTCTGTTATATAAGGTAGTGGAATAAAAATCTGAACTAACGGTTGCATACAAAAATATTTCACGCCTGTATTCCCTGAAGGGTTCTGCAGAGGCATACTAATGTGCACTCACAGTTTGCCGGTGTTTAGGTCCCATGTAATAGGGGGCGAGTCTATTGCCATTAAGCAGGCACAAATCCAGACTCCGAGCTGCTACTGAGAATTTTATAAAAAAACCCAATAACACTTTGCTCGCACTTAGCAGTCGCGCTTGGGACCACTAGACTAAAGAGGCACTTAATTGATATGTTTTGATATTTTACTGTGTTGTAAATATTCGTGTAAGAAAACACAATTTTATTTGATTCAATATTTTTAAAATATTCTTATGTTTTTAAATGAATACCAAACAAAACAATGAAACAACATTCATAAATGAATGTATAGGATTTCTCTAGCTAAATTCCATTCAGATTCCGTACACAGATCCTTTCAGACACTGTTTCTATGTATATCTATATCTTAGCAGAACCTACGACGATACAGGAAAGCCGGACCCTATTATATCAGATCTCAGATAAGCGCGACATTCAATTGGAGCCGGGCACAATCCTGCTTAATTCCGGGCATTGCAGGCACCTGTAATCCGTACCAGTCCTTGGGCATCTATAACCGTTGGACAGTGCAAAATAATGGTTACTGCGGTCCTTGTTGCTTTGTCCTGTTCAATTAGTGCGGAATCTTGAGATTTTGAGTTGATTGGAATAATTGGATAGTATTATTGTTATTTGAATTTGAGATTCTTGCGCTTTGGTACTGCAACGGGTTGTTGAGAATATTTAGAAATTAAGATAAACAATAAACTAATTATATTTAAATAAACTAATTAAGTTAAACAATAAAAGCGGTGGTAGCCTAATGGCTAGAGCGTCGGACTTGCGATCATGTGGTTGCCGGTTCGAAACCCACCCATTGCACTACCGACGTGAACCCACTCGTAACACAAGCATTTAGCTTAGCACGAGGGGTTAACAAGAATTCTAGTAATGTGCGACCCACATTGCTAGTAAGCTTTTTTTAAAAAAAAAAAAAGTCGCTGGCAGGAGCTAGTGTGTTTTTTAAGCTATTGCATAGCTTCTATCGCGGGCCTTGAGCGTGGGGACCGAATCCAGAAATTCCGTAACGAAAAAAACCTAACACGCTTGTCTCTTTAGTTCAGCAACCCGCCTTTAGGTGGCATTGGTTGTATTACATAAGTTGATAAAAAACGCTATGCAATAGCTTTACCGCGGCAGTCCCCGAGTGCCACACAATAGCTTTTTTTATGGGATAGGAGGGCCAACGAGCAGGCGGATCACCTGATGGTAAGCGATTACCGCCGCCCATGGACACCCGCAACACCAGAGGAGTCACGAGTGCGTTGCCGACCTTTTAAAAGGGGATTAGGCCTCCGGTAACCTCACTCACTCGGCGAAACACAACGTAAGCGTTGTTTAACGCCGGTTTTCTGTGAGGCCGTGGTATCACTCCGGTCGAGCCGGCCCATTCGTGCCGAAGCATGGCTCTCCCACGTATAAAAGTGTGTGTTATATTATTAGTAAAAGCTTTCACAGAGCAGACCTGTGGGCAGTCCAAAGGTCATATCAGGCTATCACTACATAATATTCTATTATATTCTACATAGATTTCGTCTGCGTGGACTTCAAAATTGAATCTGACCTGGATAAAAACTAGCTTAAGTGCTATTTCAGACTACAATTTCTGTACAAAAATTGATCCAGATCCGTCCAGCTGTTCTGACGTGATTGAGTAACAAGTATCCATACATTCTCACAAACTTTCACGTTATTAATATTAGTCGGATATAATATTTCTGTTATTTTTATTTCACATGTAAAATAAATAAAATAAAATATATGTCTTTTTACATGGGTTAAGAAGAAACTGAACACATGTCAAAAAACATATATTTTACTACCTTCTGCCCGCGACTTGGTCTGCGTGGACTTCAAAATTGGATCCGACCTGGATAAAATTAGCCTATGTGTTGGATAAAGAGTAACAAACATCCATACATCCATACTCACAAACTTTATAATATTAGTAAGGATAAGTAGGATATAGTTACTACGCGTAATGATTGTAAACAAACAGATTTAAAAGAGAAATGTATTAAATGTCTTTGATTGTACAACATTCTGTACTTATTATTTCCGTGTTTATGTAGGCATGATTAAATTTGCTATCCCAAGTTTACCTTAAACACATACAAATGTAACGCATGATGAAACTGTCTGCTCTATAAATTGTTCCATATTAAACATTTTATTGTGGTGGTTTTGTTTCTTTATTTTAGTGTCCTCTGCCATCTCTTCGGGAAGTATAAACGTGATAGTAATATTATGTTATGTTTATTTTGTTGCAGCAACATCACTCGTGACGTATGCGGGGGAACGATTCGATTTTGTGCTAGAGGCGAACAATGAAATTGATAACTACTGGATCAGATACCGTGGCCTTATGGATTGTGGTGAAGAGTAAGTTTTTTAGTTATTTAATAGTAAAGGAAAAAATTCAATCGCGGGCAGAATTCGAACCTGCGTCTTCTGGTTTGATATACCAGACGCTCTGACCTCTAAGCCACCTCGAACCCTACCCGCATGATTGAAATTTTGCCTTCACATTCTGAATTTACGTCATAAGGTGACGTTTGGTGACATCTATGAGAGGCAAGTTACCTTACCTCTCAACCGACACGACTTACTTTTTAGAGTAGGTTCAATCATGCGGGTAGGGTTCGCGGTGGCTTAGAGGTCAGAGCGTCTGGTATATCAAACCAGAAGACGCAGGTTCGAATCCTGCCCGCGATTGAATTTTTTCCTTTACTATTAAATAACTTAATAATCTTAGCATGGAAAATGCAAAAAAATCACAAAAAGAAAGTTTTTTAGTGTTTCTCTTTGTTTCTCTATAGTACCTAAATAAAGCTAGAGCTTTGTTATACACTAGTAGAGTCGATAAACGGAATGTGTATACAAAAAACTTTTACAGCTTATAAAAAAGAACCTGACTGACTGGCGTATCAACGCACAGCCGAAACTACAGGAGCTAGATCCTTGAAAGTTTGCATGCTAGTTCCGTTTGCACTGTAGATGAGCACTAAGAAAGATTTTTTGGAAATTCAACCCTTAAGGTGGTGAAAAGGGGGGTGAAAGTTTATATGAAAGTCCGCCCACACTACCATGCGTTTGACACACACACACACACACATATTTAACAAAAGTTGACATCGTCAAGATATGTACTGCTGTCATTTTGACAATTGTTTTCTTCCCTTTAATAGACTTATCCACTGACTTCTATAATACTCTATAGGTAAAGCAAAGAGAAACATAGAGATCAGTGGACTTAACACATTTTAAGATATGAAGCCTCCATGGTGTAGGTACGGGGGGCATAGTATATTTTAGAAACGAAAATTACTTAAGTGCGCAGGCGACGTTGCGCACGGGAACTCTAGTTATGTATATTAAGCGCAAAATGTAAGTGTTGTTAGCTGATAGCATTAAAGAGGGTTTGTTATGCTATAGTGGATATTTATTATTTATCATGCAAATGACGGCATGACGCATATGTATTTTGCTACCCGCATATCTAACTTTTTCGTCAATTGTACCAAGACTTTTGAGGATTAAGAGTCCGGCGGACCGAATATCTCTTACAAACGTAATACCTACCGAAATAAATCGTAATTCAAATAAACTGTCATCAAACTGTGTTATTATTCGGAATCCGATACCGTTAATCTAGGTTCCTACGCTACCATTTTGTACAAAATACCTACTTCACTGGAAATAAATGTAAGCAAATGCAATTTTTGATAAAATTTGGAATTATTTTTCAATATTTTATTTCCAATGAAGTAGTAGTAGACGAAATAGTATGGTAGAAACCCAGATTGACGGTATTTAAATCCGAATAATAACATAATTTAATAGAATATAGTGTGGATTACGATTGATTTCGGTGTTACGTTTTTGTGGGCAATCCAAGCTCCGCCGGACTCTTAAGATAAAAAATGAATATCTAGATAGTTTTTTTTAAAATAATACTTAAAGAAAATCCTCATTGTCGAGCGCGGATTCCCCAAGTGAGCAGTCTGCTAGCTAGATCTCATGGAGTTCAGAGTTCAATACTTAGATAGTTTGATATAACAATAATAATTATGGTGTTTTGTGTACAGATTCACTCAAGCAAAGCAGGTTGGAGTACTGCACTATGAAGGAGCAATGGACTTGGAGCCTGCCGGAGACCCCACGTGGTACGAACTGCATAACGAAGGATTGGTATGAAATTATGTTATATTAATTTATGTTCAGACTCATCACGCCTGTATCCCACGAAGGGTTAAGCAGAGGTTTAGTGAACAACCCATAACTTGCCGGTATGTTTAGGTCCATGTGACGAGCCTATCCAGGCACTAAGCCAAACACCGAGCTGTTACTCAGAATTTAATTGAAAAACTCAAACTTTGGTCGACCAGGTAATCATACCTAGAACCTCTACCGGTGAACTCTGTAGTGTGCGGTCCACCACTGCCAAACCTTTACGGGGTGATGTTATTTTATGTTCTGTAATTTATAACGCAACTATTACAAAGGCATACCACAAAAACGGGACGCATATATTATTCCCCTGTACCTTCCATTCAACAGCTTTTAAACTCCCTCTACATGCAAATATGTGAATAATACATTCGGTAAAAGCATCATTTCATTGTATATTCAACACTACTGCCACCCAAGGTCACATTTTAACCCTATAAAAGTATATTGGCTAGGTTCCTATACGTCGATGTATAGCACCCTCGCGTGTCGTAAAAACTAAGGGATAGTGACGTCCCTTCATCTTGATATGACACTCTCCCTATGGTTATCAAAGATACGCATAATAAAGTGATATTTATGACCTCTGTTTTGCGGTTGGCCAGCTTGTGGGAGAGGGGAGGTGGACATTTTATGGCGATTGAGGATCTTGGAAAGAAAATATTTTAGTAAATAGCAGGGACTTCTTTTCGTAATGTTAGATAGTTTCCGCACTTGGTAGATACTGTCCAAATCAACACGTTCAAAACCCAACCGTACACCATCAGATAAATACAAAAAAATGAGGTTTTTCAAGTTCGTCATGAAAGTTGTTGACATGACGCTTGACGACTTTGACAGTTGTTTTCGTGATACATCTTTGTATGAGTCGTTGACTTGTTGACGTGGGAAATGTCATTGTCAAATTGACAATGACAATATATACAATATTATATTATTATACAATATTTTACATATTGTCGATCCACATTTTTTTTGTCTTGTGCTGCTCTCTTTGGCCAAGATATCTTGAGCGTACATCAAAGTGTGTATGGAAATAAGTATATATGGAAAACCAACATTAAAAAACGGTTCTTATATCGTATAGCTATATTTATTTAAAATGTACATATTGTTAGCTGAGGTAACATATATTTCTGAAACATCTCCTTTCTGACAATTGACCAACCATGGTGCTACTACTGCCTACAAACTTTGTTCTAAATTCAATATCATAATATAATTTAAAACTAGATCTTATAATGAAATAAAATTATTAGGTACTTTTTACGGACTTTATCGCGTTGTGTTGATATTATTTAATTTTAAATCCTACAGTCATAATATTTACTGGATTGAGAGTCAACTTTTTACCGTTTGATAAGTTTCTCTCAATACGTGACTGGCCCTAATTGGACAACTTGACGCAAATAAATGCTCAATTTTTTAAACGACGACCACAAGAAATTACGTCTAAAAGCTAACCCTAAAGTACGTGCCCGTAATTAAGCGAGACTTCAAAACTTTTTCGTCCATTAACCCTTTTCAAGGATGACTTTTTGCCGACTTTTACTGCAAGTTTCTGAAGAAGGACAAACTGATTCAGTTGGCAAACTTGATAATTTAGTGCTGTACCTTGTCACGTTAGTGGACTTAGTGGAAGTTAGTATAGAATGTCTGATGTGGATGCAATCGATCTTTGTTATGTGTGATATTGGAAACTACTAGGATTTTAAGTGTAATTTATTTTTATTGGGGCCTGTAAAAAGCGATTTACTTTTGGAGACAAAGCCACACTAGGTCTGCTGGATTAAGCTTGACCTGTCATGACACGATTAACAGATACATTATGAAAGCAAATGTTACGACCCTCTTCAAGGTCACCATTCTTTAATGAATTAATCACTGTTAATCTCCGCTCATGCCAATCAGTGGTATAGTGATGCGATAAATTATCCTCCCCCTTAATTTATTCTACATTTAAAAACCATCCTAAGGTTGTCTGGAAGATATCGCTTTTAGCGATAAGACCGCTATTGTACCTATTAAAATGAATATAATTTGGTAACTATGTAACAATAATAATAATGGTGTACAATAAAGAATATTCTTCCCCGATAACTCAAAGACGCCTGGACCTATTTAAAAAATTCTTCTTTTATTTGAAAATACCTTTTCAAATAAAGGGTCTTTTCAGGGGCTTTTCAGGTCGTTCTATACAAATTTGGTCAAGATCTGATCACAAAATTTAGAACAAAATGACAATAACACGTTTCGACCGAGTAAATGACAATGTCGTCGAGGTACCTACTTAAAATTCTACTCGCTACTTAAAATGTTGAAATAAAATAACTTTTAGCAAAAAAAGAATCCGCCTTCAAAAACATCAAAAATAATGTTATGTACGAAACAGTTTCGGAAGTCGGTGCCTTTGATTTGGTTGGATCTTTTGTTTTCGCCACCGACTTCCGAAACTGTTTCGCAAATAACATTATTTCTTACGTGTTTGAAGGCGGTTTTACTTTTTGTTCAAAGTTTTTTAAAAACAGGCTTCACTTGTTTTGAGGCCACAAAACTATAATAAAATTTAGATCAAGATGGCAGCTGATATTGAAAGACTACTATTCTCAACGTCTTGATTTCAACATTTATCTAAGTCTCAACGTATTCTCTGCATTGTTAGAGTAGATATTGGGAGCTGAGGAAAGACATTAAGTAAATGGATTCTGTACTTATAAATACATGAATGATGAATCCGATTGCGTAGGCATTACATTTATTTCTTGCTTTATTTGAACGAGGCGGCAAAAAATCCAAGTTCTTTTCTCAGAGATTTTTTCGTGTATCGGTAAAGGAAATATTTCTTTAGAATTTTTGTTTCCCTGTCTGTCTGTATATACGCGCAGCACGTAAAGAATACTGCACAAAATTGCATGTGGTTTTCACAATTGTATTCTTGGAGGTCCAACTTAAAATCTTGCGGTCATATCATGCCTCTAAACGCTTACTGTTTTAAGTTGTACGTTGTCAAGCCCGTCAATATTATTTTTACTAAAGTGGATTATCACAAAATATTATAAATCAAAAACAAGTCCCCTCGCCGCGTCTGTCTGGACACGACAAACTCAAAAACGAGCAGACGGCTTTTCACAGGTTTTCAACAATGGACGAAAGTGATGAAGTAATCATGAGGAAGGTTATAGGTTCTTTAACACCACAATACGACAGTAAGTAACGGGGCAAAGCGGGTGAAACCACGAGGTAAAGCTAGTTTAAACTAAACATCATATTCCCAACCGGCTTCGCTTTCGGAGACAGCTATGTGCCCATTAGCTAGCGTGTGATATTTTGAAATTCTAACCTAAATTCTAGCTGGCGCTATTCGTTGGTAACCGCAATCCTTAGTGAATAGATATTCACCGTATGATAATTAAAGTGACGATCTTATAGTTTTACGACACGCTTAAGTTGGAATAGTAAAATATTTATGCACTATTTAGAGCCATACTATCACGCTTCTATTCCCTGAGGGGGATAGGCGAAGGTGTACTGATGTAACCTACAGTTTACTTGTATATTTGGGTCCCATTAATCAAAGAGCGAGCTTGTTACCATTAACCGGGCTCCAATCGCAAACTTCGAGAATTTTATAGAAAAACCCGATAACACTTTATTCGACCTAGAAATCGAACCCAGATCCTCACTCTCAGCAGCTGCACTCAAATCACCAGACTAATGAGGAAGAAGAAATGTGTAACGTAAAAATATTATAACGGACTGACCTCAAGAATTATTAAGCGTTCCAATATGCAGCCGCTAATAAATTATTACCAACCGCAGAAAGAAAATTCCTTCCTAAGTTTGCCTGCCAAGTAATTCCAGTCCACTTCCTTCCTACAATCAATTCCAGAGCAGACTAGCAAAGTCACTGGCGCAGCGTAATGTAAGAAAAAACTATAAGATAAGCCTCTTATCGGGGGACGAGGATATTAGGCAGGTCACAAAATCAAATCGCTTGCAGATGCGGTAAAATTATCCCTTCGGCATAACGACAACGGAGTGAGTAGCTGGCCGAATGCCAGACACTATCAGCGAAGGCTTTGCATGCGGGGATTAGAATAATGTACTAGTTTCAAGTAAAATGTTGGAGAGTTATTAACTAAAATTGAGTTTTTAGGGAGGGTCGTTTTTTACGGAAATTATTGACAGAATTTATTTTAAAATTTCTTTAAAATCAAATAAAGATCTTTGAATATACTTTGATAATTCTCTGAACATTTTTATAGTGTATTTATCTTACTGATATTTACCGAGTTCTGAGACTTACGTGAATATTGGACATATTGAACCATTTGACCGCGACGTCAGAACAGAAAAAGCATGCTCTCAGCGCCAAGCTTCCGAATTTCCTATATACATTTTCGTTTGTCGTAATACATGAGGCGCTCAAAAGGTTAAATAAGCCACTTTACCGATTCTACCGCGTTATATTACATCGTCAGCGCTGTAAAGGATCCAACACGTCGGGATTTGACAGTGTGAATATAGCGCGATAGAATCCGAAAAGTTGTTTAAGTATTTAAATTGTTGTTTTCGTCTATTTGTATTTTGTGTCCATTAATTTCGCGTATCTGTAATTGTGGGACCTGTATTTAAAAATATATTCTTTAAAACTCATTAATATTTATTTTGTTCATATTTGATGTTGTGTTTTAAATTACATTACTGATGATAATGTAGCAGTCATACATTTGAATCTAGTAGTTTGAAATGTTCAATAGATAACATTTTTGATGGTCTGAGTAGCATTTTTTCTAAAACGATTCTTTCTAACGCTGCGTTAAACATAAAAATCTCGAGAGATAAGAACTTGAAGAGCTTCATATAGTTTAATGTTAAGACCAAATAATGTGAGATACAGTTGGTATACCTCAAGATTACCTATAAAAATAGAGTATTACGTTTTCAAGTGCTGCATTAACCGGTTTATATATTAGTTGAGGAAGAAGATTACCGAGTGTAAACACGTCTTTAAAGAAGGTGCTTTGATCACGATAGAGTGCTCAATAGAAACTTGATAAAGTGTTCCGGTACTAAACACCAGAGATTAAAATACAAGCGCACAGATGCCCAGATATGCTAAGATAAGTTTTATTCGCAATGGTCAGCTTTTTGATGGGTGACGGTTTATCATTCACATAAAGCTCTCGGTGCTTTTATAAAAAAAAATTGCCGGTTTTCTTTATCACACACGCACACTTCATATGCCACAGACACACACAAATGCACCTACGCAGAGGCGTACTAATGTACCTACACCCACACAGTTCGCCGGTATGTTTAGGTTCCATGTAATAGGGAACGAACCTATATTGCCATTAACCGGGCACAAGTCCAGACTCCGAGCTGCTACTGAGAATTTCATAGAAAAATCCAATAACACTTTGCTCGACCGGGGGATCGAACTCAGGACCTCTAGCGTAGCAGTCGCGCTTGGGACCACTAGACTAATGTTAAACTGCATACTTTGTACAATTTAATGATAATACCCAATGGTTCAAATTGTCTATCCTGTAAATGACTATGTACTACAATGCTATTAAGATGAAAAAAAAATTGAAATTGAACTTACAAGTTTTTTTTACCACTACGGTTGCAAACAAGCATACGGCCCGCCTGATGGTAAGCGGTTACCGTAGCAAGACGCTTGCAACACCAGGGGTATCACTCGCGCGTTGCCGACCCTGTAAATTAAGGAGGAATAGTTGGGTTGGCAGCATAGAAGACATGCTGCTATGCGTGACAGCAGCGGTAACAAAACACCACCGGTCCCCCACATTGCTAACACAACGCTTCCTCACGGAGCTCTGGCGACCTTGCTCACCGTTAGGAACACAACATGACACGGAGCTATGTTATTTAGCTACGATTTTCTGCAAGTTGGAGGTACTTCCCCAGTCGAGCAGCTCCAATTGTGAGTGAAGTTATGCGATTCCACTGTACCCTGCCCTACCTCTCTTAATGTAAAGAACAGTAATTGTCAATAGTTAGCCCAAAATTTATGTCCAATTAAGATAATTGGTATTTTCTGTAATTAGATAGCAAAGTTCCAGTGGTCGCTCTGAATGATTTCAAAATGGCAGATCCGGATAGACAAGACTCAAATGTCAGTGTAGGTAAACACAATGAAAATTTAATTACCAATATGTATTTTTTTTTTAAATTACAGCAACTAAACGCGCTGAACAAGGGTGAAGAAGAAGATGAAACTATAAGCGTTGCTGAAATGAGGTCTCTGGAGGGGTACGACGATAGTCTCAAAGAGGTAGCGGATTACCAATTCTATGTGGCGTACGACTTCTACGCGAAGGATAACGCGCATTTCCACAGGTCACCTTATTATGGATATTATCAAGGTGAGGCTGAACACTAGAATTAACAATTGTCTGTTGTCCGTGTGTTGATGATAATGTTCATAATGTATTTTACATAATCAACATAACGTTAAAAAAAATAGTTATTCCCAATCCCAAAAAAAATTCTATTCATATCTTCTGCACCTTGCAAAATATTGAAATTCAGAGAGACAAAAACAGGTTATTTATGATCTTACAAATAGCAGTTTTCACTTAAGTTTTGGGATTTATTTTGGAAACACAAACTTTCAATTTTGTATGAAATTTTATACACGGGAGTAAGTTTGTTGTTGCTTATGTCGTAGCACAGAAAGTAGATTTTATTAGAGGAATAACATAGGAAATATAATAATAACACCATAACTGATGGCTTCAGATTTTACATTATGTGCCTTCTAGTTCTATACCAATATACTTAATGGAGAATCAATCATGATCAGTGGTGCTAAGCATCCAATGTACGTATTCACGTCGATCTTCAAGATTGATAGTGTCTCACCTAAACTTGAGAACAGATTTTGAGTAAAATAATTACAGTATACCTAAGTAAATGCATCCTGTAATGTTTTTAGTTTAACATGATTAACTTAATTAAGAAAGTCTCAATTAAGAGTCTAATGATTCTGTAATTAATTAAGCAATTTATCAAATAAATCGAGGTGTTTCTAATTAACGCTGTCCAAGGTTAATGACGTATTTTGCTCTTGAATGTTTTTGAAGGATAATTGCTAATTTAGTTTACGGTGGATTTTATTGGGTATAGGTGCTATCGTGAAAATTTAGTCATAGAAATGGTCAATTCTTTTCGGGATCATAAAATCGTAAAATGTCTAGTATATTAAGTAGTTATATATTGGGCTTTGCTGGTTGATGGTGTAAATATAGAAGTTTCTTGATTATCATTCCCATAACAATGTATTTTTTTCGCAGTTCCAACAAAACCAAATCGTTTATACACACCTCAACTCAACCACATCAGTATGAAACTACCATCAAGCCCTCTTCTTACCGCAAGACCTTCTCCGGACAACTTTTGCAATTCTTCCAGTATCGATGAAGCCTGCACTGAAGGTTACTGTGAATGTTCTCACGTCTTATCAGTCAAACTCAACTCTGTAGTGGAAGTGATCATCGTTGATGAAGGAGTTACCTTTGATGCCAACCATCCTTTCCATCTTCACGGCCATAGCTTTAGAGTAGTTGGTCTTCGTCGTCTTGGTAATGATACAACAATTGACGAAATTAAGGCATTTGATAAAGCTGGTTTGCTTAAAAGAAATTTAAAGAATGCTCCAATTAAAGATACTGTTACGGTTCCCGATGGAGGGTACACAGTTATCAGATTCAAGGCAGATAATCCTGGATACTGGCTGTTCCACTGCCATATAGAATTCCATGTTGAAGTTGGAATGGCCTTGGTTTTCAAAGTTGGTGAACATAAAGATATGGCCCCTATACCACGAGAATTTCCCACCTGTGGCAGCTATTTGCCTGATAACATGCTTGAACATGCAACTACAGAGAAACCAAAGAATAATAATGATGTTATTTCTATATCGCATTGGTGGCCTGTAGTTTTTATAAACAACAGCACGTCATCAAGTAATTCTGTCCATGTTTCAGAATTGGCAATCGTATGTAGTATATTGTTATTAACATTACATTGGAAATCATAGATTTAAAAGAGTTAAACACCTAGATTGTTGATGTTAATTATAATGCAATTTCATGCAAATATTGTATGCGGGGCAAAATATTGAAATTTGTACTTACTTGAACTTTATTTATTTCCATAAAAATGTTAGTTTAAATAAGTTTCTTTGACAGGAAAATACAATAACTGGTATTAATAATATAAATTATATTGATAATGTTTAAGAATGTTGTAGTAAAAGTGAATTTGGCTTTGATGTTTCTTCTAATATTACTAAATGTTCGGTGTTTACTATTCTAGTAGAAATAGTAGTAATAAGTATAATAACAACATTAATTGCTATGCTTAAATTATCCCTTCGATGTCTTGCCCAGTTTAGATTTCTTCTGAGTTTTATTTAGGTAACTTTATTGACAAAGAACCATATAGTAGAAATTTGGGTAACATTTTATTTTCATCTTAATGCTCCGTTGCCATAAAGGCTTCTAGTAGGAATTCTGATTATATTGAATTTATTTATTTAAATAAAATAACTACTTATATTGCTTGTGAATTAAGTTTTTCGTGGATGCCTTTGTTGTAAAAATTCTTCGCCATATTTTTGTCTACACGATTATAATCAAGTAAAATTAAAAGTTCCTTTCAATGTCAAATTGTCTGTGTTATTTCTCTGCTGTGAGCTGTTTCTATATATCGAATAGTACTTACTTAAGGTTCATCATTAAAATCGTCTGCTTCATCACAAATATTATTACTTACAACAGGAGATTATTATTTAAGTCTGTGATTGGTTAAAAACGAATCGACCAAAAAAGTAGTAAGTATTAAACATTTTGAAAAAATGTTTGGTTTATAGACGTTGTTGATGATATGTGATATTATTTAGTTTGTTAATGTTAATGTAAATTAGTTTTAAGTATCTATTTTATAATGGAAAAATAAGTACACTTACCTACAGCATACTGTTCTTTTATTTTTTTAATCTATACCTCTTTTAATTATGTCATTGTATCTATCTATTATATAAAAGAAGAACCTGACTGACTGACCTACTGACTGACGTATCAACGCACAGCCGAAACTACACGATCTAGATCCTTGAAAGTTTGCATGCTGGTTCCTTTTGCACTATAGGCGAGCACTAAGAAAGGATTTTTGGAAAATTACCTAAGTACGCAGGCGAAGGTGCGCACGGGAACTCTAGTTGAAAACATAAGTTCCTATGCTTTTCATCACTTTTAGATAATGTATCTTCTTAACCAACGATCGTCTGAATGCAATAAAAAATCCTTTACGCAGTTTTCTGGACTAATCCGTCCAAAACAATAGATTTTGCATTATGTCTGTCTATTTGTCGCTTGATGGGACACTAATTTTGCAAATATGGTCAAAAAGGGTGAATCAAAATGGTATGGTCATAATAAAAATAGTCAAAATGGGTTCATTTGTTCTGTTGTTAAACAGAGATATGCGCAAATATACCTACAGATGTACAGATGATTTGTGTCTCTTCCTTTTTAAAAGTCAATTACAAGCGTGGGCCTATCACGAATAAAAACAAAATCTTATCATAAAGAGAAAAAAATATTCTACGCTATAACTGCTATTACTACTAAATTTGTAAGTCTTTTTACGGATTTTATCGCGTTGTATTGATATTATTTGATTCCCGACGTTTCGGATCCTTTACAGCATCCATGGTCAGGGGTAGACTGAGTTGTAAACGTTGGTACAACGCGATAAAATCCGTAAAAAATAGTTTTATTTCAATGTCTAATATTCGCGTAAGTGTTAGAAACTAGTTTGTAAGAGTGTAATGTATGAAAGCTTTGTCAATTGCAAATAATCCAGACTAAAGAATTACATTTCGACAGAAAATCGAACGTCGTTATATGTAAATGAATAAAATTGAAAACATCATTGCCTACATATTGCGTATTACTTCCTTTATGAAAGTGAATCGATCCTCTCCAGGGAGATGACTGTATTTCCTCTGTGACATACATCGTACGTTCAAATTAAATAAAGTTATATTAAGCTATTGCATAGCTTCTATCACGGGCCTTGAGCGTGGGGACCGAATCCAGAAATTCCGTAACGAAAAAAACCTAACACGCTTGTCTCTTTAGTTCAGCAACCCGCCGTTAGGTGGCATTGGTTGTATTACATATTTATATATACGACTAGTACTTAGAAACTTCCTTACTTAGAAAAGACAAAATGATTAATTTTATTAGATTTTCACCTTCTATCGTGTTAAGAAAAATAATAGCCTTGTGCCTAGTGTTATGACATTATGTCTGCCAAGTCAATGGATTCGAGTTCGAATCCAAGATCTCTGACTTTTCAAAGTCATGTAACGTCATGTTGTCACATTATAATTAGACAAACATCGAGAGGAAACCTTAATTCTTGAAAGATTTTCTCTCATTCTAAGCGGGACAATATACAAATATATTATGTATATTATGTTGTATGTCTGCTGGGCATGGATAAATGATGATGAAATAAACATTAAATTCAAAATTTAAAAACATCCCCGCAGCATGAAGACGTCGTTACCATTTTCTTGCAATATCATTGAAGTAACAGGATATGAAATTTCAAATCGATTAGACCTGTGGAAGTTGCTATCTCTTCATGAACCAGAAAAGAGCTGATAATCTTCAAACGGCTGGCCAGATTTCCTAAAATCAAAGCTAAGAACTAGTTAGGTCAAGTCGCCTTTTAAACATAAAAAATCGATCGAATCAAAATCGATCCATTCGTTTAGGCGCTACGATGCAACAGACAGATATATTACCTACACACGTTAAACTTATATAACTCTTTTTTGCGTCCGGGGTTAAAAAATATCTACCAGGCAAGCATAAAAGTCTAATACTTTCCGTATCATTTTATAAAATTAGTATGTAAACCAATTAAGCGGCGTTTAATATTTAAAATCTAATTAGAGGCTTGCCAAATGATTAAGTCGGCCCAATGGCAATGCAGATTAACGGGTTTTAGCGGACGTCCGACCGTGTGAATCCGAAATGATGTCCATGAAAGGATTAATCTTGTGAACAAATAATCTCATGTGTTTCAGTAAATACGAGATTTTGTGCTAATTTAGTTTACGGTGGATTTTATTGGGTATAGGTGCTATCGTGAAAATTTAGTCATAGAAATGGTCAATTCTTTTCGGGATCATAAAATCGTAAAATGTCTAGTATATTAAGTAGTTATATATTGGGCTTTGCTGGTTGATGGTGTAAATATAGAAGTTTCTTGATTATCATTCCCATAACAATGTATTTTTTTCGCAGTTCCAACAAAACCAAATCGTTTATACACACCTCAACTCAACCACATCAGTATGAAACTACCATCAAGCCCTCTTCTCACCGCAAGACCTTCTCCGGACAACTTTTGCAATTCTTCCAGTATCGATGAAGCCTGCACTGAAGGTTACTGTGAATGTTCTCACGTCTTATCAGTCAAACTCAACTCTGTAGTGGAAGTGATCATCGTTGATGAAGGAGTTACCTTTGATGCCAACCATCCTTTCCATCTTCACGGCCATAGCTTTAGAGTAGTTGGTCTTCGTCGTCTTGGTAATGATACAACAATTGACGAAATTAAGGCATTTGATAAAGCTGGTTTGCTTAAAAGAAATTTAAAGAATGCTCCAATTAAAGATACTGTTACGGTTCCCGATGGAGGGTACACAGTTATCAGATTCAAGGCAGATAATCCTGGATACTGGCTGTTCCACTGCCATATAGAATTCCATGTTGAAGTTGGAATGGCCTTGGTTTTCAAAGTTGGTGAACATAAAGATATGGCCCCTATACCACGAGAATTTCCCACCTGTGGCAGCTATTTGCCTGATAACATGCTTGAACATGCAACTACAGAGAAACCAAAGAATAATAATGATGTTATTTCTATATCGCATTGGTGGCCTGTAGTTTTTATAAACAACAGCACGTCATCAAGTAATTCTGTCCATGTTTCAGAATTGGCAATCGTATGTAGTATATTGTTATTAACATTACATTGGAAATCATAGATTTAAAAGAGTTAAACACCTAGATTGTTGATGTTAATTTTAATGCAATTTCATGCAAATATTGTATGCGGGGCAAAATATTGAAATTTGTACTTACTTGAACTTTATTTATTTCCATAAAAATGTTAGTTTAAATAAGTTTCTTTGATAGGAAAATACAATAACTGGTATTAATAATATAAATTATATTGATAATGTTTAAGAATGTTGTAGTAAAAGTGAATTTGGCTTTGATGTTTCTTCTAATATTACTAAATGTTCGGTGTTTACTATTCTAGTAGAAATAGTAGTAATAAGTATAATAACAACATTAATTGCTATGCTTAAATTATCCCTTCGATGTCTTGCCCAGTTTAGATTTCTTCTGAGTTTTATTTAGGTAACTTTATTGACAAAGAACCATATAGTAGAAATTTGGGTAACATTTTATTTTCATCTTAATGCTCCGTTGCCATAAAGGCTTCTAGTAGGAATTCTGATTATATTGAATTTATTTATTTAAATAAAATAACTACTTATATTGCTTGTGAATTAAGTTTTTCGTGGATGCCTTTGTTGTAAAAATTCTTCGCCATATTTTTGTCTACACGATTATAATCAAGTAAAATTAAAAGTTCCTTTCAATGTCAAATTGTCTGTGTTATTTCTCTGCTGTGAGCTGTTTCTATATATCGAATAGTACTTACTTAAGGTTCATCATTAAAATCGTCTGCTTCATCACAAATATTATTACTTACAACAGGAGATTATTATTTAAGTCTGTGATTGGTTAAAAACGAATCGACCAAAAAAGTAGTAAGTATTAAACATTTTGAAAAAATGTTTGGTTTATAGACGTTGTTGATGATATGTGATATTATTTAGTTTGTTAATGTTAATGTAAATTAGTTTTAAGTATCTATTTTATAATGGAAAAATAAGTACACTTACCTACAGCATACTGTTCTTTTATTTTTTTAATCTATACCTCTTTTAATTATGTCATTGTATCTATCTATTATATAAAAGAAGAACCTGACTGACTGACCTACTGACTGACGTATCAACGCACAGCCGAAACTACACGATCTAGATCCTTGAAAGTTTGCATGCTGGTTCCTTTTGCACTATAGGCGAGCACTAAGAAAGGATTTTTGGAAAATTACCTAAGTACGCAGGCGAAGGTGCGCACGGGAACTCTAGTTGAAAACATAAGTTCCTATGCTTTTCATCACTTTTAGATAATGTATCTTCTTAACCAACGATCGTCTGAATGCAATAAAAAATCCTTTACGCAGTTTTCTGGACTAATCCGTCCAAAACAATAGATTTTGCATTATGTCTGTCTATTTGTCGCTTGATGGGACACTAATTTTGCAAATATGGTCAAAAAGGGTGAATCAAAATGGTATGGTCATAATAAAAATAGTCAAAATGGGTTCATTTGTTCTGTTGTTAAACAGAGATATGCGCAAATATACCTACAGATGTACAGATGATTTGTGTCTCTTCCTTTTTAAAAGTCAATTACAAGCGTGGGCCTATCACGAATAAAAACAAAATCTTATCATAAAGAGAAAAAAATATTCTACGCTATAACTGCTATTACTACTAAATTTGTAAGTCTTTTTACGGATTTTATCGCGTTGTATTGATATTATTTGATTCCCGACGTTTCGGATCCTTTACAGCATCCATGGTCAGGGGTAGACTGAGTTGTAAACGTTGGTACAACGCGATAAAATCCGTAAAAAATAGTTTTATTTCAATGTCTAATATTCGCGTAAGTGTTAGAAACTAGTTTGTAAGAGTGTAATGTATGAAAGCTTTGTCAATTGCAAATAATCCAGACTAAAGAATTACATTTCGACAGAAAATCGAACGTCGTTATATGTAAATGAATAAAATTGAAAACATCATTGCCTACATATTGCGTATTACTTCCTTTATGAAAGTGAATCGATCCTCTCCAGGGAGATGACTGTATTTCCTCTGTGACATACATCGTACGTTCAAATTAAATAAAGTTATATTAAGCTATTGCATAGCTTCTATCACGGGCCTTGAGCGTGGGGACCGAATCCAGAAATTCCGTAACGAAAAAAACCTAACACGCTTGTCTCTTTAGTTCAGCAACCCGCCGTTAGGTGGCATTGGTTGTATTACATATTTATATATACGACTAGTACTTAGAAACTTCCTTACTTAGAAAAGACAAAATGATTAATTTTATTAGATTTTCACCTTCTATCGTGTTAAGAAAAATAATAGCCTTGTGCCTAGTGTTATGACATTATGTCTGCCAAGTCAATGGATTCGAGTTCGAATCCAAGATCTCTGACTTTTCAAAGTCATGTAACGTCATGTTGTCACATTATAATTAGACAAACATCGAGAGGAAACCTTAATTCTTGAAAGATTTTCTCTCATTCTAAGCGGGACAATATACAAATATATTATGTATATTATGTTGTATGTCTGCTGGGCATGGATAAATGATGATGAAATAAACATTAAATTCAAAATTTAAAAACATCCCCGCAGCATGAAGACGTCGTTACCATTTTCTTGCAATATCATTGAAGTAACAGGATATGAAATTTCAAATCGATTAGACCTGTGGAAGTTGCTATCTCTTCATGAACCAGAAAAGAGCTGATAATCTTCAAACGGCTGGCCAGATTTCCTAAAATCAAAGCTAAGAACTAGTTAGGTCAAGTCGCCTTTTAAACATAAAAAATCGATCGAATCAAAATCGATCCATTCGTTTAGGCGCTACGATGCAACAGACAGATATATTACCTACACACGTTAAACTTATATTTAACTCTTTTTTGCGTCCGGGGTTAAAAAATATCTACCAGGCAAGCATAAAAGTCTAATACTTTCCGTATCATTTTATAAAATTAGTATGTAAACCAATTAAGCGGCGTTTAATATTTAAAATCTAATTAGAGGCTTGCCAAATGATTAAGTCGGCCCAATGGCAATGCAGATTAACGGGTTTTAGCGGACGTCCGACCGTGTGAATCCGAAATGATGTCCATGAAAGGATTAATCTTGTGAACAAATAATCTCATGTGTTTCAGTAAATACGAGATTTTGTGCTTTCATACCGCGGGAATGGATTTAAAGGGATTTCTTGATGTTTTTGCTATAATTAACTAATACTAGCTTCTGCCCGCGACTTTGTCTGCGTGGACTTCAGAATTGGGTCGAACCTGGATAAAAATGGTAGCCTATATGTTATTCCGGACTATAATCTATCTCTGTGCCAAATTTTTTCCAGATCCGTTCAGCCGTTCTGGCGTGAAAGAGTAACAAACATAGAAGCTTCATATTTTGCAAACGGCTTCAAGAATCATTATTTGATTTATCAAATATTTTTAAAAGACCTATCCAACGACACCCCACGTCATGGGATAGACAAGTAAAAAAACTTGTTGAAATATATTTTTTCAAGATTTTATTTCACCCCTGTTTTTTTGATTAATATACGAGTAGGTATAAGCCGCGGATAGATAGACGGACATGGCAAATCTATAAAGGTCTCTTGTTGACTACGGATTCCTAAGAAAGGACTTTATCTTTATCTCAAGATAATTAAATTAACGACACATAAGGCTTATTTAGCAGACGTGAACTGCCCACTAGCATCGTCAAAATTCTGCCTAAATAAATACCTAGGTAGTGTTTTTTAATTCTAATTCCTATGTGTTTATTGATTTGGTACCTCGTGACTACGTCATCAGTTCACGTCAAAACATTATTTATTATCCTTGTTTCTTTACCTCGCTGAATTTCCACTTCGTGGGTAATTGAAAAGCTCTTTTACATTAGGTAGGTACCTTTTTAAGCAAACTTCCGATGTGAAAATATTTTGTAACCTTTTTAAGGTTTTATTTCTTAATTCTACCATTTCGTTACAAAGAAATCCGAGATTACCTAATTTACGTATTCAATTCATTTCACCGCTATAATTTCTTCGGAGAAAAATAACTTCGGTAAAACTTTGATTTTATTGCGTCGTAATAGGCTCTATTTACCTTTTCAATTTGCGATAAAAACTAAAAATGGGCGTAAAACAGATCAGCGGGGAATCACATCTTGGGGAACTTTACCAATTAAGATAACAGGAAAGGGCCTAAATCAAGTCACAGAAAGAAAGGTTGGACCAATAAATATAGTAGAGGGATGGGTGGTTGCTCCTTTGGGGTGGATGGGAGAAAAATGGCCTATGTTGCCTGCTATCTGAGATCTTTGCTTGCGTATATTACGGCTTCTGGCTATTATGACACCGAAGTGAGCTTATATTTTTTCGAATAAAAAATATTTGTGGCATAAACGATGTAGGTATCAATTTTTAAAAGTAAGATTTCGACTTCAAAAAGAGATGGTATAAAATTTATAAAAATATTATGTCATTGACAATACATACACACACACACACACACACGCATTAGCCCTAATTGTCAAATATTACTCGTAATATATTATTACTAGGGTTCCCGTGCGCAGTTTCGCCTGCGTACTTAGGTCATTTTCGTTTCTGAAATATACTGTGCCTTATACCATGGAGGTTTCATAACATAAAATGTGTTAAGTCTAATTTATATGGAAGATAACGATCAAAATGTCAACTGTACGATGGAGTCACGGAATCATAATATTTAAATCTTGACGATGTCATCGTTTATTAAATATGTAGGAATGTGTGTGTGTGTATGTCAAACGGATGGTAGTGAGTATGGACTTTCATACAAACTTTCATCCCCCTTATCACCACTTTAGGGGTTGAATTATAAAAAATCCTTCCTTAGTGCTCCTCTACAGTGCAAAAGGAACCAGCATGCAAACTTTGAGGGATCTAGCTTCTGTAGTTTCGGCTGTGCGGTGATACGTCAGTCAGTCAGGATCTTCTTTTATAAGCTGTAAAAGTTGCTTGTATACATATTCTTTTTATCGACTCTACTAGTGTATAAGAAACTCTAGCTTTGTTTAGGTACTATAGAGAAACAAAGAGAGACACTAAAATACTTACGCTTTACCACAATCCATAAGGCAACGTTATCTGATCCAGTAGTTATCAATTTCATTTTTCCCCTCAAGCACAAAATCGAATCGCTCCCCCGCATACGTCACGAGTTAAGTTACTGCAACAAAATAAACATAACATAATCTGTTTTGAGGTGACTTCCGATGGTCGGATTATATATATAAAGATAGATATTTTTACCCGACTGCGAAAAATGGAAGGGTAATGAGTTTAACAGACTCATCAGATTTTTGACAAATGAGGTGTCGATTAGTTTGTCTTTGCAGTTACAATTACGGCAGCATGCGACCACGGCTATAAACTGCATACCACTGTTCGTGGACACATTTGATGTTTTTCGTGGTTATTCGGGTTTTAGTTTTTTAAACTTTAGTTTTTATAACGATTGATAAGGCATTTGACATTTTTTAAATATTGTCAAGACAATTTTAGTCTTCAAATTTTCACATTATAAAACTCTTGTTGACCCAAAGTCATACAAATTGTCAAAAAGTATTTTTTACATACCTACCCTACAAGTTTGTACGGAACCCTCGGTATTCGAGTCCGACTCGCACTTGACCGGTTTTTTTATCGGAAGTTATCGAGATTTTATAACATTGATTGGCAGGAATTTAGATTGTATATGGACCAACAAATTTATCCAACGTTTAATTCCGAAGATTTATCGAATTTTGACGTATCGATATTTGTAAAATTCTGCTCTATGCTCGCAACTTTGTGACGATAAAACGTTTTTAAATCGAGCAAAAGTTACGTAGGTATCGGTGTAAAAGCAGTCTTTACATCTCACGTTTTCTTTAGGGCTGGTGAATAGACATTAAGCTTTGATAGAATTGAAAGATATTTATTGTATGCCACCATTAGGGACCAGACTGATTGAGTGTAAGTAATTATGTATGTCGAGTTTCAGTGGAAGAAAACATATTTATTTTTTTATCTCTTATCTTTCTCTTTTGATGAAGTTAGTGTCATGTCAACACCATCTCAAATGTCATTGAGAAAAAGTTCTGTAAGTCACTGCATTCAGTAGTTAAATATTTATAGGTTATAACATTACATTTAAATTTAAAAAGCCCCCGCAGCATCAGGACATGGTTATCATGTTCTTGCAATATTATTGACGTAACAGGATTCCAAATCTCAAATCGATCGATTTGCGTACATCCCTTCATGAACCAGAAAAGAGCTGATAATCTTCAAATGGGTGGCCAGATTTTCTTAAATCATAGCTATGAACATTCTCGATCAAGTAACCTTTGAAACAAAAAAAAACTGATTTCTGACACTTACGCGAATATTAGACATTGAAATAAAACTACTTTTTACGGATTTTATCCAATAATTAACAAAAATGTATGGTAGCTGTTAGTAATTGTAACATAAAGACGTCCAACAACTTAGTCTACCCGTGACCATGGATGCTGTAAAGGATCCGAAACGTCGGGAATCAAATAATATCAATACAACGCGATAAAATCCGTAAAAAGTAGTTTTATTTAAAATAATGTTTCATGCATGTTTCATCTTGATACGCCGCCTAGAATTCAAGTTATAGTAAGTAAATCCTTTTGGGACGCAAGTAAAACTGCGGGCAACAGCTAATGCCAATTAAAAACTTCTGACCATCTTCTTATTTATCTCAAAACCAACTTCCACAATAATAACAAAATATTTATATAGAAAAATAACGCTAACAGTCCAAGTTTACAAGTTATAGCAACAAAAACAGATTGCAAAGTGGAAGGAATAAATTTCTTTACTGAAAATATATTTACTAATAAAAAATAATATTTACTTGTAAACTAAGGAGAGAGCTTCGAAGTGTTCATAAAAAAAATATTGAGGTTACGTCAAATTTTGATCTCTAGTAGTAAATGGATAGATGGGTTATTATTTTATTAACTCTGGCCGTAAATAACACATGGACTGATCGATTAGGAATACCACACTGTCAAAAATCAACAATTCTAACTGATTTTTGACTAAACAATATAACGGACTTCAGGCGTTAAAGTTTAGTATCGTAAACCTTGTTTTATAAGCAACTAGCTGTTGCCCGCGGTATCATTCACATCATAGAGAGAAAATGTAGTCTATCTCCTTGTCCGAGGTCTAATCTGTCTCCATACAAAAATTTATCAAAATTGTTTCAGTGGTTTAGGCGTGAAAACGTGACAAATATACAGATAGAGTTATTAGAAAATTTAGTTATTTAAAGGTACATAGGAGAGGAGAGTTACTGTTCCATTTGTAGTAAGTACTATTTTGTCCTGTGGCTCTGTATTTAGACTTGACACACCAAAATGGTCATATCACTTGGCTATCTCACACTGCGCGGAATCATCTATGATACAAGGATAAAATAAAACAACATTTTTATACAAAATCCTGTCTGAATGAGAATATATTTGGCAAATAAACTCTTCTTTAATCAAAAAGACAATCACAAATATTAGTACAGATTCTGTACTCAACATGTTTTGATGAATCAAGAAATGGAGGAATTATCGATCTTTAGACTTCAAAATACACAAAGATTGAAAAGTATATAAAACATTACAAGTACTAACAGAAATATTTATTATCTTTAATATTTATTATATTTAGCGATTACTAGTTCAAGCTAGCTTTTCAAAAACACGTGCTGATAGGAATCTAATCAAAGTTATGTACAAGGTTTTCTATCTCATCTATATAAACCAAAGACAAAGCATGAAGCCATAAGGAAACTTAAATTAATATTTACACAACAAAGGAGTATGAAAAACATAATTTAGTCCCTTAAACCGCCTCTGCCAAGACAAAGATTCATTTTCTTAAAAAAAAAACAAGTAATAATAAATTCCCGACATAAAACTTGTCTCAGCTTAGAGTAATAAATAAGATCGTAATTAATTGTCCTCGTTAGAGACAGGATATTGAAAATAAAATATAATGAACTAAGTTAAAATGGTTGTCAGTCGACTGGAAGATGAGATGGTTGAAAAAAGTTGTTGTAATTAAGACTAAAGGCTTGTTTATATTAGAGTAAAGAGCTCTTCTCTTTGAATTTATGTTCTATTTGTAATGAACTTAGGAAAAGGTTTTTTTAAAATTATTCTGTATTGTTTTGGGACAGATCTCTTCGCATACCGATTTTGATTATTATTATTATTTGCTAAAACACACTAGCAGCTAATTAGCTGACGAGATATCAAATAGCTTGGAGACATTTTCCTTGTTCAATCTGTTCTTGAAGCAGTTTAATGTTGGAGCCCTAACAGTTTGTTCTGGTAGTTTGTTCTATGTCTTTACCACTCTATTAGGGAATAAATGCTTCATTGGTTTCTTTTTATATGTGTTTTCCCAAAGTTTCAATAGATGATCACGCAGATGTTTATTTTTATTCGGCTTTATTTCTTTTTTATTGTTGATTTGGATTTTCTCTGGTTATGCTTAGGCTTAATTCATGCTAGCTTAGAGTCGAAATGCATGGAATCATTAATCTAAAAGTTGATATAGCAAAATTCACCCTTAACTCATCCGCGTAATGCACATATTTCTGCCGAGATAACCTGCAGCGTTGGTCGCTCGCAGACGCGCATTCTTCGGATGCGCGTGACTTCGCGCGCATTTTTTGTCTCGAAAGAAATATAAGCCTTACTTTGTTGAGATAAGGGTGAGTTTGCTATATTAACTTTTAGATTAATGCTTCGATATGATTCGACTCTGCGCTAGCAAAAATTAACCCTTAATGGAAAGCACAGTGACTAAGAGCGCGCAATTCAAATTAGTACCCTTTCGGGCTCTGGCATAGAGTAAAATGGTTTGGGGTTAATTAACCCTTCGAGGATAAATACGTGAAGAATTTAATGGTAAACTAGCTGTGTCCCACGGTTTCACCCTTTTGCTCGGTTCCTAAAAGTTGTAGCGTGATGTTAAATAGCCTATCATAAAAACGTGGCTATCAAATGCTAAAAGATTTTTTCAAATCCGACTAGTAGTTCCAGAGATTCAAACAAGAAACAAACAAACTTTTTGTTATCTATTTATGTATACAAAAATATTCCCTATTTCCCTTGGTCAAGCCATAGCTTAAGAACAACTACCGATTTATTTATCGTTTTTTTAAGTTTTCTAATACTTTGCAAAAAATTTGAATATTCCAGAAAACTTAACAACTATTCACCCTTCGCGCGTTTGACAGTTCGCGGGGATTAGCTAGTATTAGTATAGATATTTTATGCTGAACTTTACCCTAAAATTATGTCAAATACACAAGTTACAATTGATGCAAAAAAAAAAAATTAAAAGATTTCAGTGAATTTCATGATAAAAAAATGTGTACAACATTTATGTAAACGAATGCTCTGTACCACTTCAGCATCTTTAAAAACGGACCTTTTTCCAAGTGCTTGGACCTAAACGTCACTTTTATCTGTCAGTTTTAAAAAGTGGCCCTAAAAATTTAAGCAAAAACTCCTTACATTTTTTCTTTTCTTTGCTATAACGCACAGCCAGGGCTAAGTTCCAGCATTCATAATGTTCTTATAACAAAGGGATGACCTTTATAAGGAAAAGGACCGACAATAGGCACAATGGAGTGCAGGCTTCTTTTGTATATTGTTGGAACTGAATTTGCCGAGGAATAAGTCTACTCTATGGTATTTTAATCCACATTCCGAAGATATTGATGAATAAATCCCCTCCATAATATTATATTCTCTTTAATATTCGAAATGCACTGGATCGGTTTCTTTGTAAAGCAAAAGCAAATCTTGAGGAGGATACTCCATTGCTAGAATTCGTCTGGGGTAGTTGACCGCTTTGAAAAATATTCTGTCGCTAAGGTATAATGTGCTTACACTATTTTATTTCGGTTTGGAGAGTAATGTAGCCAGTAAAATTACTGGGCAAATACTCTACCTGTGTTGCCGGCTGTAGGCTGCAGTTGACGCTTACTATCAATAGGTCCGGATGATTGGTTATCATACATACATACACTCACGCCTTTCTCCCACAGGGTTAGGCAGAAACTATAGACCCCCACTTGCTACGATTCTTGCGTACATCTTTTGCTTCTTCCACAATAAAAATAACTTTTAAGAAAAAGTAAAACCAGCTTCAAATACATAAAAAATAATGTTATGTGCGAAACAGTTTCGGGCATTTCATTTGATCGGATCTTTTGATTTCGCCACCAATTTCCGAAACTGTTTCGCAGATAACATTATTTTTTATGTTTTTACTTCTTCTTAAAAGTTATTTTATTTCGAAATTTTGAGTAACCAGTAGAATTTTACGTATACCTAGAAGACGTTATCATTTACTCGGTCGTTAGCGTTACCTACGTGTTATTGTCATTTTGTTCCAATTTTTATAATTGACGGAATAATCGCGTAACAAACATACATTCGAATTGAGAACCTACTCCTTTTTGAAGTCGGTCAAAAAACAAGTTACTTTGATGTTCGCTTGACATTTGCTAATCATAAAGGAGCTACCAGACGACCTGGGTAACATACTTTAGCAAGAAGACGATTAAGAATTCGGAACATCTTCTCGCATGCTTGGATGAAAAGAGGATAATTATATCATGAGATTAGCCGCCTAGAACCGTTCTTTGGGGAAGTTCACAAAAGGACTTGACTTATTATGATTCGCCTTCTACGCTTTGTATCAATATCAATACACCGCCTATTTGGACGTGAGTAAACCGGCAGGCAACAGCTAGTCTTTATTTCGTTTTGATCCGATCGGTCCGATTTTTTTAAATTTGTGATTAAAATAATTGATCTTGATCGTCAGTTCGCCTGATGTTAAGCGATACTGTGATCTACAATAGAGCGCGATTCACTCGTGATTTAAAGACACCCAGATTATAACTATCGGGGAAGACCCACTCGGGAACCGCATTCCACAGTTCAGCGGCACGCATGATAAAAGTGGACTTAAAGCGTTACGTTCGGGTTTTCGGAATGTCCACCATGATTCGATGTCACTTTTTCGTGCTTCTGGTCGTCCGATAGTAGAAAGGGCTAAGGGGAATGAAATCGTGGAGTTCTGATGCACATTTTCCGAAATGTATCCGATAAAAAACCGAAAAGCTAGCAACTTTGCGGCGATGTTCCAGACTTTGGACTTTAGCCCGGATAAGGGAGCCGTTGCCAATGAGTTTCTAGGCACGATTCTCGACGGATTCTAACGCCTCGATCTGGTACTTCACTACCGATCCATCCCAAAGATGCGAACAGTACTCCATGCACGACCGAACTTATGCTTTATACAATGTGAGCAATTGTTCCGGCGTGAAGTAACGACGTACCTTCGAGAGGATACCGAGCTTTCTGGAAACTACTTGAGCCTTGTACTCTATAAAGGAGCCAAAGTTGTGGGTTGACGTCAAAATAACGCCCAAGAGTTCAAGGTGGTCAGTTATCGGCACAGATACATCTCGGAAAGTAGGGGTCAGTTGGAATGGACTCTTTTTAGCGGAAAACATAAATCTAGGGTGAATGAACAACTTTACATAATTTATAATACTTCTATACCTTTGTGTTTGAGAATTATTAACAAAATAAATGTACAACGCAATGCAAACAGTTCATAACGAGTGTGTTCCCTGTGGAAGTTTAATTAAAACATGTTTGAACTAATTAAATTATGATTCGTTGCACGCTGCAGTTCAACTTGAGTTCGTGTATTAATTGAAAACGATATTTATTTCATTTATTATTTTTATTTTATTTGGTTCTATAATGTGTACTCTCGAGGAGGTGTTGGGTATGGAGTGAGATGTTGAAGGTATTAAGAAAACTCTACTAACCTTAATCCACAGCCGCCTAAGGCTTCAGGCATTCGTGGCTCTGCAAATGATATCTCTAACATTCACAGCACAGTCTCGCAACGTCCAGAGAGGTTTCTGACTATAATATCTTCACGAGTGAAATGCGAAACGGTCACAAGCAGCGCGGCGAGAATTACAGCGTAACGTACGCGCATCGTAAATCGCTCGGACCGAATGTGGCTTCCACCGTTCAACGACAGCGAATTTCAGTTTTTAGTGTTTAGTTTAGTTTCAATCTACCCTCTTTTTCTCACAGAGTTCGAACAGCGTACGAGTTGCAAACGATAGGATGATCTTTCATCTATGGACGGGTTAAAATACATTTTCTTACGGCCAGTTTCTATAACAAATCTGTCAGTAGATTCGTTTACTGGAGGTAGGATTTTGACATTACATGTATGGATCTGTCGTAAAGCACCTTGGTGTGTATATCGACTTGTGCGTGAGACCTAGTTCCTCCGTTGCTTCAGCTCCAGCACCTTCATCCAATAGTCTTATTTTATAAACAGTACAGAAGTGGACTTTATGTCTTTCCAGGCATTATCTACCAGTCGAGCTTAGCAAAGATAAAAATTGGTACGTACACAAAAAATGTAATTAAAAATACTTCAGAAAACATTCTTAATGTAAAATATTTATGTTCATGAAGAAGTTTATTGGATTATTTTTAAACACGTATCTCCTTGTCGCAATGCATACCCGCAATGCATGAATATTTGATAATGACGACCAACACCGACACTAGTTTTCGGATTAAATTCCACCTTAAGCAAAGCTACCTCTTACTTTACGAGGCAGAAAAATGTTGACTTAATTCAAACTACTTACCTATTCGTTTGAACTTTAATCAATTAAAAATTAATTAGAATTAAGGTCAAAATTATAATAATTATTATTATTTGATAGACATAAAAAAAAATGTAGTACACAGTAGTAGTAGCAGTAGTAGTTTTTACGTGGGAGAGCCATGCTTCGGCACGAATGGGCCGGCTCGACCAGAGTGATACGGCCTCACAGAAAACCTGCGTTGAACAACGCTAACGTTGTGTTTCGAGTTTCGTTTCCGAGTGAGTGAGATTACCGGAGGCCCATTTCCCTTTTAAAAGGTCGGCAACGCGCTCGTGACTCCTCTGGTGTTGCGGGTGTCCATGGGCGGCGGTAATCGCTTACCATCAGGCAATCCGTCTGCTCGTTTGCCCTCCTATCACATAAAAAAAACACAGTAAATTTTCCTTGCATTACGTAGACTGTCTCGAATCTTTTTTTATGCATTTAAAAATAATTATAATATTTATATAAAACTAGATGTAGCTTGGTTTCACTCACATCTTCTTTGAAACAAAAGCCTATGTCTATCTCCAAGGACCAGCCTATCTCTTTATCAAAATTCTCATCTTTGATAAATTTTTGTGTAAGTATCTGGGCCAAGGGTTTTGACAAAAAGTTGGAAAAATTCAGATGACAACGTTTTCGTATGGAGTAGTTAACCCACTGCTGTTTCGAAGTTAAAACAATCCGAGTTCCATAAAAAATTAACAAATAAAAATATAGCAGTTTGTATAAACAGTCCTTAGATACATCTGTCAGACATCTTCTTTATTCAAAATGCGGTGGACCACGCTTTTGACGGAATATTCTACAAGTTGTGGCTTTAATATAGTTCACAATTTGCATGTAAAATAAAATGTCTTTGAGACTTATAAACGTGGGGAAGTGCTACATATTATTGACTATCATGAATATATGATTTCGTACGTCGTTCGTCTTTGGGTCCATCTTTATGCATTATGTATGCCATTTTTACCTTTAGTCACCAATGCAGTTGCAGATATAAGATTTTACAGAGCAATTGGTAAAGCCTTTGTTTAAACTTAGTATTTTTAACAATATTTGGTATTAACGAATGCTAAACATTTTTAAAGATATAAAAATTTTAATTAAAGAAAAATTTAACCTCAGGCGAGATTGGAACCTCCTTTCGGTTAACTACATCAGACGATTCACCCACTAAGCTACCGAGACTACTGCCTGTGATGTTGATTTTTATCCTTACCTACATATTACAAAACAAAGTCCCCCCCGCGTCTGTCTGTCCACGGTAAACTCAAAAACTACTGAACGGATTTTCATGCGGTTTTCACCAATAGACAGAGTGATTCATGAGGAAGAATGGGGTAACGCGGGTTAAACAGTGGCAGTAAAGCAAGTATTTATATAAACTTGGTAGTGGTAGTAGGTACAGCTAGATAGTTTTTCAGCTTATTGACATGTTTTGATTTCTTTTTAAAAACAAGGGCAATTAAAAGTTGTATCCCGTCTAAAGATGACCTAGGTTATTTATATAAACGAACACAGGCTACAAAAATAGTTGAAAGATAATTGCTTCCAAAATGTACACGGTCTGAATACGGTCACGGTCTATTCGACTTCTTGAATTCTTTACAAATGCTCGCTACCTTCAGCGCATATTTTCAAAGCATATTTTCTATTGTTGTGAATTAAAGGAACTGTGAGCTCCCGTCGACGTCGGTTGTACCTACTTCATTGAGATTTTGACATTCTTGGTTTTAAAGTAAACGATGTAAAAGTGAATTGGAATTTTTTTAATTTTGTTGTCTACAAAATATATGAGAAAATACATTTTCTTCATAATGTTCTTTTTAGTGATTTTTTTCGAAGTTTTTAATTGTTGTTCGGGGAGGAGACAAATCCAACAAACCAAAGTTGATAAAAATCGGTTCAGCCATTCTCGAGTTATACGTGTTGTATTGTTGCGTTGTTGCGTGTGTGTCGTATATACCCGACTTTGTTTTATAAATATAAAAATAGATATAAAATACCATCATGCCTGTATTCCATGAAAGTTTTTTTTTATAAAATCGTTGCCCCGAGGTACTAGGATTTTCTCCTATATCGTGGGTGCCTTTACAAACACATATACACACGCTCAGAAACAGCTACCCGTGGGTCATACAAATATTTATTCCGTGCGGAAACTCACAACTCATGGCGCAGAAGCCGATCACACAGCCACTACGCCAAAGGTGTCGTCGCTGTACTAATGTTCACCGGTATGTTTAGGTCCCATGTGATAGGGGGCGAGCCTAGAGGTGCCTCGGATTCCAACACAAGACTTGGCTAGAAATTAGGGAAATCCAATAGTGATTAATAGGTATTGGTTAATAAGTATTGAAGATGTCAACTTTTTTTTAAATACAACAGGCCCAAATAATCTTTTTATACATGCACGAGTATATTCCTGTTGTAAGGGGTACTTCAAAATAAATACGATTTAAGAGTACAACGGATAAAAGAAAAAGATAAAAACCTTAGAGTCGCAAGAATTGGTAAATTTTTTACATTTAATGTTTTTAATTCAGGTTGTCATATAAAATGACATGATTAGGCGGTATTAAGTCTCTATATCAACCAATGATAATTATAATATTAATAGATACGCCATGTTCATAGTAAATGTCATTTAAAATTGAGTCGCGCTACATGTCCATACCTATAATCCTAAACATTTTAAACTTTCCTAATATGCGCGCGCATAGATACAGGCAGCCTAAGATGAAAAGAAATAGCACTAAGCAGTTGTCTTAAATGACACATTTGATATGTCCAGTATGTCCGTATATAGTGACGTGTGACATGAAAAGTATTGGGTCCCTTTCTCTTATACTAATAAGGCATCCGCTGACTCTTTCTTTCATTTTAAAATTTTATTTGCAACGAAAAAAATGAAATAAATTGTACGGAAGTTAATAATTTATTAACTTACTTGTGATAAGATACTCCATGCTCTTTTCTTACTTTAGTATAATAATTTATGTAGTAATGCAGCACATGACGGCACATATAAATAAAATTAAAATTTATTGGTGTCAATAACGCTGTCAAACACACTTCTGCGCCTTAGGTCGGTCAACCGCATAAGTGACACTACAAATTACACGTTGCCCACGAAACAATATTCGCATTTGAAGGGTGATAACGTGTCTACCTCTATTTAACTATATAATGTCATTGATATCAACCATATACCTAATCCATTACTTACTAGATTATTAGTTCGTTATTATTTTTCAAAGTCAAATAATTATAACCCATCTACAATCTATTCGTTAAGGTCAACTTCCTGAAACAGTTAACTAAGGCTATCGTTGGAATTTAGTATTGTTTTCGGTTGGTGACCGCTTATATACCAAAATATATAAAAGCAAAACGTTGGCATTTTTAATACGGAGAAATGATTAATGTGCAAATTTTTCGGCGGTCTGGCGGGACCAAATTGGTTTTAATGAGATTTTTTTCATATTATGTCGTGTAAAAATGATATTGCTTTATTATACCCCATTGTAAATACTAAGATTTATTATTGGAGTAGTAGTTAAGGGTCCAGCGGACGCTGAATTTCCCATAAAAACGTAACACCAAAATAAATCGAAATCCAAACACCATTTAATCAAATTGTGTTATTATTCGGATTCGGATACTGTTAATCTACGTTCTTAAACTACCAGTTTGTCTACTACTACTTGATTGGGAATACGACCGGAAAAAAGGTGGAAACATCGTAAAGTTATCAAAAATTACTCATTCACTTACAATTATGTCTAGTGAAGTATTTTGCACGAAATGGTAAGATAGGAACCTAAATTAATGGTATCCGAATCCGAATAATAATACAATTTTATTAAATTCTGTTCGAATTACCCTTATATTGTTTGTCTAATGTTAATATTAGCTTGTCAATTGAATATTAATTTTAATGTCAGTTCTTGCTTGCTGTAGCAATCACAAATTCTTTTTGTATAATGAATACATCGAACTGCAGAATTCTCAGCAACTATTTGGAACAAAGTTGTAAAGCATAATATTGTAAACAAGTTTTTTTTTAAAAGAGTATCTATTGAGTTTCTTGCCGGCTCTTCTCCATCGCCCCACTTTTTGGAACCGTGCAACTAGTTTTGACTTTTCAAACATACCTATTCTAATCTAATTTCGTAGTCTAATTGAAATAAAACATTTTTAAACCGTAAACTAGTTTTGACTTTGAAAATACAATACGGTAAGGTTTTTTGCTAGACATCCATTTCGCTGCTAAACGCCCAACATTCGTTTTAAAATTGAAAATCCAAGTATTTATAGATACTATTTTTGGAAAGAGTATATGATTCAAACGTATTGAGTAAAATGGACGATCATCACTTGAATAAATTGCTAAATAACACCGGTTCCAGTCGAGGCTCTGAAAGTGGACGCCCGCCTCTAATGTCCGACCTTTATTCAAAGGAACAAGTATAGAGATGTAGAGAGTTTACTGTCGAACCGCCGGAATTAAAAAAGCCGGACAAGTCCAAGTCGGGATCGCCAACCGAGGGTTCCGAATGAAGTTATATACAACATAATAATTATTATTTAAAATGTATAGTTTTTAGATTTAAACCCTAAACTTGTAGTATAAGATGGTATTACTTGCCAAATTTCGTAGTTACCGAAAAATATCCTATACGTTTGTGGAGGGGCGAGGTGTGTTGCCCCTCACACCAAAAGGAGGATCCTCCGACCAGGCGGGTGTTTTGCCTGGCGGGCCACGGCCCAACGGTTGATGTCGGGCAGTTGTATATATCCAAGTTGCGTTGCAAACTTCACTTGCGCGATTCAGGACTTGTTCGTATAGTTTGTATGTAGCGCGGTAGATGTCGCTACACGTTTTTTATTCCTTTGAGAATGTCGATGTTGTTTTTTGCGGCAGAAACGGCAGTATCTTTTTTTTACTTTATCTTAGAAGTTTGATTTTTTCACAGGTTCCAGGAACTGTACACCTAAGTAGGTATATGGTTTTAATTTTAACTCGATACCTCAAAGCGTTCCCGAGATAAAGGGTCTTGACAGACAGACGGACGGATGGACGGACAACAAAGTGATGTTATAAGGGTTCAGTTTTTTTCCTTTTGAGCCTCGGAACTCTAAAAATGGTGCGAGGATAGAAGCATGTAATTTCGGAACTTGAAAATCTATAAATCTGTCAGTACGGCAAATCTAAAAGTAATCATAGAGTTTAAAACAGCGCGATGTGGTAGGCTACACCACACCCTGTTAGTAGACCCTAAGACGAGATCAAGCTGTCATAAATCTTGATTGTTTGATTCGAAGAGGTCTCAGCTTAGGAAGTATGGGGTGTGAGATTAGAGATAGAACAGGTCATCTTGTATCCGTCTTATTTTATTTAAATTACACTTTTTATTGCTGTCGGTTTTTTTATTTTTAACCCCCTACGCAAAAAGAGGTGTGTTATAAGCTTAACGTGTGTATCTGTATGTCTATGTGTTGCATCGTAGCTCCCAAATGAATGGACAGATTTTGATTCCGTTAAAAGTTTGAAAGTTGATTTGATCGAGAGCTATGATTCAAAAAAATCTGGCCAGCCCTTTGAAGATTATCACCTATTTTCTGGTTCATGAGGGGATGTGAGAAACTTCCACAGGTCTGATCGATTTGCAATTTAGTATTCTGATAATAAAATAAATAAAATAGAATCCTGTTATCTTTTTTTGTGATTTTTTTTGCATTTTCCATGCTAAGATTATAAAGTTATTTTAGTAACGGAAAAATTCAATCGCGGGCAGGATTCGAACCTGCGTCTTCTGGTTCGATATACCAGACGCTCTGACCACTAAGCCACCGCGAACCCCACCCGCCTGATTGAAATTTGCCTTCACATTCTGAGTTTACGTCATAAGGTGACGTTGGCGACATCTATTGAGAAGCAAGTTACCTTGTTTCTCAACCGACATGACTTACTTTACAGTTAGTTCGATATCGTACGATGCCACCTTACCTTTTAACTATCTTTTTTTGTGTTTTTTTTTGCATTTTCCATGCTAAGGTTATAAAGTTATTTTAGTAAAGGAAAAATTAAATTGCGGGCAGGATTCGAACCAGCGTCTTCTGGTTTGATATACCAGACGCTCTGACCACTAAGCCACCGCGAACCCCACCCGCCTGATTGAAATTTGCCTTCGTCTTTAATGAAATCCTCCTTCCGCCGCTCCCTTGCCCCAATCTTTACACAATCCAGCAAGTCATGTGACGCGACCCTTGCGGTTGCTTTTACTTAGAACCTCTACACATTAGAAGTACGGGCAGTACTGTAGGTAGTAGGTATGTCCTATGTGAGTGGTAAGTGCTATCTGATATAATATTTACAGGTATTAATTGGTATTGTTTTTAAAAACCTGCGCGGCTCCTACGAATCGACCTCTAGAGATTGATTTCAAGGTCAAGCAATGTGTTTGGGTTTTTCTATGAAATTCTCAGTATCAGCTTGGTGTTTGCAATTTGTGCACGCGTTAATCGCAATAGGCTCGCCTCCTATTACATGGGACCTAGATATTCCGGCTGACTGTGGGTGTAAATTAGTACGCTTCTTCCTAACCCTTCGAGGAATACAGGCGTAGTGGTATTTTATTTTATTTATTTATTGGGACAATAAACAGCTACAACAAATTTTACAACGAGATTATTTACAGCTAAACCATTTTACAATATTGTATCTCACTATTTATACATTATCCGCATGTATGAATGTATGGTATGTTATTCACAATATTATTTTCGCTTTACATAGCGTGTTTGTACTCGCTCAGGACGCAGGGTTGACAGGACCCAGATACTACTAGTAAATTAACCCTTTAAGTTAACTGTACGTAATATTGTTGAACTTAAAACGGTTTTGTTTGTTTGATCTCTGAAATTGCCATTTATAGAGTTCCACTTTTACATGTTATGTCTTATGTTGGACCAATTTATTTAATTTTTTATTGCGGATTTTTTTTGAAAAGAATCTCAAGAAGCGCAACTTGCAGACATTTGGTTAAAGAATATTTTATTTTTTTATTGATTAGGTTGGCAAACGAGCAGACAAGCCACCTGATGTGTGTGTGTTGTACGGGAACTTGTCTCAATAAATTTATTTTCCTTTCTTCTTCTTTCTTTCTTCTGATCGTAAGTAGTCATCGCCGCTCATGGGCACCTGCAACACCAGAGGAGTTGTTGATGCGTTGCCGGGCTTTAAAAGCCCCTACGGATTGCAGACTGTCAGAGCCGCAGCAACCGAGAGGGAACTGGCTCTTACGCGGAAAAGTCGAGACATATGCCAAGGTGCTTTACGGCAGACTCCAATGTAAGGGTGAGCGCCAGCTAGTCAGACCCCGAGAGGTGGTACCACCGAGTATGTCAGATCTTTTCTCGGCTCTTACGAGATGTCTATCTGAATGGCAGTGAGGAACTGTATTCTAACCCGTACCGTATCCGTCGGTAGAGGTCGCCTTAGAAGGGCATATGTCGATCTTATTGGCGAAATCCTTCAAGAAGGTCAGATGAAGATGTGTGTATGTGGAAGAAGCAAAACAAGTATGCAGGAATCGTATCAAGTGGCGATCTATAGTTTCTGCCTACCCCTGTGGGAGAAAGGCGAGAGTGTATGTATATCAATATTATATTCTCTTGCCTCTGCTAATATATATATATATATATATATATATATATATATATATATATATATATATATATATATATATATATATATATATATATATATATATATATATATATTAGCAGAGGATTATTATAAACAAAATGTAATTTAGTAAAATTTCATTAATATCATTTTCTGCTCAAAGTTAGTTATAATTTGGCAAGTGACATGCTACGAATGACCCTGACATCAAAGGCACCGATGCACGATATATATTTTGTATTAACTTTACTTTCAATACGTCATCGTTTCACTTTATGTAATTGAAAAATTCTTATAACAGTTACTTGTTTTTGTTAACCATCTTTTATTTTCAAGACTAGAGCTTGACCGACTATGGGATTCATTAGCGAAGTTATTTTTAGTAAAATGATCCTGACCTGGGTCGGTTGAGAGGGAACATAATTATAAAATAACGCCTATATTTTTAAGAGAGGTAGGGCATAGTGGAATCGAATAATTCCACTCAGAATTGCAGCTGCCTGACTGGAGAAGTATCTCCACCTTGCAGAAAATCGTAGCCAAATAACATGCCTCCGTGCTATGTTGTGCTCCTAACGATGAGAACGATGATTCAGCGTAGCAGTCGCGCTTAGGACCACTAGACCGAGACACTTGATAGGGAAACGTGTTTGAAATGAAATGAAATGAAATGAAATTGAAATGAAATGAAATGAAATTATTTATTCTGCAAGTAGATCTTTAGAGATACTTTTACATGTCAATGGTTTGGGATTTTTTTTTTTTGGTTGATGGCTTCGGCATTTCCTAACTGACGACCTCTGAGAAGAAACACCGAAACAAACTCAGAGAATCATGGTCTCTTTTAAAGTCCAGACATGGAAGAACACTTATATGTGAGTGGTACGATGTAGGGTAATGTCTGAAATGGCCTTTTGAGGAAAGAACCATTGCAGCTTTGAGTAGACCAGTCCCAACTGACGGCACGCATGCATCAGTCATCGTGTAGCTCAACCATAATTTAGGGAGCTCAACGACCTGTCGCACGACCATACCAGATCAGCAGGACATTCGTGTAGGTCTAATGAAGTTCCCAAAGCCTCCAGACTATAATAAGCTTGTTTAATTATCATGTATCAAAAGCCTACATGGTACTCACATTTACAAATTATATATATATTTTTTTATGAAATCTCTTGAATATAAGTGTCACGGTTCAATAATGTCGCGGCAAAATAGTAACAAATTCATGGATGTCAAAATTCAATTCAATAATATATATATATATATTATTATACGACCATACCAGATCAGCAGGACATTCGTGTAGGTCTAATGAAGTTCCCAAAGCCTCCAGACTATAATAAGCTTGTTTAATTATCATGTATCAAAAGCCTACATGGTACTCACATTTACAAATATTTAAAAATTTATTTTTTATTTATTTATATTTAAAATGTCAACAATTAAAATGTCATAACAATGAAAATGTGATAACAATCAAAATGTTATAACAATTAAGATGTCAACACTCAAAATAACATTGTCACATTACATTTCGGATACACAATGTCAAGTCCCAAAAGTGGGTCATGTGAAGAGGATCAAGGAGTCCCAGACACCTAAAAAAAAAACACATTTACATCATTATTCTTCAATAACATTAACAATTCTGTTCTGTGTAGTTTGCATTATGCAGTTTGATGTGACCCAATAAATAACAAAACATTGCCATAGCAAGTAAAAACCGACCAGCCCCGACAGACAGCACCCGTTCACGGGCATGACGTGTGTATCAGCGCCGTTCGACTCAACCATGTTGTAGGGAATAAAACGGCCCGTCACACAACGACACCATCAGCAGGACATTTGAGTGAGCTTGACAAGCTTTGACCGCCAGGCAATAATAAGATAGCAAGATTAATTTTAGGGTTGTTATAAGTAGATGCTAAATGCAACATCAGTGGCTGCACAATACACAATACTTTAATAAAAATAACCCTGTTAACGAGAGTAGCTCAATCCCAAGCATTTTTGTCTTTCATATAGTCCTTAACTGTATAGTAACCCTTTTTACAAAGCTTTTGCTTAATGTATGACTTAAATTTATTATGACTTAAATGTTGGAAATGACCTGGGATTTTATTGTAAAAGCGTATACATTAACACTTAAATGACTTACTGATTTTCTGGAGCCTAGTTGGAGGAACAATGAACCTGTCTTTATTTCTAGTGTTAATATTATGGATATCACTGTATTTAGAGAAGAGATCAATATTTTTGTGCGCATACAATAAATTTTCATAAATATACTGAGAAATAACGGTCATTATGTTAATTTCTTTAAACTTATCTTTGAGTAAACACCTGGGGCTTAGGTTATAAATTGATCGAATGGCTCTTTTCTGCAATACGAAGATAGTCTGTATATCGGCGGCATTCCCCCACAGCAGAATACCGTAAGACATCACACTATGGAAATAACTAAAATATACTAGTCGAGCCGTATTGACGTCAGTTAAATTACGTATTTTTTTCACGGCGTACGCTGCAGAACTGAGCTTCTTCGACAACTTATCTATATGTGGGCCCCACTGAAGCTTAGCATCCAAAGTAATGCCTAGAAACAAAGTAGAGTCTACAAGGTCCAACTCTTCGCTATTTATTAATACACTAGTTTTCACCTGTCTGACGTTAGACGTCGTGAACTTAATACATTTAGTTTTTTTCTCATTTAATAGCAAGTTGTTAGTGCATTACTTTTAGGAGAGCGCTGTTTACATCGTCAGTTACCATTTGTTGGCGTTTTAGTTTAAATAACAAAGAAGTATCATCTGCAAACAGCACTACCTCATGATTGTCCCTTATGAAATAAGGCAAGTCATTAATATAAATCAAAAACAAAAATGGGCCAAGAATTGAGCCCTGCGGAACTCCCATAGCGACGACTGACCCCGGTGATCTCTTTCCATTGACGTCCACTTTCTGAATCCTGTTACACAGGTACGAAGTAAGAAGATTCAGAGAAGCGTTCCTAACACCATAGTGGTGCAATTTCCTGATTAGAGTTTCATGAAGGACGCAGTCGAATGCTTTGGACAGATCACAGAAAATACCCAAAGCATCGTATGAATTCTCCCAAGCACTATATATGTGGCCTAAAAGTTCAACACCGGCATCGGTTGTCGAACGGCCCTTTGTAAATCCGAACTGCTTACTATGTAATAATTTATTTTTATAAAAAAATCTTTGCATTTGATCCAACATTAGTTTTTCAAAGATTTTGCTAAATGTAGGTAACACTGAGATAGGTCTAAAATTAGTTGGGTCAAATGTGCTACCTGATTTAAACAAAGGAATTATCTTGCTATTTTTCATAAGATCAGGAAATTTACCACAGTCAATACACTTATTAAAAATTATGGCTAGGGTAGGTGCTACGACCTCTATAATGGATTTGGCAACGTCAACAGAATGACCCCATAAGTCTGCAGTCTTCTTTATGTTTAAAGTATTAAACGTTTTTATTATATCTCTGCAATTGACATGACAAAATTGAAATTCAATATTACATACATTAACATTTTCTTTAAGTAAAGATTCAGCAACAGTGGGGGACGAGTTCAGCGATTTAGTGGTCGAAATAGGTATATTTGCAAAAAAAAATTCAAATGTTGAAGCAACCTGTGTGTCGGCTGTTACAATGTTATCATCTATTTTAAGACTGTAGTCACTATTTCGTCTACTAATTCTTCCCGTTTCACTATTAATAATATTCCAAGTCATTCTAATTACATTATTACTGTTTCTTATTTTAGAACTTATATAACGGGACTTGGCTATACAACACACTCTTTTGAATAATTTTGAATAATTTCTAACATAGAGATTAAAATCAGGAGTGTTAACATAGATTCGTTCATTGTATAGCTCATAAAGACGCTTTCTGCTTATATGAATACCTGTGGTTGCCCATTCACTGAAAGAAACATTTCCATTTACCGTGATCGTCTTAGGTACAAAAGTGGAATCAAAATGTGTACAGTATGCTTTAAAAAAGGTCTCGTAACATTTATTGGGTTCATGCTCATAAGGCAATAACGGTAATGTATTAATAAGTTTAGTTTTAAACATTTCCAAACGACCTGCAGTTTTTGGGTTAACAATGATATCCATTTTAACCACTTCCATATTCCGATTCTGGATACTAATCATCTGTCCGGTGTGGTCAGAATCTAACATATTAATAATTTTCTTGTAGTTTGGTATAACATCTGTGTATATATTATCTAAGCATGTGGCAGTAGAAGCTGTTATTCTAGTTGGCTCCAGAAATAAGTTAGTAAGATTGTATGACAGGAAAAGGTTTTTAATCTTATTAGTTAATCCTGAATTTTCCAATAAATTGACATTAAAGTCACCACATATTAAGATACATTTATTACATTTACTAGCTTTGTGAAGTGCTTCATCCATTATCCTTTCAAAGGAATCATACAATCCTGAAGGAGGTCTGTACACACTTAATACAATAAACCGCTCTAATTCCACACTGGCTATCTCAATTGTTCGCTCAACAGAGAGGCTCACTATATCCTTGCGTTCCTTAAATTTAAGTTGATTACTAACTAGGATTAAGGAGCCACCATGAATGGCATTCTCCCTGCTAAACGAACTACCAACCTGGTGATTACTGTAGTTAAACATGATTTGGTGAGACTTTAACCAGTGTTCGGTAATACAAAGAATGTCAATGTTATTATAGTTCATAAATAATTCAATTTCTAAATCTTTATTCATCATTCCTTGTATATTCTGGTGAACCAGCTTGATTATATTACCTTTTTTATGCACTATTGAAGAACAATGTGGTGTAAAAGTATTTCCTAAATTTTCATTTTTCTGCAGTAAGTCAATGCAAGAGGTTGTCTCTATTGTCTTCATATCTAATTTAAATTATTTGAAATGTCAAAACTGTGGCTAGCCAAATCATTGGCTGGGTCAATATAATATGGGTTTATAAAGACCATTAACAAGACGGTCCGACATAATAAAGAAGGTATTCTAGGCAGCGTGTATCAAGCGGCTCACGGCACGAAGGACCACATGTATGTAGAAGCTTGGAGACGCGTTCTTTAGTCGCGATGTTGACGAAGAAGAGGAATATCGCTCTTATGGTCATTTGTGCCCTTTAACTATAACAATATTTTCACTTGTGGGAACACAAAACTTCTAATCCGCACACTGGAATGAAACGCATGTTGTAAAAGGCAACAAAATTCCGCAATCTTAGTCATAGAGTCTAGTTATCCGGCTAGCTATCTACTATCCTTATGTGTAAGCCCAGCGCCAAACAGTTTTAATGTGCTCCGACGTGTTTACATAAGAGCTAGAGCCCAAAAGGCCTTAAATTGCTTGCTCCGTTTCACCCTATTATGCAAAAATAGCCTAGTAATAGAAATAGCCTAGCCTAAGCAAGTAAGCAGTGATAGCCTAGTGATATGACCATTGCACTGCCAAGTTAAGGGTCTCGAGTTCGGATCTTGGGTTCTAGACCTCTGACTTTTCGAAGCTAGATCACGCTTAGATTTAGAAGCATAAAAAAACGAGATCGTTTCATGGTAGATATTCCAAAAATCTGAACGAAAAGCTTTAAGTACACATTTATTACATACTAGCTTTTGCCAGCGACTTCGTCCGCGTGGAATAGTTACTTTGTTCCCTAGTTCTTCGCCCGTGGTTTCACCTGCGTTGCCCCGTTCCTAAGGGTTGTAGCGTGATGTTTTATAGCTTGAAACCACTGTTCCACCACAATTCACTGCTCTGCTCCTATTGATCGTAGCGTGATGAAAAGTATACTATAACCTGTGGTTTGGGCTGTGCGTTGATCGATCACTATGTCAGTCAGTCAGTCACCTCACGTAAGAGTAGACAAATATAATCAGAAAGCTCCGAACTGCTAAGCTATCGTGAGTTACACGTGTTATTGTGAGTCAACCATAAAATATAGACATTTGCTGTCGTGGAATATTTTTTATATAATTTTAAGGAGAACATTTCCGTCATACATGATTTCTGTGTAGCTTTAACCATTAAGGCTGCACACGCGACGGAAGCTTAAAAAATGGAGTAAGTTCTCCTGTTTTCCCAACATTTCCCTTCACTGCTCTGCTCCTATTGATCGTAGCGTGATGAAAAGTAGAAGAAAGATACTATAACCTGCCCAGGAGTATGAAGAACAATTGTACCAAATTTCGTTGAAATCCGTCGAGTGGTTTTTGTTTCTATAACGAACATACAGACAGACAGACAGACAGACAGACAGACAGACAAAAATTTTACTGATTGCATTTTTGGCGTCAGTATCGATCACTAATCACCCGCTGATAGTTATTTTGGAAATATATTTCATGTACAGAATTGACCTCTCTACAGATTTATTATAAGTATAGATAAGCTGAAATATGGAATGCGCTTCCCGAGTGGCTCTTCCCCGATAGATTTATAATCTAGGTGTCTTTAAATCACGAGTGAATCCGTTTCTTCTAGGCAAGCGCGCTCCATCGTAGATCATGGTGTCGCTTAACATCAGGCGAACTGGAGGTCAAGCGTAAGCCTATCAAGATTAAAAATAAAAATTCTCGACGGGGCGTAAAGTCTGCCAACCGTCATTAGGCCGGCGTGGTGGACTATAACCTAATCCCTCTCATCCTGAGAGGAGACCCGTGCCCAGCAGTGGGACAGTATACTGGGTTGATTATGTAGACAAAAATGGGGACAATGGGTAGAAGTAAAAAAAAAGTATGCAAATATTTTATTTCAATTTAATGCGGCGAGTAATATGCATCTCGAGAAGTCAAACGTGCATTTATTTAGCATTTTTATTACTTTTCGTTTCTTCTATCTTTCTTCTTTCAAAAAAAAAAATCATTTGGTCGGGAATAAATGAAATAAATGATTATAATGGTTTCTGAAACTTACTTATTTCAATAAATAAATGATGTCATGATACACAACGACACAATTCACTTCTTTGACGTACAATTGCTGTAAAATGATTAAGGAAGACTTTCATAAACTATCAAAAGCAAAACAAATCTTTCATAAGCCTAAAATCTAGCCTAAAATACCTAGTAATAAAAGTGAATAGAGAGATTTATATTTTTAACCACCACAGGCTAATAAAATTGGCAATGAAGCTAATGAAACTGAGATTGAATTAATTTTCTTGGAAAAGGTTATTCTATTTACGAATAGCTACTTAAACACAGCTCTCTTTTAAATCACTGAGATAGATTTTTTATTGAACCCCCGATGCAAAAAAGAGGAGGTTTAACGTGTGTATCTGTCTGTTGCATCGTAGTGCTCAAACGGAATGGACAGATTTTTATTCAGTTTTTTTGTCTGAAAGTTGATTTGATCGAGACTGTTCTTAGCCATGATTAAAGAAAATCTGGCCAACCGTTTGAAGATTATCAACCCTTTTCTGGTTCATGATGGGATCGGTCGGTCGGAAGCCGACCAGTCTCGACAGACAGACAGGCAGACAGGCGACTAATAATAATTAATTATTTAACATTGTTTATAATCAACAATTATAATCAATATTGTTTATCTACACTATTTATTATCGGTAGTTTCGAATCATGCCCGCAGTCGAATTGTTCCTTCACTAAAATAAATTTATAATCTTAGCATGGAAGATGCAAAAAAATTACAAATATATCAAAAATACCATTTCAAGTATTTCCCAAGCTTAATTTTTTAACCAATAAAGATTACATGGGCGGGCGGTTTTAACGTTTTTATCATCATTCCTCTCAAGGAGCGCGGGATTAACAGATTTTAATCTTAATATAGCCCTTAAGCGACAATTTTAATGACAAAGTTGAATGGACTCGTAAAAATTTAGGTCTAAAAGATTTCGGACATTTTTATGAAGGTTTTGTAATATTTATCAAGATTGAGGTTGGATACCTAGACATCTTAATAACCATTTTTAACCCCCGACGCAAAAAAGAGGAGTGTTTTAAGGTTAACGAGTGTATGTGTATCTGTTACAACATAGTTCCCAAACGAATGGAGCGATATGGATTCGGTTTTTTTAGTTTAAAAAAGACTTTATCGCGAATACTCTTAGCTATGATTTTAGAAAATTTGGCCAGCCGTTTGCAGATTATCAGCTCTTTTCTGGGTTATGAAGGAATGTGAGCAACGTCCACAGGTCTGATTGATTTAAAATTTGGTATACCTACTGTTACTTCAATGATATTTACTCTACCGAAAGAATTAAACCCGTTACATATTGCGCAGAAGCCAGTACAGATCTGTCACTTTTAACCCACTGTTTGGCTAACATTTCTAGTCAAAATGTGAACTATTACCACATATTAAATAACTATTACTCTATACCGCATACGACAGAGGGAGAGAGAAAGATATATAGGTAGATATAGTGGAAGCAATTAATACACGGTACGTAATATGTACAAATTGACGGTAGAACTAAGTAACTGAGATTAGGGTGTAGGCGCAAGTTGGATGCGGGTTGACCACGGAGTAAGTAATTAATGGAGTGTCAACTAACTTACATTAGTTCTTAGAAATAATGAATTTCAAAGGCGAAGCAAGACCTTTTTGTACCAGCTGCGCCATATAAAAGAGATCATTATCATCATCATAAACCTATTTACTATCCAGGGTTTCCATTCAGAATAATAGGGGTTAGGATTACCTTCGCCATGCTGACTAAGTGCAAGTAGATTTCACAAGACATAATATAATTTTTATGGAGATCTATGATTTATCTAAGCTACACAAACGTGATATAAAAGCTACATTCATAGTTATGATTATATTAGTCAAAGTCAAATGTTTTATTTTAATTGGACCAATATTACAGGTACTTTTGAATTGTCAAAATTAGGTGCACGGTTCCAAATACCTAGTGGGTCTTTTGGAGAAAAACCGGCAAGAAACTCCAAATATACTCATATTAATGTAGCTTTTATCTCAACTTTGTTTCTCCATGAATGAGTGATCCATAGGCTTACTTCTCCGTGTACCATCTCTTGTCCCACAATTTGTTCTCAACCCACAGACTTCGCGATGTAAATATATTGTCGCTAGTTTGGGATACAATTTACCTAAATCCACGACGCTGATAGATTAAACGGTCTTTAAATAAAATTGTTGCTGAGTTTGGGTTTAATTATCTGTACATAGAATTTGTTTCCGTGTTAAGATATATTTTATTATTATTATTCAGACGTTGTCGTCCCACTGCAGGTCAAAGGCCTCCCTACCCTCTTTCCACTCCTCACGACTCAAGGCTATTTTGGGCCAATCCTTCCAGAAGCAGTCAAGCTCATCTCGCCATCTTCGTCTAGGTCTGCCGCGTTGTCTTCTACATCACATTATGTGGGACCCTCTCGGTAGTTTGTTAAGATGTAAAGTAGCAAATTTTCTAAGGTTTTTCTCTGATTTACCATCAGTATCTTGAGGAAATGACAATAAAGCGGTTTCTTCTATACACCATAAAAGTTATAGAAGTTTTCCCCGTGTGTGAACGGGTCAGAATACTGTTCCTCACTGCCATTCAGATAGGCATCTCGTAAGAGGTGAGAAAATATCTGACTTGCTCGGTGGTAGGACCTCTTGGGGTCTGACTGGCTGGTGACCATCCATAAGTCGGATTCTGTCGTAAAGCACCTTAGTGCGTGTTCCGACTTTTGCACGTATAGTCAGTTCTCCATCGGTTGCTACGACTCTGGCAGTCTGCGGTCTCTTAAGGGTCGGCAACGCATCACTTCTCTGGTGTTGCAGGTGTCCATGAGCGATGATGACTACTTACCACCAGGTGGCTCGTCAGCTCGTTTGCCGACATCACCAATAAAAAAGGTAGTATTCCCCAGTTAAAAACTATGACTATATTGTAACTGAATATAAAACTCCAAACTATTTCCTATCTCTCTAGGCGAATTGTTGAACGGAAAATGTACATAAATAAAACAAATTCGGAGCCTCAACGTTTAGGCCGACTATAACTCCTAAATTGAGGACTGAATGTTCTGTAGGTCACAAGGCTAAGCCATAAAACTCTAAGTTTATACAACAGAGTCATGTTAGACGCTGCTAGAGATGTATTCAATGCTTAATCGGTATCTGTACAACATTATTTATGTATATTGGAGGCTCCCGGATATTTAATAGCTTCTAGAGTTTGACATTCCAAGGGTTATAATAATATATCATCACGCCCTTATTTCCCGAAGGGATAGGTATAGGTGTCCTTATGTATACCCACAGTCCGTCAGGTCCCATGTATCTACTAGGGGGCGAGCCTATTGCCAGATTGAAACTGGATTAAAATTATATTTTTAGCAGAATTCAGTATCTGAATGCGATTGAGACGTAAGTACTAGGAAAGCATGGCATGAAGGAGGGAAGTTTCGTAATATTAGTGAGTAAGTCTACCAATGTTAATCATGATGATGGTTTAGTGGTATTTGTTGGTGGTAAACACCCATTGAGAATTGATGGAGAGCCTGAGAACATTGTTTGCGAACACGCATTTCCTCATTGAAGAGCTAAATTACTCATTTCCTTGTGCAAGCAAATAACAAAACGTTTCCTCGGATTTAATTTATACGACTAAAGACATGTGTCTATATTGTATGTATCTCATAATAGTGAACGGGGGTAGTGAGAACCAAGTAACAGGAGAAAAGTGTTAAAATCTCCCTAGGTGAATATTTAAGTAATACCATGTAGGTCCTACACAATATCTTACAAAGCAAACTCATAAAAAAAATTCTTCCGAAGACACTCTTGAAATGAGAAGAATAATCGGTCATGGGAATCAAACGATGCTACCACAATATGACTGTGAACTCTCAGAGAAGAAGTGATATGCTTAATTTTATTAATCGGCGTTGCCGTGGTGCTAGGGGATGATTATTGCAAGCTAATGCTAAGCTAGTTAGCTGATACTTTGAAAAAGTAGCTCTATTTGTTCTTGTTTTGCAATAAATATTCTTTATTGCACAACAAAATTATAAACGTGAAAGTTTGTGAGTATGGATGTAAGGATGTATGGATGTTTGTTACTCTTTCACGCCAGAACGGCTGAACGAATCTGGATGAAATTTGGCGCAAAGATAGATTATAGTCTGGAATATCATATAGGCTACTTTTTATCTAGGTCGGACCCAATTCTGAAGTTCACACAGACAAAGTCGTGGGCAGAAGCTAGTAAAGAATATTCCATCTGACCTATTTTGACATAAAACTTCAGTTTATCGACAGCCTCTTTATTGCTTAATGCTATTTATGTACTACACTATCACACCTGTATTCCCCGAAGGGGTAAGCAATGGCGTTACCTAGAGTGATCCTATTACCGATAACCGGGCATAAATGAATGCTCGCTGCTGCATAGAATTCCTTAATAAACCCCGGTAACACTGCTTGACTTGGAAATAAACCAAAAAATTCGCAATCAGCAGTTGCTCTTGTGACCATTGAGACAAAAAGATACAACCCAACATAAAAGCTTTCATCCCTAAAGGGATCGAACTTGACCACTTACCATCACAAATAATGATACTTTGCGGTATAAAAAGGAATGATGATCAATAAAGGCCATTTTGTTGAGCATTTTATTATCCGTAACAGTTGGAACGTCACATAAATTCTTCTTTGGCTGCCGCAGTGCGGAAGTTGAGCTTGTCTGTGCCACGATTTATAAGAATTATGGTACCGATGTTCTTGGTACTTATAAGATCAAAAGATTTTTAATTAAAAGATTAGTAGGAAGTAATTTTCGCAATCGTGTGCGTAATTAATTAATTATATTAGCATGGAAAATTATATTAGCTTTATGGCTAGGGCGTTAGACTTACGATCATATGGTTGCCGGTTCGACCACCCCCACCCATTGCACTACTGACGTGAACCCACTCGTAACACAAGTATTTAGCTTACCACAAGGGTTTGACAAGAATACTAGTAATGTGCGACCCACATTGCTAGTAACCTTTTTTACAAAAAATATATCTTAGCCGTCCCCCAACCCAACGACGCTTAGAATATTCTACATACTACTACATTTTCAATGTAAAGGGACAATCTTTAGATATTTTTTTCCTTTTAAGAGATTTCAGTGCTGGGAGATTTTAGTGGCAGAAAAAAAAATTGAGGAAATATGCACGCTTAGGAGAATTTCTCGACCGTGTGAAGTTTGTTCACACTAGGATAGTGTGGTGGACTAAAATCTAATCCATTTCATTTTGAGGAGAAACCAGTGTCGTATAATGGTACAGAAAATTAGTAGCTGATAAAATTTTGATTCAAAGAAAGCAAATGTGTCTGTTTTTTTACATTTTTGCATCAAAACTGCAAAACCAATTGTGATGATTTAGGTATAGAAATAGATAAGACTTTGGAGAATGACATAGGCTACCTTAAAAAGTCCTTTGGGACGCGAGTGAAGCCATGGAAACAACACTTAATCATTTATATAAAGCTTACCAGAAAATACAAGTACTAATACTATTATTGCTTAGGTGTCCTCCCTATACACTATGTTAATAAAAACCTGTCCAATCTGAAAGTGGCAGATAGGCATCCCAATCACTTTACTAAATACAGTAAAACAATATTAAATATTCATGAAAGTAAAATAAATTTATAAAGTTTAAAATGTCCTATTATCGCGCCACTATTTTCCCAAATATCTAGCGCATTTATTAAATGTGAAAACACAATCAAAGGCCACTGTCACCCAGTGGCGATTGCCACTGTATTCCCTTTAAATTATTTGCCATTTTCCTCACTTGGGTCCTTGGGTCCGATCTGGATAAAAGATAATAATAAGATAAACCTGGATAAAAACCCATCCGGAGTTATTTAATAAATGGAGTGATCATTGTAATTTCAATACAAGATATCCAGACCGCTTATTGTTGCCTAATATAAGAACTGAGCTCCATCGCCGGAACTGTTATTGTATGGCTATCAAGATATTCAATAAGTTGCCAGAAAAGTATAAAATCCTCCCTACAAAAATGTTTAAGTCTTGCTTGCATAGTTGGCTAACAGGCAAATGTTTCTATACCGTTAACGAATACATGGACACAAAATTTTGACTTGACTAGGTTCTTGTTTTCCTATTGGTTGTGTCTAAAATAATAATAATACTGTTAATTCTAGTTGTGGCTTTATGTATTCTCTCTTTAAATATGTAAAATTCAAATTTGCATGCTATTTTATTATGGCAAAATGTGTCAGAGCTGTTATTATATTATGTACCTACCATCTTTTGTAACCACCTTTTATGCAAATAAATGAAGTTAAAGTTAAGTTAAAATATATTATTCCAGACTATAATCTATCTCTGTGTCAAATTTCATCCAGATCCGTTCACACCGTTCTGGCATCAAAGGGTAACAAACATCCATACTCACAAACTTTCACGTTTATAATATTAGTAAGGATATTCAGAGATGCCTGCACCTCAAATTGGTTTTCCAATCACCTATAAAGGGACTTAATTATCGAGTGCAGAGCATTGCAGCCCCCAATTACTCTAGTACTACAGGATGTTTGATGAACGACCCCAAAGTATTTCGTCCCCAGCACGATTTGCTTTCGTCCCCGAAGGGGGGATTTAATAAAATTTCAGGGCTTTTGTTTAACTTGACAACCAGCAAGGGTTGTTTTATTATATGACGTGGAAGCGCTCGTTGTAATTACACATACTATTGTTCCTTTTAGTTTGGAAAAAATGTATGCGGAACATTAATTAAAAATATATTGTGGTTGCTTTGTTTTTGAAGTGGAGTGGTGTTGTTTTATTTTGATTGTATAGCGCAGTTGTTAAAACACTTATTTACGGAGGTCAAATTTAATTAGGGGTAGAAAATTAATAAATAAAAATTGCGAACCACTTCACTTTAACAAAATATATCATTATGGCTTTATTCCGCGAAAGTAAAACATATCCCGCGGAACTCTAACAAAAAACTGTGACTATGAAACAAAAGGTAGCCTATGTCCTTCTCCAAGGTCCAATCTATCTCTCTGCGCTAAAGCGCTGCAAATATTGACAAAAATCGTCAATATTGGCAGCGCTTTAGGCTTGAGCAGTTAACAAACAGACAGACAGACGGTTACTTTCTTAACTAAAACATTGACCTTTTGAGCGCCACAGTCAGGTATACACGACAAACCAAAATATGCCCAGCGAACCAAGGTCACGACTGGGTGACAGATTTCTATAGGATATTTGGAAGTTTACGAAGAACACGCTTCTTCCGAAAGGATGGATGAAAGTAGTGTTCTCCTACTTTCATCCATTCACGGTAAATAAATCCTAATTGCAATCCGACAGTAATAAAATTGTTAATCCGTTAAAATAATAACGGACTCAAATAAGCAAAGTCGGCATTTATTTGCTAAAGAGGTTCAACCAATCATTGTTAAGCTTCAACTTCAATACTTTCCATCGAAAATAATCCTTAAAAAAAGTAAGAGTAGAATTCAAACTGGTCAAGCGTAAGTTGGATACGATCGACGAGAATTCCGTACTACTTAATTTATGAATATACTCAAGAGACGTAACTTTCTACACAAATTAAAATAAGGCAGCTTCGGTGATAATTTGGATATGTCGAATCAATCTTAATACTATTTATCATAATTAGTTTAGCGTTTTAGCCGTGAAAACATGATAAACAAATAAAAATACTGACAGAGTTACTTTCGCATTTACAATTAATATAGTACTAGCTTCTGCCTGCGACTTTGTTTGCGTGGACTTCAGGATTGGGTCCGAACTGTGTAAAAAGCCTATGTGTTGTTCTAGGCTATAATCTATCCGTGTGCCAAATTTAATCCAGATCCGTTTAGCCGTTCTGGCGTGAAAGAGTAACAAGCATCCATACATCCATACTCACAAACTTTCACGCTTATAATATTAGTAAGGATGGAAATTTAGTTCTAGTAATAGAGGAATATTATTTATTTTTGCCTAAATGCCTCATTAGCTTAGTGGTCCTGAGCGCGACTGCTACGCTAGAGGTCCTCGATTCAATTCCCAGATCGAGCAAAGTGTTATTGAGTATTTCTATGAAATTCTCAGTAACAGCTCGGTGTTTGGAATTTATGCCCAGTTATGGCCGAGTGCTTAATATCAGGCGAACTGGGAGACAAGACAAATGTAGGCCAATCAAGAATAAAAAAAAATGTCTCAGATGGGATTCGCACAGGATACCAAATAGCTACACCAAAAGTAGTAGTAGTAGCCTCTTTCTGAACATTTATAGGGTCACATACAGACGGACCAACATAATAAGGTCTCCTTAGTTGTTACTTACAGAACCCTAAATATTGTCGGAGTTGTTACCGTTGGATGCTTCAACTTTATGCTTCTGTATAACTTTTTTAATTGATGTTACTGTAACTTTTTTCAGGAATATTATGTTTCAATGTTTTGAATTCAATGTAGGTTATATTATCCGTAGAAAAAATAAATACATACCTACGCCTACGCCTGTATTCCCCAAAGGATTAAGCAGAGACGTATTAATATATACTCACAGGTCGCCGGTATGTTTAGGTCCCATGTAATAGGGGGCGAACCTATTGCCATTATCCAGCCACAAAGCCCAAACTCAAAATAGAAATACCCAATAACGCTTTGCTCGATCTGGGAATCGAATCGGAGACCTCTCACGTAGCAATAACGCTCAGGGCCACTAAGCTAATGAGGCATTTAGGCAAAAATAAATTATAATCCTCTATTACCGGATCCTTATAATTAAACTACTTAAATTTCCATAATTTATTAATTGTATCTTAACACGTTGCTCGACCTGGGTGTCGAACCCAGGAGCTCTGGCGTTGCAGCCGCGCTTGGGGACCTCCATCCCCCTTAAAATGTGAAAATCCAAAATACGTCAATATTTATTTATAATGAGTATCCAGAACTAGAAACATAACGTCTTTGATTGCAGCATTAAGTAACTTAGTACCTTCGAAATAAGTGTCAGTAAAATCCATCTCACTTTGAAAATGATCTCAGAGTCATCTCTGAGATAACTCTGACATCATTTTCGTTCAAACGTTCACCTATTATCATTAATAGGTGAACGTTTTAAGTAAGTGTTCAGAGCGATTTAATCCGGCGATCAAAAGCGTTTGTTGAAGAAAGAGAACAGTTTCGTTTGAATTATAATAGCTTCATTTTTCACAGGACTTAGAAGGAAATTACCAGTAATGAGCTCAAAGTAGATACTCTTGATATTAAAAGGCTTCTTTTATATTACTTTCGGTTGTTAATTGTACGATTTGTTGATTAAACGCTTGAGAGGAGAAAAACATTTTTGCGTAAAGAATTTTCTTTGTCGGCTTTCTCGTCCATTTTAAAGGGTTCCGAATAATTTTTATTTGTTCCTTTATAAATAAACGCCCCACACACTAGAGGGTTTACCAGTATCGTATTTACGACGTGGTTTTTGTTAAAAATAACAAATTTTAACTGCATGGATATATAAATATTAATTCCTTGTGGAATTCGAACCTAAAACTCGCGTATAGAAGTCATTATGCCAAATGTGCCACATTATTCAAATTATTATGATATCTTGGTTGTAATCTTATCAAAATAAAAACGTCATAATTATCTTTATATATATAATTCTTCTGTGAGTGTGTATGTCACTGAACTTCTCCAAACGACTGGACCGATTTTGATGAAATTTTTTGTGTGTGTTCAAGGGGATCTGGGAATGGTTTAGATTCACAATTGGACCCGGTAGGTGGCGCTGCAATCGAGTTTTGGGTTATTTTCAGGGCAGGACAACGTCTGCTGGTTCCGCTAGTGTAGCTATATATTCTAAGTATATGAAGTACCACGACAAAACGCAGACTAAAAATAAGTAAGTATGGAACAATATTAACTCCACAGATAATTAATTGTTTCGACCCTCGAGAGGGTCACCATTTCTTTGACTTACTTCGGCTGACTTGTAAACATCGAAGTTCTTGCTCACGTATTCGTCAGCAGCATCCCTTCTCTGTTTCTTCGTTTGTCTCCATTTACTGATAATTAACACTGGAACTATATTTCTATTAACACTCGCACAACCAACGGCCGACCCTGGCATAAATGAGCACAGCAAAAACCCACTCTCTTCTCTCTTCGGCCTACCTACTAGCGTTGTAGTCGAAGAGAGAAGAGAGCGGATAAGAGAAAAAAAACGACGTCCGTGTCCCGTAAGTGACGTACAGATGCAGATTAAGTAGACGACACACAGACATGCACATTTTGATCAACACACACGACGAATCCACCCATAACGGGGATTATACGTAGACTGTTCGGAACTGTGGTGTAAAAGACAGAGATGGATGCAAAAAGTGAAAAAAAATGTGGGTAGTTATAGATATAAACACACTTTTATTTTGATAAGCAAGTTAATTGCCCACGGATATAATATATTACCTTTTAGAAGAGAAATTCGAATTAGAATTTAAAAACTTTTGACCGAATCTTAAAATATGTCCTAATTAATACCTAAATTCATCTGTAGGTAAATAGTTTTATCAATGTTAACAAGGCCTAAAAATAAGGTTATATAATATAGGAAGATAGATAAATAGAATATTCTTTATTGTTCATTGAAGAATACAGTGAGGATACAAAAAAACAAACATCACAATTGGCGGGTTTATCACTAAAGGCAATTTCTTAAAAGACAACCATTGGAAGTTAAAGTCGTGTAAGAAAGCGTATATGTAATTAGATTTATTGACTATAGTTTTATATACAATATACCAATACTGATTAAATCCTATAGGAAATAACATAATTACACCTTTATGCAATGGGTTGAGCACTGTAAACATTATTTATTGAAGTAAATCTCGTACCATTATGTTATAATTATTATATATTATATTCTACGTGAAAGGACAGCTACCACAAATATGATATAATAAACAAAACCTCCTATATAAATCCTCATTTCTCCTAACTCCTTAGACAGAACGATGTTAGGCAAAGGGTAAGCACATAATCCCATTCCCTTAATGTACTGCTTAATGTCGTAATAGTTCCCTGCTGCAGTATTCAAATTAAACAAAAAGTCTTGCAAGATTTAGTTGAATCGTTAACTTCAACGTTTCTTGTGCCTATTATTTTAGTGACGTATTTACGCCTATGAAGCTATTGTTTACTTTAAATTTTAGGACGGTTTTATTACTAATATTAATTGTATTTTTTATTGATTAAGTGGGTACACGAGTAGACGAGCCACTTTATGGTAAATAGTAATTGCTGCCCATAGATACCTGCAACACCAGAGGAGTTGATGATTCGCCGTGCCATAAGAGTCCCTACGGCCTAAATCCTAGTTTTTGTCATCGTTATGAAGCTGCCAGTAGTGACAATTCTAATTGAACAATCAAACTAGCTTACCTGTAAGCGCCGTTCGATTGATATTATTCCTGTTGTTGTCTCGTCCGAAGATGATGAAGAATTTCACTAATGTAGTATATTTCCTGGCTACTTGGGGACGTCACATATAGTTTAAATCTTAAACCAGAATAAAAAAAAATATTCTGGCAACACATCGCATCCATTTCCCGCTCGGTGTTCAATTATCTATGGGCTTCATTTAGTTAAAAGCCAAATAAAATAAAATATTTGTCTGTCTGATTGCTACAACCAGTGGGGGATCTGGAACATGATACATAAGGGCGGGCGGGACTCATCATCTTCGGACGAGACAACAACAGGAATAATATCAATCGAACGGCGCTTACAGGTAAGCTAGTTTGATTGTTCAATTATACCTGTTGTTGTCTCGTCCTCGATGATGAAGAATTTCACTAATGTAGATGTTTAAAGACCGTTGTACAATCAGATTTTTATTTTATTTTTGAACAAATCTTTTTTTTTTTATATTAAATTTAAAAAGAAAAAACAAGACAAACGTAACACAATAGTGGTGAATAAGTACACCCACACAAAATCAATTAAAAAATCGAGGTACATAACGATTTTGTTATGTAGCACAGCGTATGTATAATACATAAGTCGGACATAGTATTTAATCTAAACCAATTTATCCTTACGGATTTTGAGAAAAAATAGCTTCTGCGAAGCTTGTACTACGTACAGGTCGGTTATAAAATCTTGCGAAACAATTTGAGCTGTCAGTCCAACCAGCCGTTCTTCGGATCTCATCTATTGAGACACCCCTTTGGAGTGCTGCAGAAGTTGACGCATGTCGCGTACTGTGCGCCGAGAATGTGGTAATATCTATGCCACTATCTTGTAACACTGATTTTATCCAGCGGCTGATTGAGCTGACAGTGACAGGTTTATATGGTTTCCTGTAGGATAAAAATAGGTTCTTATTAATACCCCTAATATTTTTAGTAAGATTAATGTAATCAACAATCGCTTTAGCTGGACAGATATGTGGTTGGTTTGTGAAAAAAGGTAACCTAATAAAAGGTTGCATTTTATTAGGTGCAGACGTTTTGAGTAATTTTTCTACACGAATAACTACAACATCAAGTTCTATGATAATATTATCTATATCAATGGCACATATTGTTTGGACCCTTTGGCCTGTGGCTAAAACTAAAAGAGTTGCAGTCTTTTTTGAGCTTATTTCTAAATTATCACAATTTGCATATTTGGTTTCTATATAGTTTAATACTTTAGACACATCCCATGTGTAATCATATTTAGGTTTGCTTGGCCTTAACTTATAAAAACCTCTAAATAGTCTCTTAATATTACAATCAGTACCGACATGTGAGCCTAACATTAATGACAGGGCTGACCTAGTAGAGTTTAGGCTACCGTATGATAAACCTTCTCTAAATTTATTTGTAAGGTATGTAGCTATTTCTGATATGCTAGCTTTTAATGTACTTATCTGTTTTGTATAGCAGTATTTGATCCAATCCTTTAGACAAGTTGAGTATTGTTTAAGAGTATTAACAGAAATGGAGCTTAGCATTATGTCTATTGCCTCTTCTTCTAAACCTACTTCGAGAAAGCTGCGCCCGAGAGCTGTCCTGCCATCAATGTCAGGCTCCCATGTAGTGGATGAAATGACCTGGAATTACATAGCTTGAGTAAGCCTTTGTTAGGTTTAAATAACAATGGTTTATTTATTAAGAGTTTTTGGAAAAGTGGGTGCCACGGTTGTGTAGGCCAATCTGGAACAACCAAGATACCTATACCTTTATCTATTATAATCTTTTCAATGCTTTTTGAAATCATCGAAAATGGGGGGAAAGCATAGAAGTACATATTACACCAAGAGAATGTAAATGCATCAGGGTCAGGGTGCCATGACACATATTTTTTGCATTTTGTGTTTGTGCGTGATGCAAATAAATCTATCTCAGGATTTCCGAAAAATTTAACAATCGTTTTAAAATATATATTGCCAAGTTCCCACTCTGTATGACCTAAACTTTTCCGTGACTGAAAATCTGCAACAAAATTGTCCTTAGTGTTAATGTAAGAAGCATAAATCCATATGTTATGTGTCTCACACCATTGCCAAATTAGTTTTGAGATATTATTCAAATTTGGGTATTGGATTCCACCTAAACGATTTATATATGATATGGCAGTGGTGTTGTCAATTCTCAATAATATTTCACAACCAGCCTGGTTTTTAGCAAATCTTTTTAACCCTAGAAAAGCTGCATGGAGCTCTAGTGTATTGATATGGAGCTTTGCTTCTTTTTGGGTCCATGACCCACTGGCGGTTTTGTTGCCACATCTTGCACCCCACCCAGTGAGGGATGCATCAGTCTCAATTTCTAAGGAAAAAACATTTTTCCTTATAGGGCACACAGCTGCTTTTAGATTTTTCTGCCACCATTCTATATCTTCTTGGCAACTCTCAGGTAATGTTATGATGGCTTCAAAATTGTCATTGTTTGACAGTAGTGATAAATATTTAACCCTCTCTAATTGTTTGGTATATAACATGCCATATTTAATGGCAGGACAAACTGAAACTAATGTTCCTAAAACTTGGGCTAAATACCTAACTGAAAATCTAGATTTTAATTTTGAAATTAATTCTAGGCATCTTTGTCTCTTGTTTTGATCTATTGAAATAGTCATATTTTTACTGTTAAAAATAAACCCTAAGAATTTGCATTCTTTTTTAGGTTTAATACTACATTTCTTGTAATTTACTAAAAAACCCAGGTTTTCAAAAAGGTTAAGTATATAATTTGTATGGTTTTTACATTCCAAATATGAATCAGCAATAACACAGGTATCATCAAGGTATTGTACTAGTCTTATCCCTCTTTTTCTAATCACAGAGAGTAAAGGTTTAAATATTTTTGTAAATAGGAGAGGGGCTGTACAAAGTCCAAATGGTAGAACTGTAAATTCATACAATATCCCCTCAAAATAAAAACGAAGATATTTTCTGGACCTAGGGTCTATGTTAATCATATAGTAAGCATTCTTTAAATCAATGGTTGCTAGATAATCATTGTGCTGTATTAGCTTGCAAACCGTGCGGTAGTCCTCTAACTTAAAATGATCAGGTAACATAAATTTATTTAGTTTTTTAAGGTTTAGAATGAAGCGATATTCTCCATTTGATTTCTTAACTAAGAAAATAGGTGAGCAAAACTGATTATTTGTTGGTCTACAAATTTCCACAGCCTTCATTCTAAGTAGCTCCTTAATTTCTTTTCTAATAAGGATTATCTCAGATTGACAAAAATTATTATTTAGAGGTGTATCCCTCTGATAAGGTGTTTCTAAGAAATTGAGTGAGTATCCAGTTATCCATGACAAGATTACTGGATCATCTGTTATTGATTTCCATATTTCATAGAAATAAGGTAATCTGCCTACCTCCATGTGCTGGTTTACTTGCGCCGGTTGTAGCTCCGCTCGCGTTGATTCCGTGATGGTTGTCGCACCTTCGAATTCTTTTGAGAATATAAAGCCTTCTTCCCCCCTCCACCGATTTGGTTCTCGTTCTTCACCCTGTTGAATCCTGGGCGTTTGTATCTTGGTTGAGGAGGGGCCCGCGAGTTTAAAGTCTTTTGATGGAGTGGAGGTTTGGTCACAGTTTTTGTTAGGTCTTGTGCAGACTTTTGTACTGCTTTTGCTACTTTGATTCTATCGGTAAGGTCAGCACCAAATAGATATGTATCAGGGCCTCCTTGCAAGGAATCTTTCAACTCTTTATTTATTATTGACTGGATGAGTGTTCTCCTACTCCCCGTTTCATTATATATTATTTCACATAAGATCTTTGAAGCATCATTAATTTTACTGATACCGTCAAGTTTGTTTCCTTTTGTTAAGAAACATTCCAGTCCAGACCCAATAGCTGTTAGGGCGGCAGCCATATTTTTTTGTCTGTATTCAATTATGCTGTCCCGTTTCTTAACTTGTTCTGACACTGCAGCTGCCAATTCAGGATTCAGTTTAGGAGGTATCATTTCCGGTAAGTTGCTGAAGGGTATATATTGTTTTAAAAGCAGTGCTTTTTCTTCCTTCTTTAGTCCTTTCTTTAGGATAGGAGTCCAGCGTTGTATAATTTAATTGTGAGCCGGAGGCCCATTTACAGTCTCCTCCTCCACACATCCCATGGCTGCTAGGATTTCTGTATCAATTTCATCTTGTTCATTTATATGTACTTCCTGCTCTGGCAGCAATGTTACCGCATTTGGTGGTGCTATATTCGGTGGATCCACCATTACTTGGTTTTCTGGGATCTGGCTGATTGATATGTCAATCTCTGGATATTGTGTGCCAGAATCGCCATCCGGCGATGGGGTGCGAGCATGTGGTGACCGGCTTCGTGTTCGTGATCGTGATCGAGTATGACGGCGGTCCCTTGGTGATCGACTTCTTGAAGGCCCTGTGTCCAGAACAATTATGGATTTGTTATCTAATACTCTCACAGTATAGCGACTACATTAAATAACTCGGCAAGGTCACTCATCATGAATATGACTGTTGTTCGATACTCTGCCAGTATAGCAACAACGATAATTTGCCTTGGATGTTGGTTGTTCGATACTCTGACAGTATAGCAACAACAAAGTTTAAGTTGGCATGATCATTCTTAGCGAAATATGATTATTGTTGTTCGATACTCTACCAGTATAGCAACAACAAAATTAGGTTGTTCGATACTCTGACAGCATAGCAACAACAAATTTCGTCAAGTTCTAACCAATAACCGAACTGTATCGGTTAATCGCTCGTTATATCAGCAAGTTTGCATTTTACACAACCTCATAACAGTATATGGACATAGAAAAAACTGAAAATTAGAATGTAAAAAGTGTGTTGGTCAGCGGCGTCATGTCGCTTGCGAACTAACCTTGAGCTTTTTCCTCTAGTTTTTCGATTTTTCTTCTCAATTTTGATAGCTCTCTATCCAAATCCTCTTTTCTTTTTCTGTGTTTTCCCATTTTTTGCTTATTATAACAATAAAACACTAAATAACAAAATAATTCGGCGGGAGTAGTGACGCCTCCAAGTGACATAGAAAACGAATGAAGCCCATAGATAATTGAACACCGAGCGGGAAATGGATGCGATGTGTTGCCAGAATATTTTTTTTTATTCTGGTTTAAGATTTAAACTATATGTGACGTCCCCAAGTAGCCAGGAAATATACTACATTAGTGAAATTCTTCATCATCGAGGACGAGACAACAACAGGTATAATGAAGGTTGGATACTATTATATGAGCATTATTAATAGTATTTTTTATAGCCTTTTGCCATTTCCCGGGCACAAATGACAGATATAATCTGGGTGTCTTTAAATCACGAGTGAATCGGTTTCTTCTAGGCAAGCGCGCTCCATCGTAGATCGCAGTATCGCTTAACATCAGGCAAACTAGCGGTCAAGCGTAAGCCGATCATGAAGAAAAAAAAAATCAAAACTTCGAGCTACTGAAAATTTTGGAAATCCCGATTGGATAGCACTTCTCTCGACGTAGGTAGGAATAAAAAACGGGTCTTTAATACCTTGACATTATGACATTAGAACGAATACTTATTTTGTAAATACCATAGATTTTTCGAGGTAAAAGTTTTTAACTAAAAATATAAATGTACCGCCTGTTTTCCTCGAAGGGTTAGGCAGAGGTGTACACCCACAGTTTGCTGCTCTTCTCGCTATCTAGACCTAGATACCAGCATGGTATTGTTTGGAGGTAAGACTCTGAGCGGCTACTAAGAATTTCATATATAAACCCTGCTTGATATGGAATCAAGTCTCGTGCAGGACTGCTCCGAGCAGTCTCGCTTAGAACCATTACTATAATGATGCAGTTCCTATGTTTTTAAGACATTAAAAACTCGACTTAAATAAACCGTAAGTAAATTCATGCATCCATTATAGGCGATCCATTCACAACTGTCTCCGTTGGGCGGAGAGTCCAAGAAGCGGCTGCGGCCGGCTGGCGTGTTTCCAGATACACTTTTTTTTAATAAAAAACATCACGGAACAACAGTCCCGGCACAGTTTCGGCAACTTCTCGGCCGGTTGTTTGCAAGCCTTATTCTAGAAACAAAATATTTTCAGTACATACCATCACGACTGCATTCTTTGAAGGATCGACGGGTTTATTGGAACTAACTGGATTCAAATCTGAACTTCTAATGAGAATTTCATAGGAATTATACTAATAAATAGCTGTAAAATGAAAATCTGTCATATTTTAGCGGGTTAAACCGCTAAAATATGACAGATTTTCATACAAACTTTCACCCCCGTTTTCACCATTTTAGGGGTAGAATTTCTGAAAATCCTTTCTTATCGGATGCTTACGTCATACAAAGAACACACCCTCCAAGTTTCAGGTCTCTACGATCAGCGGTTTAGGTTGTGCGTTAATCCGTCAGTCAGTCACTCAGGACAAAGCATTTTATATGTATAGATAGATAATAATATTGTAACCGACCAATACTGTACATCAGCTATCGATTTGTTTATTTTATTTATTCGCCAATGTAAACAAAAATTTAATTACAAAATAAAAATGACGCCACTGATACTCAAATTACGTCCTCCAAGGATGAAAATTGAAATCGTCTTTTTCCTTTGGCACTCGAATCTTTCAATAAAAGAATTCATTCTCGCGCCATTATTCAAATGTAAAGAAAAATTATCCAAATGAGAACAATCCAGTATTTAAAATTGGAACCGAGGTGGAAGGTCTAACGGTCCAACGTGAACATGGTTTTCCGAATACTGAAACATGGCTCGGGGCCATACAAATTATCTGTTTGGAAATGTAAAAAGTTTGAGAAATTCAACAAAGTTTGGTTTAAATTATTGTTATGTTTTGGTTGTATTTGTGTATTACATAGCAACAGAATTTGTAAAACGTATATAATTATAATATAGGCACTAGCTTGTGCCCGCGACTTTGTCTGCGCGGACTACAAGATTGGGTCCGACCTGAAAATAAAGTCTATGAGTCATTTCAGGCTATAATCTGTGTGCCAAATTTATCCAGATCCAATCGCGGGCAGGATTCGAACCTGCGTCTTCTGGTTTGATATACCAGATATATATCTGGTATATCAAACCAGAAGACGCAGGTTCGAATCCTGCCCGCGATTGAATTTTTTCCTTTACTATTAAAATAACTTAATAATCTTAGCATGGAAAATGCAAAAAAATCACAAAAAGATAGTTATCCAGATCCGTTCAGCCGTTCTGGTGTGAAACAGTAATAAATATCCATACATCCACACATCCATACCCACAAACATTCTTCTAATGTACACCCACAGTTCGCCGGTATGTTTAGGTCCCATGTTATAGGGGGCGAGCCTATAGCCATCCGAGCTGCTACTGAGAATTTCATAGAAAAACCCAATAACACTGCTCGACCTGGGGATCGAACCCAGGACCTCTAGTGTAGCAGTCATGTTTGGGACCACTAGACTAATGAGGCAGTCCTACGAATTATTGCATCTGTCCAATTACTGGGTGCTCTCACATGATTACGCGCTAATGATACTACTGGTATTGCTAGGATCTACTTAAGGGTCCGGCGGAGCTTGAATTGCCCACGAAAACGTAATACCGAAATAAATCTTAATTCAGACAATATTCTATCAAATTATGTTATTATTCGGATTTGGATACTGTTAATCTAGGTTCCTGCTGTACTATTTCGTCTACTACTACTTCACTGGAAATGAAAGATAAAATCGATCCAAACTTGGTAAAGATATCAAAAATTGCATTCGCTTACATTTATTTCTAGTGAAGTATTTTGGATGAAATGGTAGAGTAGGAGCCTAGATCTAACGGTATCAGAATCCGAATAATAAAAGAATTTGATTAAATTGTGTGTTGAATTGCGATTTATTTCGGTATTACGTTTGTAAGAGAAATTCGATCCGCCGGACTCTTAAAACCTGCGGTTGCCGCTTACCATCAAGCGATCCGTATGCTTTTCAGTCAACTTATTACATACCGAATGTAATCAAAATAAACATGAAATTAATAATTTTGTTGTTATTTGCAGGAAAACTCAACAGAATACGCTTCCAGAATATGTTTTAAGTAGTTATCAGTGAATTTTGAAGCGGCGCCCGTCTTGCTGGTTTTATATTGAAACTTCCTCCTATAGTGATAAAGTTGCAAACTGAATTTAGATGGGCCGCCAACGTATTTTTAGCTTTTCGTTAATAAAAAACAATTTAAGTTTGTTTTGAGTGTTGCGTGTGTTGTTGTTGTTGACTTGATGGTGTTTTAAGATTCAGTTGTTTTTTAATTGTTAGTTTGAATTCATTTTAACATTACCATACAATCACGACTGTATTTCTCTGAAGGATTGGTCAGAGGTATACTAAAGTACACCCATAGTTCGCTTATTAATTCGTAATTACAAATCCAAACTTCGCGCTGCTACTGATAATTTCATAGAGAAACCCAGCAGGTACTGCTCAACCTGGGAACTGAACCTTTGGCGTAAAGTCGCGCTTAAAACTAATGTGGCAGTTAGCCCTAGTCTACCCGTTCTAAGTCATACCGAGCAGCTTTCCCCATGAAACCCACAACAAAAACTCCCGACACTAAAATCTCTTAAAAGGATAAAAATATCTAAAGATTGTCCCTTTACATTTAATATTAGTAGAATATTCTAAGCGTCGTTGTGTTGTGTGGGGACGGCTAAGATATATTTTTTTAAAAGCTTACTAGCAATGTGGGTCGCACATTAATAGTATTCTCGTTAACCTCTCGTGCTAAGCTAAATACTGGGTGGGTTTTGATTTAGTTACCAGAGATACGGTTTTGACAATAAGGTCCATACAAGATAATGTTAAAATCCTACGTCTAGTAAGCCATTCAGATAGATTTAATATAGGTATAAACCGTAAGCGATGTTCTTACATTGGAGGAGTGTGTGTAATTTTGTATGAAGGTTTTACTATGTTTCCAGGTAAAATGGAGTCAAAATTGAAACATAAAATGCTCGACAGTATTCTAAGGTAAAGTAGATCGTAAAAGGTGACGTCACACGGTAAAGAAAATCCAGATAAGTGATAAATATGCAGTCAACGTGTCTTTATACAATGTAGTTTTTAATAACTAAACTCCTTTCTGTTAAAAGGGGTGAAAGATATTAATATGATATTCTATAAGCAAGTGTGTAAAGAAACAAAAAGAGAAAAGCACAGAAAAGAAAAGAAACGAAAAGAAATATATAATTTAGTACAGCCTAAAAATATATTGTTAAAAAAGAAACAAATTTGTACAAAATAATCAAAAAACAGAAATAAAACATAAATGTATGGATACAAACCAAACATGTATAAACATGGATATGATATTTATCAAAGACTGATTTTACACGACTGCGCCAGAAGGAGGATTAGTTTTTTGAGTGCACCTATGTACCTATATTTCTTTGTCACACTCTGTAGCTTAAACGGCTTCTAGGATTTTAGCTTGACGTCTTTAGATTCGTCTCAACTGTGAAAGTGACTCTTGGATATATTAAAATTATGAAATTTAAAATGCCCGATTTTTAGCGCCATATATTTGTCTTGACAATTTTTTTCCCTCGAAACCTATAGAGTGGGTATCAAAATAAAGTGTTTATTATATGGCTTACAAAGATATGTATAATAATACAATTTACATGTTTAAATTTATTTGTAACTAGCTTTTGCCAGCGACTTCGTCCGCGTGGAATAGTTACTTTGTTCCCTAGTTCTTCGCCCGCGGTTTCACCTGCGTTGCCCCGTTCCTAAGGGTTGTAGCGTGATGTTTTATAGCTTGAAACCTTTCTCATGAATCAAGTTCAAGTTCAAGTTCAAATGTTTTTATTTCAAATAAGCTTTAACAAGCGTTTATGAAACGTTATGATTCTAGTTGCTCGGTTCCAAAAGGTTGATCCTATGGAGAAGAATCCGGCAAGAAACTCCATGGACACTCTTTTAAAATAATTGGTGTTACAATCTTCATTGGTACAATATTGCGATATGAGGATGTGTGAACATTGGATGTCGAAGTTAGGTAGAAGGTTCTTAGTGTTTGAGAACTCCATGTCATTAATAGAATATAAGTGAACTATGTGGTAAAGTACACACATCATCAAAGCAGGATAAATTAGAGTCCACTCAGACATGCCACAATGTACACACATTTACAGTTTCAGTTGAGGTAAACAATACTAACCATATGAAGACATCTCGAAATGTAGTGAATACAGAATCTCTGAAAACTATGTCCATATATTCACTATAGATACTAATTTGGAAAAACCTCAGGTTGCCAAGGAGGCCGCAAGTGCATCCGTATTTAAACACCACACATCTTTATCGTCAACGTAGTCCTTGATTTTATAATAGGCTTTCTTAACAAGAACTGATTTGACGTACTTTTTAAATTTCTTGTCAGTAAGATCGGTAACACATTTAGGGAGTTTATTGTAGAAACGCACACAATTTCCTAGAAATGATTTATTTGTTTTGGTTAATCTAAATTTAGGTACCACAATTTTATGTTTATTCCTAGTATTAAGGTTGTGAAAGTCACTATTAATACTGAACGTCTGCAGGTTTTTGCGGACGTACATGATGTTTTCGAAAATATAGAGTGACGGCAGTGTAAGTATATTGATATTCTTAAAAAATTCTCTTAGGGAATCGCGAGGGCCCATATCGTAGATTGCGCGGATGGCCCTTTTCTGTAAGATAAAAATTGAATCTACGTCTGCAGCTGATCCCCACAGCAAAATACCGTATGACATAATGCTGTGAAAGTAAGCGAAGTACACTAGCCTGGCTGTAGCCACATCGGTGATTTGCCTAATTTTCCTCACTGCATAAGCAGCGGAACTTAATCTGCTAGACAGGGCTGAAATGTGCGCACCCCACTGCAACTTGCAATCAACCGTAATACCCAAGAAAATGGTTTCATTGATTAGGTCCAGTTTGCTGCCATCAAGAATTAAATTAGGTTTAGTTTGTGGTACATTTGGTAACGAGAATTTTAGACATTTTGTTTTGCTAGCATTAAGTACTAAGTTATTAGCAGCAAACCATTTAGACAAAGATTTTAGACTCTCATTTACGTTAAAGAGATTGCTATCATTTCTATCGATTTTAAATATGAGTGAGGTATCGTCTGCAAACAATACTATATTCGCTAGCTCGGCCATCATATAGGGAAGGTCATTTATATACGCTAAGAAAAGAAAAGGGCCTAAAATAGAGCCCTGTGGAACACCCATTTTAACAACAGACCCGGGAGATGCGACTCCTTTTATGTCCACTTTTTGTCGCCTCATAGCAAGATAAGAAGACACAAGCTCCAAAGATGGCCCTCTTATACCGTAGTAGTTTAATTTACGAATAAGCGTATTGTGATCAACGCAGTCAAAAGCCTTGGAAAGATCACAGAAGATACCTATGGCATCCTGTGACCCCTCCCAAGCCTGTAAAATGTGAGAGACCAGCTTCGTACCAGCATCAGATGTTGACCTACCTTTAGTGAAGCCAAACTGCTGATCGTGTAAAATCTTGTTTATGTGGAAATGTGCTGTCATTTGATTAAGCATGAGTTTTTCAAATATTTTACTTAAGGCGGGGAGAACAGAAATGGGCCTATAATTACAGGGATTTGTTTTACAGCCTGATTTGAAAATTGGAATGACTTTACTATGTTTCATTAAATCTGGAAAAGTTCCTGTCTTAATACAAAGATTAAATATATTTGCAAGAATCGGAGCGATATCGTCAATAATTGAATTTAGTACTTTAATAGATATGCCCCATAGATCTTCTGTATCACTCATTTTCCCAACATTTCCCTTCACTGCTCTGCTCCTATTGATCGTAGCGTGATGAAAAGTATACTATAACCTGCCCAGGAGTATTAAGAACAATTGTACCAAGTTTCGTTGAAATCCGTCGAGTGGTTTTTGTTTCTATAACGAACATACAGACACACAGACAGACAGACAGACAAAAATTTTACTGATTGCATTTTTGGCGTCAGTATCGATCACTAATCACCCGCTGATAGTTATTTTGGAAATATATTTCATGTACAGAATTGACCTCTCTACAGATTTATTATAAGTATAGATTTAAAAAAATCTAACCAAAAACATAACTCTCCTTAGGGCGCAGTCTGGTAAAAAGTACCTATAAAAGGTAAAAACAATCGCGAAGACTAGGTTGAATTGAAGAACTCGACGCATACAAGCACCAAATTATTGAAATTATACCTATTTTAATAATCTTTTAAGTAGGTACAAAATTCCCCTACAGATGTCACCAATCACCTCTCTGTTTTTAATATAGACTAGTTGCTATTGCCCGCAGTTTCACTCAGGTCCCAAAAAGATTAACATACGAGTACTATAAGTCTGATTTTAAGCGGCGTCAAAATGAAACATGCACCAGATTTTTAGTTAGACCTTTAGTAATACCTCGTTGAAAACTGCATTCAATTCTATGCATTTGTTTTTGCGTGATGTGCGTGCAAACATACAGACAGACAGACAAAAAAATATTTTGGCTTCTGTTGCTCTAATAAATACCCCCCATATTGGTTTTTCTTTAATACCTATAATTTATAGACATCGGCCTGTTACAATTTTATTATAGCTGTAGAATAGATATAGACGAGTCGCTCACACTTGCGGATCGTTCAAGATCTAGGGATGTTTTCAGTTCAATGTACTCTGAAGGAGATAAATGCACACCACTTCATTCTGGATGTTAGGCTACAAAAATATCAACGAGCAAAAAATATCACACGCAGGAGATAAATTTGGGTCTATAGCTGAAATTGAATTCATGGATAAATATGTCATGCAACATTTTTTTTCTAGTTATTTGATGCGAATCCTACAAAGGCGAATTCTATTCTTATCACTTTTTTACGGAATAGGGGGACAAACTAGCAGACGGATCGCCTGATGGTAAGCGATTACTGCCGCCCATGGACACCCGCAACATCGGAGGATTCACAAGTGTGTTGCCCGCCTTTTAAAAGGGGATTGGGCCTCCGGTAACCGCACTCACTCGGTGAAACTCAACGTAAGCGTTGTTTGACGCCGGTTTTCTGTGAGGTCGTGGTATCACTCCGGTCGACCCGACCCATTCGTGCCGAAGCATGGCTCTCCCACGTTTGAAACGATTCTTTTGGTTTATTATGTCAATAGATGCATGAGATCTTTCCATTAGAAAGGATTGGGGTTTCTTTTAGGAAATTCTCATTAGCAGCTCGAATCTTGGATTTGTCTTGATAGGTTAGATTTAAAACATAGAAAAATCCAATAATACTTTGCCCCATCTGCCTCGTACCGTATATACGATCAGTAGCTTTGTTAGCGAAAACAAGAAACATTTAAGTTTATGTTAAAAGGTACATCGTAAGTCAATGAACTTTCCTTTCGATTCCAATTTAAAGTCCCAGGTTTACTCGTGAGTGCGCAAAGACATTTATCATTGGGACTTCTCCCAAAAGAATTATCAAGAGACTGAGATTAAAAGCTGATAGCATCAATTAAATGTCTCCTGTGTACACGTCTATGTTCAATGTATGTACTAGCTATAACCCGCGGTTTTACTCGACCTAAAGTGACGTTAAGATAAATACATATTTAATTGCAATTCATTGAAATCTTAATTGTTTATTTATTGCCAATTTAATGACCAACACTGGTTGATGATGATATCTAGCTGTTTCTCGCGGCTTCCCTCGTTTTATGAGACGGAACGTAACGTAACCAATGTCCTTCTCAAAAATTCAATCTATCTTTACGAGTTTTTATTTGATTAAATCCATTAAAGATAAAGTCTTGTTGGGTTTCTATTGCGAAATTTTTGGAAGCAACTCTGTTACAAGAACTACATTAAGTATATCAACGAACTGCGACTGGATATATATATCAGTAAATCTCTGCCTACCCCTTCGAGGAATACAAGTGTGATGGCATATTTGTATGTTTTATAGCTAAGCAGGAGATATCTTTTACATAGAATTTATATTAGGAGATAAAAAAAAACAAGCGCGAGTCGGACCCGCCCACCGAGGGTTCCGTACAAATTTGTAGGACATATTATAATTCATTACAAATGTATAGTTTTCAGATTATTCCCTATACTTGTAGTATAAGACAGTATTACTTGTCTGTGTCAGTATTACTTCAACTCGACACCTCCACGCGGTCCCGAGATAATGGGTTTTGACAGACAGACGGACGGACGGACAATAACGTGATCCTATGAGGGTTCCGTTTTTTTCCTTTTGAGGCACGGCACCCTAAAAACGTTACTGTATTATAAATTTCCTTATAATATTTTCCCATAGCATCTAATTACTCCCACGAGGCATGGTGGCTTCATGGCCTCTCCATTAAATTATTCCAAATTCATAATAACAATCGGGGAAAAGCCGATGTTTTAATTTATTTCCCGAAACATGTTTATTATAAGTAATGTTTTATGAAAGGTTAGAATTAATTAAAATTGTAGCCTCGTAAAATTCTAGCCTTTAATTTGCAAGGGCTAAATATAAATTTAACACGATTTAGTGTATCCCACTTACACACACATTCGTGTAACTTTAAAATGCTGCGTGTTTTTTAGTGAAATTGTTGTTTATTACTAGTATTACTTTTTTTATACCACTGAGGTGGCAGACAAGCATACGGCCCGCGTGATGGTAAGCGGTTACCGTAGCCTATGGACGCTTGCAACACCAGGGGTATCACTCGCGCGTTGCCGCCCCTGTAAATTAAGGAAGGAATAGATGGGCTGGCAGCATAGGAGACAATAGCGTGATGCTTATCCTATCTGCCAACACAACGCTTCCTCGTGGACCTCTGGAGACCTTGCTCACCGTTAGGAACACTGAATCCTTTCAGTCATGTCGAATAATCAATTCCAAATTACATTAAAACACAATCTTTGCTTCTCTCTTGTTGATTGTATTTCAATTTACCAATTATAAATGGTAGATATCTATGGCGTTAAGTAATTTCTTTTGAAGGTGCCTTGAAATTTATTAATCGGAGGTATTATGAAGAGAATCCAGCTGATTTATTTACGTAAGTTGAAATAATCATAATATATAACTCAAAAACGGCTGGAGGGATTTATATGATATTTGATTTAAAATTCACGAAAACAATGCGACTTCAGGAAACAGCTAGTTATCATCATTCTCCGTGCCTTTTCCCAACTATATTGGGATCGGCTTCCAGTCTAACCATATGTGGGTGAATATAAATATTTTACATGAAGCTACTACCATCAGATCTCCGAAACCCAATTTCTGGTCGATACCGATATCCGGAGGGTAAATAGGTTGTCAGTTTTTTTTGGGCTTCTGACTACAACTAACAATTGTCATAAATGTTCGTATGATGTTCGGAACACATGATCTCCGAGGTAGCTGGTCGATGCGAGGATGCGTAGCGAACAAGCGAGGTTGTGGAACTGTGTGAGCGTTTTCAACAGAGATGTGCTAGACCGCTGAGCGGTGCTAGGATGCGTAGTGACGCTGGGAAACGGTGCGCAGATGAGCAATGCGAGGATATGTAGTGACCTGGTTTCAGATGCGAGCGGGATGAGGTGAGGTGGGAGGGGAGCACGTGCAACACATCCCTTGCACAAATCTTCGGCACATATCCTTCGATTGTTTTGTATGTACAAAAACCTCGCTGCGCTGAGACATTTCCATTAGAGCTGCGCTGAGCGAGGCTAGCTAAATAAAGTGATTCTATTGGTTCTGAACCAACACCTTCCTAGCTACACATCCTCGCACATCTCTGGTGGAAACGTAGCCTGAGGCATGTAAAAAAAGTTTTCTTTTTTTCACGGATCAGGGATGGGTTTCATATGGAAAGTTGATCAATAGATATAAGAGGTATTAAATCGGTACCCTGTATAACTAATGAACTACTGAAGTTGCGTGTCAGTGTCGGAGATTGTAGACAGTGTAAAAATTAAAATATAACGGAATACAATACGCTAATGGTCCTTGGATTCCATTCCCAGGTTTAGGAGTGTTATTTAGTATTTCTATGAAATACTCAGTAGCAGCTCGGAGTTTGGATTTATGCCCGGGTAATGGCAATAATCTCACCCCCTATTACATGGAACCTAACCTACCTCTGCCTAACCCGGCAGGGAAATCAGGCGTGATGGCTTGTTATGATAAATCTAATCGGGTACATATTTTGTTTCAGAAATAGTTTTGTTAACCTTATTGTTCGGTGTAATGACTCAAGTATTAAACCCAAGAAATGCCACGCCTTTCTTGACCCGATCTTGGCGTAATACCAACAAAGACCACAAAGCATTGAGACAAGGGTAAGGGGTGTTAAGTGTATTCCAAATTTTGCGTCCTAAAGGGTAATTACGCTTTAGATTTTTATATTTAGTACATTATTTAAGTACCTATCAGAATTAGGCTTCAAAATGGACGATATATTAGCTTGAATTGACCTTCACCACTATTGTATTTCGTTGACGTGTTTATTGTTTCTTAAAAAATATTAAACCGACACAAAAATACAAAAACATATAATTTAATACGTGGGAGCGTCATGCTTCGGCACAAATGGGCCGGCTCGACCGGAGTGATACCACGACCTCACAGAAAACCGGCATTAAATAACGCTTACGTTGTGTTTCACCGAGTGAGTGAGGTTATCTCCTTTTAAAAGGTTGGCAACGCACGTGTGACTCCTATGGTGTTCATGGGCGACTGTAATCACTTACCATTGTCAGGCGATCCGTCTGCTCGTTTGCCCTCCTATCCTATAAAAAAACTCTCTTTAAATCTCGAGTGAATCGGTTTTTTCTAGGCAAGCAGGCTATGCTATGGCTAGCCATTGTAGATCGCAGTGTCACTTAACATCAGGCGAACTGGCCGTCAATATAAAAACATATTATGGAAATATTATAAAAGTTTTAGTCTTAATATGTAATTTTGAGTCCGTGCACTTCAAAAGAGGTCAACAATATATACACCTATACGAAGTCGTTCCAATCACTGAATAGAAAAAAAAATCGTAGCAATCAAGATTAAATCAGCGAGCGTCTACTTTTTTAACTCCGAATTGAATCCGGGGCGGAATGGGCTTAGGAATCCAACTTTGCCTTAAGAAAAATTTGTCGCATAAAGTTTACGAGGACGACCCTCTTAATTTGAGTGAGTCAATCAGGAATTATTGAGAGACCAGCTGTTTTCTACTCGAGATTCTCTGGACTAGGATTTCTTATAGATATACCTATATGGCGTTAAATCTTTCATCATCTTCTATAGATAAATCTAGTATGTGCTGATTGTTTTGATGAATAATATGTACCTATTATTATAATAGACTACGGACCTATCATCTAGAATAAAGAAAGAAAAATTGTTTATTTCCTCAACCAAGGACACAATGACACATATATAAAGTAAACCCATTTAAGAGTACTTATATCTATAAGGATCAAAGTTCTAACTCCCTCATTTATTGTCTGACTGACAAACAACGCATGCTTAAACCACTGGTTGTAGACATTATGGAAATCTAAGAAAGGATTTTTTTATATTCAAGCCGTAAAAGAAATCCCATCAAAAACATTCTGTAAAAAACTAGCCAAGTCTCGATGGAGCTGCTTGTTTATCTCTAAAAAGTAATGAAATCTAGACAAAGTCATGCCAAGTCTAAGGTTGCTTACTGCGATTTCTTTATTATTTAGGTATAGTTAATGTTGTGTGACTTGGCCGTTGACTTGTACCCACTAACGTATAAAGAATGTTTAAATTATATTCGCAACGAACATTCATACTACGTAATCCTCTGTGTACAAATGTGTTGAACATTCACCTTTATATTTGAATTTACAACAAGGGCACAAGTCAACGGCCAAGTCACACAACATTAACTATAAATAATAAAGAAATCGCAGTGAGGAACCTTAGACTTGGCACGACTTTGTCTAGATTTCATTACTTTTTAGAGATAAACGAGAGCTCCATCGAGACTTGGCTAGTTTTTTACAGAATGTTTTTGATGGGATTTCACTTCTTTTTGTAGAAACGTGGGCTTATTGATATATTTTATTAGATTTTCTTATTTGACACAGTTTTTTTTCTTTTTAGGAGTAGTTTTTTTATTATTACAAATCTTTCTTTACTTTTTTTCCGGTTCTGAACTTTTTGTACTCCAGATCTTCGATTATCCTAGTTTTTATAGTTTTCCCTTTATGGGGCCATTAAACCCTAACTCTGTACCAAATTTCAGCTCTCTGAGTTTATGGGAAGTACTAGTTCTATTTTGATGATCATGAGTGAGTGAGTGTCATAAATGCGAAACTTTGCTTTCGCTTAACTTCGGAACTAAATTACCTACAGACTTGAAATTTTGGATTTTAAGTATGTAATTATAGCTTACTGGATGACGAAAATTTCTGCGTTCTGGTCTTATCCAGAGGTTCTCAAATAGGGGCCTGAAAATTCGGCGAAATGGTTCCAGTAAAGGATGGTACGGCAGTGTTTGCTTCCCGCTCGACTTGGAGAGGGCACTGCCGTGCCCCCAGATAAAAATAAAAACGTTTTCACAAGTCCTTTATTTACCCTAAAAGAACTGTTTTGTGTAATTTTTTACGCCTTAGTAATTTAAGAGACAGAAAGGGCTGCGGGGAGTTTGTTGCGCCGTTTCTTCTTTTTTTTTCTCTTTATTTAATAGGGACTTACAATCATTATAACCGTTTCTTCTTCCTAGAAAAACACTGACACAATATAAGCATAAATACACCTCACATTTGAGGTGACGTCATTGAAAAAATTAAAACCAGCCTTTTTCTTGCAGAATAAGCGATCGCGACGCCAACCCTCGCATCAATGCAGAAGCAGTTCCAGTACAGGACTGCGTATGCTCGAAGATTTATGATCCTATCTGCGCTTCTAACAACGAGTCTTATTACAACCTATGTTTTTTGGAGTGCAAAGTACCTAAGTCTGCAAATGTTTCCGTCATACACCAGGGCAACTGCATACCGTTTTAGGAGATACAATTTTTATTAGTTTTTAAGCTATTGCATAGCTTCTATCGCGGGCCTTGAGTGTGGGGACCGAATCCAGAAATTCCGTAACGAAAAAAACCTAACACCCCCCACTCCGACCGGCACAGCGGTGATACTTTTTAGTTTTTCTATCTATCGATAAATACCAAAACTTTTAATGACTTTTTGAAATATCACGCTTGTCTCTTTAGTTCAGCAACCCGCCTTTAGGTGGCATTGGTTGTATTACATAAGTTGATAAAAAACGCTATGCAATAGCTTTACCGCGGCAGTCCCCGAGTGCCACACGTCTTTTTTAATATATCATTCACCACGTTCCTAGCAATTTCCCAAGTATGGGGTCGACTTCCAGTTTAATCAAATCCGATCAGACCTCCGCAATTTCTGGGCAATACCGATATCTTTTCTTTTTAATTCTTTCATGGGATATGGCACCACACTTTTTGTGTATTTGCCACTGTCAAATATAATAAGTAAACAAGTAATATTTATTTATAGTTCCCGCCATGGGACTATATTATATGGCGCCACACTTTTTGTGTCTGCCAGTGTCAAGTATACAGAATAATCCCCAGTAAAACAGTGGAAACTTCACTAAAGCTTCGATGGAGTGAACACAAAAGTCACGATATTCAACTTTATATAATTTGCTTACACTCGCACATGTTCACGAACACTTAATGGCTAACTATCCACTATAATTACAAATTAAACTTCGGAGAAACACAAGTTTTGGAAAATATTAGAAAACCGACAAAGTGGACTGTACATTTCCCGCTTAAAACTTACCGATATCTTAAGGATAAACTGATTCGTGGTCTAACAGACGATTGTCAAAATTATACGTTCGTATGGACCAGCCAGAATGGACGGTTTTAGGTGCTCACCGAGGCACGGAGGTTTCTCGATATCCACACACTGCCCCTGAATAAGAAACCATTTACATAAAAAAATCTAGTTTTTTCATGAGTTCTTCAAAAAAAGTCGCTGTCGGTTTAAATTGTTTATTATAACTTCACTTAGTTGCGCGTGAGTGTATGTATGTATATGTATATGTAAATCCAGAGCTGCTCTAAAGTACCAGAGAGCTCAATAAACCAATAAGAGGTTCTAACTTATAGATATGGATAGTGTGTGATTATCACCGCCTCAATAATCTAGTGGTCGTAAGCGCACTGCTACGCGAAAGGTCCTGGGTTCGATCGTTCGATTCATACCATCACGCCTATTTCCCCGAAGGGTTAAGCAGAGGCATACTAATGTGCACCCACAGTTCGCCGGTATGTATAGGTTCCATGTAATAGGGGGCGAGCCTATTGCCATTAACCGGGCACAAATCCAGACTTCGAGTTGCTACTGATAATTTCATAGAAAAACCCAATAACACTTTGCTCGACCAAGGGATCAAACCCAGGACTTCTAACGAAGTAGTCGCGCTTGGGACCATTAGACTAATGAGGCAGTCGTTCGATTCCTAGGTAAAGAAAAATTTTATTGGGTTATCTATGACGTTCTCAGTAGCTGTATAGAGTTTTCGAAATTGTGATTGATTAGATCGCCCCCTTCATACTGTGAGTGTACATTAGTAGGTGCGGCTCTGCCTAACCCTTCATAGAATACAGGCGTGATGGTAAGTTATGTATAATGGCTTTGAGGAATAATGTTGAAATTTGTATTGTCAAAAAATATTGCTGAAATTCCGGAAAACTTACTAGATATAATATTGTATACATTTTAATGGCATCATAATTTGAAATGTAATTCTACATTTAATAAGCTTTCACAAGGAATATAAACCTCATATCCATTTAAATGCTGTGAGTTTAAATTTTAGTCCACGTTAATATTAAAATGTCACAAGTTTTTCATGCAATTAAACTGTGGAAAAGTTAAAAACTGCATTATGCAGTTTTGTGAAGGAGACGAAAGCTGGGTATTTTATTTTGTTCGCTTCAAAATTTTTCTTAAAGTCGATGTTAATTACAGTTTGTATTTTCTAATGTGATGTGTCTTTAATGCTGAAGTTTGACAATGATGTATGTATATCCTTAGTCTCTATATATATAAAACTAGATGTAGATGTAGATGTTATGACGTAGGATTTTGATAAATTCTACCCCCAAGGGGATAAAATAGGGGATGGAAGTTCATATAGAACAAACTAACTATACCACGCGGACGAAGTCGCGGGCAAAAAGCTAGTAATATTATAAACGTGAAAGTTTGTGAGTATGGATGGATGTATGGATGTTTGTTACTGTTTCACGCCAGAACGGCTGAACGGATCTGGATGAAATTTGGCACAGAGTTAGAATATAGTCTGGAATAACACATACATAATTAACCTATTATACTGTCCCACTGCTGGGCACGGGTCTCCTCTCAGAATGAAAGGGATTAGGCTATAGTCCACCACACTAGCCTAGTGCGGGTTGGCAGACTTCACACGCCGTCGAGAAAATCTCTCAGGCATACAAGTTTCCTCACGATGTTTTCCTTCACCGTTTAAGCGCGTGATAATTAACTATTTAATATGAACATGACTTCGAAAAGTCGGAGGTGCGTGCCTTGGGTTCGAAGTCAAAACATTTGACTTGGCAGTCCAACGGTTATACCACTAGGCTATCACTGCTTTTAACGGAATGATTAATTTATAAATGTAATATTTTAATCCAAGCATCTTTGTGCCGGGGAACCGCTCATGTGATCGTCAAAACGCATCGATTGAGTCCAAACAAAACTTAAATGCCGTACACCGTTGAGAAGTTCTTCTGATGGGTTGGGTATGCTGCAGGATTTTGTAATATCATTGATAAGTTGACAGGAATTTAATTTTTAAATCAATCCGACCTGTGGAAGTTGTTTATACTTTTGTCTTCATCAAGAAAAGAAGTGATGATCTTCATACGGCTGAGAAGATTTTTTTTTGAAATATAGTTAAGAACACTCGACTAACACCTTTGAAAAATTTATCATAATCGGTTCACCGATCAGGTGTTACGATGCAATAGACAGAAACACAGATACACTGACACACAGATACAGCTTATAACACCCCCCTATTTGCGTCGGGGGGCATTGGTCTCATTAGCGTAGTGGTTTTATGACGATAGTGTTGATAATATTATTAAAAGAGAAAGAAATCCCTTTTTGAACAACTCAGAATGATTAATAGCACACCCAAGTACTATTAGCGTAATTACAATTGCTGTCGACTAAGCTAAAATGAAGCTCAAAGCTCTGACTAAAACCACATTTGCTAATCTAGCAAAAACGTTGATCTGAGTAAGTAGTTACCTACTTTATTACAAATAAGAATAATAAACTACTAAGTATTATGTATGTCGGGATTTTAAAAGAGATCATGATTCTCTGAGTTTGTCTCGGTGTTTCTTCTCAGCGGTTGTCAGTTAGGAAATGCCGGTAATGCCGGAAATCATATAGTTAAAAAACAAATTGACTTGTAAAAGTGTCCTTAAAATATCTATTGACAGAAATAAATATCATTTATTTATTATTCATGTTACAAAGATTTTTAAAGCTCGATTTTTTTTCCTAAAAATTCACTGAGAATGATATATAAAAAAATGTTAAAGAATAATAATTATCATTAGCCTAGTGGTCATAAGCACGATTGCTATGATGGTTGGATTCCTAGGTGTTGAAATTCTCTTTGAAGTTACCCATAAATAATATTAAAGTTTCCTATTTTTGGAGGTTCGGTAAGTAATCAATTATACTTATCAGAGTTTGAAACATTCTTTTTGATGAAATGATATTAGCACACCATCACATCTGTATTTCCCGAGGAATAAGGCAGAGGTGTACTAACGATTACCCACAGTTTGATTGTATTTTTTTTTATGGGATAGGAGGGCACACGAGCAGACGGATCGCCTAATGGTAAGCGATAACCGCCGCCCATGGACACCCGCAACACCAGAGGAGTCAGGAGTGCGTTGCCAACCTTTTAAAAGGGGATTGGGCCTCCGGTAACCTTACTCACTCGGCGAAACACAACGTAAGCGTTGTTTATCACCGGAGTTCTATGAGGCCGTGGTATCACTCCGGTCGAGCCGGCCCATTCGAGCCGAAGCATGGCTCTCCCACGTAAAAAATTTGTTTGTATTTTTAGGTCCCGTGTAATAGAGAGCAAGCCTATTGCCTTGAACGGGAAACAACTCCCAAACACCAAGCTGCTACTGAGAATTTTGTAGAAAAACCCAATAACACCATTTTCGACCTGGGAATCGAAACTCCAAGCGTAGCCATCGCTTAGGACAACAAAAGTAATGAGGCATTTCTTAAAATTATAAATCTCGTATTAAAATAGCAAATAGCTACAATTTACAATCATTTTTTCAAACCTAAAGTTCGTAAATACTTCGTCATGATTCGTATAGCTACGATCTAAGGTACTTACTCGTAATTTCCTATCGTTTCGCGTCACGGAAATAATCAAGCGTTCGCGATAAGGTTAACTCGATTACAGACGATTCGACGATCGACCTTAGCTAAGCGTCTATTGAATGAAGATAACAGATTAAGATATTATGATTCTTCACGAATTTTCCTTTATCGCATTCTTCAGTGTTGATGAAGAGATTAGGCGTCTAACACGCGATTGTGAGAGCTTTTCTCGATAGGTTGAAATGGTTTCACAGCGTAGGTACCTGTTTTATGGATAGTTTGTAATTCAGAAAACGTAAGGAATAAGCAATAGACTGGGCTATATAATATACTCACGCCTTTCTCCCACAGGGTTAGGCAAAAGCTATAGACCACCACTTGCTACGATTCTTGCATACTTCTTTTGCTTCTTCCACACAGACATCTTCTCATATATGCGCGCCGGTGTCAGGTGCGTCCTGACCTTTTTGTTCTTAATTTTAACTGGGCTATAGGTATCTTTATCTGAAATATTTATGATAATCGCGCTCGTACACTGCTGCCACCGACTTTGGATTCGAGTCCGTTCGCGCCGGAGGCGTGAATGAAACTACGGATTTAATACACGAACTGAATGATATTTAAGATTGTTGTCTCTTGTTTTATCTATCTATTTAGCCTGTGTTATCCTATGACAAGGCAAAGGCCTCCCTCTCCCTTTTCCACACAATTCTATTCTTTACTAGTAAGGGCCAGTGTAGGAGTCAAGCTTGTCTTTCCATCTTCGTCTTGGTCTGCGGCGGTCACCCCTAGCGTTTATTGGGACCCAATCGGTATTTATTTTAGCCTATAGCTCGTCAGACATGCGACAGATATGTCCAGCGCAATCCTACTTATGTTCAGCTGCTTTCCGGGAAACATCCATGATTTTGGTTTTGGCGCGCAGTGTTATATTCCGTACTCTGTCTGTTGTTTAACGGCCCAATTTTTTATAAGAAAAGGGAGGTACTTACTCAGCAATTGTCCAGAAAAAAAAAGATCTAGACTATAATAAAATAAATGAAGCAAGAAATTTTGTAGAAATAACTTCATTCCTTGTTTCAACTTTGCAAGCCTCGATTTCTGTGAATAACCTCGCTGTAAAAGCTGTAAACTTCAGGGGTGTTCCCCATCGTTTATAATACGCACGCAATTTGACGTCTCGGGCTTAAGACGGCAACCCTCTGCAACGAGATGAAAGAGGACTTCATAAAAGAAATTGCTCGTTAACAGTAAACAGACTTGGTAATTTTTTTTATTGCTAGGAAATTTATACACCCTGTAACCTTACTGCTTTCGACGCGGCGCAGTGACTGATTATAATACAGTGGGGATTATGTTGACGACATCACGCCTGTATTCCCCGAAGGGTTTGGCAGAGTTGTGCTAATGTACTCCCCAGATCGATTAAGTCCCAAGTAATAGGAGGTGAATCTATTGCCGTTAACAGGGCACAACTGCGAGCTGCTACTGAGAATTTCATAGAAAATCTCAATAACTTTGCTTGAGCTGGGAATCCTACCCAGGATCTCAAGCGTAGCAGTCATGCTTCGGACTGCTAGATTAATGAAGATTATGTTGATGTTAATAAATCTTTTTACTTACTAATTCCTAAACTTATGGCGAACCAATGGCTTATCGCATAATGGTAAGAGTAAGGTTACCTTCAAACACATACACAAATCTAGAACAGTGCATTTTAATTTCTTAATTAATTCGCTTCATAAACCTCAAAAGTACTTGAGACACATAAAAACTTGAAGGACATTTCTTTAGTGGCAACTTTATTCACGAAACATTTGCGTTTTCTCTTTAGTTTTAGGATTGTGTTAGAATATTAATGAAGATTACAGTGCTTAAATGGCTTTAAAGTTTGAGAATAGATTAAATGTACAGTTACATTTAATTTTATTTTTAATTGTTGGTATACATACAGATCTATACCAACAATTAAAAATAATCAACGTAAAATTTAATTTACACAATGTTTTATTATAAATTACTGTTTTAAATTATTTTTTTCCTGTCTGTTTGTCGATCTGCAAGTTTTTCTCGTAACGGCACAACAGATTTAGATCATTGGACGGACATTTCTACCCGTCTTGTCGTCAACTACCCGTGTTCTCTTCTGAAGTGTAGAATATCCTAGCTTTGCAATTCCAGGAACAGGATTCATAATCTATATACATAAAAAAAGAACCTGACTGGCTGACGTATCAACGCACAGCCGATGCATGCTGGTTCCTTTTGCAGACGAACACTAAGAAAGGATTTTTAGAAATTCAACCCCTAAGGTGGTGAAAAGGGGTGTGAAAGTTAGTATAAAAGTCCGCATATTTAATAAACGATGACATCGTCAAGATATGTACAGCTGTCATTCGGTGTTAATATTTTGACAATCGTTTTCTTCCTTATAAATTGGACTTAACACATTTTATGATATGAAACCTCCATGGTGTAGGTACAATAGGCACAGTTTAATTTAGAAACGAAAATTATCTAAGCACGGAGGCGAAGCTGCGCAAGCATATAAAATGATTCTCGATCAGTTGTATGCAGGCATTGTGAGAGTACATGGCAGTAATATACCTTCAACCCTTTGAAATAACTACGCAAAACATTAAAAATATCTTTCTAAATAAAACTGCGAGCGTGTCCAGCAATAAACATTATGATTAAATATAAGAATTAGCAAGAGTTTCCACTTAATAAAACACAGCTTCGAAGTCTCATCGTTACGAATCCATGTAAAAGAGAAAGAGTTCACTCAACTTTTTTATGGACAAACTTTCTCGGGTTTTCAAGAAAATGTAGATGAATTATTAGAGTGTATAATTGCATTACACATTAACAAACAATTATTCAAATTTTGCAACAAAACAAAACGTATGTTCTGTATGCAATGTATGTGTATTTGGATTTGCGTAATTGTGTCTCTTGGAATGTATATTCCAACAGGCAAATATTCTGAAGCCAAGCAATAATGTATTAACATTATAATGTTTCGGTTTGAAAGACATTACAACCAGTTAAATTTCTAGGAAAATTAGGCTTAACAACTGTCTTATGATGATAACGTGTGAGTGATACAACCTTAGCACAAAGACATTAATTTTTTTTGCCCCGTTTGAGTTTAATAATACAATAATGCAATAAAGGTACATAAATTAAGGGAACATAATAATTTTAAATTTAAAACAGTTATACATAATAGGCTTATAAAGCTCGACTATGAAGCTGTGGAAAGCCTACTCAAAGTTGTAACCTTATCTAAACGCCATCCTTATGAATCTGCTTTCACACATAGATAAGCACACATACACAAATAATTTTATGTCAATAAATATATTATTATTGTTATACCAATGGCGTTGCTGGCGTCTATATAGGCCGTGATTGTCGCTCGGCTCCTATGCTAGTTTGTCATCATACTATGTAGGCAGTAAAATAAAAAATAAAAATAAAAACCAACGAATAGCATAGAATTACACAAGGTCACATGGTTATTACTAAGATAAATTTTTGGTGTCAGTGCCACAGAAAACGACGCCAAAATAAATTGTTCATTTCAAATGATAGTTGTGCCATAAACTTGTTAAATATTTACCCCGAGACACACTGCAAGTCAGTTTCGCCAACTTTTTTTCTATTGTTAGGTCGGAAAACGAGCAGGCGAGCTACCTGATGGTAAGTAGCCATCGCCGCCCATAAACACCTGCAACACCAGAGGAGTTGCTGATGCGTTGCCGAGCTTTAAGAGCCCCTACGGATTGCAGACTGCCAGAGCCGCAGCAACCGAGGGGGAACTGGAACTTTTACGCGCAAAAGTCGAAACACACGCCAAGGTGTTTTACGACAGGGTGTGAAGTCTGTCAACCCGCACTAGGCCAGCGTGGTGGACTGCTATAGTCCACCACGCTGGCCTAATCTCTCTCATTCTGAGAGGAGACCCGTGCCCAGCAGTGGGACAGTATAATGGGTTGATTATGTTATTATGTAAGACTATGTTGTCTGTTCGTTTCAATACATGTGATGCTGGCTGTAGATACTTTCTGCTAAACTGCCTCATTAGTTGTAGTAATTTGGTTGTAGTTGTCGGCGCCGATACAACAGCACAGACGGTCTTCGCGGGGAATACGAGGAACGCGGGGGGTCCATCCTTTGCAACGGTCGACAGAACCCACCGCACCGGTGTAACGTACTCACTAATAGGAGTAGCTCGCCACCAAATCATTGTATTTAATTGATAATTTTAATATACAATTCTCTATCGTGTGAGTCGCCTATTTTTTTGTTTTTTTTTTTTATGGGATTGGAAGGCAAACGAGCAGACGGATCGCCTGATGGTAAGCGATTACCGCTGCCCATGGACACCCGCAACACTAGAGGAGTCACGAGTGCGTGATCAGTGAAAAGGGGATTGGGCCTGCGGTAACCTCACTCACTCGGCGAAACACAACGTAAGCGTTATTTAACGCCGGTTTTCTGTGAGGCCGTGGTATCACTCCGGTCGAGCCGGCCCATTCGTACCAAAGCATGGCTCTCCCACGTAAAGATGTGCCCATACTGCATTAGTATTCGTGGCAAAGTAATAAGTGCTATTTATTTAAAGACTAGAAAAGGAGAGATTTTCTCGCTGATAAGATTTCGATATACAACAGCGCAGGCGAGATAATCACGAAAAGAAAGTAGTCTTCGTAAATTTTAGGTTTCTAAAAATATATTTCGCGCTAGACAAACTGTAAAACAGTGTGTCCCGTAATACTAAGAAAATCTTGTTAAATTCCGAGCTTCGTGCTAACCATGTTAAATTAAAGACAGACTCGACTATGAATAAGGATTTGAATTAGCCAATCAGAGATGTAATTCTTAAAATAAATAACAAGAACTTTAAACTGCAAGAAGAAATAGTTTTTTTAACGAACTGGGAAATCATGGGACCTGATGCACTAGAAAAATACTATAATTATTTTGTCTATAATTTTTACCCGACAACGTAAAAATTCAACTAAAAAGTATGAAACAAGTCAATTTTCCTATGTCCACAAACAGTGGTGTCCAGTTTTTAGTCGTGGTCATCAATTTTACTCATTAATCATTCATGAACGCGCAGTTCATAGCGGCATGCGACCATTACTAAAAACTGGACACCACTTTTCTAGAACCTATGAAAATTAACTTGTTTCATACTTTTTAGTTGATATTTTTCTTTTCGGGTTTTAGTTTTTTTAACTTTCGTTTCATTCACTTGAACGGTAATTACGCCAACATCTCCTGTTAAACAAATGTTTTAGAATGTAGTAGGAAGCGAGCCTATTATCATTATATGGGCAACGACTTAGGAATCGAACCTAGGACCTCGTGATTAGCAGCCAGTTTGCGATAATTAGATCAATTAGGTGGTAATCTTATTTAATACTACATGATAGTAAGGGCTTTTAACAGTTAATTATTTAACAATGTAATTCCACTAAAATTTCAAAATTAAATACTTTAAAAGACGCTTAAAGAAAATTTAACATGAATTTAACAATTCTCATGAATTCAAACGAAATCTAATTTTGGAATCCGAACATTATTTTACAAAATCTTAGTTTGCAAGTTGTAACTCGTGAACTTTTGAAACTAATTATTTCGTTGAGTCATGAATCAATTTGGTGAAAGTTTTGTGTCTAGCAAGACAATTATTTTGGAAAATATATTTTTGTATTCTTTTAAAAGTATTATTTACAATAGCCAGAGGGGATAAAAAGGGCTCTCTTATAACATAACATACCATCACGCCTGTAATCCCCGAAGGGTTAGGCAGAGGTATACTACTGAACACCAGTTCACCGGTATGTTTAGGTCTCATGTCATAGGGGGCGAGTCTATTTACATTAATCGGGGCACAAATTCCAAACTCCGAGCTGCCACTGAAAATTTCATAGAAAAACACAATACACTTTGCTTGACCTGGAAATCGAACTCAAGCCCTCTAGCGTAGCAATTGCGCTTAGAACCACTGCACTATTGAGACAGTTTGAAGTTAATAAAAATATTGTATAGCGCGACTGCTACACTAGATGTCCTAGTTTCGATCCCCAGATCGAGCAGTGTTATTTCTATGAAATGGATGATATGGCTATAGGTTCACCCCCTTTACCATGGGATCTAAACATACCGGCGAACTGTGGGTGTACAATAAGTACACCTGTGCCTAGCCCTTCGGGGAATACAGGCGTGATAGTATATGCATTTTTATAATACTTTTAAAGAAAGTATAATTTGTTGAAAATCTCGGAAAACACTAAACCGTAAAGGTTTTATCGATAATGTGCCTAATCACTTTGAGATAGGCGTGGGAAACCGGGGCGGGTCGCTAGTATTATTATAATCAAAAGACTTTTATTAATAAAAAGGTTTATCTATTAAAGATTTATGAAGAATCTAGACTTCCCGTGAGCAGCTTCGCCTGCGTACTTAGTTGATTTTTCGTTTCTAAAATATACTATGCCCTACTCCATGGAGGTTTCATATCATAAAATGTGTTAACTCGACTCTATATGGAAGAAAACAATTGTCAAAATGTCAAATGTCAAACAGCGAATGACAGCTGTACATAATCTTGACAATAGGTTTTAGGCGGGAAAATGTAAAGTGCACTTTGTCGGTTTTATATTATTTTCCAAAACTTGTGTTTCTCCGAAGTTTAATGTGTAATTATAATGGATAGTTAACCATTAAGTGTTCGTGAACGTGTGCGAGTGTAGGCAAATTATATAAAATTGAAAATCGTGACATTTGTGTTCACGCCTAAACTCCATCGAAGCCTTAGTGAAGTTTCCATTGTTTTACTGGGGATTATTCTGTATACTTGACACTGGCAAACACAGAAAGTGTGGCGCCATATATTATAATCCCATGACGGGAATTAATAATTATTACTTGTTTACTCCATATACTTGACACTGGCAAATACACAAAAAGTGTGGCGCCAAATCCCATAACGGGATAAAAAAAAAAAATCTTGACAATGTCATCTTTTATTAAATGTATGTGTGGGTGTGTGTATGTCAAACGTATGTGCAGACTTTCATACAACTTTCACCCTCCTTTTCACCACCTTAGGGTTTGAATTTCAAAAATCCTTTCTTAGTTCCCGTGTACAGTGCAAAAGGAACATGTAGTTTCGGCTGTGCGAAAATGCGTCAGTCAGTTAATCAGTCAATCAGTCAGGTTCTTCTTTTATTTAAATAAAGATATTTATTTATACCTACATAAATTCTGACTCCGTTGAAAAGTTTTGGGAATATGCAACAATATATCAACCCTGTGTATGCTCCGGGGACTGAATTCCCGTCCAATCACAGGAAAGTACTATACTATGCAAATATTTATGAAATGCTAGGAATACATATTTCGGGGAGCCGGAACTCTGTTTATTGTGTAACCTAGAATAAAATGCCAATTTTACATTTATATATGCGAAATAAATCTGTCTCCCTATTGGTTTGTTTTATTTTCACCCCTAAAGCGAACTTACCCTTACCCCGAGTGAGGAAGTGTTAGAATACTGTTTCCTCACTGCCATTCAGATAGGCATTTCGTAAGAAAAAATCTGGCTTGCTCGGTGGTAGGACCTCTTGGGGTCTGACTGACTGGCGACCATCCTTACGTCGGAGATTGTCGTAAAGCACGACTTGTGTTTCGACTTTTGCGCGTGAGAGCCAGTTCTCCCTCGGTTGCTGCAGTTCTGGCAGTTTGCAGTCCGTAGTGGCTCTTAAGGTTTGATAACGCATCAGCAACTTCTTTGTTGTTGCAGGTATCCATGGACGGCGATGATTACTTACCTACTAACAAATTAGTCACCTGACGTGACTAATTTGTTAATTTATCGAACAATAAAAAACTGTGGTATGAGATAGGATTTTGAAAGAAAGAGAAGAAAGAAACAAAAAACGTTTATTTGGTAAACCACATCATAAGTCCAATACCTGGTTACAAAAATTTTAAAAGAAGAAAAAATACACAGGCAACATGTAGCGTAAATAAATAAATGGTAAACAGAGTGAAATGGATGCACGTGTCTCATGATGGGGCCAAATGGGTCTCCAAATCAGCATCGCAAATCAGCATTTTCTATTGTGCTTGTTTTTGTTAGCCGTTAAATCTCATAAAAAAATATAAATGTGAAAATGGGAGCCAAGTTCAATATTAGGAATAGTAGTGGTTGTGGACTTCGCTGACAAAACAATTGAGATCTAAATGGGTATCAAGATCAGTAGATAATCCTGCTAAAGATTTGACTGGATTCTAGACAAGCTTTAATAAATGTGTCAAATTTCATGAATATAGGTTTAATAGTTTTTGAGCTGTGCAGGGGCATAAGTAGTTCGTGTAAAATTACACATGGCTGAAGACTGCGTCGCCAGTTCCTTTTTCTTTGAACTTGGCTGGACACGCTCATCATTCATCATCATCAGAATCATTGCAAACAAACAACTCTTGCAAACTTCATCTTCTTCTTCTTTTATTTGCGTAATGAAATCTATTATTTCATTACGCAAATAAAAAAAGATGAAGAATGACTGACAATTAAACTGTCTATAAATTACCACAGTAACGAAGATATCTTATCTTTATCTTTATATATATAATTCTTCTGTGAGTGTGTATGTGACTGAACTTCTCTCAAACGACTGGACCGATTTTGATGAAATTTTTTGTGTGTGTTCAAGGGGATCTGGGAATGGTTTAGATTCACAATTGGACCCGGTAGGTGGCGCTGCAATCGAGTTTTGGGTTATTTTCAGGGCAGGACAACGTCTGCTGGGTCCACTAGCTTACATATAATTATGTCAACCGCAAGTTGACATTTAGATATGACATTGAGAATCTAATTTAGTGTCATAAATGTATTATATTCATCCGATTGAACATTCTTTAATTACAGGCCTTCTGAACTAAAGATAATAAAACCGATTAACTATACTTATTTCTATTCGTATTTTTAGAGCAGTCAAGAGCTGGTGTTTCAAAAAAATATACACACGCTTCTGTAAAGTATTGTTTCTTTTTTCTTCGTAACGGGCTTGCAAGTGAAAAAGCATAAGTTCATATAGGTAATATTTTTGTCACTGCACACTGGCAGATAAACCAGGGGACATTGATTACACGGCTTGGCTTTCGTAAAAGGAGGTACTAGTCGGTCGTAGCTTAGTGTCCTTTGCTGGTGGTAAAATGGCAGTAATATTGTTACGATAATGGTTAATGCGTCTGAAAAAGAAATGTAAAATTATTTAAATTTCTATTCTATCCTAAATACCAGCTTCTAACTTTATTATACTTTATTGGACTTGGTTTTAACCTGGATAAAAGTTTTTTATTTAAAAGTTTAGCCATTTTTGCGCGATTGAGTCACAAACTTACAAAATTTTACAATTATAGGTAATATTAGTAGGACTAGCCATACATAATACTCGTAGGATATTACATTTCTGAAACAAAATTCCCTCTTAGTGCCGAAAAAAACTCTTTATTTTGTTACAACATTCTTAGTAGCAGTTTGGTCACGAGTCACTGCCAAATGCATATAAGCTCGCCGCTTATTACAGGAGGATTAAACAACAAACTGTAGAAATTTGTATATCTGCCTAACTCTTTAAGAATATAGGTATGATAATATTATATTGTTTCCGTAAATTATGTTATCGCCTATATTCTAGAAAGATTTAAAAAAGAAAAACTTACAAGCTATATTCATGTTTTGCAGCAAATCAATAGATTATTCTTTAGAGCGATTTGCTTCGTACAACGGATAATTTGGAAGAAGAATAAAGAGCTAAATATTTATTGGAACATAAATGCAGAATTAGCAGCATAATTGGCCATAAAAGTAACAATTTTTCATCGCAATTGTTGAAAAGTGATTAAAAGGTAGAAACATGTTTGAGAACCTTACACACGTACAATGTTGTATTGTCCCGCGTGTCACTTTAAAATGGTCGCATTTTTTTGTACCGTTTAGCCGGTAATTAGACGTAAGTATATTGCTCGCCTGATGGTAAGTGATTGAGCTTTTGGCATGGCAGCTCTAAAAGCGGAATTACTTATTCATTGTCATCTTGGGTATGGATCCAAAGAGAAATGATGATGATGGCTATTTTTCTACTTTTATCGACAGATTTGCAAGATTAAGCTATGCTTACCGCGTTAGCCTGCGGATGGGTTGATATGGAAAGTTTAAAAAGATTTTGTTTATTGAGTCTGCCCGCAAACGAGCTGATGGTAAGTAGATACCTGCAACACCAGAGGAGTTGCTGACGCGTTGCCGAGCTTTAAGAGTCACTACGGACTGCAGACTGCCAGAGCCGCAGCAACCGACGGTGCACTGCCTCTCATGCGTAAAATTCGAAACATACACCAAGATGCTTTAAGATGAAAAGTTGACGGTTCCGGTTGTCATACGAATAATTATGACAATTGTTAGTAGTTAGTCATAAGCTCAAGAAGTCTGAACTCTAATCTATCTTTATGACATCGGTATTGCCCAGAAATTGAGATAGTGTAGTGTAGTGTAGTGTAGTTTACATTCATGTAAAATATTGATATTCAGCGGTATCTGGCTACACTGAAATTTAAACCTAAGTTGGGAATAGGCTATAGGCTTGTTTCTAAGAGAATCGGAAGTACAAGGATTGAATGCAGGACCGAGTACCCATCCATGCAATTTAACTGTGAACTCGGCTGGACTGTGGACATGTGCAGCTTAACTTTGTAGATCGATTGATCAGCGTGGTAATAACTTAGCTATACTAATGATCTGTGGCAGTAAGGCTTGTTCCTGACTAGTACCGAAAAATTAATTCCATTTTAAATTCCGTACTCACACCTTTCTATATGCCTGACAAAAATGGTCTTACATTTTTAATCGTCGACTGAATCCAAAAGTATTGGTATAAGTCAAACTATGGCATTTTAAGATACATACATACACTCACGCTTCTTTCCAGAGGTAGCTTAAAAGAAACTACAGACGGCCACTTGTTACTATTCGTGAATACATCTTTTGCTTCGTCCTCATTCATATATCTTGTCAGACATACGCTACGGTTGCGAGTACTACGCAAGTACTACGTCCTTTTTGAAGGGCCACTCCAATGAGGTGGGTATGTCTTTCTAGGGCATCCCCTCTAGGCGATTCTCTGACATTCGCTTTATAAATCCCTTTCGTTAGTCACCTTTGCGAAATAAAACAAAAAAGTCCAATGGGATGAATGGTCTTTTAATAAAATATACAGATACCTCTGTCAACTATTTTCTCCTTATTTCTGGTAACATTTTTGCAAGAAAAAAAGCACATGTTCAAGTATGTTTGGTTTAGACTGCTGCACACTGGAAAAAAGACTAAAGGGCACTGTTCACAAGGTCTGCTTTTCGATAAAAGGGGGAATAATTCATCGTACGTTTTGGTTGTCCATCTTGTTGTTACTGTTGGTCTGGTAGTCGTAGATTCTGTTGTTGTTGTTGATGTTGTCGTCGTTGATGTTGTATCTGGGGTTGTCTCAAAATTGTTAAATGGGAGGAAGGACACTATAATAATAACTGCTGCGTCTGAAAAAAGAAAGTACTTTTAATTAAAAACGAAGAATCATTATTGTGGGTGGTCGTTAGCGCGTCTTATGCCAGAAATCATGGGTTTTATTCTCAGGACTAGCAAAGTGATGTTGGATTTTCCTACGAAATTCTCAATAATAGCTTGGAGTTTGAATTTTTGCCTACTTAACGGCAATAGACTCCCCCCTACAAAATGGAACCTATGTAATAGATGGTATGTTTTTATGTACGTCGTATTTTAGTGTATACATAAAAATTGTATTCACTACTACAAATGTTGAAATAAATTAACTTATAAGAAATAGTAAAACCGCCTTCAAATAATGTTATGTGTTTCGGAAGTCGGTGGCGAAATCAAAAGACCCGATCAAATAAAAGGCACCGACTTCCGAAACTGTTTCGCACATTAAATATTTTTTTATCTTTCGCTATACTTTAAATCTTCATTAATGTTTAGCATGCATTGATGCCAAATATAATAAGAATAACTAATTTTTCATTAAAATATCACACAGATCATGTTCCTTTTCGACTAAATAATAATAATAATCAACGTGGGAGAGCAATGCTTTGCCACGAATGGGCCGGCTCGACCGGAGTGATACCACGGCCTCAAAGAAAACCGGTGTCAAACAACGCTTACGTTGTGTTTCGCCGAGTGACAGAGGTTACCGGACGCTCCTCCGGTGTTGCGGGTGTCCATGGGCGGCGGTACAAACGAGCGGACGGATCGCCTGATGGTAAGCGATACCATCAGGCGATCCGTCCGCTCGTTTTTTTTTTTTTTTTTTTAAAACGTTGCCCCACACTTCAAACGTTCCCCTATTCCATAAAAAAATAGTACATAAAAACTTACAAGCCGTATACATAATTTTGTTGTAGGATCATCGAATTTCCTTTAAGGTGATTGGCTTTGCACGCTGCAGAAGTTATATTGAAACAAAAGAATAATACCACTCAAAATTTACGAGGACGTAAATACAGTATGCGTCAATATTTTAATTACTCATTAAATTAACGACGTTTTTCCAGAAATTGCTGAAATTTATTTATTAACGGCGATTAAAAGCTACTTAAACGCTATGGCATTTTTCCTTCAATCGCATAGAGAAAACTGCATTTTTTAAATTAAATTGAGTTATCCGCAAACATCAAATTGTTTTCGGATCGGTCGCGTTGAAATGATTCCTCTCAGTCTCCCAAGGTGAGAGGTATTAGGCTACAGCTAATAGTGCGCTATGCTAGCCTAATGTGGTTTGACAGATTTCACAAGCCATTAAGAAAATCTCTAAGACATGCAAGTTTCCTCACGATGTTTTCCTTCACCGTTTAGGCAAGGATACACACAAAGTTCAGAAAAGTCAAAGTCAGAGGCCTTGGATTCAAGCTCGAGACCTCTGACTCGGCAGTCTGACGGTCACACTACCAGGCTAGATAGCAAGATATCTTCCAAACTTTCTTGGTACATATATACTTGGTACGTATATACAGGAAGTAAAGAAAAGATGGACGTATCGTGGAACATCACATTCTAAAAACACAATGACACTGCTCGACCTGGGATTCGATACCCAGGACTTCACACTCAGCTGTGTCTTTGCGACCACTAGAAAGGCAATGGATCTCGTGAAGATTAGAACTGTGAGATGGTTGACTGGATTATGAAAGAAACAGACATACTGCGCTGAATCCAAGTAAATTGGCTCAATGAAAGGAGGTTTATGACAAATAAAACGAAATATTATAATAATTTTAGATATTATTTATCAGTATCAATAGAAAAAAAATATAACATGACAGACAGTAACAGACCATACTATGACCTAAGACCTAACACAATGATAAAAAAAGTTACCTACGTAACTACTGGCACTCCAAGACATGGATGAACCAAATGCAAGCAACTGAGACATTGATTAGTTTCTAAATAACACACTTGGGCATATTTCACCATAATCAGATTCGAGCTATTCAGCGAATGAATTCAAAATTGGAACAGAATTTGTATGAAAATCTTACTAATATTATAATCTTGAAAGTTTGTGAGGATGTATGGATGTTTGTTACTCTTTCACGCCAGAACGGCTGAACGGATCTGGATATAATTTGGCACAGTGATAGATTATAGTCTAAAATAACACATAGGCACTTTTTATTCAGATCGGACCCAATTCTGATCCACGTAGACGAAGTCGCAGGCAAAAGCTATACTAGATAATATAATAATATAATATTATAAAGAGAAAAGATTTGTATGTAAATATGTTTATAACAAGTTGGCTCGCTTGGATTTCAAAAATTCTTTTGCCGTTAGAAAGCTACATTATCACTGAGTAACATAGGCTATATAACATCACGCTACGCCTCTTAGGAACGGAGCAGCGCAGGTGAAACCGCGAGCGGGTCGCTAGGATCTAATAATTTAATGGGACTTACTCGGAGGTGAAATGCGCCCTGAGTCTATTTGTGCGTGCTTAAGTGTGTGTGTGTATTGCTACATTAAAGTAATGATGTGGTATGATTTTTAAAACTATTTGAATGCATACGGCTCAAAATAACTAGTACAAACACCCATAGATGCGACAGTTATTAGGTTTTTCTTCGTTCGCTTCAGTTTCCTATTCATACAGTTCATTTTGCAGACGTTATTGTAGCTTTGGTTGTTGGAGCCACAAACTGGTATATATATTCTGGGGCATGCACAGTTCCAGATCGATTCAAGTTGAGGTAATTTATCTGGTACACGGGTCATCCACCAATCTTGGATTTCCTGGGGTTTCGCATTCCTTGCGTGGGTTTTCCATACGGCGCCGATTAGGACGACTAGGCATGCTGCAACTGTTGGAAAAAATACGGACATTTTATACTAACTGGCTCACACTATAATACTCACAATAAAATTATATTAAAAGTTTTAAGGAACCCCCGACATAATTATTATTAAAAAGGAAAAAGTAATATCTAAATGTGATCCCTTTATCTATCTAAATTAAAAGAAGAATCTGACTGACTGACTGACGTATCAACGCACAGCCAAAACTACAGAAGCTAGATCCCTGTAATTTTGCATGCTGGTTCCTTTTGCACTGTAAGAAAGGATTTTTGGAATTTCAAACCCCTAAGGTGGTGAGAAGGGCGGTGAAAGTTTGTATGAAAATCCACACACACACACACATAAACATATATAATAAACGATGATATAATAACGTCAAGATAATATTTCATGTACAGCTGTCATTCACATGATGACAATTGTTTTCTTCCTTATAAATTAGACTTAGCACAATTTTATGATATGAAACCTCCATGGTGTAGGTATAGTGGGCTCAGTATATTTTAGAAGCGAAAATTATTAGTACGCAGACGAAGCTGCGGGCGGAGACTAGTGTTTATTATAAGTAGAAACTTTAATCTAAGCGTCGTTGTACCGGGGGACCGCTCATGTGCTTATCAAAACGTATCATTTGAGCCCAAACAAAGAGGTGATGATATTCAAACGGCTGAGCAGTTTTTTTTAAACATAGCAATGACATTTTCTCGATTTACACAACTTTCAAACAAAAAACATATCAAAATCGGTTCAACTGATCAGACGTTACGATGCACATTTTTGTGGGGCTTTGTATTACTTCGTAAGACCTACTATGTACCTCATCTATACTTATAATAAATCTGTAGAGAGGTGAATTCTGTACATGAAATATAATTCCAAAATAACTATCAGCGGGTGATTAGTGATCGATACTGACGCCTAAAATGCAATCAGTAAAATTTTTGTCTGTCTGTCTGTCTGTCTGTATGTTCGTTATAGAAACAAAAACCACTCGACGGATTTCAACGAAACTTAGTACAATTGTTCTTCATACTCCTGGGCAGGTTATAGTATACTTTTCATCACGCTACGATCAATAGGAGCAGAGCAGTGAAGGGAAATGTTGGGAAAATGAGTGATTCATGAGAAAGGTTTCAAGCTATAAAACATCACGCTACAACCCTTAGGAACGGGGCAACGCAGGTGAAACCGCGGGCGAAGAACTAGTAATAAATAAATAATAAACAGATAGGTACGTAGATAAACAGATACACATACACACATACACACAGATACACACTACAAAATTAGAACACCCCTCTTTTTCGTCGGGGGTTGCGTAATAATAATAGGAATTCAGGAGTTTCTCTCGTTTCGAGTTCCCGATACCGGTGGGCAACTATTTTTAATATTTTTATGGCCGAATTATTTTTAAATGTATTATAACATATGTTATTAAATAAATGCCATAAATAATAAAAGAGAGAAATAACTTTATCTCCCAATTCCTTTTCTTCTTTCTTTTACAGATAACGGCCTTGTACTACTACCTATAGATATTTTTTTGTATAAAAAAGTTAATTGTTAATACTTACAACATGTTATATATGACGTTTTCCGCCAGCTCATTACGACAATTAACTTCAAAATGCTTAAATTCGAAGATGGAAATTAGTAAGTAAATCTCGTATGGTCAATATACAAACTCCTGCAACCTTTATATTTCTTTAATGAGTCTTTGCAGTCACGTGCTCGAGATCATTAATGAGCAATAAATGGGCAATCAAACATTAATAACTTGAATGCCATTGAAAATATTAATGTTTGGATTTTGAAAAAACTGGAACATTGAGTTGTATAAAACTCATCATGTTTACTCCAATTTAGGGTCCTGTAGCTTAAAAGAAACCCTTATAGGATCACTTCGTTTTCATTTGTCTGTTAAGATCCTGTTTCTCACGAAAGCGTGGAGGTAAGGTTGAAATGAATAACAATTACCTACTATCACTGTCCTCGAAAATAAATCTGAATTAAAATTCTTGAAAGCCATCTAGAAAGAAAGAAGAAAGAAAATATTAGTTATTTTTATTATACCTATTTTGTATTAACATTTTTGTATTAAACATATAAAATTTATATCAGAAAGAAAATATGTGTTATTAAATAAATTCAAGAAATAATAAAAGAGAGAAATAACTTTATTTCCCAATTCTTTTTTGAGACTTAAAAGAAGTAGGTAATTAAAGATAGAGGCCTTGTTCGACTACCTACGGATATTTTTGTTAGAAAGAAAGCAAGAAAGAAAGAAGAAGAAAGAAAATATTGGTTATTATACCTATTTTATATTAACATATTATATAAAATTTATATCAGAAAGAAAATATATTGGATATTCATATAGTATAAGTAGGCCGCATGTGGTTTAATTGACGATAACTTTACCTAATCAGCCGTTATAAGGATATCGGGTTGAATAACTTCAAGAAAAGCATAATAATATGTTTACACGCCATATTAAACCGGATGAATGTCAAATGATGTCTACAATATGTCAATAATGTCTCCAAATTGAGAAGTCACTGATCCAGAAGATTTAGTATGAACAATGAACATCGCCCAATTTGCTCGTTGAATAAAGACAAAGGTCTTACGGATAAACTTAACAAATCCGTAGTTAATTTTGGAAGTGGTGGAACTGTGCTGCTGAGTTCATCTGAGATGGTACCATCTATACTTATAATAAATCTGTAGAGAGGTCAATTCTGTACATGAAATATATTTCCAAAATAACTATCAGCGGGTGATTAGTGATCGATACTGACGCCAAAAATGCAATCAGTAAAATTTTTGTCTGTCTGTCTGTCTGTCTGTCTGTCTGTATGTTCGTTATAGAAACAAAAACCACTCGACGGATTTCAACGAAACTTGGTACAATTGTTCTTCATACTCCTGGGCAAGTTATAGTATACTTTTCATCACGCTACGATCAATAGGAGCAGAGCAGTGAAGGGAAATGTTGGGAAAATGAGTGATTCATGAGAAAGGTTTCAAGCTATAGGTAAAATATCACGCTACAACCCTTAGGAACGGGGCAACGCAGGTGAAACCACGGGCGAAGAACTAGGGAACAAAGTAACTATTCCACGCGGACGAAGTCGCTGGCAAAAGCTAGTCGTACATAAATACACTCACACCTTTCTCTCACAGGGGTATGCAGAAACCACAGATCGCCATTAGCTACGATTCTTGCATACTTCTTTGCTTCGTCCATATTCACATTACCATCTTCTCATACACACGTGCCGCTTGCTAGTACTATACACCTGACCTTTTTGAAGAACCTCGGCAATAAGATCGGCGTATGTTCTTCTAGGGCCTTCTAGGGTATTTTTCAAACTCCTGTTGCCAAATATTCTGCCTGTATATGTTGTTTTAACTGTTTCGTTCGTGTTTTGACTAACATTAATGTGGTAGTATTTTTTTTTTAAATAATGTGCTGTTCATTTTGCAAAATTCAATAGTTCAGAAGATTAATGAGTTGCATTAATTGAAGTGGTATAAAGAAAAGGGTGTTTTGTTGAAGACCAGAGCAAGTTTAGGTGACCTTGGCCTAAACACTGTTGTTAAGCAATGAAGAACTGACATTATTTTTTCTGGATTGAAGTGTAATACCTATATGCAGTGAAATTACTGAGTAAATAATAATAATTGATAAATGTTGGTAGTAATTTTATTCGCCCAAATAATAAAGGTCCCTCGTGATAGGTAGCGAGCTTATTGACATCCACAAATCTATACTCTAACTCTGTTTTTTGGGATCTACATTAGGAATTTTTCAATAGCAGATTGAATTCCCAAAAAACACTTTCCTTTGTCGAGTGGTGAGGTGTGTTGCCCCTCCAACCAAAGGGAGGATCCTCCGACCAGACGGTTGTTTTGCCTGGCGGGCCACGGTCGGACAGTTGATGTCGGGCGGGTGTATATATCCAAGTTGCGTTGCAAACTTCACTTGCGCGATTCAGGCCTTGTCCGTCTAGTTTCTATATAGCGCGGTAGATGTCGCTGCACCTTGACCTGGCACTCAAACCTACCGACCTGAACTAAGACCTGAGAGAAGTACGTGACGGGCAGCAGCTTAACTTGCATCCACCAGACTAATGAATCCGGTATATATAAAAAATACACAAATAAACATGAAATAGGTAAATAATGCAAAAATATATTTTTGGTTACATTTTATTCGGAAACAGTACAAAAACATTCTATTCTATTCTGGGAAGACATAACAAGGCCCAGTTCTAACAAAAGAGGCTTTAACAGTTTTGTTGGCTCGCTTATTGACACATCTCATTTTGCATTCATTTATGTAGGTTATATTGTCATCTGCACATATAGGGTAATATACGAAGGGGCAGTTACTGCAGTTAGCATCTGTTTTAACCTGATCTAAAGGTACGGGATCAAATGTGAATTTGTTGAAGTAATTATTATACCATTCTTGAGGAGCGCCGAAGGATATACTTATGAGGAAACCGAGACCTGCGAAGGAGAAAAAGATTTCATTAGTCCTTAATTATTTATAACACTTCTACCTTACCAACCTTCTATATATATGTATAGATTTATTGCTACTTTGGTCTTTTATTGCAGAGGTCCCGAACTCGATTCCCATATTGAACTGCTAAATTTGTTTATGGGTTTTTCTATAAAATTCTCAGTAGCATTAAGCTAATTTTATTGATTTGAAGGTTAATTTAGCCAGTGAAATCGCTAGGCAAATTAGACATAACAATAATTACTAAAGGTCGCAAGATGACAACGCGTGGTTGACGTAGCCGCCTAGAAAGCCGCAAGCGACCCGTATGTGTGGTCTTAAATTCATCTTTATTACATAGTATAAAACAAAGTCGCTGTCACTGTCTGTCCGTCCCTATTTATGCTTAAATCTTTAAAACTACGCAACGGATTTTGAAGCGGTTTTTTTTATAGATAGTGTGATTCAAGAGGAAGGTTTTAAGCTATTTAACATTACGTTACGACTCTTAGGAATGGGGCAACGCAGGTGAAACCGCGGGCATTATAAAATAACATGAAATTTGAAATAAAAAAAACCCACAGCATCAAGATGGTTACTATGTTCTTGAAATATTACTGAAGTAATAGGATGGCAAATTTCAAATCAATCAGGTATGTGAAAGTTGCTCACATACCTTCACGAACCAGAAAATAGCTGATAATCTTCAAACGGTTTGCCAGATTTTTTTAAATCATAGCTCAGAACACTCTCGATCAAGTAAGGTTTCAAACAAAAAAAAAATGGCATCGAAATCGGTCCTTTTGTTAGGGCGCTACGATGCAATAGACAGACACACAGATACACGCGTTTTTGCGTCAGAGGTTAAAATCTAATATAGGTATCAATAAAAAATCATACTCACACAGAAAATTCAAAAGTTTTAAAAACAATACTTCCATTTTAATGTCTTGCTTAAGTCAAGTTAAAATCAGCATCAGACCAACGCTATATAATGAGAAATTTTATGATATACCTCCCTAATGACTTGAATTATTGGTCATCAAATTTTATGGAAAATGTACTCAATTTACATGAAATTTTAAACGGGATGCTAATGAGGAATTTTTAATAGCTGGAGATGAAGAAGTAATGAGTAAGTATGACTCGATATATTTAAGAATGAACATAACTGCAATTTGGCTTAGCAGATATTAGCAGTGAGAACGTCGTTGGTGCAAACGAATTCATGGATTTAGATCATGTCTATGCAGTGATATACCTATCGTAGTGTAGGATGATCGCCAGCCAGGTGGAGTGACGACTTGCGGAAGGCAGCTGGCTCTGACTGGATGAGAACAGCTGAAGATAGGGCTCTGTAGCGTACACTGGAACACGCTTACGTACAACAGTTTACGAATACCAGCTGATAATGACTATAACTAAATAACGGCGGTAGCCTAATGGCTAGGGCGTTGCACTTGCGATTATGTGGTTGTCGGTTCGAACCCCACCCATTGCACTACCGACGTGAACCCACTCGTAACACAAGCATTTAGCTTAGCACGAGGGGTTAACAAGAATACGAGTAATGTTGGACCCACATTGCTAGTAAGCTTTTAAAAAAAATAACATACCTACTCAGTTATCTGCGACTGTGTCAAAAACTCTTTTGATTTGTCAAATTGTGTTTATTCTTCTTTGGCCCGATTTTTCCATCACCAGATAACTTTATCGGGCGAATAAATTCGAATTTTTTACAGTTTTTCTAAACAAAATGTCAATTTTATTCCTCAGTTAAAAGTTATCTGGCGATGGAAAAATCGGGCTTTAGTGTGCGAAATGTTCCTATCTAATCATATTGTAAATTTGTTCATAGAAGAGTAATAAGTTATTATTTTAATAAATCGTTTTTATACCAGGAATTAGTAGTGATCATCAACCGACTTCATAAAGGAGGAGGTTTTCAATTCGGCTGTATGTATTTCTTTTTTTGTATGTTTGTTACGCGATTACTCCGTCAATTATGAAACGATTTTGATCATTCTTTTTTTGATCGGTACAATTAACTATATAATATCATTAGATCATACTTCGGAGCTATTCCCATAAAAATTTGGTCAAGATCTGATTAGAAAATGACAATAACACGTAAATGATAAAATGATACGTCGTCTAGGTAGGACGTAAAATTTTACTCGCTACTAAATATTTTGAAATATGTAAAATAACTTTTAACAAAAAGTAAGTAAGTAAAACCGCCTTCAAAAACATAAAAATAATGTTTACTTTTGTTAAAAGTTATTTTATACTAAATTCATACAATCTTATTTTACTTAATTTCAGTCTTTTCAATACTTACCATTCTTTCTTCAATTAGTACCTACTTTATATTCTCAGTCTAGATGGCACTTATCTAAAACGCCACAAAAAAATACAGTTGACCCAGAAACATTAATAAACGCAAACACTCTTTGAACGGGAAAATTCCCAAAAGACACCTACTCTAAATCCCTAGAGAAATAAAACGATATACGCCCAGAAACCGACCCCAAAAAGGTTCTAATTCAATGTAATGAATAGAAAAAAAGTCAATATAAGGCAGGTGTTACATTCACGAAATAGTTTGTGCCAAGACTCGTACCCGGGGTAATTTCACGGGGCGTCGGACCATTAGGCTGTTATGTGAGTGTGTCATTCAAATACGCCTGTCAGGAAAGGAATCCAGGAAAGCGCTTTCATCCTTTCAAAATGGGAGTATTTACACCGAAGTGGGACTTTTGTTTCGAGAATGTGTTGTCAAGGTTAGGCGATTGAATATTTGCCTCTGAAAGTCTGGTGACTCCATTTTAGATTTTATTAAGCTATTGCATAGCTTCTATCGCGGGCCTTGAGCGTGGGGACCGAATCCAGAAATTCCGTAACGAAAAAAACCTAACACGCTTGTCTCTTTAGTTCAGCAACCCGCCTTTAGGTGGCATTGGTTGTATTACAAAAGTTGATAAAAAACGCTATGCAATAGCTTTACCGCGGCAGTCCCCGAGTGCCACACGTATATTTTTTTCATCAATTTTGTGCCTTTTATTAAAGTTTTGTTGATTTTTTACGCGGGAAAGCCATGCCTTGGCACGAATGGGCCGGCTCGACCGGAGTGATTCCACGGCCTCACAGAAGACGGGCGTTAAAAAACAAACAAACAAAAAGTTGCAAACGTAAAGTCGCGGGCAGAAGCTATAAATACGCACATGACTTCGAAAGGTCAGAGGTGCGTGCTTTATTCGAACTCGAGCCCTTTGACTTGTCAGTCCAGTGGTCAAATCACTGTATATCGGTGTAATAGGAGGAAATTGACGGATATTCATACGTAACGACTACGCCTTATGTCAGAAATCCTTTAACCTTTTACCTTTTGACCCTTTTTGACCCCTCACGTCAATATAATGCCTTTAGTATCACGAAAACGTGACCCGCAATACCCGCTTTAAAAAATTGGTCTACCGTTTCGTATGTATGAGTTCCCATATGTTATCTATCTATACTTATAATAAATCTGTAGAGAGGTCAATTCTGTACATGAAATATATTTCCAAAATAACTATCAGCGGGTGATTAGTGATCGATACTGACGCCAAAAATGCAATCAGTAAAATTTTTGTCTGTCTGTCTGTCTGTCTGTCTGTCTGTATGTTCGTTATAGAAACAAAAACCACTCGACGGATTTCAACGAAACTTGGTACAATTGTTCTTCATACTCCTGGGCAGGTTATAGTATACTTTTCATCACGCTACGATCAATAGGAGCAGAGCAGTGAAGGGAAATGTTGGGAAAACAGGAGAACTTACTCCATTTTTTAAGCTTCCGTCGCGTGTGCAGCCTTAATGGTTAAAGCTACACAGAAATCATGTATGACGGAAATGTTCTCCTTAAAATTATATAAAAAATATCCCACGACGGCAAATGTCTATCTTTTATGGTTGACTCACAATAACACGTGTAACTCCCGATAGCTTAGCAGTTCGGAGCTTTCTGATTATATTTGTCTACTCTTACGTTAGGTGACTGACTGACTGACATAGTGATCTATCAACGCACAGCCCAAACCACAGGTTATAGTATACTTTTCATCACGCTACGATCAATAGGAGCAGAGCAGTGAAGGGAAATGTTGGGAAAATGAGTGATTCATGAGAAAGGTTTCAAGCTATAAAACATCACGCTACAACCCTTAGGAACGGGGCAACGCAGGTGAAACCGCGGGCGAAGAACTAGGGAACTTATAAACGTGAAAGTTTGTGAGTATGGATGTATGGATGTTTGTTACTTTTTCACGTCAGAACGGCACACAGATAGATTATAGCCTGGAATAACACATAGGCTACTTTTTATCCAGGTCGGAACCAATCCTGAAGTCCACGCAGACAAAGTCGCCGGCAGAAGCTAGTTTAGTATTACAACGAATCAATTCAAAGACGAATCAATCGACATCTCTTTTATTAAAATCTGGTGAGTAGTTTTTGAGCTAGGATCAAACATCCATACGATACATACATACTTACATAGACTGTTAATCTCATTACCCTTCCTTTCTTCGTATTTGGGTAACGATTACGGTTTCATGTCAATATATACAGGTCCAGTATAAACTGACATCTTATTGTACGGAAACTCTATACTATAAGAGATCAACTATACTGGAATTTTAGCTTGGTGTGTTGTCGTGTGTACCATATTTTTTTTATTGATTAGGTCGGCAAACGAGCAGATGAGCCACCTGATGGTAAGTAGTCATCGCCGGCCATGGACACCTGCAATATCAGAGGATTGCTGATGCGTTGCCAATGCTTGCACTGCTGTGTTTTATCATGCATAATATGTGGTACTTGTATTATGAGTGGGGGTTTGACGATGCTACAACACATTTGCCCTCCTGCCCTTACCACTGCATAGCCTAAAATGACATACCTATTATTTATTATTATTTTTCATTACAACATGAGTATTTTAATGCTTGTAATTTTTTAGGTATGTAGGCATCTTGATAGCTGCGAACCTTAGGTCACAAATAATCTTGTAGCTAATCTCGTATTTAATCCCTATCTCTTCTTCGATTCTAATTCTAATCATTTCAATATACGATACTAAACATAGTTAAAATAACGTCTACTACAGTTTTTTTATTTTCACCACGTTTCTACTTACTAGTAAGTTTCACGGATGGAACGGATTTCGGGGTTCTCACTCGCATCGCACACGTAGCTATAGAGAAATAGAGTAATCGATCTTGTACCTGCTTTTGTTGTAATCGATCAAGCCGCTCACTCCGCTGGATCTTGGTTGTGACTAAGCGGTCGCAGCGCAGATGCGCAGCTGCAGACAGTGGTGGTGTTTGTCGGTGTCGTCACAGAGACTATCATTATTTTTTTATTTTTTAAAAAAAAAACGTTGCCCCACACTAGGAATTTCTCCTGTATCGTGGGTGCATTTCACAAACACAAATTATCACTTACACAAACACCCAGACCCGGAACAACTACCTGTAGATCATACAAATATTTGTTCCGTGTGGGGATCGAACCCACAACACGTAACATAGAAGCCGATCGCTCAGCCGCTATGCCAAACGTGCCGTCAAATTATGCCGCCGTATTATAAATTATTATGATGCTAATGTAAATTATCCAATCTTATATCACCATCTCAAATAAATCTTATAAACACAAAAAAGCCTCTTAGCACTACAGACTTTAGCATACACACTTTAACTTTACGCCAAAATTCATTTAGTATATTTACACAATATGTTTTTATTTTTTTTTATCTTATTATATCATATTTACCACCGGACACCGTAAAAACGACACACGTCACCTAGGTCATCGCTGAAAACTAGCGCTATAGGTGTTGTTTGTTGCGACACCATAGCATTTAAGCTGAGCGTTGACCTAATTTTCGTACCGAGATGACACACTTCTTCTTGTTACTTTGTTTACTATTTACCTTAAATTGTTGTACTATGTTTCATTAATGTTTTAAGTTCAGTTTACCACATATGTATTAGTTACATAATATAATTTTGTTTGTTGTAATTTGATGTGCTATACGCTGTATGATTCATTCATTGAATTATTGTATACCATAGACTTCTTAGAGATACTATTGTATTTATACTAACAATTAACAATATTGGTTGCGTACATCAAAGATAGCACAGACTACTTAGACTACTTACTAGTTTACATCAACGAGTTGCTAGTTGTGCAAAATAATTTGTTACCACCTTCGTACTGGTCATAGATTAAGGAAAAATAGATCAAATTATGCACCAAGAACCATAAACTTCTATAGTTTCCTTAATCTGTGGCTCTGGTAGATGGCCATGCCTGTTGTGTTGCCAGCTCTTATTTTTCGTTTTTCTTTTTTTGCGCAACCTTAGTTATCTATGATTGTACAGTTGCATTTTGATTTGTTGTGTGTCATACGCGCGAAAATAAAAACTTTTTCTTTCTTTCTTTCTCTTTCTTTCTTTATTTCTCTTTCTTTCTTTATCTTTCTTTCTTTCCCTATCTTTCTTTATATTTCTTTCTTTCTCTTTCTTTCTTTCTTTCTCTTTCTTTCTTTCTCTTTCTTTATTTCTCTTTCTTTCTTTCTCTTTCTTTCTTTCTCTTTCTTTCTTTCAATGGATTGCTGACTGCCAGAGCTGCAGCAACCGAGGGGGAACTGGCTCTTACGGGCAGATATCGAAACACACACCATCGTGTTTTACGACAGACTCCGACGTAAGGGTTGTCGCCAGCCAGTCAGACCTAAAGAGGTCCTACCACCGAGCAAGTCAGATATTTTCTCGGCTCTTACAAGGTGCCTATCTGAATGGTAGTGAGGAACTGTATTTTAACCCGTCCCCACACGGGTAAATATTTATTTATTCATGGAATTATTTTATTGCTAGGTATTGTAAACATAACTTCATCAAGTGTTTCATTGGCCTGAATGGTTTGAGTCTCATTAGAATATTTCCATTTCGCTGGTATACTGATGCGAAGACTATTCGACTGCTTCCTTCTGTAAATAACACATGGCCCTAATCGCTGCAATTTGGTCTTTTTGATACAATTTAGAATGCAAGCGTTGACATAGGTTACAGAATTGTTTCCACAAGCAGGATAGTAGACTCTTGGGCAGTTACAGGTTTTGAAGTCTTCTAGGTCCATTACCAGTCCATCTTTTTGCAGTTCAAAGGGATCAATGAGACTGAAGAGATTTTTATCCGATTCGTAGATTTCAGTCGCGTGAGAATAATATCGACTACCTATTAAAGCAAAAACAAAAACTGGGATAAAATTTGAAATTCATTAAAAACATAAGCGACAGTAGCCATATAATAGAATACGCCTGTATTCCCCGAAGGGTTAGGTAGAGGAGTACTTATGCACACCAACAGTTCGCCGATATCTTTAAGGTTCCATTTAATAGGGGGTGAGACTATTGCCATTAACCGGGAGGATACGAACTCCGAGTTGCTACTGAGAATGTCATAGAAAAACTCATTAAAACTTTGCTCGACCTGGGAATCGGTCCAGGGACTCTAGCATAGCAGTCACCACTAGACTAATGAGGCATCATACATCAGTTATTAAAAAATGCTAGCCATGTTATGATTTGTACCATTATACCTAACAATCCTCCGAATATTAAAATTATAATACTTACTTCGGAAAACAAGAAGAATCCACGAAACGATAATAATAATAAATGCATGGACTGTTCTAATTGTTCTGTTTGAGCGAATCGACGTCATTGTAACCGTTCATTGAATCTGCAATAAAACAGCTCAGAAATGCAATTGAAAAGTTAATTGTATAAGCGAGTCAGATATTGGAATTGTTATCTAAGGCTGCGGTCATAAATGACGATAAACACATATTTTTTCTAAATAGTTATTAGATAATTGGCACCCGGCGGATGCTGAATTGTCCATCCAAACGTATTACTAAAATAAATCATAATTCAAATTCAATTAAATCAAATTGTGTTAATATTCAGATTCGGATACTACTACTTCTCTGGAAATAAACGACCGGAAAACCGGTCGAAATTTCGTACAGTTATCAATAATTACATTCATTTACAATTATTTCCAGTGAGGTACTTTGCACGAAATGGTAGAATAGGAACCTAGATTAACGGTATCCGAATCCGAATAATTAATACAATTTGATTAAATTCTGTTTGAATTACGATTTATTCTGGTATTACGAGTAGGTATGTTTGTATGGGCATTTCGGTCCGGCGGACCCCAGACGATTTTTTCAGGGTTCCGTACCCAAAGGGTAAAAACAGGACCCTATTACTAAGACTCCGCTGTCCATCCGTCTGTCTGTTTGACCTTCTGTCACCAGGCTGTATATCATGAACCGTGATCGTTGATAGTTTCACATATGATGTATTTCAGTTGCGGCTATAACAACAAGAACTAAAAAACAGAATAAAATGAATATATAAGGGGGTTCCAATACAACAAACGTGATTATTTTTGCTGGGCGTTTGTGAGAATTTGTGTTTGTAAACGCACCCACGATACAGGAGAAAATCCTAGTGTGGGGCACCGTTTCTTTAAAAAAAATATATTTGTAGAAGGTAATATAAAAAATTCTGCCATTAGCAAAATTTGCTTCCGTATTAGTACACCTGTCACAGTAAAACATGTTGATCCTATCTCTAAACTCATTACATCATCCATAACATGCATTCTAACTATGTACTATTATTTACTCATGTTTGTGCAAATAAATGTATCTTATCTTATCTCCTTTCTGTTCTTATCGTGAATAGACACAGAACATTCGTAATGTACCTACCATTATAGAGTCGCCGTTATTATACAATAAAACTTCATTTGATATCAGTAAATTGCCTCATCTTGCGAGGCAAACATCAATTTCTTGAAAGGTAAGACAGAAATGTACTTTAAAAAAGAATGAAAACGTTGCCTCACACTAGGATTTTCTCCAGTACCGTGGGTGCGTTCACATACACAACCACCTAGACCCGGAATAACCCGTAGATCATACAAATATTTGCTTGGTCTGGGGATCGATCCCACAACACGTGTTGCCGAAGTCAATCGTTCAGCCGCTACACCAAATGTGTCGTCAAACTGTCGACAAACGTGAGAAAAAGAAACTCAATCATAAAAAATAATATTTATATAATTTTGTATTACGTAAATGTATCATTGCCTAAATTATTTATACTTAATCTAAATTGAGACGACCTAAGGGAATGAGCTCAAATTAACGTAATATTTCGGTAACGATATCCTAAAACTGTTTAAAAAAGTAAATTGCGGACGTCCTAAATTGGCCAGGTTTAGACCAACCCAAACGATAATCACGGAAGTTAATGAACGTAGATGAAGCGTACCTAAATGGTGCAAAACAGAAAGATGCAAAGCTTTAGTCTTTAGCGACTTCGTCCGCGTGGAATAGTTACTTTGTTCCCTAGTTCTTCGCCCGTGGTTTCACCTGCGTTGCCCCGTTCCTAAGGGTTGTAGCGTGATGATATATACATTGATAGCTTGAAACCTTTCCCATGAATCACTCATTTTCCCAGCATTTCCCTTCACTGCTCTGCTCCTATTGATCGTAGCGTGATGAAAAGTATACTATAACCTGTGGTTTGGGCTGTGCGTTGATAGATCACTATGTCAGTCAGTCAGTCACCTAACGTAAGAGTAGACAAATATAATCAGAAAGCTCCGAACTGCTAAGCTATCGGGAGTTACACGTGTTATTGTGAGTCAACCATAAAAGATAGACATTTGCTGTCGTGGAATATTTTTTATATAATTTTAAGGAGAACATTTCCGTCATACATGATTTCTGTGTAGCTTTAACCATTAAGGCTGCACACGCGATGGAAGCTTAAAAAATGGAGTAAGTTCTCCTGTTTTCCCAACATTTCCCTTCACTGCTCTGCTCCTATTGATCGTAGCGTGATGAAAAGTATACTATAACCTGCCCAGGAGTATGAAGAACAATTGTACCAAGTTTCGTTGAAATCCGTCGAGTGGTTTTTGTTTCTATAACGAACATACAGACAGACAGACAGACAGACAGACAGACAGACAGACAGACAAAAATTTTACTGATTGCATTTTTGGCGTCAGTATCGATCACTAATCACCCGCTGATAGTTATTTTGGAAATATATTTCATGTACAGAATTGACCTCTCTACAGATTTATTATAAGTATAGATTATGTATTATATAATGTTCCTGTTTGCGTACTGTGACTGTTCTATATTTTATACTAGCTTTTGCCAGCGACTTCGTCCGCGTGGAATAGTTACTTTGTTCCCTAGTTCTTCGCCCGTGGTTTCACCTGCGTTGCCCCGTTCCTAAGGGTTGTAGCGTGATGATATATACATTGATAGCTTGAAACCTTTCCCATGAATCACTCATTTTCCCAACATTTCCCTTCACTGCTCTGCTCCTATTGATCGTAGCGTGATGAAAAGTATACTATAACCTGTGGTTTGGGCTGTGCGTTGATAGATCACTATGTCAGTCAGTCAGTCACCTAACGTAAGAGTAGACAAATATAATCAGAAAGCTCCGAACTGCTAAGCTATCGGGAGTTACGCGTGTTATTGTGAGTCAACCATAAAAGATAGACATTTGCTGTCGTGGAATATTTTTTATATAATTTTAAGGAGAACATTTCCGTCATACATGATTTCTGTGTAGCTTTAACCATTAAGGCTGCACACGCGACGGAAGCTTAAAAAATGGAGTAAGTTCTCCTGTTTTCCCAACATTTCCCTTCACTGCTCTGCTCCTATTGATCGTAGCGTGATGAAAAGTATACTATAACCTGCCCAGGAGTATGAAGAACAATTGTACCAAGTTTCGTTGAAATCCGTCGAGTGGTTTTTGTTTCTATAAAGAACATACAGACAGACAGACAGACAGACAGACAGACAGACAGACAAAAATTTTACTGATTGCATTTTTGGCATCAGTATCGATCACTAATCACCCGCTGATAGTTATTTTGGAAATATATTTCATGTACAGAATTGACCTCTCTACAGATTTATTATAAGTATAGATTATTATATGTATGTTTATTGTATGTTAGTGTATGTATTCTATAAAGTACTAACAATCTTATATTATATACTACTTATTATATTTTATATATTTTGTATTACTACACTTAATATGACTAAATACAATGGTGTGTGGCACTACAGAATCAAAAAACCAACTGCCAAAATAGATGGAAACAAGATGAGCAATATCATGCAGTCGGCGGCATCGCCTTAAATTTAACTCCAAAGACCTAATGCCTCCGACTCTCTGACATCTTTTTGTTAAAGTTAATTTAAAATTAAAGTGTCTAGTATTCAAGTCAATAATTTTCGCCCCCTATTACATGGGACCTAAATATACCGGCGAAATGTGAGTGGAATTTTGTACACCTTTGCATAACCCTTTAGGGAATACAGGCGTGATGGTGTGTTATGTAGAAAAGAATTAAGTGCAATAAAATAACTTTTAACAAAAAGTAAAGCTGCCTGCAAAAACATAAAAATCATGTTAGGTGCACAACAGTTTCGGATGTCGGTGCCTTCGATTTGGTTTGAACTTTTGTTTTCGTCACCGATTTCCGAAACTGTTGTGCACCTAACATTATTTTTATGTTTTAGAAGGCGGTTTTACTTTTTGTTATAAAAGTTATTTTATTTCAACATTTTTAGTAGCGAGTAAAATGTTATATTGAAATTAAATATTAGGTTATTCGTCCGTTTGTCGTGCACATACTTAATACAAATTTAAGACTTATATGGATTTCTCATGGATGCCATTTTCAGAACTGGACCAAATTGAAATGAGACTACACGGCAAGCACCAGCTTTCAAATAAAAAAGAATAATCGAAATCGGTTTACCCAGTTGAAAGCTCTGAAGTAACAAACATTAAAAAAATACAGTCGCATTGAGAACCTCCTCCTTTTTTGAAGTCCCGTTAAAAACAAAATTCGTCAAGATTGCATTAAAACTCGACATAATATATTTTAAGAACGAAAACTATTCAGAAAATGCTTTGACAAAAACATGGAACGATTAATAAAAGGAGGAAATAAAATGGGAGTGCAAGGAGGGCGCATAAAAAAGTTTTCTCGCCCGATGTTCATAACTCATTCTAAACCAAGCACACACTAGCACCCTTGAGAGAACTGAGCAGACCTCCGGGGGAAACTGTGGCCGTGGTGTAAGGCACAAGCAGTTAAGGGTCCAGCGGAGCGTGAATTGCCCATAAAAACGTAATACCGAAATAAATCGTATTATCGTTTAATCGAAATAAATGTTATTATTCGGATTTGGATACCATTAATCTCGGTTTCTACGAAAATATTTCGTCTACTACTATTTCACTGGAAATAAAAGACTGAAAAATCGTTCCAAACTTGGTAAAGTTATCAAAAATTGCATTTGGACGAAATTATATAGTAGGATCCTAGATTAACGGTATCAGAATCCGAATAATAACAGAATTTGATTAAATTGTGTTTGAATAACGATTTATTTCGGTATTACGTTTGTAAGAGAAATTAGGTCCACCGGACTCTTAACAAATGTTATATTAGTAAATATACCTAGCTATATTTTGTCCGCAGCTTCATTACCACAGGATACCTGCCTCAGAAAGTATGTAAGGGTTAAGATTACTTCCTTTTTACCCAACTGCGCTAGAGGGAGGTATTGTATTTCGAGTGTGTGTAGGTGTATATTTCTTTGGCACGCTCTGCAGCATAAATGACTTGATAGATTTTAGCATGAGAGGTGTCTTTTGATTCGTCTCAGTTGTGAAAGTGACACTGTTACTATGGTGATAATTAACCATAGGTAAATGTATGTATGTGTCTAAGTACCTATAGATGTTCGATATTAGCTCAAAAACTACTGATCACATTTTGACCAATGAAGTGTCTTTGGATTCGTCTTAATCCAAATAGTATTGTATGGTATATGGTGTTACAGAAAATCATAATATATAGCAAACACTGGATTAATGGAGAGAGTATGATCCGTGATTTTCTTACTACTAGCGCCATCTCTTTATTTGACCAAGTACTTAATTACTGTATATTATTATGTTTTGATCTTCTGTTTCATTACCCATTGAAATAAACTGCAAATCTGAGCAAGCAAGCATGACTTACCAAAAAATTTTAAATAAAATGAAAGTAGACTAAAAGCATATTATTACTCATATTAATCATCTATTGATAAATAATAAACTAAATTGTATATTGAAAAGTGACATATTAATTTTATAATATTTAAAAAAAAAGCTTAAGCTAAGCTTAATGTGGGTCACACATTACTAGTATTCTTGTTAACCCCTCGTGCTAAGCTAAATGATTATGTTACGAGTGGGTTCACGGCGGTAGTGCAATGGGTGGGTTTTGAACCGGCAACCAAATGATCACAAGTCTGACGCCCTAGCCATTATTTCTTGCATTTTAGTTGGTTTTTCGTAGACTGGTTTTAGTTTTTTACCTTTATCTAAATCGCTCCTATCTTTTCCCATAAACCGTTGTGTGGTCTCGTACACGTCATAACTAGGTCACCTGCGATATGTATAAATCACGGGACAGCTTCCGCACTCACGTCAACATTGTCAAATGAAATGATAAACATGGTGCTCACCAGACTCGGAGTCCCGAGGTTCGCACATTCTTAATAATTGTTCTTCCTATCGGCTTGAACCTTTTTGGAATCACTTTTAAGCTATTGCATAGCTTCTATCGCGGGCCTTGAGCGTGGGGACCGAATCCAGAAATTCCGTAACGAAAAAAACCTAACACGCTTGTCTCTTTAGTTCAGCAACCCGCCTTTAGGTGGCATTGGTTGTATTACATAAGTTGATAAAAAACGCTATGCAATAGCTTTACCGCGGCAGTCCCCGAGTGCCACACGTCTTTTTTTTTTAATACATAACATCACGCCTATATTCCCCGACAGGTTACGCAGAGGCATAGTAATGTACACCCACAGTTCGCCGGTATGTATAGGTCCCGGGCACAAATTCCAGCTGTTATTGAGAATCTCATAGAAAAACCCAATAACACTGCGCGACCAGGGAATCGATCCCAGGATCTCTAGTGTTGCAGTCACACTCAGGACTACTAGGCTAATGAGGCAGTTTAGTTTAGAGTATTATCAATGTATCTCTGCCATATCCTCGTGAAATACAGGCGTGATGGTCTATTGTAATCTATATATATTATATAAAAGAAGAACCTGACTGACGTATCAATGCACAGCCGAAACTACAGGAGCTAGATCCCTGAAAGTTTGCATGTTGGTTCCTTTTGCACTGTGGACGATCCTTTCTTAGTGCAAAAAGGATTTTTGGAAATTCAGCCCCGAAAGTGGTGAAAATGGAGGTGAAAGTTTGTTTGAATGTCCGCATACACTACCGTGCATTTGACATACACAAACACACAATTTTTTTTTTAATGGCATGTTTGCCGATGACGACAATTCAGCCAATAACAAGTAGAATGGAGTTATTAGACGATAAACGATGACATCGTCAAGTTATGTACAGCTGTCATTCGCTGTTGACATTTTGACAATTGTTTTCTTCCTTAAAAATTTGACTTAACACTTTTTATGATACCTCCATGGTGTAGGTATAGTGGCCACAGTTTATTTAGAAACGAAAATTATCTAAGCACGCAGGCGAAGCTGCGCACGGGAAGTCTAGTTTTAAATACGAGAAAAAACGGCAAAGGCGGTACAGTTTCATCCTTAAATCCTATTGGAAGACAAGTAAAAGCTTTTGTAAGATAGATAGAAAAGTGTCACCTGACAAGGACACAAGAAGAAGTTCAAATTACATCCTGGAAATCCACTTTAGGCTAATTTAAATGTTGTCTGTAGCTTTGAATTTTATTTAAATCGAATGTTTTAAAAGATAAAATTCTTTAGATTTCTCGCTAGTGCAGAAACATGAGATTTAATTAAGGCATCCATTTGATTCAGCGAAATAATCTGATAAGAATCGCACACGAGACTAGATGTATACATCAGATGTAATTTGAAGTAAGATTTAGTACTCACTAAATCGAAATGATTCTTGATTTTATTGATTTTGATCTTAATATACAAAACCTAAAGTGATCAAGAAATTTAGAAAATGCTGAATGCGAGGCAAGGCTTTTAGTATCCCAAGTGGATCCCATCAAGGAGCGATCTTGAATTTGTAAGACTATAGTGTCAGAGTCATGGAGAATAGGTGCTGTATTTTTTAGTTCATACAAACCCGACTTATGACTTAGAAAGTGATCTTGAACAATTTTCATAAGCCATTATGAACTAGATATGTTATCAAATCCGAAGATATTAACAACTCAACTTCTTGGAAGCATAATCATTAAGAAGGCTATTCTATATATTATCATCAATCTGTTGCGGTCGCTTTAAAAAGTTTTAATGTATGAATATCTTCGGATATTAATTTCCGATTAATTTGTAATCTAGCAACTAATCTCATACTTGTTCTACCCGAGTTGACACGACATTCGTTCCCATCACTGGTCGATTCGAAACTTGGAACATTAATCTTTGGAGTCGATTCAAATTTATCTTTGTTTTAGCAAGTTTCCAAAATAAATTTAGCTCCCCCTCTATTGAAAGCGTGAGTTACTCCCAATTTAAGAGGACGCAGACGTGCGACTTTTGTGCAGTTTTAAGTGTTTTTTTTCTTTAGGTTCAAAGTAAGATTTATTGTTTTTGGTGAGCCGTTTGAATAACTGATATTGGCTTAAGAAATCTTTATCTAATTAATATTTAACTTGGGAAAAGTAGAGGCAGCACTGTATGTATAATCATCATAGTTTTATTTACTGACCCCCACCTGGGTCTGGGTCTCCTCTCAGAATAAGAGAGTTAGTTTATAGTCCACCACGCTGGCCTAATGCGAGTTCACAGACTTCACACGCCGTCGAGAAAATCTCTTAGGCATGCAGGTTTCTTCACGATGTTTTCCTTGACCGTTTGGGCGAGTGATAATTAATAATTAATTCGCACATGATTGCGAAAAGTAAGAGCGTGCCTTGGATTTCAACTCTAGATCTACGACTTGGAAGTTCAATAAGCATATCATTAGGTTATTTCTGCTTAACTTAGCACAGTGTATGTATGTGTGTAATGCTATTATGTTGAAATAAATAAGAGTAAATATGTACCAGACCATCATATTTCGTATTTTAATTCGTGTTGTTTGTTTTTGTGTACAAAATAATCAATACCATTTTTTATTAAAATAGTACCAGCAAGCAAGCAATAAGTAAAATAGTTTATAGTTTTACAAAATACTTTTATTAAATATTTATGCACTACATGTTTTTTAATTTAATATTTGGACGCATTTAATAGCATAACATACCATCACGCCTGTATTCCCCGAAGGGTTAGGCAGAGGTGTACTTAATGTACACCCACAGTTCGCCGGTATGTTTAGGTCCCATGTTATAGGGGGCGAGCCTATAGCCATTAACCGGGCACAAATCCAGACTCCGAGCTGCTAATGAGAATTTCATAGAAAACTCTAGACTAATGAGGCATTTAATAGGTTTCTTTTTAATATGTATAAGTTTGACTGCATCATTAGTCTAGTGGTCCCAAGCGCGACTGCTACGCTAGAGGTCCTGGGTTCGACCCCCAGGTCGAGCAAAGTGTTATTGGGTTTTTCTATGAAATTCTCAGTAGCAGCTCGGAGTCTGGATTTGTGCCCGGTTAATCGCAATAGACTCGCCCCCTATTACTTGGGACCTAAACATACCGGCGAACTGTGGGTGTACATTAGTACGCCTCGGCCTAACCTTTTGGGGAATACAGGTGTGATGGTATGTTTTGTTATGTATAAGTTTATTGTTGATGTAAATACACAGAATTAACAAAACATGTAGTAAAATTAAGACCTAAGTGATCAAGTTTCAAACAAAATATTTTTTTTTTTTTTTAAACTCCCGTCTGTCTTTCCCCTCATATACCGCTGTTCTATCTTAAAAATTGACAAGTTCGTGAAATATGATACTCAAGATTTCCGTCTGCTTAATGCTTTCATTATAAATGACTTTTTTGGGAGTTTTATGCGATTAATTTCTTTCATATTCCGTCATCGCTTAAGTGGCAACTTTTGGATTGATGAGGTAATATTAGAAAGAGATTTTAGTATTATGTTCTTGTGAGAGTATTCTAGAATGTGATCGATGAACTTTGGAATAAAGACAGTCTTTGTGTGGACTGTATTGATCATGAAAATTATTGCCTTCATAGTGTGGCTTTTTATAGTAACCACGGTCTGATTTATCTATTTTTGGTGTTTGTTGTCATAACGTACCATCTCATCTGTATTTCCTCGAAGGGTCAAGTAGAGGTTTTTTTACCACTGAGATGGCAAACAAGCATAAAACCCGCCTGATGGTAAGCGGTTACCGTAGCCTCACACCAAGGGTATCACTCGCGCGTTGCAGACCCAATAGTTGGGCTGGCAGCATAGGAGACATGCTACCATGCATGAGAGCGGTGGTCACAAAACACCACCGGTCGCCCCCACTGCCAACACAACGCTTCCTTCCGAAGCTCTGGTGACCTTGCTCACCATTAGGAACACAACATAGCATGGAGCTATGTTATTTGGCTAAGTTTTTCTGCAAGGTGGATGTACTTCCCCAGTCGAGCTGCTCCAATTGTGAGTGGATTATTCGATTCCACTATGTGCACCCACAGTTCGATAATACACTTAGGACCCTTGTAATAGGGGGCAAAGTGTATTGCCATTAACCGGACACAATTCCAAATCCCGAGCTGCTATTGAGAACTTTATAGAAAATCCAATAATGCTTAGCTCGACCTGAGAATGTAACCCACCTCTAGCGTAGCAGTCACGTTAAAGATCACTAGATTAATGGGGCAAGCAAAATCTAGTTGAAAGGCTGGGATGATAATACTCGTATTAGAAGCTTTTTACACTGCGGCATTTCGAATGAAATAATTATGAGTGTACGGTCTAAATTGCCTTCCAGTCTGGTCTTTCGTGTCCCGTAAAGTTATAATGCAATGAATTTCTCCAACATTTCAACTTTTAGATATGTTATGCACTCCAAGGAGCCTAAAATGGCGACTTTTGATAAATGAGTGGTTCTCTTCTCTTCTTCCTGCCCTTGTCCCAATTTATTTGGGGTCGGCGCAGCATGTCCTTTTCTTTCATTCATCCCTATCAGCCGTCACCTCATCATTCACTCCCTTTCCCATCATATCGGCCTTAATACAATCCATCCATCTTTTCTTTGGTCTTCCTCTACCCCTCCGTCCCTCCACATTCATATTTACTACTCTTATAGTTAATGCATTTCATCCCTCCTCATCACATGCCCATACCAAGACAAACGATTCCCTTTCAGCTTTTCAGTCACTGGCGCTACTTTCAGACTGCCTCTATTATACTCGTTCTTTATTTTGTCCATTCTAGTCACTCCACACATCCACCTTAACATTCTCATCTCCGCTGCATGCAGTCTTCTTTCATCCATCTTCTTAACGGCCCAGCACTCTGATCCATACAACATGAATGAATGGTTCTAATGTAGACATTTTAGCGCTCCAGCTTGTTATTTTCGTACGTTCTCTAACCTTGTTTGTTTAATGTGTCGAGATTAAATTTAAAGAAAAAAATTATAATTTAAACCTCCCCCCCCCCTAACTAAATAAACACATATAAATTTTATCACTTACGTACAACAAAATCTGTCAGGGTATGTTCCTAAACGCAAACACCTGCTCTGTTTCATCCTGGGTAAAAATCACGTCGTGAAAATTTCTAAATCTTTAAAATTCGTGGAATTATAATCAAATTATCAGGAATCAAATATCGTGTAAAGGGTAACAATTATATACCGTCATAGTAATTGATTTATTACAGGCACTAATCAGATTCTGAGTGTTACCGGAACTAAGAAAGGGTTGACACGGCATACCTATGTATAACTTAGAATAAGTTAGCATACGAGTGATACCGCGAGCAAGAGTTAGTTATTTATTTATACTAGCTTTGCCCGCGACTTCCTCTGCGTGGAATTTAGAATTGAATCCATCTTGGATAAAAAGTAGTTTAATTTGTTTGTGCTATAATCTACGAGTATCTTACATCCCGATCTGTTCAGCAGTTCTGACGTGTTTATGTAAAAAACATCCATACATCCTCACAAACTTTCTCATTTATATTAGTAGGAATATAATATTTTCAATATAATTACATTAGTAAGTGCGGCAGCTAAACGTGCGGTCCTCGATTCGAATCCTGATTCAAGCAGTGTTATTAAGTTTTTACCATAGGAAATTTTCAATAGCAGCTTGGAGTTTAGATTTTTGTGCAGCAGTAACTAGGCTATAGGCTGACATCCTTTTACATATAATAATAATAATATATATAATAATAATAATATAATTTATTGACTTAAAAACAATTGTAGTACATGGTATATATAATTTTACAAAATATGAAGTACTATCTACAATCACGTGGGTGAAGCACTGATCTCCTAGCTAGGTTATGGGTTAACCTGTGTTAAGGAGAAACAGGTTCGATCCCCTATCCAAAAATAATACAATGCAAATTATAATGCTTGTGCTATTATTGCTACAATTTTGTTAATATAGTTACATTAATGGGTAAGTCATAAATTAAGAATTTGATGTTTGGTATACATTTGGTGTCATGGTGTGTGTGTGTGTGGGTGTCATGGTGTGTATGTGTGTGTGTGTGTTTTTTGGTGTATTGGTATCTTAGTAATATGCTTGTTCATCACTTTACTACGCGAATAGTTTTTCAGTTTCGTCGTAAGACTTATTTCGGAGGGACATAATAATAGATACATACAGGTGTGAAGCTATACTACGTAAGTTTCTACTACTACTTACGTACGTATTGGTATTATCCACAGGCGTTGGGTTATTATTCTTCTAACCGTTTTTAATAGTTTAAGTCGGCAAACGAGAAGACGAGCCACCTCCACCACCGTCATCGTCACCCATGGACACCTGCAACACCAGAGGAATTGCTGATGCGCTACTAACTCTTAAAAGCCCCTAAGTACTGCACACTGCCAGACCTGTTCCAACTGATGGGGAATTGGCTCAAACGCACAAAAGTCGAAACACACACCAAGGTGCTTTACGACAGATTCCAACGTAAGGGTGGTTAACAGCCAGTCAGACCCCAAGAGGTCCTACCACCGAGAAAGTTAGAAATATTTTCTGCCTACTACAAAGGCTTTGAGGAACAGTATTCTAACCCGTCCACACACGGGAGGACGTTTCAATGGTCAAAGAATTCTCGAGTAATATGAGGCAACCTGAATAACGTCAGAACTGGCTGCGTAGAGATCGTCCTTCGTGTTCGGGCACAAAGGACACACCATTAGGTGTGACATAGATGCCATTAAAGTTAGGTTAGGATGCATATTTCTTTTCCACCGGTATCCCGCAGTAAAATTCTTTATCACGCGTCCGAAATTCTCCTCTAAAATTATATACATCCTTGATCGTTGAGCTTGGCTTGCGCAAATTCAGCAGTGTAGTTAGCACCCCGAGGGATTTCATTTAGCGAATTATAGACGCCTCAATAGTACCGCTTCCCTGACAGCTTTATTCTATAATGATGCAACGATAACCCTTTGATATGACCATTATATTGCCAAGTCCATGGTGCATTAAAGCCCAGGCTCAAATAGAACCCGATTGCGATATTTTTTCGGAAAAGACTACTTAATTACAGACACACTACAAAATTCTAATCTTATTAATATTTTTTATTAGTTCGTGCAAAAAATAAACATACGTATGTAGTTTATAAAGTAATAGATATAAAGGTTATAAGGCTACATCGCAAAACATCTATATCCAGAATCAATTAATTTAGGGGGCAAATATGGTGAATTTAATGAATCACAATATGATTCAAGGACACACGGGTATATATCTTGCTATACATAATTAGTGTAAGCTGACCTCGCATTATATAGGTGTTTAGTACAGTGAAAGGTAAGCTTTGAACTCAAAGTGGTGTATTAAAACAGCCTCCACGGAAAACAGCAAATACTCAGTCATTGCACTCTAGGCAGTCTAGGCTGTATTTATTTATTTTACTTAAATTACAAACAAACAAACGGACCACCTTTACCAGCAACTGCAGATAGACGCTAGCAACACCAATGGTAGGTATCTCTCGCGCGTTGTCATCTTGAGACCGCAGTTGTTAAGTCTGATTTGCCCAATAATTTCATTGACATCAGCTACATTACCCTTCAATCATGACATGGACAATTATTGTGTAGCTCATGCACCACAACAGATGATTGATTTTATTGTTCGCCCTCAAGCGTAGGTGAAATAAGATATACTTGAAGTAGATACCTTAAAATAACGCAATAAATAAAATCAGCACAATTTATTATCTTCCTCAAACTGCTCAGCGAACCATAGCCCGATTAATACCTCAGAATACCGTTCAATATTATCAGTCTAGGAGCCGACAATGTCTGTGAGTGCGTCTTCCCCGATTAATTTAGTGGCAACCCACGATTTGTCTACGTCACTCACTGACGGACGATCCTTTACGCGCGAACGGCGGGCACGACTGAGTCTGTTCTATTTGTTATGTTGAGCTTTACAATGTTTTCGTGTCGAAATTTTAAATGATTTGATGTCGACTTTCGAAGATCTCCTCTTTAGACAAGACACAATTCATTTTATTTCTGGTCTTCGTTAAAGGTTTTGTAGGATTCTGATTGATTGGGAGTCTACACTTTGGAGTCATTGTACTGCTCTTTTATAAAATAATATAATGAAGGTTATCTGATATAACTTAATTCCTTTAATTGTCCAGCATACGGCGTAGAGCATAGACACTGACGTCACGGCAGTAATAATACATCCCGTTAGCTCAAAATTGATGATATCACACGTTCATACATAATATATAGCTCTTATAATTTGTACTTTGCGTGTCAGACTCTAAGAATTACATATTTTTAGAATCTAACATCTTTGGTTACAAATTCAGGATTGATAAGTCATAGTTTTCAAGATACCATTGGGTTACCAAATTTATCAATAAATCCCAGGTCAAGCAAGATTATTGAGATTTTCAATTAAATTCTCAGTAGGAGCTCCGAGTTTGGATTTGTGCCCGGGTAATGGGAATAAGTTACTCTATTGCTATGTAAACATCAAACCTAAACATACCGGCAAACTCTGAATATTAGTACTTCTCTGTCTTAACCTTTGGGGAAACAGGCGTGATGCTTAAGACATAATTTCGCTATAATATTTATAAATGTCAGTTTGCTGTTGATTACGGGATACACAATACACAATAATATTTACTGATAACAATAATTTGCAACCTTTGTATCACTTACCCTAGAGTTCCTTTTAGTTTTCATTATTTCTATAACTACGATTATTTTATCGATTGAAGCATTATAAGGCCTATTTTCCTTTGAAACAGCTGCCGCTATTGGTATGCCGGTGGCTTGCGATTGTAACGACAGCAACTGGATTGCCTTTACACCACAAATGCATTTAGCTGTTGCGTCGGCTCGTGCTAACTGGGTGTAAACGGTGTGAGAACTCCGGTGGAGTTCATTTGAAATCTGAATGCAGTGTCGGCGCCTGGCCAATTCGATGATATGGTCATAAAGATTGCTGTTATTTTTATTTGAAGTTGTGTATGTCCAATAATACATACATACATATACTCACGTCTTTCTCCCACAGGGGTAGGCAGACACCATAGACTGCCACTTGCATTCTTGCATATCCAATAATATTAGAGCCAATTTAATTAAGCTGTAACTGGACGATTTCTGTACCTATATAATTAAGAAAATGTAATAAATGGTCTTTATACCACGATCAGAGCAATATAAGCCAAACAATTATCTATAGAATCTTTGTTTCTTGTCTTGTCTTCTTGATTTTATCGATGTAGCTGATACAACTCTATCCATTTATTACTTCTTCTTCTTCTTCTACTTTCAGTGCAATCTCCTTATCTTCTTTTTGCGATATGACAGTAGACTTTTCCATTATTTAGAGGCTATTTGTTTAATATTCTTTAAATTATTATTAAATATTATTATGTCATATGTAAGATCGCGTATCTTCTTTCTATTACAATTATAATAATTGATGAGGCACGTCGAGCCTGCTGGAACTACCAATTATTTATAACATCAAAACTAATATTAATTAATTTTTACTAATTCTTACTTATTTTTACAAATTAAAATACGATTTTAGTTCATTTTTAACGTTATTATTATTTAACATTAACAACAGCTTATTTAATATAATTATAATATATAACTACTGTGAAATGTTATCCTAAATGTTGTGCATATCTATAATTGATATAAACACTAGTCTTTGCCTCTGTATTTTGCTACTAACCAATGTTTGTGTTTATATTGTTGATGTGCCTTGTGTAAATAAATAAATAAACATTACTTACACACAATCATTTTAATATAAGTTGAAAACTCATTATAGCCCAACTTTCCAAAATTTTGGTTCGTCCAAATTTCAATTAATTAGTTTACGTCAGTGTCGACGATTTTGAATATTCCTTGTAACACGTGGCATTTGAACTGCTCTGGCGAAATTAGAACTCGCCTCGTGTAATGTTCTGCAAGCTTCATCACAACTACGTCTAGCTCTTTGACTAACGAGGTTAGTTGATCGCCAGATAATACTTTAATTAATTTGATACAATATAATTAAAACTAGTATCGGAGTTGTCGGGTACAAATGGCTTGTAATCATTCCAAAAAAATATTTTAATTAAATCCCGACGAAAAAAAGGGGTGCTAGAAATATGTAGTGTGTATCTGTGTGTCTGTCTGTTGCATTGTAGCGCCCAGATGACTGGACTAATATCGATCCAGCTTTTATGTTTGAAAGTTTACTTGCTCGAGAGTATTCCTATGACTTAAGAAAATCTGGTAAGCCGTTTGAAGATTATCAGCTCTTTTCTGGTTCATGAAGGGATGTGGGCAACTTCCACAGGTGTGATCGACTTGAAATTTGGTATCCTGTTACTTCAATGATATTGCAAGAACATGGTAACTATGTCTTGATGCTGCGGGGGCTTTAAAATTTTTAATTTAACGATAAATTAAAAAAGGATTAACAGGTTTGCTATTAATTACTATATTTTTTCACTATTATTAATAATTTTTGGTTCAGTATCTATCTAAAACTTATCTCACTTCATCAGCTGAAATATAATAAGCCGCTTTGTACAGCAATCGCTGAATTTCAATTAACTTATCAAAACACGTTTGGGTCAATTTTAATCTTAGTAGGTATGTCATCAAAACTTCCAAAGGACATTTAATACCAAAAAAACGTCTCCAAAAACACTGACATTTTATTTCTTTGTAATTGTTTTTTTCCCTTATCTCTGAGTGCTTAGCATTTTTCGCTAAAAGAATATCTATTGTTCTTGCTTCCCTTTCGAATTTGACAAGGAAAATTGTGGATAAAATTTTACGTTCTGCCTTTGGACGGTTCGTTGGCCAGCGACTTAAATTTGTTGCAAAATAGGCTTCAACTGTAATAAGAATGCGAGTGGACGATTTTACGGAATTATTAGCAAAATATTCTCGAAATTTCTGAGAAATGTGTCGAGTCAAGGCCAAAATAATTTTGTTATTACGAATATACACAACATGAAACAGAGTCCTCTGTTTTATTTAATGTGGTCGTATTGGCGTAGTTACGGCAATAGCGAGAAAATTGGCAAAATGATAAAGATCTTATGTCTTTTAAGGACGCGCTATTTTTAATTGCAACAGCATGAAATTCACTTGTTTCGTATTATATTTTAATTGGATTGCAGAATTTTATCAAAATGCATGCAAGTGAAGGTGATGATGCTTTTACGCTTATGCGCGTCAGAGTAAAGTTTTTTGACATAATGTACAAAACATCACGCCTGTATTCCCCGAAGGATTAGGCAAAGGTGTACTAATGTACACCCACAGTTCGCCGGTATATTTAGGTCCAGGTAATTTGAATTAATGTAATTAATATTATTATTCGATTATTATATGTATCTAAACAATCTCTCAAAAAGATTAGATGAGTATCTGACCTTTTTGAAGGACCATTTATTTTATTTGAAATACTAATTACACATATACGATATACTTATCACGAGGGTATCGCTGAAAACCAGCGCTGTTAGTGTTCTTGCTGAGATTGATAATGGCTATAAAGCTGAGCGGTGCCCTATTTCACCACGTAACACCGTTCCAAATTAAGGGCATTACATCGCTCAAATCCAAAAAACACCCTAGCTTTAAAGAAGTTTTTAGTGGAATCCTTATGGCGTTTGCCATATAAAAAATATATGATAAACTTAAAGTCATAACAAACAAATTGTATTGTTTAATTTTTTTATAAATTTGCCCCAATTTTGGATAATAATTGAAGTAAATAGGCCTTTTTTAACCTAATTTGTATTTTTCTCTTTAACAGCTAATAGTTAATAGTTAGTCATGAATTTTATACCAAAAAAAATGTAATGACGTAATTAACAATTTGTATTGTTTTTTTATGGGATGGAGGGCAAACGAGCCGACGGATCGCCCGATGGTAAACGATCACAGCCGCCCATGGACAACCGCAACACCAGAGGAGTCACGAGTGCGTTGCCGACCTTTTAAAAGTGGATTGGGCCTCCGGTAACCTCACTCACTCGACGAAACACAACGTAAGCGATGTTTAACGCCGGTGTACTGTGGGGCCGTGGTATCACTCCGGTCAAGCCGGCCCATTCGTGCCGAAGCATGGCTATCCCACTATTGTTTTTATTTTCTTATTTCTTTAAATATTTTGAAATAATAAAGAAATACCCGAAACCTCTCTATCACCCCGCTTGAAGCACCCCCGCAATGCCTGTGACTAACAATACTAGCGCAAAGACTAAATCCTCAAGGTCATTGGGCAATGTAATACCCTTCAATATTATTATCAATTTTAATCGGCCATATATTTACTTTTATTTTTTTTTGTGTTCATGTTGTGATTTACCAATTTACCGCTTGTACCGTCAATGTCAGAGTCATTAAAAAAAAACTGTGGTAATAGATTTTTTGTTGCTTTTTGGTTTTAACAGTTCTTGTGTGTCCTCGTGACAATGAAATAAATATTTTTCTTTCTTTCTGTCTGTCTTTCTTTCTTTCTTTCTTTCTTTATTGCTTGCTTGCTTTCATTCTTTCTTTCTTTCCTTCTTTCTTTCTTTCTTTCTTCTTATAACACAAATAGAAGATTCATAAAAGTTTGAATTGACTGGTAAGTAAGTAATACTGCTTTCTTTTATTTATCGCGTGTATCATGTAAAATATATACTTCAGATTTAAGTATTGGGTAAGGTTGAAAAAATTTGCGTATGTATTAGTCTGTATTTAATGAAATACAGACTAATATATACGCAAATTTGTACCTTTTAAATAAAATAAAAACTTTAAATGAAAATGTCTAAATTTGTATGAAAATTCGGCAGTTCTTGTAACTCGACGGAATCTTTCGTGAATAATGTGATGTGCGAAACAGTTTCGGAAGTCGGTGCCATTTTGATCGGATCTTTAGATTTCGCTACCGACTTCCGAAACTTTTTCGCACATAACATAATTTTTTTACACCGGTTTCTGACACTTACGCGAATATTAGACATTGAAATAAAACTACTTTATAATATTATTTTTTTATGTTTTAGAAGGCGGTTTTACTTTTTCTTAAAATTTATTTATTTCTAAATGACGTTATAATTTAAACGGTCGTGACGTGTTATTGTCATTTTGTTCTAAATTTTGTGATCAATTTGTTATAGAAATAATATTAATATAGAAAGAATCATCAAAATCGATTTATAAATTGACAGAATAATCGCGTAACAAACATACAAAAAAAATAAAAAAATATACAGTTGAATTGAGAATCTCCGCCTTTTTTGAAGTCGGTTAAAAATAGGAAATATACTTTAAATTATCATCTAAAAAACGTTAACTTCGACGGCAATATAGTACCAGACTTTCTGATATTACGATGTTCGACGGCAGTTTAGTACCGGTCTTTCGGATATTATGGGGTTAAGTTTTGTAAAACTTGTTGTTAGTCAACGAAGGATTGGTTTAGGTACCTACTGAAAGTATTTTTTTACAAATCTAAATATATATAAAACTCAAAGGTGACTGACTGACTGACATAGTGATCTATCAACTCACAGCCCAAACCACTGGAGGGATCGGGCTGAAATTTGGCATGCAGGTAGATGTTATGACGTAGGCATCCGCTAAGAAAGGATTTTGATAAATTCTACCCCAAGGGGATAAAATAGGGGATGAAAGTTTGTGTGAAACTTTGTCAATTTTAAACCGATCGGGCTGAGACTTTGCATGCATATAGCTACTATGACGTAGGCATCCCCTAAGAAAGGATTTTGATAAATTTCGACCTACGTATGGGGTGAAATAGGGGATGAAAGTTTGTATGGAACAAAGTAACTATTCCACGCGGACAAAGTCACGGGCAAAAATCTAGTAAATGGATAAAATGCATGACTGACGCAACTACAGCCTGGTTTTGGGCATTCTCCTTTGTTTTGCAAAAAAATCTCGGTCACCCTTCCTCCTGAATTGAATAATTCACGATCAACAATAAGATAACACTGGTTCGGATTGGACCCCCTGGGATATGACGTCATTATCCGTATCAATCCGATTAAGCTTCGGGGCCCACTAGGCAATTTTAGTTTGGACCAACTATTGAAGGTCGGATCGAAAAGAAAATTGGTTATGATTTGTCTTTCGGATTTATTGTCTCGCGGGAGTTTTGTGGTTGATACTAATATAATATTTAAATGCAGGTGTTGATTATGGAATAATATTATGGACTTACTAGCTTTTGCCTGCGACTTTGTCTACATTGACTGCAGGATTGGGTCCGACCTCGATTAAAAGCCTATGTGTTATTCCAGGCTATATATAATCTATCTGTGTGCCAAATTTTATCCAGATCCGTTCAGCCGTTGTGGCGTTAAAGAGGAACAAACATCCATTCATCCACACAACCATCACAAACCATACACATTTATAATATTAGTAAGCATTATTATTGGACCTACTTGGCAGAGCCGCGAGGTACACAATATGCTTAACAGTGAAAAAATGTGTTATTGGGTTTCTCTATGAAATTCATATTGCTCGACCAGGGAATCGAACCCAGGACCTCTAGCGTAGGAGTAGCCAGACAGACTGACAGTTACACTTTACAGTTTAGTACATTTACTATTCAATTTAAGTAAGATATAATTGAGCTTGCTTGGTTCAAACAGTAATAATAAGGCACGAATGGGCCGGCTCGACCGGAGTGATACCACGGCCTCACAGAAAACCGGCGTGAAACAACCCTTACGTTGTGTTTCGCCGAGTGAGTGAGGATACTAGAGGCCCAATCCCCTTTTAAAAGGCCGGCAACGCACTTGTGACTCCTCTGGTGCTGCGGGTGTCTATGGGCGGCGGTAATCGCTTATTTATACGTTTCCTATCCCATAAAAAAATATGTTACAGTATAGTAACAATTCTATTAATATTCGCGCAAATCAAAGCGACTATCGAGCGCAAACTCCTAGTAGGCCTCCAGGCTATAATTGCTTCTGCTCACAATCATGCGTCACTCATGAATAACAATTTGTACATCTGGTAGTTGTGGTTAGGTTAACTTAGTACAACTGTCTGGTTAACCTAACTTCAGTAATCTAATCGTACCATCGTATGCGATACGATAAGTCATCTTGATGTATGGTCTAAAGCTACGATCAAGCAGTGATTTATACATAGGTACGTATAATTCTTGAAAGTTTGTGAAGATGTATGGATGTTTGTTAGTCAATTACGTCAGAATGGCTGAACAGATCTAAATGAAATTTGGTACAGGGATAGACTATAGTTGAGAATAACACATAATCTATTTTCTATCCAGGTCGAATCCAATTCTGAGGTTCACGCAAACGAAGTCGCGGGTAGAAGCTAAAAATTGCCATCGAGAAATAACAAAACAACGACCAAACTAAGCTTAAACGAAGTACTTAGCGGCAGTTATTTTAATTAGGTGGCAACACTAACAATATAAGTAGTTACGCGGGTATGCGCGCTAATGCATTCGGGATCATGCCCCACGTTTATATCTCTTTTAGTAACAGCAATATCACACCTGTTTATTTTGGAAAGTAATTGAATATGAGCCTTATGGCCAAGAACGCAAAGGCTACCAGTTTCTTGCTGTCACATTAAGTCAGACAGACTGGGTTCCCAATACTGATTCTCCGTATATAGTTCCTCACTGTGATTCAGATAGGCATCTCGGTGGTAGGTCCTCTAGGGGTTTGACTCGTTGGTGACGACCTTTAAATTCAAAAGCATAACATAACATACCATCACGCCTGTATTTCACCAAGAGCTAGGCAGACGTGTACAAATGGACACCACGAGACTATTGAAGTATTTGACCATTATATTTATACAAGTAAAATGGTTTTGGTGAATTGCAAAATAGTAGCAGTATTTGGAGTGTATCTACTTATTGATGGATCATTATAAAAAAATACACTCCAGGTTAGCTACATAATCAACTCATACGTAACGAACATAATTGCTATGACGCTTGTATTACATGGGACCTAAACACACTGGGGAACTGAACTTTGGTTGTACCATGGGTGCAACTTTGCCTATCCTTTCGGAGAATACAGGCGTGATGGTATGATTTGCTTATTTTTAACCCCCGACGAAAGAGGGGTGTTATAAGTTTGTAGTGTGTATCCGTGTGTTTGTCTGTTGCATCGTAGCGCCCAAATGAATGAACCGATTTTGATTTAGATTTTTTGTCGAATCAAATCGAATCGAGAGTGAAACTATAATTTAAGAAAATCTGGCCAGCTGTTTGAAGATTAAGCTTTCTTCTGGTTCATAAAGGGATGTACGCAACTTCCACAGGTCTGATCGACTTGAAATTTAGTATCCTGTTACTTTGATGATATTGCAAGAACATGGTAACTTTGTCTTGATGCTGCGGATTCTTTTTTAATTTTAAATTTAGTGTCAGAGAGAGTTTAATCAGAATACAATTCAAATCGAATATCGAGACAATAAAGTTGTTTGACATGAAATAGCATTTTGTTTATCCTTTCTTAATGTATGGACAAAGTTTTGAACTGAAGTTTATATTTACTGCGAAAGTCTAAAACTATGTAAATTGCTGTTCGGAGCTAATGGTACTGTTTGACAAATGTAATATTTGAACTAAAAAACAATAATAGTAACTTAGCAAAAAATTCAAATGAATGGTCATAAAAACGTTTTTCTATGATATGGATTTTATTTAATACAGAATTGATTATTTTATTTTAATAGATCGATAATAGCAATAAATTTAAAATATCATAGTCCCCTGGAGCAACAAGACATCGTTACTATTTTCTTGCAATATCATTCAAGTAACAGGATATCAAATTTCAAATCAATAAACCCTGTGGAAGTTGCATGCAGTACAATGCACTTCCCGAGTTGGTCTTACCTGATAGATATAATCTGGGTGTCTTTAAATCACGAGTGAATCGGTTTCTTCTAGGCAAGCGCGCTCCATCGTAGATCGCAGTATCGCTTAACATCAGGCGAACTGGCGATCAAGTGTAAGCATTTCACGAATAAATAAAAGAAAAAAGACAGGGTTATTTCGCCCTAGAAAATGTGAAAATTATAAAACTTACATCGTTATTTTATTTACGCTCAATAGCTATAATTCATGTTCATAATTTTTTCTAACTTCAATGAACAGACTTTCATTTTAATTCTCTCCATTAAAATTGCACCATGAATTCATTACTGCAAATTAAACTTTACAACTAGAGCTTATAATCACATGACAAATTGCCACTGTTTGGTAACTTTCAACGAATTTAATTTCATGTGAAAGATGGCACAAAAAACGTCTGCCCCAAGTGGCCCAGAAGAAAAATACAGGAAACTTAAAACGTTGTTCGCATCTTCGCAACTTCCTCGCCAAAGATAAATGGGGGAGTGGGATAGTGGGACTGTCTTGAGCAACTCACTCAGATTGCTCCAACGGATAAGTTTGTTTGTGCACGCGATATGAACACGTATTTTGTGAGAATATTTTAAGGCATTTATCCTTCTGAGCAAATAAAAGTACCTACTTTATAGGTTCACGTGCATATGTCTGATCTATATTCGAACGATCTAGAATCTAGATTTAACAATTCAGTGCCTCAATAGTCTAGGTTGTACTATTCAGCCAAATATAATAACATATCTCCGCTACCGTCATATGGGCGTAAGGTGAAAAATTTATTCACTGTTCATTACTTTCAGTTAGGTCTTGTGGATTTAGGGCGTGTAGAGTTAGAAACTTGGCCCTTCATGAGATCTGATAACTTTTTGATAGTGCGAGCCATGTGGTCTCGTCTTGGTAACATTTTACATGAAAATGTTTTTCGTGGCATCTTTATTTTGTGCAACTCTACAATTATGATTGAACGGCTATTAAAAACTTCCATAGACCCTAAACGAATGCTGACAAACGCTCCATTTTGAAATACGTTTATTTTTGGATTTCCTGGAAAGTGATACCTTTTTTCTTTTATTTTCAATAGATATCATTATTTTTATACCCTTCTGAAATTATATTAAAAACGCCTTTGTAATTTACCCATCTCAAATTTTAACATCAAAGAATCACAGGGGAGTCCCTAAAAAAGAATACAATGAAAAATATTGCAAACGGGAAAACATTCATTATTTTGATTTAAGAGCTCAAAAACCTTCTTTCCTCATTAAATTACTCGTATATGATGAAAACAAAGTATTTATCTGGCCTTGCTTACCTAATTTGAGTATCTACATGATTGAAAACATAATTTTATAAAATTTAGATTTTTTCTTCTTGCATAATACACATTTTAAAATAATATTAACAAACAAAATAAACTTATTGAACTGAACTAGAAATTAACTAAAATTAGAAAAATACCGCAAAATGTTTTTGTTAAAAGAAAGTAAGTAGATATAAGTATTCATACTTTTTACTTTATTCTTTATAGATCACAAACATGATTGATCTACTTCGCTCGGTGTAAAATTGAGCAGGCTTCTACGAAATTTATGACAAAGATAAAAGTTGCTTATTTTTTTCATACAATCTGTAAATCGACGAGTAAGAGACTCGCAATCAAGATTTTCAATCTTAAAAATTGCTGTACGTAATTTTATTATGAAGAAGAGTGACTTAGGAAGATTTTTAGTCGTTGTTTGATTTGACTTAGGGCCGATTTTTCAATAGTTAGATAAGCTTTATCCGACGAATAAATTGAAGGGTATCACATTATTTTCTACTAGCAGTTCGCTCACGGTTTCACCCGCATTGTTCCGTTATTTAAGAGGCGTAGTGTGATGTTATATAGCCTATAACCTTCTTCGATAAATGGACTAACCAACACAAAAAAAAACTTGAGAGGTGTCAAGGGACACCCGGATGGAACGAAGTTCCTTTCGATCAATTAGTGAAGGAATTGTAATAAATTAATTAATTGTATAATTGTATTATTTATTATTTACAAAAAACCTGTATACACTCAACAAAAATAATCGTCGCGACACCACACTATTCAATGCGAAATAGAAATGAAAATATCTGGCTTGCTTTCTATAAGAGAGAGAGAGAGAGAGAGAGAGCAGCTTGTCTGTACAATAGCTTACTATAGCAAAAAGTGTCGTGACAACTTTTCGTAAGAATTTTTTCCGTCTAGCCCCCTTTCACAACGAGCGATAGGGAACTTCGTTCCAATAATTTTATAAATCGGTTCTGTAGAAATGAAATGAAATGGTCAAAAAATGGTCATCCATCCACACATTGACCACGGCGAGCGCGGCTTAACCTTGCCGATCAGCTGTTCTTATACATAACTTAGCTACGAGCTAATTCATTTAAAATATTCCTTAATATTATTAGGCAACGTAAACCACATCAAAATTCGCCCGCTAGGTTTTTAATTTCGATCAGAAATCTAATCATTCATGTTAGCCGTCAGACCGTTGTCTATACCTGTGAAAAATATTTTACCGAAATATGCAACAATTATTTATGTACCACGGTCATTGAACCTTATCATATTTGATGTATTTTGATTGATTGTATTTTACCTTCGTATTATTAAAATTCGCTGTCTCTAGATTTATTAAAAAATCATTATTACATTTTGGTAAAAACATTATGTTAATATACTGACGCGGCGGTAGCCTAATGGCTAGGGCGTCGGACTTGCGATCCTGTGGTTGCCGGTTCGAACCCCACCGTAGCCACATAACCGTAACACCGTAACACAAGCATTTAGTTTAGTACGAGAGGTTAACAAGAATACTGTAATGTGCGACCCACATTGCTAGTAAGCTTTATAAAAAAAAAACTTTTTTTAGCTATTATTTAATCTTTAGTCGAGTGGTCCAAACCGCGACTGCTACACTAGAAGTTATTTTTTCTATATGTGATAGGCTTACACTTGACCGCCAGTTCGCCTGATGTTAAGCGTTCTACGATGGAGCGCGCTTGCCTAGAAGAAACCGATTCACTCGTGATTTAAAGTCCTGGGTTCGATTCCTAGGTCGAGCAGTGTTATTGAGTTTTCCTATGAAATTCTCAGTAGCAGCAGCTTGGAGTTTGGAATTTGTGCCCAGTTAATGGCAGTAATCTCGCCCCCTATTGCAGGGAACCTACTGGCGAAGTGTCGGTGTAGATTAGTATGACTCTGCCTAACCTTTCGGGGCATACAGGCGTGATGGTCTTATTTCAACGTTAAAATTTAATATACTGTAAAAAGCACCTTTTTACTTATTTATTGAAATTCTAGCTGTGACTTGCGGTATTACCCGCGTTGATGATTATCTAATTAGAACATAAGCGAAAATTTAAGCTAAAATCTTCAATGAAATCTGTTGAGCTGTTTCGGAGATTTTGCGAGACATAGGTACTTTCAGGCAAACCCCTATTACATGGGACAGGAGTACCTACAGAGGGCTATAAATGCCGCCACATTGAGCAAAATCGCTCAATTCATATCACCTCATATAATTATCACCATAGAAGAAGCAATGTTCTATAATTTATGAGAGCTCCACTGGGGAAGTATACCTTGCAGAAAATCGTAACCAAATAACATAGCTCCGTGCTATGTTGTATTGCTAATGATGAGCAAGGTCACCAGAGCTCCGCGAGGAAGCGTTGTGTTGGCGGTTTGGGGGACCGGTGGTGTTTTGTTACCGCCACTGTCATGCATGGCAGCATGTCTCCTATGCTGCCAGCCCAACTATTCCTCCTTAATTTACAGGGTCGGCAATGGGCGAGTGATATCCCTGGTGTTGCAAGTGTCCATAGGCTACGGTAACCGCTTACCATCAGGCGGGCCATATGCTTGTTTTCCACCTTAATGGTGTATAAAAAAAATATTCATATGAAACGACTATTTTATCTCTGCCAAACCCTTTTTGGAGAATACTGGCGTGATGGTATGTTAATGTTCTTAAAAATCTCACGAAAAATCTGGTGAAGTCATAAAATAATTCGCGAAAACGTTCCCTTTCCCATTTTATATCTATGTTCTTATAAAACTTGAGGTTAATGGGTTCACAGTGTACGTGTCCATCGGTCCTCTTATCTAGACGGTGTGAAATATTGAAGATTCCAATGTTCCATTTAGTCTCCATTCGCTGTGAAGTGCACTCTAAATAATGTGAACGAGACAAACTATTTATTTACATTTTTATAATATACTAGCTTTTGCCAGCGACTTCGTCCGCGTGGAATAGTTACTTTGTTCCCTAGTTCTTCACCCGCGGTTTTACCTGCGTTGCCCCGTTCCTAAGGGTTGTAGGAAGTAGTAGAAGAAAGAAGTAGGAACGGGGTTCCTTAGGGTTGTAGCGTGATGTTTTATAGCTTGAAACCTTTCTCATGAATCACTCATTTTCCCAACATTTCCCTTCACTGCTCTGCTCCTATTGATCGTAGCGTGATGAAAAGTATACTATAACCTGCCCAGGAGTATGAAGAACAATTGTACCAAGTTTCATTGAAATCCGTCGAGTGGTTTTTGTTTCTATAACGAACATACAGACAGACAGACAGACAGACAAAAATTTTACTGATTGCATTTTTGGCGTCAGTATCGATCACTAATCACCCGCTGATAGTTATTTTGGAAATATATTTCATGTACAGAATTGACCTCTCTACAGATTTATTATAAGTATAGAAGAAGATATAGATGAGTAGTACACACAAAGTACGAAAACTTTGTGATTTTGTTTTTCATGTGGTGGTACTCTAATGTTAAGAGTCCGGCGGACCGATTTTTTTTATGGTATAGTGGGACAAAGAAGCAGACGGATCAATGTCTTCTATATGTTATTCAAGACCCGTGATGGTAAGTAGTCATCGCTGCCGATGGAAACCTGCAGTACCATAAGAATTGCAGATCCGATGCCGAGCCGATTGCACAATCACAATTTTCTGGAATGTTTACATCCCATATAATAGGAGGCGAGCCTATCGCCGTTAACCGGGCACAAATTCAAACTTCGAGCTGCTACTGAGAACTTCATAAAAATAACCCAATAATATTTAATTTACGTCATAAGGTGACGTTCGAATCCTGCCCGCGACTGAATTTTTGCTTTACTAAAAATAACGTTATAATCTTAGTATGGAAAACGCAAAAAAAAACACAAAAAGATACCCAATGATAGTTTGGTCGACCTAGGAATCGAATCTAAGAGTTCTAGCGTAGCATTTGCGCTTACGACCAATACCAATTACAGCGAAATCTGTTAATTAATTGTGTCCCAATTCCTTATTCCCATTTTACTACTGGGAATATTATAAGGGAACAGAGTTATAAATCTGCTATTTTATTGTTTTGTCATTTGATGACATTAGAATTGATTTTTGCCAGTTTTTACCCGACAACGAAAAAAAAAAAAGAAACAAAAAGTATGGATGTTCCTTGTTATCCTAGCTCAAAAACTATTGATCAGATTAAAATAATCAACTGAAAAGTATGAAACAAGACAATTTTCCTATGTCCAGGAACAGTGGTGTCCAGTTTATAGCCATGGTCGCATGTCGCCGTAATTATAGTTAAGTTGGTACCAACAGCTTATGACGGCGAAAAATTATCTTGTTTTATACTTTTCAGTTAATTTTTTCGTTGTCGGGTTTTAGTTTAGTTTTGAATTTGTTGATCTTTATCGTCGGTGAGAGTGCAATACCGTGTAACTAATACTTTGCTGTAAGGTCTAACTTTGATTAAATAACATTGAAAATTAGGCAGGCATTGAAAAGTGTTAGTTACGCGGTATTGCACTCTCACCGACGTTATGTCATTTGGTCCCATTTGACAATCATTTTGACACAATTTAATGAAAAGACTCGGGACCTTGTTCTTTGTGTAAATCCATAGACTTTATGCTTTATAGCAATGAGGTTTGCCCATACAAAGCATGTATGAAGGTACCTACGTATATTGTTTGAATGTGGGTATGTATTTTGTTGATCTTTGCTCCGTTTTATTTGGCTTTGATTCCCTTGTTGGGGATGAAAGATCAACACGAACGCACCTGGTGTTGAATCTGTGTGTAGCTCTGCTTACAATGTATTATTGAGAATATTATAATAAAATACTGAAGTTACTGCAGTAGGTATTATGAATGTGGAGATCTGAAAGCTTTGTTTAACATAACATTTCATCATGCTGGTATTCCCCGAAGGGTTAGGCAGAGATGTAATGTGCACCATAGTATGCTGGTATGTTTGTATATGGAGTGGAAAATTTGTTTTTACCAAGCTGTTTTTTATCAACCGACTTCAACAAAAAGGAGGAGGTTCTCAATTCGACTGTGTTCGACTTTTTTTAATGTTTGTTACCGACTTTCGACTAGGTAAACAGATTTCGATGATTCTTTTTTTATTTGTAAGCTGGTGCTTCCCGTGTCCCATTTCAACTTGGTCGAGTTCTAACGATGGTATCCATAAGAAAACCATTATAGGTCTTAAATTTGCATTAACTATGAGCGCGACAAATGGACGAATAACTCAATATCAAGTCAACCGATTTTGATGATTTTTTTTAATCGTTAACTCATACTTCAGAGGTGGTCCCATAAGAATTTGGTCAAGATCTGATCACAAAATTTAGAACAAGATGACAATAACACGTAAATGATAACGTGTTCTAGGTATGCGTAAAATTTTACTCGTTATATACTAAAAATGTTGAAATAATTTAACAAAAAGTAAAACCGCATTCAAAAACATAAAATAACAGTTTCGGAAGTCGGTGGCGAAAACATTTGAACTTTTGTTTTCGCCACCGACTTCCGAAACTGATAATTTACGTTTGCATTTATTTTATGTTTTTGAAGACGGTTTTACTTTTTAAAAATTATTCTATAAAGCTTACTAGCAATGTGGGCCGCACATTACTAGTATTCTTTTTAACCCCTCGTGCTAAGCTAAATGCTTGTGTTACGAGTGGGTTCACGTCGGTAGTGCAATGGGTGGGTTTCGAACCGGAAACCACATGATCGCAAGTCCGACACCCTAGCCATTAGGCTACCGCCACTTTAAATTAATATTTAATTGATTGTTTCAAAAACATTGGCATTAGTATACGTTTGCTAATAAACAGTAAATTAGGTAGTCGTATTATTAATAGTTCAGAACTTCAGACTACACGGTAATGCCATATAAGGACGGCTTTACAAGTGCCATTAGAAACTTCCATTGTCTAGGCTTAGCATTAATTATTTATAAGCAGTGCCCACGTACTTAATGATCTCTGTTTACTAGGGTATTTAAAAAATCAATGAGAATTCCTAGTAATATGTTCAATAGATATCAAACAAAATTAATAGTACTGGTTTCTAACACTTACGCGAATATTAGACATTGAAATAAAACTACTTTTTACGGATTTTATCGCGTTGTATTGATATTATTTGATTCCCGACGTTTCGGATCCTTTACAGCATCCATGGTCACGGGTAGACTAAGTTGTTGGACGTCTTAATGTTACAAAATTAATAGTTTTAACCACGATGCAAAAAGAGGGTGTGTGTTGTTTGTTCGCCTGTCACTAAATCATTGTATTAGATTAAGGTTTTGTTTTTTTATTATAATTATAATTAAATTATACGAAACGAAACGCTCGGGTAGTGGGGTCCGAGTGCTCGTCTCCTTTTCAAAGAAATTTCAAGGAGACTGGTCGACACTTCACGTGACCAGAGCTTGTTTCTAGGACAGCGTATAAGCATTGCCATTCAGCGTGGCAATGCTGCCAGTCTTCTGGGCACCTTCCCGGATGACAGCGATGCCGAGGAATACTTTAACACCTAGTCACGCCTTTGTATTTTAGATTTATATACATAGCTTTATTACGTAAACGTATTTCATGTAAATAGTGTATATTAATAGGTTTATTTTTATAATGTATGTAGTTTATCGTTGATGTAAATAAATAAATCTTACTTGTGTATCCTACCTTAGAAAAGTCAAATCATCAAATGTCAATTATCAATTTGTTATAACATAAACAAAACGAATAAATTATGCATACCTAGAACTATAACTTGACAGATAAAACGACTTAAAAAGGAAAATATTTGAAAGTAGTAACTTGGATTTTTTCTTACTGAAAGGTTATGACCACCCTCATCGTCATCCTGACAAAGCTTTCACGATTCTCAGGTAATCTCTCAATATCCGAGATTTTATTATTGTCCAAAACTTTCTCTCTCAAATAACCCTTAGTCACTTCCAACTTCTAAGGCAAAGGTGGAACTCCCAAGACAATCAGAAGGTAGGTTCACCTGATAATGAACGGAAGAAGTGGTAGCTTCATGATGACGTCATCGGATATGCAATCAACAGAACCGAGAGGGGCGACCGGGTCGAGTCATTGACAGAATAGACGTTATTGACGATTTTGAATGTCCTAATTTGTGAGTTTTAGCGGGAATTTATAAGAAATTCTTCGTTCGGAAATTTATGTAACTCCTTTTAAATTTAAAAAAGTGAGATTTAAAACCTTAGCGTTTTCAGGGTGTTTCCGTTTAGCTTTTGATACAATCCGTCCTCATATTTTTATTTATACCACTTCATTTTTTATTTATACTACATTTGAATCCAAATTCAATTGAAGATGTATTGCCACCTCAAACAATACAGGCTACGACTTGTAGGTAAGTGTACAGTCAAACAACTGAATTGGAGACCAGCTGAGCTAATCACTAAATTGCTCTGACATGATACACGGATGCACGAAGTTTCTAACTTGCGTCTTTGTTTTGGCCATCCGGGTTAAAACTCCGTCCATTAGCCGTAATTGGACCAAACCCTTTATAATGACTTTTGGGGAAAAATTGAAGTGAGTTCATCACAATTTCAACTTTGGAAATGCAGCGAGAGCTTTCGCATTTTTTTTACGATATTTTTAAAAGTTGGCCTTTTGCCATGAATTGGTATGGTCAGTCTAGAAAATAGTTGGCTAAAAGCTAATCTGATGTAAGAGCATTAGCCATATAGGTATATAAGAATAATAATATATATATCAAAAACAATATAAATATTATAAAAACCCTTTTGAAAACGCGAAATTTAAATTTTTAGACACCTTGATATGACCTGAGACTACTAAGTTTGTCTCGAATTTGAATTCAAAGCACGTACATTTGAATTTTCGCAAGCATTACATGTATTAATAGCCAGCTGTTGCTCGTGGTTTCACTCATTTTCCGAAAGTATTTACTTATTTATACTTAGCGTATCAAGATACATACATCAAATTTTAAGTTAGTATTCTAAAAATATATAATTAAGATAAACCTCCAACAATACAACTCTGAAAACCGCATTCTAGTATTTGCATGTTCATGTAATTTAAACAGACAGATAGATAAAGAAACATTTTTGAAGATAATTGTTAATCACATTATTTCACTTAAATAATTATCTTCTATACAGACTTCATCCAGTTACAATTTTATTATATTAGTAAGATATATATAAGCCGAAACATGCTGTCTGGCGTGATCAATATGTATGAACTATGAAGGGTGACCCTTGCAATATTTGCCCTTGAAACATTGCTAATCGATTTACCCACCCAGTAACCGTTTACTCGAAGCCCAAATTTAATCATCGTATAGTTGCTTATATAGGTACCATAAAGACTGTATTCCCCGAAGTGTAAGGCAAAGGTGTATCGTTGTTGTACAGTCAACAGTTATAAGTAGTAGTTGTTGAGTTTAGCGCGAATTGAAAGACAGACGCGGCGGCGGCCTTTGTTTTATAATACGAGTATGTCAGGATAATCTGTGTAAGGGTTTGATATGTAGGCAGCTAAAAACACCTGCATTTGGACACATAGGGCGTATAAAATGACCCCTGAAGTGTTACTCGGCCGAGATGTACTCGTGTACCTACATAGTTCGCCGGTATATTTAGGTCCCATGTAATATGAAGCGAGCTTATTGTTAGTAACCGGCCACAAATACATACAAACTCCAAGCTGATATTAAGAATTGCAGAGAAAAACCTGAAAATAGAACCCATGACCTCTAGCGCAGCATTTGCACATAGGTCCTCGAGACTATTGAGGCAGAATTGAAAGAAACACTAAACTATTGTTGATATATGGATATAGTATTTTGACAGTAGCTGTATGAAGCTTATGTCAAAATCCTATCTCTAGTAAGCAAATCTACCGACAGATTTGATATAGAAATTGGCCGACAGAAACATGCTTATAGCTGACAAACAATTTCAAATAAAAATCAGCGCTACCAACCACCGAAATAGAATTTTCACAGTCCTTTCTAACAATTTCGACAATGACGTCATTAAGTTCGACAACCAAGTCATTCTGGTGTGAACATAACTTAAAGAGACAGGATAAGCCCCGAACTAACAAAGTCGTAAACCCAATTTGACAAGTTTGGCAATCTTGTCCGAACTTGTTCCGAGTTTCCTTGAAACGGGACTGGCTGCACTGAAAGATAAGCGAAGATATAAATAGATTTGAGATATTTTCGACTACTTGGTGATAATTATAAAGGAGCTCGTACATATTCTGGAAGTTTCATTGATTGTTTTAACATTACATGCTTTTTTACCTAGTAAATACTGAATACATTCTGAATATTATGTGTGCTCAGATGCCTAGTAAATAAATAAGCTAAAATTACATACTTATTACTTAAAGTAAAAAAAATATAAAAAAGAAACAGTAATTCTCTACCCTAATAATTTGACTTTCCAAACATACCACTAATAATCCTTCTATCGATAAATTTAGGGCAAATTTTTTAATCGTTAGATATATTTTATCTGAAGAATAAAATTGACGTTTCACAGATTTTGTTTAAAGAAACCTTCAAATCAAAAATTTATTCCTCCGATAAAGACAACTGGCAATGGAAAAATCGGCCATGTCATATTATGAGACATCCCAAAAAAAATTTTTTATTAGTGAGACTTATTATTATGAGTATTAATAGATACAGACAGAGTGTGTATTTTTATTCGAAATTAACGGGATCGATTTCTTGTTAGGAATATATATTATTCAAAAATCGAATAAGTTAGCAGTTAGTTTCTGACACGCGAAAATTAGACATTGAAAATAAAACTACTTTTTATGGATTTTATCGCATTGTATTGATATTATTTGATTCCCGACGTTTCGGAACGTTTACAATGCTGTTAGTGTTCATAAAAATCAGGCCCGAAACTCCTTTGAGTATTTTGAGTGAATTATTCAACCGAATATAACTTCACTTTAACAGACATTAGAACACATAATAACAATTAAATCTAGACATGCCTTTAAAATCTTATCGTTCAAACGTCCCAGATAGTTCTCTTTAATGGTTGTAATAATTGAGATTGATAGTGTCCCGAGCGTGGAACTTAACTCGTATGTTGTATGTAGATTTTGATAAGAGAAAATACAGGGTTTTGTAATCACTATGATATTTTTAGATGATTATTTAAATAACTATATTATAGAATGTCATTATGTAGTAATATACATTTTATTCTTACTGTTGTTTTTATTATTATATTTTATGTATGTTTTTGTAGGTACCGTCGTCAACCCCACTTATAAGTTTAATTTAGATATATCCATCCTAAGGTTGCCTGCAAGAAATTGCAGTTAGCGATAAGGCCGCCCATTGTATGTTTTTTTGTCCTACTGTGTCCTGTCCAATGTTTTATTTGGTGTACAATAATATATATATAAATAAATAAATTATGAATCCAATATAATACAATGAAAACAGTGCATCGTAAGGTACTTAAAATAATTTTTAAGCTATAGCCATGTAACATGTTCAAATGCATAAAATCTGTTCACTTTCTCCGCAGGCTGAATTAAGCCTGACTTTAGTTGATATATATTTTTATTGATTATATCCGCAACCGAGTAGACAAGTCACCTAATGGTAAGTTGTCGCCGCCCATGGACACCTGCAACCCCAGAGGAGTTGCTGATGCCTAGCTTTAAGAGGACTGCAGACAGAGCCGCAGCAACCGAAGGGAACTGGCTTTCACGCGCAAAAGACAAAACACTGTACGATATTGTAAATATATAAAAAAAAACAGAAAGTAAAGTCGATATAAATCTCACGTTATGGCAACGTGTGAGGAAAGAGGTAAAGAGAGAATGCATACGTTACGTACGTGGGCTCAGTCCGTTTTTACCTCTGAATTTATGCTTATCTTTTTATATAAAAGATGAACCTGACTGACTGACAGACGTATCAACGCACAGCCGAAACTACAGGAGCTAGATCCCTGATTTTGCATGCTGGTTCTTTTTGCACTGTAGACGAGCACTAAGAAAGGATTTTTGGAAATTGAACCCCTAAGGTGATGAAAAGGGGGATGAAAGTTTGTATGAAAGTCCGCACACACACATATTCATCTATACTTATAATAAATCTGTAGAGAGGTCAATTCTGTACATGAAATATATTTCCAAAATAACTATCAGCGGGTGATTAGTGATCGATACTGATGCCAAAAATGCAATCAGTAAAATTTTTGTCTGTCTGTCTGTCTGTCTGTCTGTCTGTCTGTCTGTCTGTCTGTCTGTATGTTCTTTATAGAAACAAAAACCACTCGACGGATTTCAACGAAACTTGGTACAATTGTTCTTCATACTCCTGGGCAGGTTATAGTATACTTTTCATCACGCTACGATCAATAGGAGCAGAGCAGTGAAGAGAAATGTTGGGAAAAAAGGAGAACTTACTCCATTTTTTAAGCTTCCGTCGCGTGTGCAGCCTTTATGGTTAAAGCTACACAGAAATCATGTATGACGGAAATGTTCTCCTTAAAATTATATAAAAAATATTGCACGACAGCAAATGTCTATCTTTTATGGTTGACTCACAATAACACGTTTAACTCCCGATAGCTTAGCAGTTCGGAGCTTTCTGATTATATTTGTCTACTCTTACGTTAGGTGACTGACTGCCTGACATAGTGATCTATCAACGCACAGCCCAAACCACAGGTTATAGTATACTTTTCATCACGCTACGATCAATAGGAGCAGAGCAGTGAAGGGAAATGTTGGGAAAATGAGTGATTCATGGGAAAGGTTTCAAACTATCAATGTATATATCATCACGCTACAACCCTTAGGAACGGGGCAGCGCAGGTGAAACCACGGGCGAAGAACTAGGGAACAAAGTAACTATTCCACGCGGACGAAGTCGCTGGCAAAAGCTAGTATTTAATAAACGATGACATCGTCTAGATTTATACACCTGTCATTCGCTGTTGACATTTTGAGAAAGGTTTTCTTCCTTAAAAAGACTTAACTCATGTTATGATATGAAACCTCCATGGTGTAGGTACAATGGGCACCACAGTATATTTTAGAAACGAAAATTACCTAAGTAGGTAGGTACTAGGAGGGACTAGAGGGAGGAGTATACTAGAGGAACTCTAGTATACTCTTAAAACAATGCCAAAAATCAGTAGCTTCGAGTACATTGCATTCCTTATCGCTGTTTTGTCCGCCCACACCTGTTGCGGCCATGCACCCATTTTGGGACGAAAATGATGGATAGTGTGGACGTGAAGCCTATATATTGTGCGTTACAAATACCCAGTTGATAAACAACCATAACGTCACTTTTAGATGCGGCGTCAGTTTCCGAAACGTTTTCGGATAATAAATCTGCAACTAGTGCTGTAGTGTTTTGATTTGTGAGTGTATGCGTATGAAAGATAAACTGTCGGCCACTGTATCCGTTTTTCCCTTTCCAGCATCCGATGATTTAGAACGTTTTAGTCGGCAATGTTCGTATTTTTATCCGTGGTAATAGCAGCGGAAAGATTTTAAAAATTCAAATCTATTTGATTTTAATAAATGAGGTGTCGTTTGATTCATCTTAATCTAGTATTGTATGGTTTATGGTGTTACAGAATATCTCATTAAGCAAGCCCTAGAAGAATGAAAAGTATATGGATTTCTTAACACGTTTTATACCGACTCGTACAGTGGTCAGTGATTGTAGTGATCAGTGATCAGTGATCGTAGTGATCATTGATCACGTATACACGTTAATCGTCACTTGATGTGAATTTTTAACAAGTCAAGACCTTTTTTCTGGACCGGTTTCGGTCGTTAGTTGTAGTCAGAGTTGGGATAGGGGGCAAACGAGCAGACGGATCGCCTGATGGAAAAACATTTACCGCCGCTTATGGACACCCACAAAACCAAAGGAGACAGAAGTGCGTTGCTGGCCTTTTAAAAAGGGGATTAGACCTCCGGTATACTCACTCACTCGGCGAAACATAACGTAAGCGTTGTTTCACGCCGGTTGTCTGTGAGGCTGTGGTATCACTCCGGTCGAGCCGGCCCATTCGTGCCAAAGCATGGCTTTCCCACGGTAAAATGTTTTCTTTTGAAATTAAGAATAATAAATTCCGATTACATTTTCCCATCCAGCATTTTACACACCTATTTTAGCACAAAGAAAACCTAAGATGGTAATCTAAATTGTGTAAATTACATATAAACGTAATCGCCAGTATTACGTAGTTATTAGCGGCGAAGCACTTAATAACTTGGTTGACATTATCAGACTCAGGATCGGTGAAGGGCGATGTTATAAATAACTAAAATTACGCCCGACTATGATAAAGAACCCTTTACTAATGAAAGGGCGAAATTAACTTTTATAATATTTTGGCAAACGTCTGAACGGAGAAATTAATTTTCTTCATATATTTTTTTCGATATTTTAATAATTAACCGCTATTCGGGGCGAAGACAAATCCAACAATCTATAAAAATCCGCCCAGACGATCTATAGTTATAAATTCTTAAGTTTAACTTTTTCTTAAAAGTTAATTTATTTCAAAATTTTGAGTAGCAACAAAATTTGTTACGTACCCATACCTAGAAGATTTTATCATTTACTCGATCGTTACGTGTTATTTCTAAATTTTCATCAGACCTTGACCATTTTTTATGGGACTATCTCTGAAGTAAGTATATGACCTACCAACCAAAATAGGAATCAACAAAATCGGTTCATAATTGACAGAATAATCGCATAACAAACATACAGTCAAATTGATCCTCCTCCTTTTTGAATTAGGTTGAAAATATACCACTATCATATAAAACCACGATAGATGACAATGTACATGTAACGTACCACTACGTACACGTGCCAGAGAAATAATAAACCAACGATCCGTAAGACACTTCATATTGGATGAAGGCAGAAATTTGAGATTCAATGTTCTCTCAGAAATTGTAGTGTGTGGAACCATATATTTGTAAAATAATTTGGCCAATATTGGTTATCACTGTCTTCCTTTGACACATTGGGCCATTTGTACAGATAAGGATTATTAAGGCTAAGGTTTCAGTAGCCAGCTAAATTCCCAATGTTATCGGTAAATTTTTTAAATAACTTTGACAACTATGCCAATTAATATTCTTTTATCGACAATTTTACGAACATTAAATAAATAATTTACCACATCCAACCTAGTCAAGTAATGTGCTTAGCAATGAATAGCATTTAATTTTGAAATGGTTTCTTGTCTATCTTTTAGTGAATTGGATTAATAATTACATTAAAAGTGACAACTGAAAAAAAGTATGCAACTTTATATATTACTAGCTTCTGCCCGCGACATTGTCTGCGTGGGCTTCAGGATTGGGTCCAACCTGAATAAAAAATAACTATGTGTTATTCCAGGCTATAATCTATCTTAGCGCCAAATTTTATCCAGAGATCCGTTTAGCCATTCTGGCGTGAAAGAGTAACAAAGATCCATACGTCAATACTCAAAAACTTTCACGTTTATAATATTAGTAAGGATGCATGTTAATAGGGTATTTGACTAATGTTCGAATAATTAAAAATACCAGGCTGAGTGAAAAATGAAATTAAATAAAAATCGTATTCTGAAAAAATAATTTTAATTGGTTAATAAAGTTCAAAGATAAATAAGCATTTAAAGTTGTTGGTGGGGATTGAGAGGCGATGCTTTGTCCCTTTCCCTTAAATGAGTGTTAGTATAGGATTTGTATGGCGCATTGGTTTGTGACGTCATAAACAAGTATAGTGCGTTCTCTGTCTAGCATAAAACAAAACTGCTTGTAAAAATCCTTATTTTTGAGCCGATTTTAATTTTGTTCTTGTTGATGGGTTCTATTTATAGTAAACATTTGCATAAGAATATAAAAAATAATCAATCATATAGCCTATTGTTTGAGAAAGAATTATAATATTTGTAACAATAACAACGCTGAAAAAGCGCAAGACCTCGAACAAGTCGATTAGACTATCGAATCATAATAAAATTATAATACCGATACCCTAAAGTTATTCTGAGACATGTAAGCATTTTTTTTTTCAAGAAATTAGTTATAGGAGCTTTAAGCTTATAGCTGAACCACAGTCGTACTCACAACGACTACCATATCGATACGTGCACGCACAATTTGTGCAAATAGATTTCAGTTTTCCATACATCGACCCATTGATGGATCAGGGGGCCATATTTTAGGTATTGTAATTATCTTTTCGATAAATTAACAAATACGAGTATTTAAAACCAACTGTAATCGATTCAGTAGTCGATTCTGAACAAATTACTTTCAGGTCTTACGCTTATTCTGTTACATATTTTAATTATCAATAATATTAGGAATTGGAATTGACTAATAATCCTCTATCGTAATCATAACACGCCTAATACCTACTTATTACTTAACTATACCAATATTATATAGAGAAAAGATTGGTATTTTTATTTGTAATTAATAAACTCGAATATAACTGGATCGATTTAAAAAATGCTTTCACTAATAGAATGCTACATTATCGTATATTGTTAATCGAGTTAAACATAACGTCACTTTACCTAAGTTATATATCCACAATTGAGAATTCTATTATAAATGTACCCTAAAAATGTAAAGCAAAGGAGAGATGGATGAGGCTCTTTGACCAGTTAAAGGTCAAAGATAAGGTACACACATGTTTATTTATTTCAGATATCGGGTATTTCAAGAAGAAACATATAAGATGTGATAGGGCCCAACATAATAAGCTATTTATATGATAATTCCTCTTTTAGGGACCGGATATTGGAGATTAGACCAACGTTTTTTATTAAACACGGTGGAAATTTTTCTAATTTAGCAAAATACGATATCGGTAAGCCTAGAGCTTATTGAAATCTGTGTAAGGTTCAAATTTATGTGGCAGGCTCTATAGCTCGCTTTGTATGCGACATTTATTTTAATGATTCTGTGTCCCGCCCTGTTATGTATTGCAGGAATAACTTTCTACCGAATTTAATATTCTCGAAAGTATCACCTGCGTATATTAATATTTATACCCTTTCAGGTTTGGGGAATTAGTTCAGTTTGGAATTTCTCATTGCAAAATGTACGCCACAGAACGGTTGATAAAGGATACTAAAATTTTTGAGGCTAGATTTTAGGTGCGAGATCAGATTTTCAATTTCGAATCGACAAATAAATCGAAGCAAATGTAAGTGGCACTTAAGAATGTTCCATTTATTTTTGACGAAACGATTTAAACTCGCGAATCGTCTGGCTATATTAAAAAAAATACATAATAATAAGAGCACATATTTAGAGACAGTTTTTGCTATATTGGCTATTTTCTGTAACAGCTTATACTCTTGGAAAAAATACGAATCCGAAGACACCTCATTTGTTATTGTAAAAGTATTCTTTTATTTGGTCAATTTTTTTCAGCTATATTGTTGAATCTTTGATTAAAATACTCTCACAGTAAAAGCAAATCAATCGACATCTCGTTTGTTGAAATCTGATCAGTAGTTTTTGAGCTACGATTCATGCATAGACTGTTTAATTTACTCTTCCTATCCGCAGTCGGGTAAAAGTTAGGACTCAGTCAAAATATCCTTGTTTATACGTTCCAATTTGCTGGGTGATTAGAAATTCCAATGACGTGACGATGCTACATAATACTTACAACTTCTGTCATTCCATTCGCAGACCATAAAAAGAATATGGTGACCTCATTTTGCAGTAAATAATGACCATAATATTATACAACAGTTTATGAGCCAGCCGTGTCAGATTGAGGGCGAGACATACACCTATGTAGTTTCTAAGTAGGCATATGACGTAGCAGTGTGACGTCAGATCTACGAAATTATATAAGCTACACTATGTATCAAACGTTGATGGATTATGCCTTAAGCTGTACGAGTATTACGTCAGGATTCCATTGCTGAAAGAGCATTACATAGTTTTGGTTGCGGCTATTAACATTACGGTGGTGATATGAGGAAAATATCTTGAGGAAACCTACTTCTAAATTACGGAGGGGTGGAGTAAGGTCGTTCAGTTTGTAGCGCTTAAGATTCTGGACACGATACCCAGGTTGAGCAAAAGTGATATCAGGTTTTACTATAAAATTCTCAGTAGAAGTTCGGAGTCTTGATTTGTAACCAGTTAATGGCAAGGTTCGCTCCTATTATATAAGACCTAAACATCCCGAGCAACTTAGGTGTACATTAATACACCTCAGCGTTACCCTTCGGGGAAAATAGGCGTATTGGTGTATTATATTATAAAGAACCATAACATTAAAATAAAAAAAGACGTGTGGCACTCGGGGACTGCCGCGGTAAAGCTATTGCATAGCGTTTTTTATCAACTTATGTAATACAACCAATGCCACCTAAAGGCGGGTTGTTGAACTAAAGAGACAAGCGTGTTATGTTTTTTTCGTTACGGAATTTCTGGATTCGGTCCCCACGCTCAAGGCCCGCGATAGAAGCTATGCAATAGCTTAAAAATAAAGCTATTGCATAGCGTTTTTTATCAACTTATGTAATACAACCAATGCCACCTAAAGGCGGGTTGCTGAACTAAAGAGACAAGCGTGTTAGGTTTTTTTCGTTACGGAATTTCTGGATTCGGTCCCCACGCTCAAGGCCCGCGATAGAAGCTATGCAATAGCTTAAAAAACCCGCAGCATCTAGTTTTGGTTAGTTGGTTACCCTGTTCTTGCAATATCATTGAAGTAACAAGTAACCAAATTTCAAATCGATCAGACCTGTCGAAGTTGCTCACATCCCTTCATGAACTAAAAAAGAGCTGATAAGTAATCTTCAAACGGTGGGCTAGATTTTCTTAAATCATAGCTGAGAACACTCTTGATGAAGTCACTTTTCAAACTAAAAAAATTGAATCAAAATCGGTCAATTCGTTTGGAAGCTATGATGCAACAGAGAGACACACAGATAAACAGACACACGTTAAAATTATAACACTCCTCTTGTTTGCGAAGTTATTTAAGTATGTAAAAAGGCAAAAACAAAACAGGAACTTGGTATTATCTTAAAGGTTGACGCTCAATAGCCCGGGGAAACGCAAGACGGAGAGTATATCCCTGCCTATCAATTCAGGGATAACCTAAGGGTATTAAGCTTGAAGCTTATTTATTTCATGTACCCACCGCCCCGTTTTACGCATCAAATACACACATGAACCTCGTGTAACCGTTTTTAGGCTTTTATGTCCTCGTAAAATCAAGATTTTTGTGGTCGATTTGTAAATCTTCGCTTGGAGTATTTTGATTGTATTTTTTAATGGTGACGTGTATTTATTATTCTATTGAGGTTTGCTGTTTGGGACAGGAAGACCATACAGATAACTCGGAGATGATCTTTCTAGAAGGAAATAGGTAGTCATTGCTCTCGCTGATCACAAGTACGGTTGGTGAACGTGAGGAACTAAACTCGGTTCTCAGGTTGAGCAGTCTTATTGGGTTTTTCTACTATGAAATTCTCATTCGCAGCAAGAAGTTTCGATTTGTGTCAGGTAATAGCAACGGGATTGCACCTTATTACATAGGACCCAAAACATACCTTCCTTAATCTTCTAAAAATTGGCTCGCCCCTATTATATATAACAAAGAAAGAAAAAAAAAAGTAAATGAAAACTTTTTTATTACTTTTGATGTAAAAAAAAAATACGATAAACCCAGAAAAAAAAGTTTAATTAATTTTGACGTCCACCAATTAGCGTTTAAGGAAACAAACCCCCATAATTATGATAAAATTAAACATAAAACACTTCTACATTATTTCTTTCAAAGGAAAATAGCTTTTAACAGTCAAAATTCCATAAGAAATTGTAGAACAATTCGCTGGCAATATTAGCTTATTACGTAGTGATTTCAGTCCACGTAGGGGAACGTGACTAGGTGTAATAAAGACTGTAGGGTGAAACTTTAAGGCTGTCTAACTTATTTATATCTGTTTGTATTGAGGAAGCTCTGTAATTTGTTTGATAAAACATACCACCACGCCTGTATTCCTTGAAGGATCAGGCAGAGGTGCACTAATAATGCACATCTATAATTTCCCGGTATGTTTAGGTCCCATGTAATAGGGGGTGAACCTATTGCCATTAACTGGGCACAAATCCAAACTCCGAGCTGCTAGTGACAATTTTATAGAATGATCGCATAACACTTTGCTCTACCTGGGAATTAAACCCAGGGCCTCTACCGTAGCAGTCCTGATTAGGACCTAATGGGCCAGTATCTTTATATCAGTATCATTGATATAAAAACGTAATAGAGGGCCAACAAACAATCAGAAAATCAAATATTTATTTTAATACTAGTTCTTCGCCCGCGGTTTCACCTGCGTTGCCCCGTTCCTAAGGGTTGTAGCGTGATGTTTTATAGCTTGAAACCTTTCTCATGAATCACTCATTTTCCCAACGCTTCCCTTCACTGCTCTGCTCCTATTGATCGTAGCGTGATGAAAAGTAATACTATAACCTGCCCAGGAGTATGAAGAACAATTGTACCAAGTTTCGTTGAAATCCGTCGAGTGGTTTTTGTTTCTATAACGAACATACAGACAGACAGACAGACAGACAGACAAAAATTTTACTGATTGCATTTTTGGCGTCAGTATCGATCACTGATCACCCGCTGATAGTTATTTTGGAAATATATTTCATGTACAGAATTGACCTCTCTACAGATTTATTACAAGTATAGATTATATGTAATTACTAGATTACAAGCGAAACCACGAAGTTAGGTAATGCGTAAAACTAAATTTTTTATGCCCGCGTCGAGCCAAGATGGGATTTAGGCAACATTCATTTAATTTTAAAACCTGACCCCATTCCTAATGCAAACATACTGTAAGTAGGGTTTCCAGAATTAAATAGAAAAACCGGACACAGATTCTTATTTAGCCGGACATTTTGCCCTGAAAACCTGACACACTGGTTTTTAAAGAAAAAATATAAATATATGTATGTGTGCATGTTCGCGTGAGTCACTCGCGCGCTTTCGTTCGGCATCTTTTAGTCGGGCGGGGTTGACTAAAAGCCGGACAAGTCCATAATTTTTCCGGACTCGACTATAAAAAGCCGGACATATCCGACTAAAGCCGGAAACCTGGCAACCCTAATGTAAAATCTCAAATACCTACTTTCGATAAGTGGGTTTTTAGATCAGTAATCTCACATCGATATTGCTTTTAATGATATTAAATATTAGCACCATCAAAATTCCTAATTCTTTAAGGGCATTAAGGTACGCGATGGATTTTTTGAACGAGTTGGATTCAAATTTCAATTAAAATATTGTATTAGTTCCATGCAACGGCCAAATCATACTTTTCGACCAAGTTTGGGTTTGTAGATTCAGGAGCTTGGCTCTACATGAGAACTTTTTATAATGTGAGGATTGCATTGTTGAAATTTTTTGTTTTTTATGGGATTGAAGATTTCTATAATATTCTCAGTAGCAGCTCGGGGTCTGGATTTGTGCCCGGTTAATGGCAATAGGCTCGCCCCTATTACATGGGACCATGAAAAACCCTTTGGGGAGTACAAGCATGATGGTATGTTAACATAACATACCATCACGCCTGTATTCCCCGAAAGGTTAGGCAGAGGCGTACTAATATACACCCACAGTTCGCCGGTATGTTTAGGTCCCATGTAATAGGGGCGAGCCTATTGCCATTAACCGGGCACAAATCCAGACTCCGAGCTGCTACTGGAAATTTCATAGAAAAACCCAATAACACTGCTCGACCTGGCGATCGAACCCAGGGCCTCTAGCGTAGCAGTCGCACTTGGGACCACTAGACTAATGATGGTATGTTATGTTTACCAAAACAGAGGACGCGATGAGGACGACAAAGGACGAGGTTTGAATCCTTTCTTTCCATACACATTTGAAAATATTATTCCTGTTATTTTCTGTGAAGTCACCAACAACTTGAACCTTTTTGGGTTAATTCGTAAAGATAAAAGGATTAATGTGGAACTATCCTTTGTTAGTTTTGTCCATGTAAACAAAGTAATGTCGGGTTGGTCGGCTCATTTCTTGGAAATATCCCATTTCTTTAATACCCGGTACCTTTATTTTCCCATACAAAGGAATTCTACCTGAAACAAAGGTATTTTATTTGAACTAAAAATTTTATACAAATGAATGAACTATGAACTATTATTTGTTTTAAACCAGGTATGACTTTTATTAGAACCGGTTTGGTTATAGAGATTTCACAGATTTGTGTATAATGAATGTCACAAATGAGAAGAACCTCCTATGACTTCCACTTTGGGTCAATTTTCGATCTCCATTCAATTTTATTTGTTTGCGTTTGACGAAGTGACAGGTTCTGTATTTTTAATTAGTAGAATACCATTTGATATTTGTGTACCTATCTGAGAGCAGATCTGAATTATATTGGTACAATTTTTGTTAATTCTGGCGTGGGGGTTGAGCGTACGGCTTCTGCGCCACGTGTTGTGGGTTCGATCCCCACACGGAGCAAATATTTGTATGATCTACAGGTAGTTGTTCCGGGTCTGGGCGTTTGTGTATGTGAGAATTTGTGTTTGTAAACGCACCCACGATACAGGAGAAAATCCTAGTGTGGGGAACGTTGTTTAAAAAAAAAATTGTTCATAGGCCTACGCTTGACCGCCAGTTCACCTATGTTAAGCGATATTGAGATCTTCTAGGCAAGTACGCTCCATCCATAGCTGTCCTTTAGAGACACCCAAATTATATTAAAATGAACTAGTTGCTGATGCTCGCTGTTTCACACACATCCCAAAAATATGAACATACTATAAGTCCGAATCTAGCAGAGTATCAAGATGAAACATGCACCAAATTTTAAGGTCGACCTCTAACAATACATCGGTGAAAACTGCATTCAATTCCATGCAGTAGTTTTTGCGAGATGCGCGTACAATCATACAGACAGATAGACAGACCGACAGGCAGACAAACAAAAATTCCAAATCTTGTTATTTTGGCTTCTGCTGCTCTAATAAAGACCCCCATATTAGTTTTACTTGAATATCTATAATGTACAGACATCAGTCTGTTACAATTTTATTATAGGTAGAAGATAGCTTACGCGCTTTGTAACTCAGCCTTTATAACTTAATCAAAACTGGGAAGAAAGGTTCGAACTCAAATAAAATGCATAAAAAAATTCTCCAAGTACATAGACAAGAGACAAACCGCCACCAATCTTCCGGATAACAACACACGTCCCGTTTTTTTCCTCAATAAAACCCCTCATTCTGTATTCCATCCGATTCAAAGATGTAAAATCTTCCACTTCATTTGGCTGACGTAGAATCTTCACCATTAAGACATTCAAGAAACAATTTGGCAGAGTTGGGTTCCGTTTCGATCTACAAACTTATATTTATCATCGAAATCACACGTATACTGCTTTAATATGAGGAAATAAAGTTGAAGTTGCAACAATTGCAGTCTTTTTGACTTAAATTCGAATGCAAAATGGAGCCAATGTGAATGTTCGCCGATTCTGTTCAGTTCAATGTTTACATGTGTGTGTTGGAGCGACTTGTAACGCCATTATGCTCTAATTACTGTACTAGTCTTGTAAGCTAACGATTTAATATACTACATTTGATTTCACAGCAGACTACGAACTAAACGTAAATGAAGCCCAAATTTCTTTGAGTAAACAAGTGGAGATTTTTGTACAGTACCCGACAATCTGAGTCATCAGGTTTTCGAGGCTCCCCAAATCTCGAAACATGCAGGCGAGTTAAAGTTTTTCCCAACTTCTATTTCTAGGCAATACAATATCCTAAGGATAGATTCCTTGTCAGGCTTTTTGGGTTTCTGAGTACAACGCTTGTCATTTGTTCGTATGACAACTAGAACCAAAGGCTTTCGGAGAGGTATCGATGTTATTAAGGTTACCCATCTAAATACTGACCGCAGATTGGTTGATCAACTTGGTTATTAATAGTTTTTTTTTTGTATTTTCTTGTGTCGTGACTTAGAATACATTTTCTTTCTTTCTTTCTTACTTAGCCACAAGTCCCTCTTAGTGTTCGAAATGTGAAAATAGCTGCGTGTATACATATACCGATATGTATCCATTTAGTTAGTCTAGCAGGGTTTCCGAAATACCTAGGCAAAAGCAAGGCAAATGACATCACGTACTGTGTGCCCCTCGCTTCGTTCTCACGTAGCAATAAGCTTCAATATTCCAAAAGCACGTGTTTACAGCGATAAATTATTTCCCTTGCAAAACATCAAAATAGCAGTATTTGGAGTCAAATCACAAGCATGCTATGCCTGTATGGAATTCTGGTGCTTACTGACTGACACACCGATATATGGATGATAGAGAGCAAGTGGAAATAATTTATTTTAATTAAAAAACACAAAAGTGACCCTAGTTCGCTAACCAAGTAGGGATGATATAATGACATTGACTGTTTTATTGACATTAACAGCTATGTTAATAAGGTTTCAGCCAATAGGATTGCATTGATTCGAGCGTCAGTGTTTGGTTGTCATCCCTATTGAATCAGAATTGTCATCCAATGACGTCAAATCACACAAAGAATGGAGGATTTGGTAGACAAAATATATAATTCATATAAACATCAGAATTGGGACACAATGAATTATAAATAAATATTACTTAAATACACTCACACTTTTCTCTAAATAAATATTAAATAAAAATAAATAATATATACTTTGGGGTCTTGATTTTAATTAATTTGATATTTATAAAGATAAAATTAGTATCTCGTTACTAATTTTATCTAGATATCAAATTAATTACGACTTTAACTTAATAACTTGACGAGCTATATACTTGATAATCCTGATTTATCAGCTAATAAATAAACAACCGGGTTAAAAGATTTGTATGAATAAAGGGTTTTTTACATCTGTTATCCTATTTCTAGTCTGCTTACTATACGGTATTATCATGCTATATTATTACCCAAAAAGGTCCATGTTTACATGTCTAGTTCACTCGTAGGCAGATAAAACGTACCACGAGAGCACCTAACAACACATTTGGCTCCTACCCAACACCAAACGGCCGAACAAATCCGTTGCATGTTCTTCCGAGCAGTGTGTGGTGTCATGATATTAATGCATTGAGTTAATATGTACTAGAGATGATACCATGAAGCAAGTTGATACTTTAATTACAGAATATGCGCTATAGATAACTTGGTGAGTTGAAAACGCTACCGCTATTTGTTCATTGTTTAAAAAAAGATATACATGTGTTTATTGTCAAATGTCAAGAAGTGTGCGAGTGTTCGAAAATACTTCAGTTTGAAAGCTGTAGACATCTTATCTAAATATCTAGTTAATATCTACTCATAGCTATAAGTATTTAAATAGATCCGCCATTTTGTTGGGCAACCTAAACTTTCAGGATCATCAGACGTATTCTGGGCATTCGGCCGTGGTATTATCCTGCTGCAGGTCAGTAGGTAATCATTTTACGACAGCATGAACTGTTATTGAGGATAATGCTGAGACTAGTGCCGACACAAATTTTAATAAATGTGGGTGCTCTAGTACGATAACACACATTATACCTCAATGTATTACTGCGGTTGTAACAGCTGGGGTGCCCCGATGTGTCGTGACCTGCTGCCATTAAACAATGATACTTATATTGTACAATGTTACACAAATTTAGCGTGTTCGATGTATTGAAGGGGAATAGTTTGTGACGTTGGTAATTGCTTTATTTCTTTTCTGTTTTCAACAAGCAAAAAACTCTTCATAACTTTTTTTTAGTTAAATAGTGTGACTGTCATGTTGATGTAATAGATTGTAAAATTTCGTAACTAAATTGAATATATATTAATCAATATAATTAATTTTTGAACTAATATTATCACCTGAATATTAAAAAGCCAATAAGATTCGTCAACCCGCAGTAGGCTAGGGACTATAGCCTAATTCCTCTCAAACGGAGAGGAGACCTTGGTGTGTTTCGACATTTGCGCGTAGGAGCTAGTTCTCTCCCGGTTGCTGCGGATCTGGTAGTCTGCAGTCCGTAGGGGTCCTTACGGGTCGGCAAAACATCACTCCTTTGGTGTTGCTGGTGTCCATGGACGTCGATGACTAATTACCACCACGCACAGTTGGCTAGTTGGCTCTCGTCAGCTCGTTCACCGACTTAACCAATAAAACATAACCTTGCCCAGCAGTGGGACAATATTAGAGGTTGATAATGATTATGGTGATATTGAGGTGATAGAAAAAACATTGATGAGATCATAAACTGAGGAGTCTTTAGAGCAAATTCGAAGCCTCTAAACTTTTTCAAATTATAATGCATACCATAAATACCACTGCCTTCAACAGAGAAGGAAAACCTTCATGCCTATGAGATTTTCTCGACAGCGGATGTGCTAGTACGGGTTGGCTAACTTCATTGGTAGACGTCACTTATGACCTTAATATTACAATATGGAGGCCGGTGCCCAGTAGCGGGACAATATTAGGTTCACTAATATTATAGGTTAGGTTAAGAAATCAAGCACTGACTGCCTCATTAATCTAGTGGTCTCAAGCGCGACTGCTATGCTTGAGGTCCTGGGTTCGAATCCCAGGTCGAGCAAAGTGTTACTGAGTTTTTCTATGAAATTCTCAGAAGCAGCTCGAAGTCTGAATTTGTACCAGGCTTGCCCTTTATTAAATGGGATCTAAACATTCCGGCGAACTGTGAGTGTATATAGCTACAACTCTGCCTAATCTGTAGGGGAATACAGGCGTGATGGTACGTTATATATCACCACTAAACTTTCCTATTGTTATCAGTCTCATCCGTAATATGATCAGCTGCATATCCTGGTGATTTAAATAGCCTCCGGCTGATGAGACCTGATTTATGTATGCGTAATATCCATTTTAGTCAATTTTATGCCCATACGCGCAAGCCATATTATTAAGGCTAATTATATCGCACACTAAATACTCTGTTTATTTGTTTTAAACGCTAATTAAGGTGTACACTGTATCTGCATACTGTACTAAGAGTCCGGCAGACTGAATTTCTAGTAATTATAGTAGTTTAACCTAACCTTGCCGCGGTCAATCTACGGATGGGTGGTTATGAATACATTGAGACCTCTCCATGGCTCGGAGAGCACATTATACGCTGGTTCCGATTTTGGCGTAATATTTTTGATCTTTTCGTAAACTGTTTGTAATTTAAATAATTTTGTTCATAAATCTAGCTGCCTCATTAGTGTAGTGGTCCTAAGTGCTTTTGCTCATCCTAGGTACGATTCCCAGGTCGAGTGTTTACGATTCCCAGGTCGAGCGAAAGTGTTATTCAGTTTTTCCTACCTACATCCACAGTTCGCCGGTGTGTTTAGGTCCCGTGAACCAGGGGGCGAGCTCATTGCCATTAACCGGGCAGTGATCCAAAAACCGAGCTGCTACTCATAATTCCATAGAATAACTCAATAACACTTTGCTCGACCTGGGAATCGAACCCAGGACCTCTAGCGTAGCAGTCGCGCTCAGTCCACTAGGCTAACGAGGCAGTTATATATCGAGATCAATATAATAGTCACTGATCTGACTGATTATTATGTACATGTATAATTGTATATCTCCCTCTCTGATCTTCTCTTACTTGGAATACATTTTAATATTTTCGTGGAACAAAAGCAAAATATTTTGTTGTTTATAGTGTAAATATTTGCATTAAACACAGTTTCTTTTGAAAAATAAAATTATTAATTATATGCAAACCTTTCGCATAAATCTTTGCAAAAACAATAAAACCTTGCTTAGGTTGCGTTTCCACCATAGATGTGCTAGGCCGCTGAGCGGTACGAAGATGCGTAGCAAGGCTGTGAAACGGTGCGGAGATGAGCGGTGCGAGGATGTGTAGCGGTCTTGTTTAAAATGCGAGCGAGGTGAAATGCAGTGTGAGCGGAGCGCGCGCATCACATCCCTCGTACACATCCTTTCCTTGTTTTGTATGTACAAAAACCTCACTCCGCTGAGTCATTTCCACTAGAGCTGTTCTGAGCGAGGCTAGGTAAATGAAGTGATTCTATTGCTTCAATAAACACATCCCTCGCTACGCAAACTCGCACATCTCTGGTGGAATCGCAGCCTTAATACGTAACGTTAAGTAAAGTTTATTCATAGTAATAAACAATAAAATATACTGAATTATACATACCACAATCAAAGTAAACGATATATTTTATTAACGAACTAATGAAGGGAATAATAAAGTTTATATTTGCTTTTGCTTACGTTATTAAAGAATATAACATGCCATCATGACAGTGTTTCTCGAGAGGTTAGGCAGAGGTGTTCTAATACTAATCGACTTTGCATTTAACCGGTTCGAAACGGAGGTTCGAATTGTGCCTGACATTGAATTTTTCTTTCGATAAAAATGCTTAGCATACCTTAATGCCAAATACAATAAAAATATCTAGAGATGAACATTATTCAGAGAAGTTTATAAAGAACATTAAGGTCAAGACTATTTAGACCATGGAACATAAAAATATTATTAGACATTGAAATAAAACTACTTTTTACGGATTTTATCGCGTTGAATTGATATTATTTAATTCCCGACGTTTCGGATCCTATACTTGGAACCTCATTATAATTATATTACACCAAAACTGCACGACCGAAGGATACAGTGAGATCGTTCTGCGTAAATTGGTTAAATAATTAACAAAAACGTAAGATAGCTGTTAGTAATTGCAACATTAGATGTCCAACAACTTATTCTACACATGACCATGGATGCTGTAAAGGATCCGAAACGTCGGGAGTCAAATAATATCAATACAACGCGATAAAATCCATAAAAAGTAGTTTTATTTCAATGTCTAATATTCGAGTAAATGTCAGAAACCAGAATATTATTTTCGTTTACAAAATGATAAACACAACCTCAGAAATATAAATCTCAGTACCATTTATATTGCTATCAGCTCTTTAGCTTTAGATTCGCTAGAGCTTCTTAGTTGGTCCTATTCTCTACAAGGTAATCAGAGTTAAAATCCAGTACAATCCAAATTTTCGGATTGATTGATGACTGTCCCAATTACATCCTGCCATGCCATCCAGCCTTTATATCCGAGGGGTAAGGCAAAGGTGTATTAGGTGGTGTTCAATTGTAGGTAGGTACGTGATGTACACCACCACAATGTTATACAATATTATATTATGTAAGTGAGACTATTGCTATTAACCAAGCACAAATCCTACTAATAATAAAAACGTGAAAGTTTGTGAGTATGGATGTATGGATGTTTATTATACTTGCACGCCAGAACGGCTGAACGGATCTGGATGAATTCGGCATAGAGATATATTATAGTCTGGAATAACATGAAGGCTGCTTTTTATCCAGGAACCAATTCTGAAGTCCACGCAGACACAGTCGAGGGCAAAAGCTAGTGTCATATAAATATCAGATATTGACACACAATATTTCCGTTACTAAAATGTTGGAGTGAATTTCAATATGTTCCAATTTATTTCAAAAAATATCAATCAACAGACACGATATCCTATCATCATTGTATAAGGTCGTTTATCGAACGTCAAAATTGTATTGCACCTGTACGTGTGTTATGTGGGTTGCAGGTCAATTGTAGTTGCGACGCATTATGCGAAATCACGGAATGTGAAGGCAGTTTTGTTCAGGAGAGGTTACAAGAGATGGGAATTAGCGGGTTAGATTTTATTTTACATACATATCAACATGCCTGTATTCCCAGAAGGGTTAGGCAGAGGCGTACTAATGTTTAGTCACAGTTTTCCGGTATGTTTAGGTCCCATTGTGAGCGTACTGCCATTAACCGGGCACAAATTCCAAACTCCGACTTGCTACTGGGCTAACCCCATAACACACGTGGGCTGCACAATCACATAATTCTTTAATGTTAAGACCATAGACTAAGAAAATTGTGTATCTGTTTGTGTTCCCTAATAATAAAAAATTAACACTGTTTGACCTGGGAATCGAACTCATGACCTCTAGCGTAGGAGTGGCGCTAGGTTAACGAGGCAGAATTTTTTTATTTTTTTATTATAACCCTTATAAGTAGGCTATCGTTCCTTAAATATTACATAATAATGATCGTCCAAATCTGAACCGAGATAAAACTGTCAAGCAACAAAATTTTCAAAGAAATTCAACGACGATTTTGACAATCAAGTTTTGACGTTTTAACAACCAAAATAATCTGTCACTTTCGGTTTCAAAATTGTTTCAAGTTTAATTCTTCTCTTTCACAATAAAAAAAAACTTTATTGAAGTAATTGGAAAATTGAAAAGTATTTTTTGTGTTTCCCTATTTGTTGAAGACACAGCGCGTGAATTAGCTTGAAAGGAAGATAATAGCAGAATCTTGCAGTAATAAAGAAACAATTTATCTATACTTATAATAAATCTGTAGAGAGGTCAATTCTGTACATGAAATATATTTCCAAAATAACTATCAGCGGGTGATTAGTGATCGATACTGACGCCAAAAATGCAATCAGTAAAATTTTTGTCTGTCTGTCTGTCTGTCTGTCTGTATGTTCGTTATAGAAACAAAAACCACTCAACGGATTTCAACGAAACTTGGTACAATTGTTTTTCATACTTCTGGGCAGGTTATAGTATACTTTTCATCACGCTACGATCAATAGGAGCAGAGCAGTGAAGGGAAATGTTGGGAAAACAGGAGAACTTACTCCATTTTTTAAGCTTCCGTCGCGTGTGCAGCCTTAATGGTTAAAGCTACACAGAAATCATGTATGACGGAAATGTTCTCCTTAAAATTATATAAAAAATATTCCACGACAGCAAATGTCTATCTTTTATGGTTGACTCACAATAACACGTGTAACTCCCGATAGCTTAGCAGTTCGGAGCTTTCTGATTATATTTGTCTACTCTTACGTTAGGTGACTGACTGACTGACATAGTGATCTATCAACGCACAGCCCAAACCACAGGTTATAGTATACTTTTCATCACGCTACGATCAATAGGAGCAGAGCAGTGAAGGGAAATGTTGGGAAAATGAGTGATTCATGGGAAATGTTTCAAGCTATCAATGTATATATCATCACGCTACAACCCTTAGGAACGGGGCAACGCAGGTGAAACCACGGGCGAAGAACTAGGGAACAAAGTAACTTTTCCACGCGGACGAAGTCGCTGGCAAAAGCTAGTTATGTATAAAATTGCCTCCAATCAGAGCAGGAAGACAAAACGGAAGAGGTGGAGCTAAGATCTAGTCACATTCACATTATCTTAATTTTGCTTAACATGGTATAAAATAGATATTTATTTAAATGTTGCCATTACTATTTTTGAGTCTAGTGTTCAAGGGTCTGGCCCAAGCTCTATATATTTTGAAACATTTCCTTTACAAGCCAAAACTATTGCTTAATATCCGCTCCGCTCATCAGTAAATGCTCACCCTTACTGAGTTCAAAACACAAAACAATCTCGTTGCGTCGTATTGTGTTCGTGCTGATGATTCCGAATGTTCCTCTTTGTGTTGACGTCAACTATGCATTTCGCGTATATTACTACAAACTGTATTATTGGATGCCTGATAATATTCGGCTGTGGTATCAATAATTGTTATGGACGGGACTTTGCGGTAACACTGTCTTTTAAAAAGAAATAGTTTTGTCATTGGCCCATTAGTTTTGAATTCCTTCTTAAGAGAGTCTTCTTAGTCGGGTACTCTTGTTAGAGTGGTCGTAGTAATAACAATGGTGTGCTGACTGAGTTCTCGTCGGCATCATTCTCTTTTCTGAGCGTCACAGCTTTCGAAATGCTTCGCCGCTTTTGACGATTAGTGGATAACATTCACGATAAGGTCAGTCCAGCGAGTTGGAGACCGGCCTCGAGCTCGTCTTCCTTCAACTTGGCCCTGGATGACCAACCATTCCATGGAGCCCTCGTTTCTTCTGAAGAGGGTTTTGGTAAAGACTGGTAAAGATTTCGCTGTTAGAGGAATCTTCATATTTTCCTTATTATTAAATTAGACCTAACAACACTTCTTTCGGTCTGGACTTTTTCCTGCACTATAGGATTTGTGCCCCTATTACTTAGGGATTAAAACATACCCACTGGGGATATATGTATGTACGAGTATACTACAGTACACCTTTTCTTTTCTAGCAGGGAAAATCTTCTTGGATTGACCGCCGCCTGAAAGGAGGCAGGGTATGTCGGACTCGTACCGACTAAAAACCGTACTTGCCTTCCTTGCCCTATAGTCACTACCATGGGATTCGTGACATCCACCACGACCCTGGCAGATACTGCAGTACAACTAGGCTTACCTTTCAGTAAATAATAGCCTGATGGTATTTTATGAATTGTTTAAACAATATACAAACAATTCGTCATACAAATGCATTTTCAAATTACGAACTCCAATTTCTGTTGGAAGTAAATAAAAGAATTCAATAAAAAAGCTGCACTACGGGGAAACTCATTCATAAGATTCCGGTGCTGTAAGTACAAATTAATTTTCAGTGCGCCGTTTCGGTTCCTGCTAAACCAAGTCAATATTTGGCTTCCGTGAAAACTCAGGAACGATCAGTGATATGAAATTAGTTTCGCATAGGGTTGGCTACCGTTCTATATTTGAAAAAACATTTAAAATTATTTCTCAAAAAGGTTTTTGAAAAGCAGTATAGCCTAGTCGTATGACCATTGGACTGCCAAGTCATTGGGACGCTTGCAACACCAGGGGTATCACTCGCGCGTTGCCGACCCTGTAAATTATATATTAGGAATAGTTGGGCTGGCAGCATAGGAGACATTAGCGTGATGCTTACACAACCTATCTGCCAACACAACGCTTCCTCACGGAGCTCTGGCGACCTTGCTAACCGTTTGGAATATAACATAGCACGGATCTATATTATTTGGCAACGATTTTCTGTAAGGTGAAGGTACTTCCCCGTCGGGCAGCTCCAATTATGAGTGAAATTATTCAATTCCACTATGACCTACCTCTCTTGAAAGCTGGTGGAAAACATTGTAAGATCACATCAGTATTCCCCGAAGAGTTACACAGAGGTGTACTAATATTCACCCACAGTTCGCCGGTATGTTTAAGTTTCATTTAATAGAGGGTAAGCCTATTGCCATTCATAATCAACCTATTATACTGTCCCACTGCTGGGCACAGGTCTCCTTTCAGAATAAGAGGGATTAGGCTATAGTCCACCACGCTGACCTAGTGCGGGTTGGTAGACTTCACACGCCATCGAGAAAATCTCTCAGGCATGCAGGTTTCCTCACGATGTTTTCCTTCACCGTTTAAGCGCGTGATAATTAACTATTTAATACGCACATAACTTCGAAAAGTCAGAGGTGCGTGCCTTGAGTTCGAACTCGAGTCCTTTGACTTGGCAGTCCAACGGTCATACCACTAGGTTATCACTGCTTTGCCATTAACCGGGCACAACTCCGGCTACACAGAATTTAATAGGTTAAAACCCCATAAGAATTTGCTCCACCTGGGAAGCGAGGCCAGCAGGATCCAAGCGAGACTTAACTAGAGAGACAAGTCAAGTCAAAAATAAAAACATCTAAATTTACCCGGAGGCATCCCTAGTTTCCGTGGCTTTTGAAATGGAATTTTCTAGGTCCATTTAAACATTCTATACATTTGTAAACATAATATCGTTGTGGTACTGATTAGTGTAATTCTGTAAACTGTACGCGGATCGCTTTGTTCGTAGATAATATAAAGGAGATCTATTATATTTTCTGTGGGGCTAACATGCAGCCTACATAGTCCCATGACATAATTACGTCATTGCATAATCTCGGCTTTAGCTTTACTTTTGGCACGAGATATGGGACGACAAAGTTATTTCGCGGGACGCAATCGACGCAAAGCTTAGTCTTAACTTTTTTCAAATTCGATTGAACAGAAATTCCATACAAGTGTCATTCTTCTGAAAACCAAATTTCTTCTATTTATTCATTAGTCCGTAAAATTATAAAGATAAGGCTCAAAATCTATTCTTAAACTACCAAACGCCAAATCGAGCAAAACACGAGCCGGCCGTACCATTACATTTATCGAAGCGATTCATGCCCCTTTTAGGCCCCCTGTATCTCCGTTATAGGTAAAGCTAGAAATCTGAAATTACATGTACCAAGAGTACTTATTGAAGCTACCTCTACTTCCAAATTACAAGGTGGTACTAATATTTTATTACAAAATATCTCAGGTCAAAGTTCTCATAATTGTCACTGACTCATCGATCATCGAAAGTCTAAGGTTGAGTTACTTCTAGCAGATCAACAAACTTGAAATTTTGCATGAGATTAGTGTCAAGTAAATATTGTAATAAAAAACTCATGGTCTCCAATGCACGGAGGGGCCTCGATGCGTTAAGAATTTTCACCCATCTATAGACTAATTGCGACAAGCACAGCTTAACCTAGCAGATCGGTTAATCAGCGTAGTTATTACTTAGCCACGAGCCACTCAGGAAACAAACAATAACAACACAACAAACTTTACCCGGATCACTCAAAACCATTGACACTAAAATTAATTCGTAACTCGACAAGGGAATTCTCTAACAATACCGTTACAATCTATTCATAATTTATGTATATCAAACCTATTCATCCATGGGCTATAATCACATCATTTATAGAAACCCGTCGCATCTGCATGATTTAAAATGGGGACTGAATATCAAAGCCGTTGGACTCATTTGAATCAGTGTCTTGCCATTGCACACGGGGTTTGGGAAGCCGAGCGTTAAGATCGTGTTGTAAGGTGGAGGGCACATCTTTTCAAAGTATTTGAAAATACGGTAATATAATAGGTGAAAATTTAACGAGGTTCAGACTTCACTTTTGTATTGATGAAGGAAACGGCAAAGGAGAAGAGTCCACACAAAATTTGCCCAGCTCCGTTGCAAGCGAACCTTATTGCATTTTTTGGTACATACCTAGCTTTTTCGTACACTTCGAAGTCGGCTTATACTGGAAATTAGGTGCTTGACTGGTGTTTGATTTATTAAATAATAACAGGCTTATACATACATAATGCATGTTCACGCACATACATACAGACCCATGCACACACATACAGCACACACGCTCACACACACACTCGCACTCGCACTCACACGCACGCACACACACACATACTCGCACTCACACGCAAGCACACACACACACTCGCACTCACACGCAAGCACACACACACACACACAAATGCGATCACGCACCAATATCTGTATTTAAAATTTAAACATGTTAACTTATACCTACAATGAAAACTGTATTAAAAATTAAAACAATTGGAGGGGGATAGGCACTGTTACTCCTTAATACAGGCTATTTCATAGCCTAGCAAGGAGAACAGCACGTCACCCACTTGATTGCCAGAGATTTAATACTACCCACTTTGTGAAAACTGTAACATGTACTACAATCTGTGTGTTTCTTTTTTGTATAAATAAATATTATTTATTATTAAAAAAAATAATAATATACATATTCTGAAAAAAAAAATTAAAACGTTTTGTCCCTTTCCCGCAAAACGAGTGCTAGTATAAGATTTATATGGTGCAGTGAGTTGTGACGTCACAATTCTCATGGTGCGTTCTCTGTCTCGCATAAAATTAAAATGCTTAAAACATCTTTATTTTTGAACCGATTTTAATTTTGTTTATGTTGATGGGCTCTATTTGATGTAAACATTTTTAAGAAGCCATAAAAAACTAGTCAGTTATTTGATTTATTTGAAGTGGCTATTTTAGACCATCAGATCATGTTTCGCACGACACATTTTCGAGCGACACGTAAAGCCTTTTACTCCGAATGATATCTTTTCGCCCGTTCTGCTGATAACTGAAGGATTATGTTGTTTATGAAGGCAGAGTGAAACATCGCTGGCTCGAATTAACAGTAAAAGATAGCAAGGCTCGCAATTTGTTGAAGCAAACTGAAATTATTCGACAAAGGGACGGCTGTTTTGATGTCTCTTCAGTCTTTTGATTTTAACCATTGTAATGATGTCGTGCACGTTTAACTTACAATCATTGTCTATTTTGCATGAACAGACTGGTCTAAACCTGTTACGCCAGATGTCCTGGGTTCGATTCCCAAGTCGAGCAAAGTTTTATGGAGTTTTTATATGAAATTTTCAGTAGTTAATGGGATAAGCGAGAAGACGGATCAACTGATGGCAAGCAATTACCGCCGCCCATGGACATCCGCAACACCAAAGGAGTCACAAGTGCGTTGCCGGCCTTTTAAAAGGGGATTGGGCCTCCGATATCCTGACTCATTCGGCGAAAGACAACGTAAGCCGGTTTCACGCCGGTTTTCTAGGATGCCTAGTCATTCCGGTCGTGCCGGCCCATTCCTGCTGAAGCATGGCTCTCCCAAGGTAAAATTGAAATTGTATAATATATTAGTATGCCTTTACTTAATCCTTGTTATGATAAGTGTTGACTAATCTCAAAGATATTACAAAAATTCAACTAAAATATACATCTATAGTCGATCAGATATAACTTTTTATCATTCCTACATGCATTTTTTTATTGCAAACTTGTATTTAAGCCCTTATTACGTCCCGCGACAGTCCGCTAATGTGGCCAAAGCTTAAATCAAAGTTGACGACAGGTCGGCAGAGGAACTAGGTCGCCAGTTTAAAACTTCGTCAGCCGTGTCTTCACACTTTAAAGAAAGACAAATTGTTGAATAAATACCCCTGAACAGCGATAATTACTTGCCCTGGAAATATTAAGAGTCGGAATTTTCATGTTTTGAGTAATGGGTGCAAAATTTCCATTTCCATGATTTGTACAGCGCAGTAATTATTGACCTTTTGAAGATTTCTTGGTTTTGCTTTGGTTTTTTTTAAGTTTACTAGTAATATGGGTCGTACATTACTCACTAGTAACCCCTTCTTGTTAACTCCTCGTGCTAAGTTAAACGCTTGTGTTACGAGTGGGTTCACGTCGGTAGTGTAATGGGTGGGTTTCGTACCGGCAACCACATGTTCGTAAGTCCGACGCTCTAGCCCTTAGGGTACCGCCCGCCGCTTAGACCATAAAAGAAGGACCCCCGCAAAGATATAATTGTAACTCGTCATCTGATGGCGTTAGTAAACAAAAATGTTACACGTACTACAAGCCATAAATATCTGTAGGTCATACATACATTTGTACCGTGCTTATTTGAAGCCGAATTCTCCACTACTGCGTCAATCGATCTTTCAATTCAAATATATTAAATTCAAGTCAAAGGTGCAACCAAAAATAATGGTTGACGTAAAAGAAAACCAACTTCGAAATAATGACTAGTAAGTAACATTTTAAAAAAATATGCCTAAAAAGGGCTCTAATATAGCCCTTTTTAGGCATATTTTTTTCCAAACGCAAAAAGATTGTAAAAGTTTTGCGTTATAATACCAACAGAAAGAAAATATGCAGACTAATTTTGGTAACCTCATTTCTTAGAAAATATAAATAATCGTTCTTACGTTCTAGCATGGAAACGTATTATTAGATTATACCTAAAAGAATAATTACTCCATAGGGTTTAAAGTGCTCCAGCTGGAAGATACTTTATATCTCAAGAAATGCAAATAATTGAGTTAAGCAAAATTGTTCCTTGAAATAATAAATATCGTCACTAATATTATATTCCTTACAATATGGATGTTTGTTACTCTTTCACGCCAGAACGGCTGAATGGATCTGAACGATGAAATTTGGCACAGAGATAGATTATATAGTCTGGAATAACACATAGGCTACTTTTTATCCAGGTCGGACCCAATCCTGAAGTCCACACAGATAAAGATGCAGGCAGAAGCTAGTATATTATAAGGGAACCTTGCATTTAAAAGCGTATTAAAAGCAATAATGGTATTATCCAAGGCATGGAATAATTAATTTTACTCGACTGTGAAGTCTGCCAATCCACTCCAGAATAGCATGGTCGACTATAACTCTTAGCTTAAGACCTCTCGTTCTGAGAGGAGACCCGTACTCAGCAGTGAGACAGTATGATGGATTAATGATGACTTAGGAATATTTGAAAACCTTTCAAGGTTTTTGGTGAACTAAAATCAACGAAAATACACCGGTAACTGCATCAGTGTTAAATTAGTAGAAGAAAGCAGGATATAATAATATTCATGGGCATAATTTAAAGAAATAGTACAATAAATTAATACAACAGTATTATAACCAAGAATAAATAGAATCCTGTTCCTCACTGCCTTCCAGATAGGCGCCCCGAAAGAAGCGTGAAAACATTTGACTTACTCGGTGGTAGGACCTCTTGGGGTCTGACTGGCTTGCCCCTTACGTCGGAGTCTATCGTAAAGCACCTTGGTGTGTGTTCCAACTTTTGCGGGTAAGAGCCAGTTCCCCTGCGGTTGCTGCGGCTCTGGCAGTCTGCAGTCCGTAGGGGCTCTTAAGGGTCGGTAACGCATCAACAAATGACGTGACGTGCCACCTGATGGTAAGTAAGTAGTAGGAGCAGTTGCTCCTGCAGGTGTCTATGGGCGACGATGACTACTTAGTTACCATCAGGTGGCTCGTCAGCTCTATTGCTGACTGAATCCATTAAAAAATAGGAATGAAATAAATGTGCAAAAACTGACGGCATATAATTTAGAACAACAATTCGGTTCGCTAAATTGAAGGCATTTCAAAAGAATAGTGATGGAGCGTAATGTCTGTATTGAAACAAAATTGCTGTTTTCACGATGTCTATAATGATAATTTCGCCGGTGCCTGGTGCCGTGTCTATCAAATACCTTTTGTTGATAAAGAACGATGTTAGTTATACTGGAAATGATTAGTATGTAAATAAATGACCTTAAGTAATAAACATTTTGTAGAAACATGAAATAGAACTTCATATTTTCTAGATATTCCATGAGAAAGCCAGAATGATTTTTAAATTTACAATATACATTAACTTTTATTATACCATCATACCTGTATTTCACGAAGGGTTAGGCAGAGGTGTTCTACCACCGTTCGCCGTTATTGTAGAGTAAAGAGGCAGGCATTATTTTTTTAAATTGTTTTTAATCCATACTAATATTATAAATGCGGAAATATCTCTGTCTGTAGGTTTGTTTGTTTGTTACGTGTTGATAGAAAAGGATATACTTTTGCCTCTTCCATTGAAGTATTTCTTTACAATTTGAAATGTATATTTTTTAGTATTTTAATAATATCTAAAGTAGCTAAATCAATCACGTTGACACTTCCAGTACCAAATTTTGCACCTGAACGTCGGGGGGGTTTACTATGAAAAATATATTACTGACAGTAGCCGGCCCATTTCTGTACTTTGATTTATAGCCATAATACAAACACTATTTATTATCAGCTTCCTATAAAACGAACTGAATATTCTAGACTTTTGTTGGCAAGAAAGAATTATTTGCGCTAGGGTTTCTAGAAATATATCATGTTGTCTGTCCTTAAGTATTCGGAAAATATATTTTCGGCCTTGAGTGATAAATTAATGATTTCAAAATGACTTCGATAATAGATTGCTTCATTGGTCTGACCTTAACGGTCGCAAATGAAGCTATTATATATATGGTTTGCTTTCAAGGTGAAGATAATTAATGCGGGTTTTTTTTACGAGGCAGTTCTCAGGAAGAGCTCGGATTTTGGATTCTTGTCCAGTCCATATGAAAGAAATATTCATAGATATACAGGACAGACAACCAAGGGCCCGAAATGTTTTTCACAAAAAAAATTATTGATTTCATCATGATTATCATCCCGGTTAATTAAAATAGGAAATATTATTAATATGAATTTCATCACTCACTTAAACGGTGAAGGAAAACTTCGTGAGGAAACCTGCCTGAGAGATTTTCTCAACGGCGTGTGAAGTCTGCCAACCCGCAGTACCTATGTTAGCGTGATCGACTATAGCCTAACTACACTCTGAGAGGCGACCCGTTCCTAGTAGTGGGACTACTAGAGACATTTTTTGCGAGTAGTAGTAAGTACGTAATAGTAAGTAAGTACTCCCACAGGTACTTTAGAACTCACATTTCTGCCAAACTCTTAGGTTAATACAGGTTGATGGTACGACGAGTTATCTAGCTTTTGTAATGTCACACAAAACATCTGAAGCATAAATATAATAGTATTAAAGCTTCAACAATATAATCCTGATGTAAAACTGACTAATGAATGCTGTAGTTACTGACATCGTAATTATCAACTCGAATACCGGGTTTCCTAGCTAGCGTTTTCAGGCTATCCTGTAAATAAATCTGGGACAGCGCACGTAATTATATTGTGGAACCGGAAAGATGGGATTACGCAAATGATATACGGGAAAATTAATATATTAAAGCTAACTATTGACTATCGCATTAGTCTAGTGGTCCCAAGTGCGACTGCTACCAAATTTTTATAGGGCCACCTTTGAAGTATGAGCTATCGATCATAATAAAAGAATAATCAAAATCGGTTGGAGTGATATTGAGCTATTCGTCCAATCGCCGCGCACATACTTAATGCTAATTTAAGACTTATATGGTTTTCTCATGGATTCCATTGTCAGAATTGGAACACACGGGAAGCACCAGCTTTCAAATAAAAATCATCATCAAAATCGGTTCACCCAGTCGAAAATTATAAGGTAACAAACGTAAATAATAATAAATAAATAATAATAATAATACAGTTGAATTGAGAACCTCCTCCTTTTTGAAGTCGGTTGAAAATAGCATGCTATTGAAGAAACTATAACACAATTATATCGCAGTGTACCTCACCCGACCACTTATCCATCATCTAACCCTCAAATGCTAGATAGCCGCAAACCGCAGCACCATTACTGAACGTTCAACGCAATTCAATTCCATGCCGCATTGACTAGAGCAGTCTTGGGTTAACGGCTAACATGCTGCATTGTGACGTAGTCTTCATCTTGATTGGTTAATAGCGTTTTATTGTTTGCCCCTTGAGTGGTTAGGCTAGGCGTATTATTAACCGACTGCGATACAAGGAGGGTTATGTTTTTCGAGTGTATGTATGTATGTAGGCATGTAGATACATAATGGAGATATTTATATATGTATATCTATTTCTTTGTCACGCTCTGAAGCCTAAACGGCTTGATGGATTTTAGCTTGAGAGGCATCGTTAGATTTTTCCTAATTGTGAGAGTGACACTGGGTATCTCAAAAACTAAAAAGTGTAATATAAAAAGTAAATTAATAAAAAGTAAGTTTGGATTTGTGCCCGGTTAATGGCAATAGGCTATGCCCTATTGTATGAGACCTAAAATGCAAATATTCCAGTACAGCTCTGCCTAACCCTTTCGGGAATACAGGAGTTAAAAGTATATGAATGAATTTTGTATTCAATTATTTCTTCCTACTCACGTATAATTTTCCTTTCATCCTTTGACTGACTAATTAGTCTAGTGGTCCCAGGCGCGACTGCTACGCTAGAGGTTCTGGGTTTGATCCCCAGGTTGAGCAAAGTGTTATTGAGTTTTTCTATGAAATTCTCAGTAGTAGCTCGGAGTCTGGATTTGTGCCCGGTTAATGTCAATAGGCTCGGTATGTCGGTACCGGTATGTTTAGGTCCCATGTAATAACATGGGACCTAAACATACCGGTGAACTACGGATGTACATTTGTACGCCTCTGCCTAACCCTTCGCGGAATACAGGCGTGATGGTATGTTATGTGTATAATTTTCCCTGAATCATTTCTTAGCCGACACCATTTCTCATTGCGGGATCATTATTTTCCAGCACGGAGGCATCTCGATTTTACCCATCCATAGAATGACCGCAGCAAGTGCAGATCGACCAATCAGCGTAGTTATTCACTCTATAATGATTTATATTATGGGCCAGCTCAAATTGGTTCGATCATGAAGATTATATTGAATTTGCATTTGCTCCGTCTATTAATTGGTCTAATAAGTGGCGGTACTCAGTTCGACACTGATGTGAAAGCAAAATTCGATTTACTACTATCTGATGGACGGTGGAGTGGAATATGGAACATAATTTATTTGCAGTGCATTTGCAGAGGGAATAGATTTTGGAGTTGGATCTTGTATTTTAGAACTTGAAATTATAGGCACTAACGTAGTACTAGTAAGTATTAAAGTATTTGATTTAAATATAGGACATAAGTCAAGGATCTTAACAAAAACGACAAACAACCAGACCACTTCGTACGGAAATCGATTCCGCAACCTGTGACGATGAAGCTGATCGCCAAGGCACTTAGCCAATCATGCTCGTCTGTCGAATGTCATGAATCTCATGGCGTAACTATAGGACTAGGGAAGGAAAGTGCGCGTTTGAGTCAGTACCAGTACTCCCTAGGTGGCAGACGATCCATGAGGACTTTCCACACAACAAAAAAGCACAAGTCAAAGTCATAATGTTTTATTTCAATTAGACCATTAAAAAGGTACTTTTGAAAAGACAAACTAGATAAACTATTCCAAAAAGTGGGTCTTATGGAGAACAGCCGGCAAGAAACTCCATAGACACTCTTTTTAAAAAAAACATGATAATCTTTACAATTTTGTTTCAAATAGTTTGAGGATTATGCAGTTTGATGTGTAAGATTTAAAAGGCAAACATTTCAAGGTCAAACCTACCGACCAATATTATATTATTCCCCGTGTCGACAGGTTAGAATACTGTTCCTCACTACCTTTCAGCTAGACATCTAGTCGAGGAAATATCTGACTTGCTCGGTGCCTCTTGGGGTCTGATTGGCTGGCGACCACCTTTACATCGGAATCTGCCGTAAAGCACCTTGGTGTGTGTTTTAACTTTTGTGCGTAAGAGACAGTTCTCCCTCGTTGTTGCGGCTCTGGTAGTGTGCAGTTCGTAGGGCTCTTAAATGTCGGCAATGCATCAGCAACTCCTCTGCTGTGGCAGATGTCCATGGGCGACGATGAATATTTTCCACCAGGTGGCTCATCAGCTCGTCTGTCGACTTAATCCATAAAAAAATTAATGACACAATACTAATAATAATAATTAATACATTAATAATACCTCTTAGATCAGTGTTAAGGATATAAAATCCTATTATTACTATCACATAATATTATAGTCATACTAGCTGTATCCTGAGGTTTCACCCGCTAAAAAATAACAGACTTTCATACAAACTTTCACCCGCCTTTTCACCACCTTAGGGGTAGAATTTTAGAAAATTCTTTCTTATCGGGTGCATACGTCATACAGAGAACACACCTTCCAAGTTTCAGGTCTCTACGATCAGCGGTTTAGGCTGTGCGTTGATCCGTCAGTCAGTTATTCAGGACAAAGCATTTTATATGTATAGATAGTCACTTATACTGTGTAAATTAATCTTAGCCATAGTATGCTGATTTTAGGCTGTGAAATTAATAAAAACAAAAACAATTATTCACTCCATTTTGTAGACTCCCAAATCACTGCACCTAACAGTTTGCTAATAGACTAGCACTAAATTGTGCATGTGAGTACATAGACTTAATTTATAGCTGTGTTAGAAACTAGGCTATGATTTGGCACAAGAGAGGATGCCTGCAGTGCCAAAGGGTCTCTAGGTAAATTGCCACTACTAAGATTTATAATCGGTCTTGCTTGCGAAGAAAATCACAAATTTTCTTAAGATTAAATATCAATTTTAGTGAAGGAAAAATTCGACAGCTGGCAGGATTCGAACTTTCGGTTCAATAGACTAGAAGCTATGATCAACTAAGTCATCGCGAGTCCCACCTGACAGGTCGAAATTTGCCTTCACATTCTGATTTTACGTCTTTAAGGTGACGTCAGTGACAACTATCGAAAAGCAAGTTACTTTGCTTCTGAACCGACATGACTTACTTTACAGTTAGCTCGATGTCGTACAATGCCATCTTACCCATTAGCTATCTTTTTGTATTTTTTTGAATTTTTCATGCTAAGATTATAAAGTTAGTTTAGGAAGTAAAAGTTCGACTGCGGGCAGGAAAGTGCAAAAAAATAATACAGAAAGATCAATTCTCAATCAAACCCTCCTTTGCGTCGCATTCAGGTAAAAAGGAATCTCAATCCCATACAAAGTTCAATAAAAACCTTTTCACGATAAGTAAGACATTCAACTATTACTGTTTCCACTAGTTTTGAGAGTTATAAATTATGATCACGCAGTACGAGTAGAATTTTCTCGAAGGTTTCCGAAAGTCGAGATTGAGAGGAAACCAAGGTCATTAAACTTTGTGAGATTCGATTGGAAACATAGGGTAATACGTCATGTTTCGGTGTTGGTAATCTTGTTATAGACTTAAAGTTTCAGACTTCAAGGAGTTTTTTATTATGTTAAAATGATAAACAAGTATAAGGGCCAAGGATGAACACACTTAAACTTATAACACCCTCTTTTGCGTCGGGGGTAAATAAACTTATCAAAATACTACTTGTTTTTATTTAAGACAGGTAACTTCATGGCGAGTTTCTACACTGTAAGTCGTTTTCTAGAAACATCTTTACTTTGGCAATCCATTTTATGTAGTGCACTTTGTGAAACAGTTAAGTTCACAAAGTGCAAAAGAAAGTGATAAAATTACGACTAATTTATTCTTCTTGTTTGTTACGCATTTAATTAAGTTTTCTACTTTGTGAATCACTTGTATTAAAAGATGAATGAATTAATTAGTATATAATTATCACAAATGTGGACGGAGGTCACAGAGCGGGATGAGGAAAGTACAAAGCTTGCACAAAGGCCAAAACGTTGAGGGGGCGGGGAAGGCATAAAAAATGACTACATTCCTACCACGGTATACAAGGTATAATAAGGGACTTGAGAAGAGCTACCGCTTGGTACATACTTCGTCATTAATGTCTTAAATAAACTTGCATCATTGTGACGCAATACCGCAGTGCCTTAAGACAAAAGTCTTTAACAAGTGTGTGTTACCAGTGATGACTTATGGCACAGAGGCGTAGTCGCTCACTATGGGTCTCATAAGAATGCTCAAGGTCACTCAGCGAGCTATGCTTGGCATTTCTTTACGAAATTGAATCAGAAATGTGCAGATTCGTAGAAGAATTAAAGTTGCCGATATAACTCAATGGATTAGCAAAGTTAAGTGGCAGTGGGCGGGGCACATAGCTCATAGGATTGAAGGCCGCTGGGGCAGAAAGATTCTCGAGTGGAGACCACGCACCGGAAAGCGCAGTGTGAGACGACCTCCAACGAGATGGACGGACGACCTGGTATAGGTCGCTGGGAGTCGTTGGATGCAGGCGGCATATATCCGGCCCCTGTGGAAGTCTTTGGGGGTGGCCTTTGTTCAGCAGTGGACTTCTATTGGCTGTTGATATGATGATGATTGTGCGCAAGTTTATTTAAAATATAATTATGTATTTTCGTAGGACGGTGGACACCAGAAAAGATAAAATAACTAAAATTAATTAACTATAGGTAATTTTGGTACTAAAAATAATTCCAATCTAATCTCAATGTCGGAAATGTCCACATTTGGTGATTTCACAATGTTAGACAATGATTATTAATTTAGAAGATTACCATTCATTTTTTTTTTCTTTTAAAAAACGTTGCCCCACACTAGGATTTTCTCCTGTATCGTGGGTGCGTTTACAAACACAAATTATCACATACACAAACGCCCAGACCCGGAACAACTACCTGTAGATCATACAAATATTTGCTCCGTGTGGGGATCGAACCCACAACACGTGGCGCAGAAGTCGATCGCTCAACCGCTATGCCAATCGTGTCGTCATTGTCGTCGCCATTTATGTAGGTTTGTCTGTCCGTGGGGGTTTTTCTATATATGTTCTCAGTAGCAGCTCGAAGTTTGGATCTAAGCCCGGTTTATGGCAATAAGCTTGCCCTTTATTACAAAAATATGTACTGACGAACTGTGGGTAAACACTAGCAAAACCCTGCCTAACCCTTTGGGGAATATAGGTTTGATGGTATATTAAGTTAAATTTTAGTAACTCATTCGGTTTTCCTTATTCAAATAACGTAGCAGTATTCCATGCTCGGAGATCCGTAGCTATTCAAATAGAGTATTTGTATATCCTTTGACACAAAAGCACACAGACAGATATTTGTTCCAGTTGAGCGGGTTCTGTGTGTATTGGAAGTACTGCTATAGTAAACTGTAGCTTAGCCACAGTTTACTTAACTCCTGTTCTAACCTTAACCTACCTTTAAAACTCGTAACTCCAGAATACAAATGTTATAACATACTATACAAATATATTTGGAATACATTTTTTTAGCCTTTATTTGATATCAATAATGTCATTGCATTTATGTACTCGTATATTCTTTAAAAAAAATGTTATAAGTAAAACAGAAGAATCTGAATTCATATTATAGATATAAAGATTTATTAATATTGTTGTATTATATTTCACCATAAAATTTTAAATACCTACGGTTAGTTTATAATCTATATAAATATATCTCGCGACATTGTAAACTGTCGAAAGTTTGTGAACCGTAACATACTGCTTACAATTACATAACTCATTATTTTTCAGTAGATTATGATCTATTGAAGTTAAATATCGGTTAGATTAAGTTAGAACGGTGACCACAAGTTACACGAGCTGACCGAGCGAAGCGAGCGGGGCCGCGGCAGCGTCCGGCGAATGCCAGAAACGAAGTGATACGTTAAATTGTAAACAGTATGCAATCTTTCGACAGTTTACAATCTTGCTAAATAGATTATAATCTAACGTTATTTATAATTTTACGATGACATATACACATTCACCCATAACTTTTTATATTATGGTTCGATTTGAACGATTAACACATATTTTTTATCTGATATAATTTCCAAGGTAGTCTACGGTTATAAAACTTGCTAACCAACCTTGGTGAAGAAAACATATAAAAATATATTCACCGATTTGAACAGAAAACGTAATACAAAGTAACATGAGATACATATACATAGCGAGCATAATCCATGTCTCTCGTTACCAAAACCCATATTCACTTAAACTAGTTATAGACTGAAACAATAGATCCATTTGGGTCCCCAAGGAACTTTACCTGGTACGTGTACCCTGTAATATATGGCTCGGTATACCTGAATTAATCAGGCCCTACACGATTAGATTAACCGGCAACGGCGGGAAGGGTATTTTATATCCCCTGTTACTTATTTAATTTTCGAGACCCACTTTTACAACTTCTAGAGCGGTGTATGTTTTTCGGTGCGAAACATATAATATATTAGGCGGACTTAGTGGCGTAAAATGTACCTTTGGGTTGAGATTAAAGGGAACGAAATAAGCACATCAACTTGCAAAGGCAAATAGATCGTAAAATAAATATATTATGCGCTAATGACACCATTGGTGGGCTCCAATCTATATACATTTCTATATATACAACTAAATTGACTGCCTCATTAGTCTAGTGGTCCCAAGCGCGACTGCTACACTAGAGGTCCTGGGTTCGATCCCCAGGTCGAGCAGTGTTATTGGGTTTTTCAGTAGCAGCTTGGAGTCTGGATTTGTGCCCGGTGAATGGCTATAGACTCGCCCCCTATAACATGGGACCTAAACATACCGGCGAACTGTGGGTGTACATTAAGTACGCCTCTACCTAACCCTTCGGGGAATACAGGCGTGATGGTATGATGGTATATACAACTAAAAACTGTCTCATTAGTTTAGTGGTCCTAAGCTTGACTGCGTTGCTAGAGGTTCTGGGTATGATTTCCGGGTAAATGTTATTGTTACTGCGAGCAAAATATTATTGGGTTTTTCTATGAACCTTGCTCTATCTAGCTCGGAGTTTGGTATTTGTGCCTAGTTAAAGGCAATAGGCTCGCTCCTACATGGGGCCTAAACATTTCGGCAAACTCTAGGTGTATATATATTAGTACGCCTCTGCTTAGTCCTTCTAAGAATATAGGCGCGATGATGGTGGCCTAAAGACATTACGTTGTCACCGTAGTATGCCGAGAAATTTCAATTGTTTCAGTTTTCAAACACCATCACGCTTTTTTTCCCCAAGGAGTTCCTCAGTTCACCGAGATGCTTTAAATTCTATGTATTATAGATCATATTAGGTATAAAAGTAAAGGGTTCATCAACCGATTAAAAAAGTTGTTAAAATATTTCTCTAACTGGAAAAGGAATCTATTGACCGGCGCTCACAGCCACGCTAAAAGAAAAAAAAAACATCCAATTTATACCAGTGATATTTCATTTACAATGACAACACACGAAAAAAAAGTCGTTCAGACCAAATGCTCACTCCTAGTTTAATAGAATTTACATTCGAGGGGGTTAAGGAACCAATATAGAAGGACCCATGTCTAAGTTTGCATTTGTCTCCTTTATTGAGGACTTATCTTTGAGTCAGAGGGAGGAATAGTTTCAAGTTATAGTGGCCGTGCTTAATAACGATCAGGAGGTCTTGTCAAGCAGACTCTGAGTATAATGGACGAAGTTGGACGAAACTTGGACCATCAATAACTGATGGTACAACTTGCAGGGAATTTTTACTTATAATAGGGGATAACGACGTGACAGATTCATATTTCATTTCCATAAGCTGTAGTTATAATAAATGAGCACATCTTGAGTTATGGGAAACTTATTTTGTCATAGATTTTTCCTTGAAATCTATTGACAAATTTGTGGAGCAGTTTATGTTTTTTTTAAAGAAAAAGAACATGTAACTATACATTATAAGCGACGTCCTTCAAGGAGAACACCTGACACGTGCATACAATGATTGGATTGTAGATAACCTCTATGGCCTAAAAGGTGAGGATCGATGAAATTTTTAATAAATCTGTAGGTACAATAATAACGTCCAGAAGGAGGCTGCCGAACGGCATCGTGAAAGGGCCGATCCCGCTCGGAGGAGAAGACACGTCGGGGGTAGAAGTCACGACGATGTCTAGCCCATCTAGGGCTATATGCGGCAGCCCTCTGCCTGTTGTTACTAAAAAGACTTGCGGAGGGCTTCTGGGGTCGCGGACACACAGAGTGGGGGCTCTGGGCGTTCACTAAGCGACCTCAGCGACGACGGTGACTCGTAGTGGTCACGTGTCACCGTGTGCATTGCACAGAGATGGTTGAGGAAGTCCCTGAGACGGGCTTATAGGCGTGGCACAGGGAGGGTTTCCGGAAGAATAAATTTAGTTCCCGGATCCTCCCAATATTGTGCTGAAGATGGCCACCGGGGGGGTTTTAGTGCGGTAAGAATCCCACACACCCCGGCCTACCCCCCAGTAGGCCGGCAGCCTTTTGAAGGTTTCCTCCTCGCACAAAAAAAAAAAAAAGGTACAATAATAACGAAAGCACACAAAACAGTAGATACTGAGTCCAATCAAATATGCACAAGAAATTAATATTAATACGTAGTAAAAGTAAAAGGAATAATTTCTCGTCTAAAAGGACCAATGTCGCAGATTATTTACACAAAACCGCATCAAGTGTACTTCGAAGACAAACATCGAAGGCGTCGTGGGCCAAGTCGGAACAGACACAATGTATTTTGATCACAAATAACTGAAAAATCAAGTGTCAATCATCATCATCATCATTTTATAGTCCGAGCAGACTTGGAACTTATCAATCTTAATATCGGGATAGTGTATTAAGGCGGGTTATGTCAGCGTCCATACTTTGACCCACATCCGCATTTACGACTTGAGTGGATACACAAAGTTGGTCCTTAGATAGTGGGCGACTGTTGATTGCAATATCTCTGAAACAATTTGGTTTACTATTTAGTGTGTCTATGAATTTCAATGTTGTAACATATATTTGAATCCAGATGTGGTTGAAAGCTTAATGATATAACGACTGGACTGCAACGTCAAAGGTTTCGAGTGCAGATCCAAGGCACGATTACTCCGACTTTTAAAAGTCACGCGCTAAACGGTGAAGGGGAACATCGTGAGGAAACCGGCCTGCCTGGGAAATTTTCTCGATGTTGTGTGACCCGCGCCCAACAGTGAGACAATATAATGAGTTGATGATGATGATGTGATTGAAAGTCAATGAGTTCTACATAATGAGTGTAAGATAGTTATTTTAAGATAAAGCTGAAATTTTCCTTAATACCTAGCCTTTATGTGATCAAGAACCTGTCTTGTTATGTTTCCAATGCTCAACAGGGTTGCATAATAAAACCAATAGAAAAATGAGGTACCTTGTTTAAACTAGTGAGTGTCTAGTGGATGCTATGCCTATAAAAAATGATCATTAATGGGACCAATTAAAATGTATTGGATGACAAAAATCAGCCGAATTGAGAACCTCCTTCATTTTTGAAGTCGGTTTAAAACTACAGCCCAATCGTGAAAAAGAACGACGGCATCTTAATTCTCAAGTCTCGTCATTCCCTTTTACGATCTTATTCGTAAGATTACAACAGAAACCAATTACTATGAATCATATAATATCCTGACTTTGCGAAGTAGGGTAGCTAATGAAAAAACTTTCGCCAGCAGCTATTGGAGTGATCAGATCTTGTTCCCAACTTTTGATCTTATGAGATTATTTAATCTTTATAAAGTACCTACATGTTCATTAATTTTATTGTTTTTCTCTGCTGGTAAGTACGTCATACTCTCTAACAATTAATACCAGTGGAAGGAGATGGGACGACCTTTGCTACACATTGGGTGTCATGTCAACATTGAAAAAAAAAAGAATGTTGGAACCTCTGATCTGATAATGTCAGGACAATTTTAGTTATTTGCAGATCTTTGATCAATTTCACTTTGATCATAAAGAATTCAAAAATAACATCAATGCAAGAAGCCAGTCACGCATTCAGCATGAATAATAGAAGAAATAATCGTTTGCTCTAAAAACCAAATAGAATAGTTCATCATATCAGCCAAATAAAGGCAAAGGCTGAACAAAGGCCTCCCCAAAGACTTCCCTCGGTGACCGTTTATATGCCGCCTGCTGCTGCTGCATCCAACGACTCCCAGCGACCTTTACAAGGTCGTCCGTCTATCTTGCTGGAGGTAAAAAATTATATCTTTAGAATAGCAATTTTGAAGGAGTTCTTCAGAGCTCAATTCAGATTCCAATAAAAAAGACGATTTATTTATTACACCATCACAACCATATTTTACTCTAATTTTATACCGTTTCTACCGCAAATAAAAAATTTCTGCAATGAAAACCCAATCAATTACCAATAAAACATATTCAAACAGTCATCTAGAACGAACCATCACATATTCATTGGCAACTTCGTAAGATACGAAGCCGAGAAGTTTTATTACCCGTTCATTATTCAAACAGACTTTTGTATTTCCTCTTGAAGATAAAGTAACGAGGGTAAACCTTCACTGGAAGGAAATGCACTGATATATAGGGGTCGATGGGTCGTTGAAACGAATTTACCTTTGGACAATATCCTGACGATGCTGGCGCCTGAGGGCACAGAATTTGCGGCGGCTTATAAAGTGTTAGGAGTAATTTCATATCCCAAATAACTGCGTCCTACATTGCTACCTGAGTTTTTATAGTTATTTTCAATTTTGGAGAATTTCCTTAAATTTTTTCTTGCTTAAATCTTACAGGGAACATAACTGCCAAATTTAGAGTTTCTAGTTCAGTTTATAAATCTTCATGATCAATCAGGGAGTGAGTAATCTTACGCTTTTAGGCTAGTCAACAAAATTTTATTATTGTAGAAATTTTGACGCCAAATCAAAATCCGGTAACGAAATTGCTCTAGGACTCAGAATTCGAAGATTTACAAACCTCAAAGTGTTAAAATCACGTTTTTTTTTTCAATATTTGAAGTTATTTTTGAGGACAGCAAATTTTTACAGTTATTTCGAACCAAAGCATCCTTTAGTAGTGCTTACTCTTTACCGTTCAAATCCATTTTCATTTGCTGCGCTACTAGTTCTTTTCTCTCAAGATTCTTTAGATTTAGAAATCTCAGTGAAATATTTGTGACAAATACCTAATAATAATAATGAAATGTCATCTCTGACATTTATTAAATGGATAAGGAATATCGAAGGAAAATACTTAGGTACATACCACTGTATCTCCAAAGGGTTAAGCAGAGATGTAATTCTTGGTGTATAGTATTTTAACCCGGTTAATAGCAATAGATTTGCCCCATACTGGTGCTTAAGGTAAAATACTGAACTACAAATACAAGTATAGGCATCCTACTAGCTATTTCTCGCGGTTTCACTCGCACGGCAACACCAAAGTAGTTGCTGATGCGTTGCCGATCCTTAAGAGTCCCTACGCACTGCAGACTGCTAGAGCCGCAGCAACCGAGGGGCAGTTGCTTTACCACAGACTCCTAATGGTGATCGGCAGCCAGTCAGACCCGAAGAGGTTGTACCACCGAGCGAAATCCGTCTAGGTATGAAAACGTCACTAACTGACAGACAGAGTTACTTTTGTATTTGCTTACTCTTTACCGTTCAAATCCATTTTCATTTGCTGCGCTACTAGTTCTTTTCTCTCAAGATTCTTTAGATTTAGAAATCTCAGTGAAATATTTGTGACAAATACCTAATAATAATAATGAAATGTCATCTCTGACATTTATTAAATGGATAAGGAATATCGAAGGAAAATACTTAGGTACATACCACTGTATCTCCAAAGGGTTAAGCAGAGATGTAATTCTTGGTGTATAGTATTTTAACCCGGTTAATAGCAAGGTGCTTAAGGTAAAATACTGAACTACAAATACAAGTATAGGCATCCTACTAGCTATTTCTCGCGGTTTCACTCGCACGGCAACACCAAAGTAGTTGCTGATGCGTTGCCGATCCTTAAGAGTCCCTACGCACTGCAGACTGCTAGAGCCGCAGCAACCGAGGGGCAGTTGCTTTACCACAGACTCCTAATGGTGATCGCCAGCCAGTCAGACCCGAAGAGGTTGTACCACCGAGCGAAATCCATCTACGTATGAAAACGTCACTAACTGACAGACAGAGTTACTTTTTTATTTGGTATGGGTACAGATTCTACTTTCTCACTGTGAGCATCAGATTAAAAAAAATCCAATAAAAACTACTTGCACTCGTGGAGTACATAAAAAATGTTCACAAACGCAAGTAATATTTTTCCGCATGAGGAAAGCGGAACTGCTTTAGATTGTTACCATTTTTAACAGTGCACTGCACTTACTGCTACTTTCGGCTTGGAGTGGTGCCATAAAAACCGAACTACACTTTTCACTGCTATATAAATATTCCTACGTGAACCTGTTCCATTATTTATGATACTTGGGTAAATATTTGACATTGAAACAGAACTTTTGGGACAGCTGACACGATTCTTGGTCGCAGACTAAGGACAGTCGTCTATGACCTTTTCGGTCACTAACTCACCAATATCGTTATTGAGTTGATATGTCTATATATATATCGAACTTTTTATGATCAACTGACCTATTAGGAGGTAGACAAGAATTAATTAACATTGCATAGCATAGCCTTTTATTAAACTCATGTATGGTTTTATCTTAGAACTAGGTGCTGTTGCCCACAGCTTCAGTCACGTCGCAAAAAGTTATATACATACTATAAGTCCGATTCTAGGCAGCGTATCAACATGAAACATGCACCAGATTTTAAGCTAGACCTCTAGCAATACATCAATAAAAACTGCATTCAATTTCATGCATGCATGCATCTTAATCTTATTCCCCCTAGCCCTTTCCATTATCGGACGACCAGAAGCACGAAAAAGCGTCATCGATTCATGGTGGACATTCCAAAAACCCGAACGAAACGCTTTAAGTCCACTTTTATCATGCGTACCGCTGAAATATGTAATGCACTTCCCGAGTGGGTCTTCCCTGATAGATATAATTTTATTATAGGTTTTACAGACTTAAAACTTAGGTTTTAGTGGGCGCACATTAAAGCCTGGTTTCTTTATCAAATCCGTCGATATATTTGCTTACCAGAGTTAGGATTCTGACATTACTTGCAGGGACCTCAAGTCTAAATCCTATCTCTAGTAAGCAAATCTACTGACTGATTTGTTATTGAGACCGGCCGTAAGTACGCCTCTGCCTAACCCTTCGGGGAGTGCAGGCGTGATAGTATGTTACAGACTTAGTGTTAATAAAACTGAACATAGATTTGATAGATAGAATATTCTTTATTGCACGCCAAAAACTAATGTCAAGTACAATTTTATAAATCATAATTTAATGGTACAATGGGTGGTCTTATCACTAAAAACGATATCTTACAGACAACCAATAACTAGACCTAATTATTAGATCACTTTTTCGCGGTTTCCCAAAAACTTTCTCTTTTGAGTTAATCCAATACACCAATAAGCGTGCGATATGTCTGTCACAATTATAACTATAAGAAATGAAACAAATTTCAACGCAGTGTTTTGATCATAAATACCTAATACACTAGCTGTTGTCTACGGTTTGACTTGCATTCCAAAAGGATTTCGAAAACAGCGCCACCTACTGGATCTGACTATAGCTAACAATAAAATTGACCCCTGTAGTACAAAAAAAAAAACCAAAAACAAGGACTTTCATATAAACGCTGTCAACAATTTTTTAACCCTTTTTTTGGATTTTCAAAAAATCCTTTATACCTTCATCCATCAAGCTAAATACAACGATCAAATTTAAAGTGTCTACAATCAGCGGTTTAGACTGTCCGTTGTCTGTCAGTGAGTGAGTGAGTGAGTAACTCAAGACCATACAGATATAGTTAGATTGGTCTACCATTTTTTTTTGTTTTTATGTTTATCAGATTTTATTATTTTTAGTGCCAGTTTAGTTACATAAGATAGTTCTAACGTAAGTTTGATAATAACAACTTCATACTTAAAGATCTCCAGACCAGCTCTTAAAAAATGCGTCTAAATATTAACACAACTTTCGGTTGAAAGTAACAACATTCATAATAGAAATACCGATCATAAATTGTATGTTAGCGAGGAAACAGTACGGTTTTATCATGAGAGGGCGAGCGTTCAAATATGTCGGCGTATCGACATTATAAGGGCAAAAGGGTTGGTACAACCTAACCCACGTATGTTAACAGAAACTTACAAGGGGCATCGTATCTCGAAATATTTTTGGGAATATCTGTTTAAGGTGTATGGTTTAGTATTTAAATAGCATAAAAATACCAGCACGCCTGTATTCCTCGAAGGGTTGGGCAGAGGTATTTTAGTTCCATGTAATATATGGAGTGAGCCCACTCGCCCCAGCGAGGGATTATTTTAAGTAATAGTTAGGAAAACCCAATAATCAGTTTCTTCGACCTGGGAATCGGAGCCAGGCATTTAGCGTAGCAGTCGCGCTCAGGACCATTAGACTAATGAGGCAGTCGAAATTTCATTATTTGTGCAATATACACTGCATTATATTCACAGCTATATACATAGCTCCTAGAACTGATGGCTGCTGGGGCAGAAAGGTTCTTGAATGGAGACCACGCACCGGGAAACGCAGTGTGAGACAACCTCCAACGAGACGGACGGACGACCTGGTGAAGGTCGCTGGGAGTCGTTGGATGCAGGGTGCAAATAACCAGTCCTTGTGGAAGTCTTTGTGAGAGGCCTTTGCTTTGATTTGATAATAATATTATATACTAGAAACTGTCATTTCTTTTACAGAAACCTTCGAGGGTGTGGACACTATAACTGTCCAAAGTTCCATTAGAAATTGATGATGGTATAAGAACGCATAGAGGATGAACAAACAAACAAATATATCTTTGTGTATATTGGACTGTATCAACTTTGCTGTTAGTTTCAAATTGTTTCAATTTCAATTTGATTTCAGTATATTCTTCTTTCTTAGTTGTTATTTCATAATTATGTATGCTTGGTTTAGTAAAATTTCTGACGCGGGATATTTTGAGACTGTATTTATAATTTTAATTCAGTTTGTGTTGAATAATACGTATAAACAACTTATTTAAACCTAGATATTTATTATAATATGATGCAGGGTCAATTTAGTAAGAAGGGTAGATGGAATAAAATATGCTAAACTATATTGGCGCATGCATATTAAAATGTAAAAAAAACACCAAACTATTATAGGATTATCTGGGCCAGCACGGCCTACCATGTTTTTCATTTTCAAACCTTAACACTTTGATAATATATATAAAAATAAAAGAAGAACCTGACTGGCTGACTGACGTATCAACGCACAGCCGAAACTACAGGAGCTAGATTACTGAAAGTTTGCATCCTGGTTTCTTTTGCACTGTAGATGAGCACTTAGAAAGGATTTTTGGAAATTCAACCCCTAAAGTGACGAAAAGGGGGTGAAAAATTGAATGAAAGTCCGCGCACACAGTGTTTGACATACACACATGTACATATTTTTTTAAAAACAGTTTATGCGCAATGTGGGTCGCACATTACTAGTATTCTTATTAACCCCTCGTGCTAAGCTAAATGCTTGTGGTTGTGGGTTCACGTCTGTAGTGCAATGGGTGGGTTTCGAAACAGCAACCACATGATCGCAAGTCCAACGCCGTAGCCATTAGGCTACCGCAACTTCGCTTTATATAATAAATAAACGATGACATCGTCAAAATTTTATTATGATTCCATAGTACCTACAGCTGTCATTCGCTGTTGACATTTCGACAATTGTTTTCATATAAATTAGACTTAACACATTTTATGATATGAAACCTCCATGGTTGGACGAAAATTTTTGTCGCGAAGTTGCGCACGGGAAATACTGATGCGACAAAAGTCAATACCTTTGATTTGTGCAAAGAATGATTAACCATCCAGAACTGACCGCTGTGCAACGCTTGACCTCGCATATTGATCGACCCACTCACAAACCTTTCAGTAGCAATGATTTCCGCTAAGCCGCGTACCTCAACCATTTTACTTGATTCATCGAAACACAATGCCCGCAATCACAAAAGCATAAATTAATTAAATTGAATTCCTACCAGCATTTGGCCTACAAGTCAATTACAAATGGAAACACGAAATTGTAAATACTCAGCAACAATAGGGGCAAAGGTGAGGTCTAAAATTATGAGGTTTGTTGTTATTTCCAAATTGTTTCCGATTTTGCCCCGAAAATTGCCCCCCAACTTCGGAAAATCTGAGTTGAACAGAGATTAATGTACCGAGTTTAGGTAACTAGCGGCGTGGTCCGGGAGCCGCTTTGGATCAAATTTTTTGTCCAATTTCAAAGGTCACTATGTAAATGAAAGGGTTATAAAAAGTTTGAGACAAATTGCCATTGTTTGTAAAATGGATAGTGAGATTAATTTTTGTTTTGAAACGGCTTTGAAATCTACATTTTAATGAAGAAATAGTTGCAGTTGTATACACTATCGGCCGGTGCCAATAACAAATCAGCCAGTAGATTTGCTTACTAGAGATAGAATTTAGACATAAGGTCTATACAAGTAATGTCAAAATCTTATTGCTAGTAACCAAATCTATCGACGGAATCGGAATTGGGACCGGCTGTTAGAAAACTTGTACAGTCAACAAGAGTTAGGTATGTTGGCACCTAACGATATCTGGATAATGACATAGCTACTATTTATTTAAATAAAAATGAATCGCCGTAATGTATGTACGCGCATAACTTCCGAACGGCTGCACCGAATTGGATATTTCTTTTTTGTCGTGTTCATTATTGTTAGGACAAGGTTATTGTGAAAGTTTTTTAATCCTCCGGAAAAGTCGGGAAAATGTAGGCAAGCGAAACTGCGCGTAGATCGCTAGTTATAAATAAATATCATTTTGATATATATAGCGCGATATATTATTATACAATCTTTGTCAAAACACAAATGTCGTTAGCTGCCTGCACAGTTAACTGTTTTGTTGACTGTACAAATGATGATGAATGATGAAACAATTATACATAATCATCCAGCGTAACTTTTTTACAGTGCGGCAAATCTTTATGGATTGTCTACCGTCAATGGAGATGGTGGGTTATGTAGAACTTGCTCGTACCTTGTTTGTTATACAGCGTAAAAAAAACTACAAAGCCATTGCTCCCATCATTATGAATAGGAACCAACCTTGAAATTGCAAAAAGTCGGGTGTTGCCATACATTTTGTCAAGTTGAGGGAACATAAAGTTGAAGATAATGGATGTTTGTTACTCTTTCACGCCAGAACGGCTAAACAGATCTGGATAAAATTTAGCACACGGATAGATAAAAGCCTGGACTAACACAGGCTACTTTTTAACCAGGTCGGACCCAATCCTGAAGTCCACGCAGACAAAGTCGCGGGCAGAAGCTAGTTATTTATAATTTCATCCCTTTTATTATATTTATCTTTTCATCAGCCTTATCTTCAAAAAGGCCGCTTAAAATAAGAAACATTTAAAAGGCACCAGTACTTAATGAGGGTTTTTTAAGTCATTGCGTTTGGTCAAAGGGACCATAAGATGATATCGTGGGCAAAATCAACCACGATTACCGTAATGATATTACAATTGTTAGGGAAAACGTTCTTAGTTGAATTTCATAGGTATTCATTAAGGAAATGAAGAAAGATATAATAATAATAACTTTATAATATTATAATAATGTACCTATTAATTATTTTCTCATTTATTTAAAATTAACTACTTTTTACGGAGAACAGCTTAGTGATATGAACACGAGGCTGCAAAGTCAAAGGCCTCGAGTTCGAATCCAAGGCACATACCTCTAACTTTTCGAAGTCTAGTTTCGTCTAATCACTAGTTTTGTTACCCGACTGCGTGCAGCAAAGGGGGATAATATTTTAGGTAGGCCCACGCGTAATATTTTACAGAATGATCCGATTTTTATGATTCTTTTTAGGTTTCCGTACTACAAAAGGAAAAACGGAGCCCTTATAGAATCACTTTGTTGTCCGTCCGTCCGTCCGTCTGTCAAGACTCTTTATCTTGGGAACGCGTGGAGATATCGAGTTGAAATTAAAACCATATGCTCAGGTTTATATTCCCTTGAAGACGTTAAATATTATTAATATGTGAAAATCTGAAACTATACATTTGTAATTAATTATAATATGTACCTACTTTGTACGGGATCCTCGGTGGGCGAGTCAGACTCGCACTTGTCCGGTTTATTTTATTATTCCCTAAATTGGTTGTTTGTAGGAAACCCGTGATACAAGTTTTTAACTTAGTATGGGCAAAACAAAATAGGATAAATTTGGTTAATTATAATTATTATTTAATTCAGGTGCGTAGCACTCGCACCGGCGTGTATGTATGAGAAGATGTATGAATGTGGAAGAAGCAAAAGAAATAGCAGGAATCGTAGCAAGTGGTGGTCTATAGTTTTTGCCTACCCCTGTGGGAGAAAGGCGTGACTGTATGTATGTATGTGTGTATGTATAATTATTATTTATCACCGACCTACTGACATGTCTTTTAACTTAAAACTTACTTTTGTTTCTTTGTCTAGAAAGTTAACCTAAGTAAAAATGGACCTGTAAAATAGACAAAACTATGTACCTCCAACGCCAATAATTTGACATCATGATTACTCGATACATAATAGTCAATCCACTTTAAGGTACGCCATCGAATCGATTCTACGAATGTGTTCCAAAGTCGTGAATATAAGGTTCAAAATCGGATAACGATAATATTTTTAAGATGTAAAAATCGGTATCGATTGTCATGTAATGTCGGAGTCGCGTGATAGAGTGAAGGTTACGTCAAATGTATTCAGTTTACTTTCACTTTATTTTTCTGTGTTAGGCAATACCTAAGAAAAATTTGTAACTTTTTTTTATTACTTATTTAAATAATTCAATTCCGTGCAGTCGATTATGCGTGATGCGCATACCAACATACAAATAGACAGACAAAAATTCTAATAAAATTGTCCCGGAGGCCCAAACCCCTTTTAATAGATCGGCAACGCACTCGTAACTCCTCTGGTGTTGATCTGGTGTTGATCTGACGGTGATCGCTCACCATCAGGCGATCCGTCACCTCGTTTGCCCTCCTATCCCATAAAAAATTTTTTTTTTCAATATCGTTAATATACAGACATCGGCCTATTACAATTTATTATAGGTATATAGAAATATGTACGTGAGAGCGTCACCTAGCTAATAAAAAAACAAAACATTTGTCTCCTAAAAGTGTCTCTAAAGATCTATTTACAGGAATACATCTAAATTCATGTATCTACCCTAATCATTAGAACACATAAATTATTATACTTGCTTGTACCATTACACAATTTTATATCATGTTTAGAAACCGTAGCTATCTTACTAATATAATAAAATGTAACAGGCCGTACATTATATATTATTAAAGAAAAACTAATATGGGGGGTCTTTATTAGAGCAACAGAAGTCAAAACATATTTTTTTTGAATTTTTGTCTGTAAGTCTCTATGTTTGTACGCGCATCATGTAAAAACTACTACATAAAATTGAATGCAGTTTTCATCTATGTATTATCAGAGGTCTAACTTAAAATCTGGTGCATGTTTCATCTTGATACACCACCTAAAATCGGACTTATAGTATGTTAAACTTTTTGGGACGTGAGTGAAACTGCGGGAAAGAGCAACTAGTGTGTAATAAAATTGTGACTGGTCGATGACTATACATGGGAGATATTTGATTAGCATAACTGGCTCATTAGCAGTGATCGGAATAGGTAGAGCTATTTTGGTTCATTGACCGCAAACATATATGTTAATATGGACATACCCCGAGATTTCGACTACAATCCCGGGATTTTAAAAATAAATGAATGTAGGAAACTTAAAAATGTAATAGTTTGTTTTAAGTAAACCATTGCACACGCGACGTTGCCAAACTTACATCAACAATATCGGATGTCCGAAGTTGCAAAAGTTAAATGCGCACACGCGCGTTGTTGCCGTCCTTGCAGGATGCAAAACACAGCTTGTGGAAACAAAAGACAATAATAGCAGGAATGCGGGACACTCTTTGCCAAACGACAAGTATGTATCGTCTCTTTCTAACGTATTACAATTTTCTATTAGCAATTAATTCCGGGACGTAGGGCATGTCCATATTATTACATCATACCACAAGTTCCAAAAATACTTCTACCTATTCCGATGTCTACTCATTAGTCTAGTGGTCCTAAGCGCAACTGCTACGCTAAGTTATTCTGTGTTTGACTCCTCGGTCGTGCAATGTGTTATTGGGATTTTCAATGAAATTCTCAAAGTTTGGGATATGTGCCCGGTTAATGATAATAGGCTTACCCCCTATTACATGTGAACTAAAAATGTGGGTGTACATTAGTACGCCTCTGCCTAACTTCTCGGGGAATACAAGCGTGATGGTATGTTGTGTATAGTGTATAGAAGCCAGAACAATCATCTCCAGTTTTTTTTTGCCTATTTTGTTTGTTCGTGCATCAAGAGAAAACTGGTTAAGATTATCAGTTGTGTTGTCTATCTAACATATAGTCGGAGATAAAATAAGTAAATTATTATAGGACGCAAGTGGAACCGTAAGCCATTTCTAGTAAAATAATATACCTGTATTATTTTGACTACAGAGTTTACAAGCCAGACAGTTTTAGAATATAAGTGCGTAGCTGTGTCTAGCTTAAATTTTAAATGAAATAGGAGCCCCTAGGGTATAATATTGAATGTCCTATATTTTATGTTTAATACCTAGCGCGTATGTAATATTATGAAATGTACTTTTTGTACATCCACTTACACGGTATTTCAATATATACTATTTAAAAAAAAACCCTATCCAACTCAAAAGGGCACATAGGTATCCCAACACATTACCAAATAAAAAAAGAAACATTAAATATTCATGAAAGTAAATATTATTAGTGGAATTTAATATTCACGACTGTTGCAATTACTCCAAAATCTAGCCAATTTTTAAAATGTGAAAATACCATTATCACCTTATTATTTTTGACACCCCAAAAACCCGAACAAAACGCTTTAAGTCCACTTTTATCATGCATACTGCTGAAATGTGGAATGCGCTTCCCGAGTGGGTCAACCCTGATAGGTATAATCTGGGTGTCTTTAAATCACGAGTGAATCGGTTTCTTCTAGGCATGCGTGCTCCATCGTAGATCGCAGTATCGATTAAATAAAAAAAAACCAGGGCCACTGTCGCTGTCACCGTAATTATTGATATTTCAGTTCCCTCGTTTTTTTTAAAAAAAAGCGGGTTAAGTATTTCTTTTCATGATTTTAAAAAAATCTTACTAGCAATGTGGGTCGCACTTTACTAGTATTCTTGTTAACCCCTCGTGCTAAATGTTTCTGTTACGAGTGGGTTCACCTCGCTAGTGCAATGGGTATGGGTGAGTTTCGAACCGGCAACCACATGATCACCAGTCCGACACCCCAGCCATTAGGCTACCGCCACTTAAATTGCAAACGATTATATAAATAGAACCAGATATCGAAAGCTAAACCTTCATGGATCGTACAGTACATTAACATATTACAAACACAAACTTAAAATGATTGATATCATTATGTTATGTAAGACCTCAAGATAAAGTCCCATATAACACTCGGGCTCAATAACACTGCTCGACCTGGGAATCGGACTCAGGACCTCTAGCGTAGCAGTCCCGCTCACGACTACTAGACTTAGAGACATTTAGATATTTTTTCCGTTGTAGGCGATTTTTTTGTGACAGTTTATCCTTATTCGTAACCTACCTATTTGAAGAAAAGTCTCAAATTACGATGGTCAGAGTAAAATTCTTCCATTCTAATAAAAGAAGTCAGTACCATAAATTTCAAGGAGCCAAAGCGAATCCCAGTATTTTTTTCTACAAAAGCGTTTATACGATCCATTCTTCTGAAATATAATTAGCTAGTTTATAAAAGTGAATGGTGCATAATAAAAATGTTTACGACCACCAGCGCCAAAGCTTGGATTGCAAAAGAAGTTTTAATATGACGTTCCAATTTTAATATTTTAAAACTATAAAATTCTAGAACAAATACGTAGGGAGGATTCTTTCAAGCAATTTCGCCTTTAGCTTTTCAGACATTGGCTTGTGGGATGGGCATTGTAAAAGCTTGCAACCGCTTTAAATTCAAGATAAAACTTTGTGCGAAGAAAACTGGAGTTACCTGGGTTACGTTTGCAAGTACACGGCTATTGGGAACTAGGTGAATGTTCTGAAACTGCCCGATAGATTTGTCAGCGTTTTATAAGGACATTTCTTGGAAAAATTTGAGTTTTCTCGTATTGTGAGTTTTGAAGAAGTGCATGGATAAAATATGACGATGAATCTTGAATTTGTAATGTTTTGTATGACTTAAAAACATGTAGTATTATCATCACGCCTACATATTATATCCCTCAAAGATTGGGCAGAGTTATGATTTCATTTCATTTCCTATTGGTTAGTCAAAGTCAGGCAGTGAAACTACTAGGCATATGAGACTTAAGGGTCCGGCGGAGCTTGAATTGCCCACAAAAACGTAATACCGAAATAAATCATAATCCAGACAATATTCTATCAAATTATGTTATTAGTCGGATTTGGGTACCGTTAATCTAGGTTCCTACGTTACTATTTCGTCTACTACTACTTCACTGGAAATAAAAGACCGTAAAATCGTTCCAAACTTGGTAAAGTTATAAAAATTGCATTCGCTTATAATCATTTTCAGTGAAGTATTTTGGACGATATGGTACAGTAGGAACCTAGATTTAAAGTATCTATGTATTTGTAGTATTTGAATTGCGATTTATTTCGGTATTACGTTTGTAAGAGAAATTCGGTCCGCCGGACTCTTAACAACTGAGCTTTCAAGATGACGAATACTTTAATAATTATAGTCCGTATGCTTGTTTGTCATCTTATTTCATAACTATAAGAAAATGTTTCTCACTCATCTCAATTACTTATGTATGTCTAACTAACTTATGCCCACACTCGGCGAAACAGCCAGAGCGTTTCGTTATTTTCATTTCAAATGAACGCAAACTGAGACACCCAAATGTAGGAGTATCAAGCATGTGTCCTGTGAGTATTAATAAGACAAGCTTTACCAAATAGGTAAGAGGCAGATGGATACACAGCGGCTAGTGTTGAATTTAAGTCAATAAAATGACTGCAGCATTTTTCTTCGTACGATAAAATTAACCCTCACAGTTAAAAGAATTCTGGTCTGCTTTCAGTGACGTAAATGTCACAAAATATTGTCACCTTTGTGTTAATTTTCAATCTCATTACAATATAACTTGCAACATGTTAGACGTTGTTAGTTAGTTTTGGAGAGTAAAATCTGACGAATGAGAATTATATTTTGAATTTTTTTTTTATTACCAGATAAGCCTTTTAGTTGACTGCACTACTGTCATTTTATCTTAGCAGAATTCGTGGAAGAACAAATCTACTCTGTGTACAGATTTTTTCTTCATTAAATTCTGCCGATTCAAACGTCATGCTTGTCTTATTCATACCTCGGAGTTCTGTGTGCATATACCCACATGAACTCTTGACCCAATTGCTAACAACCGTCGCGACAACGGGTACTCCTATGACCACTTAGAACTACAACACAAACTCAATTAGGCAACTACCATTACGGTGGGGCCTTAAATCACGGCAAATTTGTTAAAGATAGACGGATTAGTACTTTTAACGAGGCACAGGAATGCCTCGATTTTATCAGTGGGATTAGTTGTTAGTAATAAAGTTGTGCCTTTAGAGTTGAGATTAAATAATTTTATTTGACAAGTAGCTGTGATAGCCTAGAGATGGGACTATGGACTGTTAAGTCAGGTATGGAGTTTAAATCTAAGGCATGCAACTTCGAAATTATATTGTGCGAATTCATAATTACTTTTACGCTATAGTTGTACGCGTAAACATACATTATTTTTCGCACAGAACATTACGTTAATTATTTTCAGAAATTATAGATGATCTTATTATGCAGAACTGTATGTTTTAAGAATATTCCGCATTAGCAATTAAAAAACAATTTTAGTCCTAAGAAATTATTTTCTCAATTTTTAAGCTATTGCATAGCTTCTATCGCGGGCCTTGAGCGTGGGGACCGAATCCAGAAATTCCGTAACGAAAAAAACCTAACACGCTTGTCTCTTTAGTTCAGCAACCCGCCTTTAGGTGGCATTGGTTGTATTATATAAGTTGATAAAAACCAATGCCACCTAAAGGCGGGTTGCTGAACTAAATAGAAACACGCTTGTCTCTTTAGTTCAGCAACCCGCCTTTAGGTGGCATTGGTTGTATTACATAAGTTGTTATAAAACGCTATGCAATAGCTTTACCGCGGCAGTCCCCGAGTGCCACACGTTTTTTTTTATCGTTACCATATAAATCTGCTCATTAAATAAATACTCATTAAGAGTCATATAGGCTATGCCTCGAGGTAGGCCTACACTAGTAACTCCATTTCTACTGATTTCGGGACCACTCGGTGTTCAGTTTTCTTTTATTTTTAATTTACCTATCAACATCAAGTTTTGATAAACTTGTTTGAAAATATCATAATTACATTAATTAGTGCGTCGTGCAAAGTCTTAAGAGTTCGACGAGTACTAACCTAATAATCTGATAAATAAGTTGATCGAAAACCGGTTTACGGCATACCTAATGAAGTTAGGGTGTGAAGTCCAGTGGGAAAGTTAAGCAAAGCTTATGTAAATTTATCCTAGTTATATAACTATAATTAGTTTAGCCTTTTCTCAAATAGACTCTTACTTTTACCAAATAGTTTGATCTCTATAATCCAATTACTGCGAAACACTTATATCCACAAGTCCGCATTCTGTACATTTTATTGTATAAAAGTTTATATTAATTTTATGCGATCAAACGAAGTTCAATTTCAATGGTATTCTATAGAAAAATCAAACTTATTTTTCTACCTTTAGGGATTCAATTTTGGTTACATACTTAAGTATGAAAAAAATTACCAAAATATACATACAAAAATACACTCACACCTTTGTCCCACAGGGGTAGGCAGAAACTATAGACTGCCACTTGCTACGACTCTTGCATACTTCTTTTGCTTCTTCCACATTCATACTCGTACATCTTCTCATACATACACGCCGGTTGCAAGTGCTACGCACCTGAACTTTTTGAAGGATTTCGCCAATAAGGTGTATGGTAGTTAATGGTGGTGTATGTCCTTCTAGGCCGACCTCAACCGGCGCTGCCGCTGAAATTCGCCTTACCAAATTATTATGAACAATATTATAAACAACAGTAGGTTTGAACCATGAAATAAGAATCATCAAAATCGGACAACTCTGTCAAAAGCTATGGATATTATCTAAATGCATGGTCATACCTACATAAAAAAGACATGTGGCACTCGGGGACTGCCGCGGTAAAGCTATTGCATAGCGTTTTTTATCAACTTATGTAATACAACCAATGCCACCTAAAGGCGGGTTGCTGAACTAAAGAGACAAGCGTGTTAGGTTTTTTTCGTTGCGGAATTTCTGGATTCGGTCCCCACGCTCAAGGCCCGCGATAGAAGCTATGCAATAGCTTAAAAACAAATATACGAGTGCTTCGACTTGAGAACCTCTTCCTTTTTCATCCGGTAAAAATCAAGTCGAACAAGCTTGTTCCGAGAAATTCTAAAAATATAATCTTGTGACTGACTTTGCAACAACTCTCCGTTTCTCACCCAATGCCTTCAATTTCACGACCGTCTCCAAACCGCTGTTATTTCCCGACAAGGCTGACGAGCGATTGACGTGTGTCATATGTTTTTGACATAGCCGAAGTTAGTTTTCTATTGCATGCGGTTTTGAATTGGATTTGTTGGTCTTTGGTGCAATTTTAAGAGCCCTCTATAGATAATTTGGTTAAGAGTGGAAATAAATCGTACGAATAAAAATTGATGTCGGATCTATATGTGAGAAATATATTATTAACTTTATTGGTTCGGTAGATGCCTAAGATGCAGAATGTCACAGAAAAAATCAATATCACAGGCAGTGGTCTCGGTAGCTTAGTGGCTAAAGTCTCCGATGTACATAACCTGCCTAAAATAGTTTTTTTCTTTAATTAAAAAAATAAATCTATTCAAAGAGTGGACAAATAAGGAACGAGTTTTGTTTCTCAGCTTTACCTAAAGGAACCATAAAAATGCATTGTCTTCGGAACTGACCCAACATGTAAAAAAGACGTGTGGCACTCGGGGACTGCCGCGGTAAAGCTATTGCATAGCGTTTTTTATCAACTTATGTAATACAACTAATGCCACCTAAAGGCGGGTTGCTGAACTAAAGAGACAAGCGTGTTAGGTTTTTTTTTGTTACGGAATTTCTGGATTCGGTCCCCACGCTCAAGGCCCGCGATAGAAGCTATGCGATAGCTTAAAAATCAACTCTGAAGTATAAGAGGAAGCGGTTCTAATTCAGCTTGCAAGATTTCACCTAAACATACAAAAATTTCAAGTTGAATAAAAGCTTGTACCTAATACTTAAAAGTCATCATTATTACAAGTATTAAATCAAAATTTCGAATAATATACAACGCTAAAATATCTTATCCCAATAGTACATTATATAAATTATACCAATAAATACAGAAGCATTTAGTATTTTACATAAAAACGAACGAACGGAATAAACGAACCGTGCATACCTGGCTTCGGAAATTGTTAAAATATTCGCGAACGATTCAATGAATTTTACAGTCATAAAGGTTTTTGGGACAAAAGTACGATGTAAGTACTTATAAGTACAACACTTCGACGTCACGTGACAATGGATTGTAAAATTCATTATCTGTGTGTGAATGATATGAATTCGATTGAAGGATTTTATATATTTGATGAAAGTGTTTTTTGACTGCTTCATTAGTCTAGTGGTCCCAAGCGCGACTGCTACGCTAGAGGTCCTAACCAAAGGAGTTGCTGATACATTGCCGAGCCTTAGGAGCCCTTACTAAGGGCAGACTCCCAGAGCCGCAGCAACCAAGAGAGGGAAGCAGCTCTCTCAAAAGTCGAAACACACACCAATGTGCTTTATAACAGACTCCGAAGTCAGTTTTCAAAAAGACGCTTTTAAAAATCCTCAAATACAGCACATAATATTAAATACTAAGTATTTTACTTCTATGAGTATTCCACGGGTAATTTGAACTTGATGCTTGATCTCAATCCTATAAAAAATCTCAAACAGGTAGACAGCTTGAAAACGGGGGCTTTTTCCGTATCAGTGAAAACGAATTGTCAATAAAGACGGCTTTACGATTCGCTTAAAATCATTACTATGTTTGGCGAAGTCGTTCAGTTTTCGCTTGAAATAAATGTCTAGATTCTAGAACTGAGTACTGATATGCGAGTATGGTTCTATGAAATCTTGATGATGGCAATACTACCTGCTACCGGCTCTTATACGCAAAAGTCGAAACACATACCAAGATGCTTGATGACAGACTGCGATCTAATAAAACTCCAAGAGGTTTTACGGCCGAAAAATCCTACTACCACGTTTTTCTCGCGACTGGATCGTGGTTATTCCCGAAAATTTAAACAAAGATACTTTTTACATATTTTATCGCGATATATTGATAGTATCCATTTAACTCAGATTCATTATTATTATCAGCAAAAAGTAGTTTAATTTCAATGTCTTGTATTATTAATATTCTCGTAAGTGTCAGAAACCTGTATACTCCGCGAAAAGTAAGTAAGTAGGTACTTTTCATGCATTTAAATTTTAAGTATGGTGTACTTACTGTTCATCACGTATCTTCTTATAATATCCGACAGATCTCTAAATGTATAAAATTTAAAAAATCCCCGCAGCATCAAGACAAGGTTACAGTGTTCTTGCAATATCATTGAAGTGACAGGATACCAAATTTCACGTCGATCAGACCTGTGAAAGTTGCACACATCTCGTCCTGAACCAGAAAAGAGCTGATAATCTTCAAACGGCTGGCCATATTTTCTTAAATCATAGCTAAGAACACTCTCGATCAAGTAACCTTTCAAACAAAAAAAAAACTAAATCCAAATCGTTTCATTCGTGTGGGTTCTACGATGCAACAGACAAACACACAGATACACACTACAAACATAGAACATCTCTCTTTTTCGTCGGGGGTTAAAAACAGGATATAACCCTTAGTTATCATGTTGGGTAGCAGGGTACGTAACCGCAGGGATATTTGAACAGGCTTTTATATCCGAAACTGGTTTGGCCTACATCCGTATAATTTACGACTCGAAGCAAGTTTAAGAATTTCTATGTTAATCTTAGAAACCTAACACAAAAAAGGTCTGTTAGAGTTTAAAATTGTACTGCCTCACTTGGTTCCAAGCGTGAGTGTGACGCTAGTGATCCTGAGTTTGATCCGGTTAATAGCAATAAACTTTCCCTATACCGGCGAACTGCTGTCTGTCTGTTGGCGATAAACTCAGCAACTACTTAAGGGATTTTCATTGAGTTTTCACTAATAGACAGAATGATTCATGAGGAAGGTTTTAAGCTATTAAACATCACGCTACGACCCTCAGGAACGGGGCAACGCGCGCAAAAAGCTATAAGGCACAGTTTATTCAGAAACGAAAATTATCTAAGTACTCAGGCGAAGCTGCGCACGGAAAGTTTAGTAAGATTATATGACCTAAACATACCGGCGAACTATGGGCGTACATTAATTAGCACGCCACTGTCTTACCCTTCGGAGAAGACAGGCGTAATGGTATATTATTCTATGTGTACTTCAGAAATACAATGCAGGCACTTATCATGCAAAATCAATCAAAAAACTTTTCACTCATGAAACCATTTTAAAAAGCGCACCATTGTAACATGTGACCTTAGTGAAAGTAGACCATTGTGTACACAAATATTATAAGGCCACCTTCCTTCAATGGGCCACTTTCCAGTCAAAAATGACTTCTTTTGTCGTCAACAACAATGCATGATTTATTGGGCATCGTCATATAGCCGTGAGCCCGTGACCTCAAAGGTTCTTGGATGTAGGTTAGCTGTGATAACAGAACAGAGGCGTTGATTCTTTGATTTAGATATTTGACCCCCGAAGAAACAAGAGTGTTGTAATTATAGTGGTTTCTGACACTTACGCGAATATTAGACATTGAAATAAAACTATTTTTACATTAATATGTCCAACAACTTAATCTGCCCGTGACCATGGATGCTGTAAAGGATCCGAAACGTCGGGAATTAAATAATATTAATACAACGCGATAAAATCCGTAAAAATAGTTTTATTTCAATGTGGTGTAATAAGTATCAAATGTGCATCTGTGTATCTGGGTGTCTGTCTATCTGTTGCATTGTAGCGCCCAAACGAATGGACTGATCTTTATTACAGCAACAGAAGCCGAAATAACAATTTTTAGTTTTTCTGTATATTTGTACACATATCACGCAAATATGGAATTGCATGAAATTGGATGCTGTTTTAAGTCGTATTGCTGAACATATTTCATCTTGCTATGCCGTCTAGAAGTCGAGTTATAATGCTTTCGGGAAGCGAGTGAAACCGCGTGTAGCAGCTTGTATAGTAAAAAACAATATTTTGATTAATATCATCATATTAGTCACTTCTTCACTTTACATAATCTTTGAATATTTATAGCCGCTACCAACCGATCATCGTTCACGACTTTAGGCGTTTGATATTAAATTTTATTCGAACAAGTCAAGTCGAATGTGATTCCAGCGATCTATTTTTTTTAAACGTTGCCCCTCACTAGGATTTTCTCCTGTATCGTGGGTGCGTTTACAAACACAAATTCTCACATACACAAACACCCAGACCCGGAACAACTACCTGCAGATCATACAAATATTTGCTGCGTGTGGGGATCGAACCCTCAACACGTTGCGCAGAAGCCGATCGCTCAGTCGCTACGCCAAACGTGTCGTCAAATTTTATAATTTACATACGTTCTTTGAGACTTTTCTTTAACGTTAAAGGAATATAACGCTATAATTTAAGCGTTATATTCCGTTATATTCCTTTATATTTAACGGCTGGGCGTCTAAGCTACTTTACTGTTTGTAAATGTACCCATGATACAGGAGAAATTTCTAGTGTGGGGTAAATAATAATTAAAGATAGCTATAAGCTTTAAGCTGCCGTACTAGTAAACATGTTTCCGGAAGGGCACTGATTCCAAGATACAGGTGTTTATACCTAATTTGGAAGTCAGGAGCTCACTTAATTTATAAGCAGACGACTGTCTTATTAATAGAACCTATCATATTGTATTAGGATTTATTTATATTCAAATAAATATAAATTATATAAGTTATTTAATAGTAAAGGAAAAAATTCAATCGCGGGCAGGATTCGAACCTGCGTCTTCTGGTTTGATATACCAGACGCTCTGACCTCTAAGCCACCGCGAACCCTACCCGCATGATTGAAATTTTGCCTTCACATTCTGAATTTACGTCATAAGGTGACGTTTGGTGACATCTATGAGAGGCAAGTTACCTTACCTCTCAACCGACACGACTTACTTTACAGTCAGTTCAGTGTCGTACCATGCCACCCTACCTTTTAACTATCTTTTTGTGATTTTTTTGCATTTTCCATGCTAAGATTATTAAGTTATTTAATAGTAAAGGAAAAAATTCAATCGCGGGCAGGATTCGAACCTGCGTCTTCTGGTTTGATATACCAGACGCTCTGACCTCTAAGCCACCACGAACCCTACCCGCATGATTGAAATTTTGCCTTCACATTCTGAATTTACGTCATAAGGTGACGTTTGGTGACATCTATGAGAGGCAAGTTACCTTACCTCTCACCCGACACGACTTACTTTACAGTCAGTTCAGTGTCGTACCATGCCACCCTACCTTTTAACTATCTTTTTGCATTTTCCATGCTAAGATTATTAAGTTATTTAATAGTAAAGGAAAAAATTCAATCGCGGGCAGGATTCGAACCTGCGTCTTCTGGTTTGCTGCCCGCGATTGAATTTTTTCCTTTACTATTAAATAACTTAATAATCTTAGCATGGAAAATGCAAAAACATCACAAAAAGATAAATTATATAAGTTAAGTTATGCACTGTGTCAAATATACAAATAGCAGATACAAACAAATATTTGTTTGGGGTGCTAATGGACGCCGAACTTTAGAAGGTATGTCAAGTCTGTCAGCCTACACAAGGCCAGCCTAGATTGACAGGATTTTACGCTATAGCAATAATAATCATTCTGAGAGAGGGTAAATAAAACACCATGTATCTATGAGGAACCTAAACCTAAAACAAATTTCAAACATAATCAGGCCATCTGAGAACTAAAGGTCTACAAGATACAAACTAGGGTATCCCCTGTAGAATTACCCGATATATGTAAATTACCCTGTCCTAATTAATGCACAGTTATTAGACCCTTTCGCCTGACATCTTTAGATAATTGAAATAGATAAAATTTATACGTGTACGGTTATAATTGATGAATTTACATATTGTTTTGCTATTATTCTGATGAAAGTTTTCGCTTACATTGTCATTGTGAGAACACTTTTAATTGAAAGAATAGAAAGCGGTAAATATTTAGCATGCCACCGAAATTTTAGTTTCATATATTATGATCATCTATGGATTTCTTTTTCGTTTCTCCTGCGGTATGCTTGACATTGACTTCGGAATCTAGAAAATAAAAATTATATTATCTAAGTTAGCTCGACGTGCCTCGTACGTAACATATTATAACGTTTATAAAAGAAGTTCTTATAAAAGATAAACGAGTATAAGAAATTCAATTTGATATTTTCCGGCAAATAACTGGAATTCAAAGGGACGCAATCATGGAGCGTCGCCGCCAAGCCAAGTGCCATAAACAGTTGCCAAGACTTCAAAGCTTAGTTTAATGCCAAGTGAAGCTACTGAGGAAATGAAATGGCGTTACACGCTTGTTAAATATAGGTTTTTGAAACAGATTAAAGAGGTTTTGTTTTATGTATGGATATATATTGAAAAAAATATCTTGTCCTTGAAACTGAATCTATACATATACAATGCTTTGTCCCGAATGATTGATTGATGGATCAACGCACAGCCTAAACAGCTGATCGTAGAGACCTGAAACTTGGAGGGTGTGTACTTTGTATGACGTAGGCATCCGATAAGAAAGGATTTTTCGAAATTCTACCCCTAAGGTGGTGAAAAGGGGGTGAAAGTTTGCATGAAAGTCTGTCATTTTTTAGCGGGGGAAACGGCGGGGTACATCTAGTCAGCTTATAAAAATTCAACTCCGTAGGAGAAAGTTCTATTTCAGCTAGCAAGATTTTATCTAATCCAACAAATATAAAAAAAAATCTAAGCTCGTTAAAAGCTTGCAAATACTGCGTATTTGTGTAGTGGTTCCAAAAGAAGTTTTTGCTCTTAGAGGCAAAACTTTATGAAGGGAGGACGTTTTGGGAGCTGTCTAAAATGATGCATTTCATATTGATATTATTAAAAATGCACGTTGTGGAGCCTTTACAGCGTCCATGGTCACGCGCAGACTGGGATAGGGTTCAAAATGTCAGCATTTAATATATATATTGCGATAAAACCCATCGAAAAAAATGTACTGAAAAGCATAAAAGATGAAAATATTTCCGTGTCACCTTTCTAATAGATAATCTACTACTCGTAGACTGTTAAACTCATTACCCTTCCTTTGTCGTAGTGTACTGAAGTCCAAAAGATTTACTTGGTAATCGTTGACGTAGTGGCTGAGCGATCGGCTTTTCTGCCAGGTGTTGTGGGTTCGATTCCCACACGGAGCAAATATTTGTATGATCTACAGGTAGTTGTTTCGCGTCTGGGTGTTTGTGTATGTGAGAATTTGTGTTTGTAAACGCACCCACGATACAGGAGAAAATCCTAGTGTGGGGCAATGTTTTAAAAATAATCTGCTTTATATAAAAGTTTTTATAAATTATTTTGACTCGAACCCATAAGATTTCACGATTCAGTCAGTCGTCTTGTTGGCATTTGTAGGTCTTTGTGTCCTGCACGCGCTAAAGAATATACCATTTATTTCAATTGTAAATCACGAAACGCCTTGAAGAGCTCTCCACAGATCCCCGTCACCACTTTATTTATGTTTGTTCTCAAATAAAACGTTAGTGTCTATCTTTTCCGCCACATCGTCACGCGTTTTACGATATTTAAGAGCACTTAAATTAAACGAACCAAACCATCCAACTTCAACTTGGATTGTCTTTTTTATGGTTTTGTAATAAATTTAGCTTGGAGCGATTAAGTTGTAAAAAGTTTCAACAGCGTTCGTAACTCGAGAGTGTATCGTCAGTTCACCATAAATTTGTTGGTAAAGTTATAAAATAAACTGCTGAAGTGAATGTGAAGATTTATCTGGAGATTGCGAGCGTTAGCGAAAGTGTTTGGTTTGATCTTCAATTTAAATCTGTTGGTTTTGGTAGTTATTTCAACTTTACAACTAGGATTGCTCTTGAAAATAATTTAAAGGAATCAAATTCTTACTATACAAATATGTAAGAAATATGTAAACTAATAAATAAAATAATAATAATAATATGTTTTAATAATTATAATATTTTTAACCCCAGATGAAAAAGAGGGGTGTTTAAATTTGTAGGCATGCAGGTTTCCTCACGATGTTTTCCTTCACCGTTTAAGGGCGTGATAATTAACTGATAAGTACTTACTTCGAAAAGTCAAAGGTGCGTGCCTTGGGTTCGAACTCGAGACTTAACTTGGTAGTCCAACGGTCATACCACTGCTGTAGTTTTCACTTCGTGTAAAATACAAATATTCAGCTGTAGGTATTTAGTTAAACTGGAAGCCGACCCCAACATAGTTGGGAAAATAACAAAGTACCGAATATGCACATTATATTGGTAGTAACATGTTTATTATTTACTTTATAAACTATGATAATACTTACCAATTTTGTTCCCAAGTCCTTTCAGCGAAGTTATCGCTTGCCAAAGGACGCTTTTAAGAACTTCTGAACTATGCAACGTGGTTTTATCAATGACTAACTTTTGTCGCAATTCAAGTACAGTGGCAAGAATAAAATGTGTATTATGAACTTGTGCATTGTGGTTATATCCAAGAACTTTGTTCAAAATAACGAAAGCAAAAAACCCAACCGCATCAAGAGGGCGATATTTCTAAGTTTTATTATTGTGATAAAAATTATACTTACGTCTATGTATACGTTTAGATACGTATGCATTTATTAAGATAAGTATGTATATAATATTAGTATTCCTAAGCAATAATTTACATAAAGTATAGAACAATAAAAACGAAAGGTTATAAACTAAAATCTGACTACGAAAAAAATCAACTAAGAGGTACCAACAAAACGAGAAAGTTTGCTATGTCCACGAATAGTGGTAGGTATCCAGTTTACTTACTTACGTAATACTTTGTTAGTAGGTATTTAGCTAACCTAAAGAGACTTTTTTTATGGGATAGGAGGGCAAACGAGCAGACGGATCGCCTGATGGTAAGCAATAACCGCCGCCCATGGACACCCGCAACATCAGAGGAGTCACGAGTGCTTTGCCGACCTTTTAAAAAGGGATTGGGCCTCCAGTAACCTCACTCACTCGTTTATGTCACAATACACTAGTTACTCTACTGCCTCATTATCCTAGTGGTTCCAAGAGCGATTAGGACTACTAGTATACTGAGCTACGCTACGCTATACATCCCGGGTTAGATCCCCAGGTCGAGCAAATTCCTAAGGTCCTTTTTCGTCTGCTACTACTTCACTGAAAATAAAAGACCGGAAAATCATTCCAAACTTGGTAAAGTTATCAAAAATTGCATTCGCTTACAATTATTTCCAGTGAAGTATCTACTTTGGACGTAATGGTAGTGTAGGAACCTAGATTAATTGTATCGGAATCCGAATAATAACAGAATTTGATAAAATTGTATTTAAATTATACCATATTTCGGTATTACGTTTGTGAGAGAAATTCGGTCCGCCGGACTCTTAAGTAAGGTTGCACCTACAGCTACAGACAATAATACTGGCACGGGGCCGGCTATAAATGGCTATAAACTGGACACCACTGTTCTTGGACATAGGAAGATTTTCTTTTCAATTTTTCTTTCAATTTTTTCGTAGAAGTGTTTTATTTTCTTAAGCTTTCTTTTTTATTTGTTAACTGATTTTGAAGTGACAGCTGCCGAGTTTCTCAGGGTACGAATAAGATGCTAACATAATTGTTCCGATTTGAAAGGTAATTAGCCATTCAAATACTGGCCAAATAACTTAGGTCTCGAGACGACACCGCGTGATTGATAACGCAAGTGTTGCTGGCGTATGTAGGCTAAGATTGCCGCTTACCATCACGAGTAATGGTGCTGGTAAGCGAGATGGTAAGCCGAGGCGCGTATGCTTGTTCATTATCCTAGTACATATTTTACAAACAGGCGTCCATTTTTTGTAAATGCTCCCCAATTTTGTCATTGTATATCTCGTGATTTTGACTGCCTCATTAGTCTAGTGGTCCCAAGCGCGACTGCTACGCTAGAGGTCCTGGGTTCGATCCCCAGGTCGAGCAAAGTGTTATTGGGTTTTCCTATGAAATTCTCAGTAGCAGCTCGGAGTCTGCATTTGTGCACGGTTAATGGCAATAGGCTCGCCCCCTATTACATGGGACTTAAACATACCGGCGAACTGTGGGTGTACATTAGTACGCCTCTGCCTAACCCTTCGGGGAATACAGGCGTGATGGTATGTTATGTTATGTTATATATCTCGTGAATCCTCTTGGCGAGACAATGGTTAAAGACGATATAATGCGACGACAAAATTAAGTCACGAGACGTTGGCACGCCCCTAGATCACACTAACCACCATTTAACTTTACTCATTCATCGATCTACGTTACAATTACACCACAAGCCCCATTTACATATTTATAATTACAATAGTCGCCTATAAATAGTAAGAATTGGTTCAAAGCTGTTAATAACTTGATATTGAGTTGAAATTACTACTTGTGTTGATTGGGTGACAATTGAATTATTAATTGGCAATCAACTTGAAGTCACACATTGATATTGGATTAAGTTATTATGTATTACTAGTTTTTGCCAGCGACTTCGTCCGCGTGGAATAGTTACTTTGTTCCCTAGTTCTTCGCCCTCGGTTTCACCTGCGTTCCTAAGGGTTGTAGCGTGATGTTTTATAGCTTGAAACCTTTCTCATGAATCACTCATTTTCCCAACATTTCCCTTCACTGCTCTGCTCCTATTGATCGTAGCGTGATGAAAAGTATAATATAACCTGCCCAGGAGTATGAAGAACAATTGTACCAAGTTTCGTTGAAATCCGTCGAGTGGTTTTTGTTTCTATAACGAACATACAGACAGACAAAAATTTTACTAATTGCATTTTTGGCGTCAGTATTGATCACTAATCACCCACTGATAGCTATTTTTGAAATATATTTCATGTACAGAATTGACCTCTCTACAGATTTATTATAAGTATAGAAGATAATTAATTTGTGAGCTGAGAATAAAAATAAGTTACCATTTTTAAAATATCGTGTCTTAATAACATAAATTAATTGTTTTATTTAGCAAATGAGTATTTGAAATTTTTACAATTTGCACAAATAAATAAATAAACACCCTCTCACCCTAAACGCATATACCGACTCCGTTCCGTCGTGGAAAAAATACAGCGACACAGCCATGGCTATAACCTGGAAATGGTAGTGTTTCAATAGTATACTGCAATGCTTGCAAACTGTCGATTTTCAACGTTTTCGGAACGACATTCAGAGCTGAACGATAATTATATTAGCTGCCGTTGAGCGCAATTACACTCTTTGATTGCATTTGTAGCGTTAATTTTAAATAGCAAAAGGAATTCACAATGTATCGTTAAATTGGGCTATTATTCAAAAAATTGGGCTATGTCAGGGAAATGGAAGGTCATAATATTCATAATATTATATTATTATTTCATATTGTGTCTCTACTTTTCCTTAGAAATTATGTTTTGTTGAAACAGACAAAAATATTTAGCTTGCTCATGAACTAACAAATCTAGGTATATACTAAGTTTTTTAATATGTTTTAATCTGAGCATCCGTAGTACAGGAGAAACGTAACCCAACCTTTCTTATTAAGTCCCTTATCAGTCTTGTGGTCCTGAGCGCGACAGCTACGCAAAAGGTCCTGGGTTCGATTCCCAGATCGAGCAAAGTGTTATTGCGTTTTTCTACGAAATTCTCAGTAGCAGCTCGGCATGTTTTAATATTTCATTAATATTTTGACCACCATTCGACGATATACTAGTCCCAAATAGGCTTCAGCACGCCTACAGAAAAACGAATGAACTTCGTAATTAATAGGTTAATAAGGTATTACTTAGGACCTTGCTGATAATTATTCCTATTGAGAATCGCATAAGAAATTAATTAATTGAATCTGTCGGCGAAAGCGACGTCGAGACGGTATGAAAGAAAATATATATACTTACCACTTGGCGAGGCGTGATGGTCTGAGTATCTAATATTAAATAAATAAAGAAATTATTGCTTCAAAAAGTACAACAAATATTATGCAAATACAGATTGAATCTTTGACATTGCATTATATATTTGAACACACCGATTTCTAGACTGAGACAGCCTTACATTCCAGAAATAGGTGATTCTCCAGTATGTGTCTTACCATCACTTCTATTCAATAAAAATTAAAGGTATTTTACGTTTTAAGGACAGCCTGATACAATATTCATAGTTCATATTTCGAAGTCAAAAAACTCCCTTGCATATCCAAAGTATCATTGACTAGATGTAAAAATAATCAGTTTCAAAAAGGCCAAAATAAGTTAAAATCTATATAATTATATAAAACATAGTCGGGCTTGTTACAACACTTATATAACTCGAGAACGGCTAGATCGATTTTTATGATTTTTTGTTTGTTGGATTTCTCTCCTCCCTGTATAGCAGAATAACGTCAAAAAAATCACGCAAAAGAACAATATGAAGAATATTTATTTTAAGCTATTGCATAGCTTCTATGCAATAGCTTAATATTCTTCTTCTTGTCTCTTTAGTTCAGCAACCCGCCTTTAGGTGGCATTGGTTGTATTACATAAGTTGATAAAAAACGCTATGCAATAGCTTTACCGCGGCAGTCCCCGAGTGCCACACGTCTTTTTTTCTCATACATTTTGTATCGGGAACGGATTGACAGATTTGACAGATATAAAAAACGGACACAAATGAACATGGCGTTGTATGCAGTTTCGGTAAGGCCAGTAGATGGCGTTGTGTGCATTGTCCGAATTCCTGCGCTGCTGGTGTGATTTTGATTATTTTTTTGTGCCTCTGGGTGGTTTAGATTCACAATTTGAGCCGGTAGGTGGCACTGCAATCTAGTTTTATGATTTTTTTACTTAAAGGACAAGACAATTTTTGCTGGGCTCGCTATTATATGGGATAAATAAAACAATTAGACTTGGCACGTTAAATTCAAAATTGTTATTTATTCTTAATCCCAAATGACAGATAATTACTTTTCTTATACATCACTTACATACGAATATATTTCACATTATTTATATTTACATTTAACATTATTGTACTCGATTGGTATACTTTCTTATTAATTTTTATTTATCAATTTTGATAAACTTCAACTTTTTAAATTTAGTTTCAGCTGTAGATAGAAAAAGCGCATGCAAAAATGAAAAATATTTTAGTAATTTTAAACACATTCCATATTCGTTATTTTAGTATAGGAAAAATTCAATCATCAATCCTGGTTGGATACACCAGACGCTCACTCACTCAGACCTCGAAGCCACCGCGAACCCCACCCGCCTGATTGAAATTTTGCCTTCACATTCTGAATTTACGTCATAATATAGCTACGTTACACTTACGGCATATTACGTCATAGCATCTGGTGTATCCAACCAGGAGACATAGGTCCGAATCCTGCCCGCGATTAAATTTTTCCTTCACTAAAATAAATTTATAATCGCATGGAAAATGCAAAATAAAACACAAAAACATACATTCCATATTATATTACAAATTTCTATTATTTAAATTGAGGTACAGAATTCAAATTGAACTGAATAGTATGTATTTTAGCAAATGGCATCGTTTCCAGTATCATTAAGCTAATGACACAAATTTTGATAATACAGGAATTATTATCATGAAAATTGACACTAATGATTGTCCCAAATAAAATTACACCAGCATTTCCACATCTACAACATTATAATTAATGCATTTGATATAATACCCGTTTTGTATACCAATACAAAAGGAAAAACTGACTAAATTTTTTGTGTGAAGTCATTGCTAGTAAAAAATATTCTAAAATGATTTGGCAAGTAATAAAATGATGTTATTTAAATGATTTTATATTTATCCCGGTTGTGAACCTGTTCGAATATAATTTGGCAGTGGCAATCAGTTGCCTACGTAACTCATAAGATAAGAGTAAATAATCTGAAAGAGTAAATAATCCAGCTAGTCAGAAGAGGTCTTACCGCAGAGAGAACTCTGCGGTAAGACCTCTTCTGACTAGCTGGCGCATGTTGGAATTTATGGTAAAACAGCTTTGTTTATGTTCTAATTTTAGTAAGAGCCTGGAACATCGCCGCAAAGTTGTTAGAACTTAGAATAATGTTGTTATCGGTTTTTTATCGGATACATTTCGGAGAGTCTGCATCAGATCTCCACCATCTTAGTCTCCTTTGCCCTTTCTATTACTTATCAGATAATATGAAGCACGAATAAATGACATAGATTCATGGTGGACATTCCAAAAACCCGAACGAAATTCTAGTCCACTTTTATCTTTTAGCTGAAATGTGGAATGCGCTTCCTGGGTGGGTCTTCCCCGATAAATATAATCTAGATGTCTTCTCGCGTAAATTGGTTTCTTCTAGGCCAGCGCACTCCGTCGTAGATCGCAATATCGCTTAACATCAGACGAACTGGCGGTCAAGCGTAAGTCTATCGAGAATAAAAAAAAGAACCAGTTCCACCGGATGCTTCGGCTGCTGTAGTCTGCAAACCACAGGGACTCTTAAGGGCCCGCAAAGCATTAGCAACTACTCTTGTATTGCTGGAACCTATGGCTCGTCTGTTAGTTTACCTATATAAACCATAAAAAATTATATAAAAAACTCCAATGATTTTATATAAAAGCTGTAACCAGTTTTTTTCTATCACTTGCGAGGCTTTCTAATAAAAAACAGCTTCTATGAACTACTTAAACTACGTAAAAACTACAGTAAAGATGTTATTTTGTTTTATTATGTGACGTTGGAGAGTTGCAAACTTTGTCATTATTATACGAGTCAACTTCCTTTTATCTTGAGAAAAGTATAAGGATGGCAAGATTACACTGCACACATACATAAGAATCTACAATGCGTGTTTTGGATAAATATTTATTACAGTTAGAAAAAAATATGAAGTTGGTCCATTCTGCGTGAATCGGATTGCACAAATTTAACAAAAATTTAAGGTAGCCGTTAGTAATTTTACCATTAAGACGTCCTTAGTCTACCCATGGATGGATGCTATAGAGAATCCAAAACGCCGGAAATTAAATAATATCAATATAACGCGATAAAATCCACAAAAAGTAGTTTTATTTCGATATTCGCGTAAGTGTCGGAAACCAGTTTTATCCTTCATATCAAGGGAAAGCTTCCAAAGTGTGTATTGTTTGATTTTCCTTCATAATTTCCTACATTTGCCTCCCGCAGTCTTATTGGTATTTGCTTTTACGTATTATTACTACTTAATGCGTCTGTAAACGATCGTGTAACATCTAAATGATCGATCGATTATGGTCATATTCGCGGAATTAGTTTTAATCGAGACGATGGTTCATGGGATTGCTAGGATTATTAATAGATTGATAGATAATTGTTGGTTGTGTAAAAAATAAAATGTTGGGAAAATATAAAGCCAAAATTCAATGTCCAGACTTTTTGATAAAAACGTAAAATTTTAATTTAAAAGGTAGTCTTACGCCGAGTTACTAGGACGACGGTGATGGGTCACGGAGATTCTGGATTAGTCGATGAAACAGGTAGAAAACAAACAAGAGGAATACGCTAGAATGCGGCACCCGCAACAAAAATAAAAACAAACAAAAAAAATAGTTTGAGACCGGGCTCAAGGTCAACATTAACAATGGCGATTGTAAACATCTATTGTTCGCAAGTTGAATAAAGGATGTAAACATCTATTGTCTCAAGAATGCAGGCGGGTCGTATTCTTGAGATTTATCGAGATTTTTCGAATCCAGAATCTTCGTGGCTCATATAAATAATGGTCGACAGCGCCGGCCAGGGCTTGCAGTCCGATATACCGTCCTCGCCGGCGAGGCCCGTCGCGAAGACCCTCTAATGGTAACCCTCCCCGTCCCTTGCTCGAGCCGGCCCGCGCCAAGCCAGTAGCTTTAAATTAGCCCCTATATAATTTAACCCAGATCCAGCCGTCCTTAGCTGTCCCCCCAGCAAAGCCCTAAGCCGAGGTCGAGTCCCGCAGGGGATGCCCTTAGCCGCTGTTGCTTAGTTATAAGATGCTCCTGGCTAGAGGCATTCGGTGCCTCGCCACCAAGTCTCAGTTTTGGACACATCGAAGTGAAGATCGAAGTGAACTACCAAGTGATTATCAGTGCGACGTTAAGTGTAGCAAGTGCTAGTATAGTGACTGTTCGATTCGATGATTTCTGTGTGTTTGTGTAGTGAATAAAGTGACTGTTTATTTCGGTGAAATTAGTGTTTATAATTTATCCCGAACCCCAGCTCGCAACAGTAGCATTATATTGCGGGAGGTGGAAACCCTTGAACATCAATTTGATATAAGTAATTTAATGACACCCGAATAAGTCACAGGGTTGTCTCAACGCATTTACGTGGGAGAGCCATGCTTCGGCATGAATGGGCCGGCTCGACCGGAGTGATACCACGGCCTCACAGAAAACCGGCGTTAAACAACGCTTACGTTGTGTTTCGCCGAGTGAGTGAGGTTACCGGAGGCCCAATCCCCTTTTAAAAGGTCGGCAACGCACTCGTGACTCCTCTGGTGTTGCGGGTGTCCATGGGCGGCGGTAATCGCTTACCATCAGGCGATCCGTCTGCTCGTTTGCCCTCCTATCCCATAAAAAAAAACGTAATGCTATTTAAAAATTGAATAACTGACTTTCACACCTTTTGCCACCGACTACGTCACGTACTAAAACGATCTTAATGTATTGTACCAAAAGCCTATTATACGAAACGACTCATCCATCCACTTCTACATTACCTTTCCTTTTGTTAACAGGCTTGTGTTTATTTCCTTATCTCATTTCAAGCGAGAGGGGTGCCTCAGCGGTTTGAAATTAAACCCATCAGGTTCGATAAGATGTGTGCCAGGCAAAATTAGGGTGAAAATCAGTAAAAACGAATTGCCAAGATTCAGAATGTTACCTGATATTTGCATGAACATCGACAAAGTTTGCTTCACTTTAAAAATACTGTACATTTTGCTGTCAACAATATTAATTACTATATAGATTAGAATTTTATATTTTATTTTTGCACAAATTAAAAAAATAATATCTTCGTAATATTTCATATTGAACAAAACACATGTACCTAATTGATTCAGTTATGCTGCCGTTATTCAAAACGATATGAAATAACCGGAAAATCAAACACAATACGGATGGCACAGCAGTTTCACGGAAAATATGAAATGGCACATGATACTAACAGATTTCATCGATTTTCTATCACTGGTAAATTGATGTCACGTATCCAATATAAGCACTAAAATGTGAGCCACCACTTAATCCTATTGCCAATTAAAATACAGTAAACAAAGTGATTTCAGATAAAACTGTAGTTATTCGACCCTTATAAGTGAATTTTGATGGTCATAACGATGTTTTAAATAACTCTATTGCTAACAAAAATTACGTTAAAGATCCGATCCGATATCATAGGTCAGTGCTGGTGAATCAATGGCACGCGATAAAATAATTTGGGCACGGCATTAATTAAGGAATTTAATTACCTTACCGAAACAATTTATGTTTTCGTCTTCATTAGAGGGTTTTAGTCTTAAAATTCATAGTGAACGGTAACTAATTGCGCGATAAAGATGGGGAAAATTCGCATGGAAATTGATTGTACTTAGTTTTGATGTTTTTTCGCATTAATCATTAATCACTGGCAGAAAAATGTCATATGGAATTAAGACCACATTTGTACCAAAGGTGCTCAAAAAACTTAAGTAAAAAATTTTATTAAAATTTTTTGACAGCACATCATGGCCTCATTACGCATTTCTTTAGAATAAATCACAGGTCTATAAAGGTTTGCCATCAATATCATCATCATCATCATCAGCCTATAGCAGTCCACTGCTGGACGTAGGCCTCTCCCAATGTGCACCATTTCATCCCGTCCTCAGCTTGTCGCCAACTGTCGGCAATAACAGTATAAGTAATAATAATTGCGATAACTGCTAGTTTGCTCAGTTGTTCAACAATGTCTACCATACGACTTCATTTCATATGCAAGTTGATATATTTGTAATACAAGAGTGCATTTGATAATAAATAAGTTGATTGTAGTTCTAGAAAAGATTCCATTACAACTTTATATATTATAAGGTCTAAAGAATGGAGGAATTCATTCTCACTATCTTCAATTGTTTGATGTAAGAAATTTAAGATTTATTATTTCAAACCTTTCCTATCTACAGCTGAAAATATTAACGACAGAGAGCATTGTTTATACAAGGAAAATGAGTTACAAGTTTACAACAATGATACTTTACAATTTATTACAAACGACGTTATCCAAACTCTTGATGGCTTTGTACGCTGAGCATCCTTAGAGCAACGAGAGCAACCAACAAATGTATCAGAAAGTGTGTCTGGTAGACTGCTGCTGAAGAATTGTTGCCGTGTTGCATTGCAGCTGGTGTTTCACCTGTAGAAAAAGATAATTAGTTAATCATAAATTGATTTGTGACACCTTTAAGACAAACTCTTTTGTGCAGTAATTTAATAATAAAAAATTACTTGTGTAAGTAGATCTATCTTCTCCCGCGAGTTTCGTAGAGGCAGATTTGTTTGATTTTTTTGAGATTAAGCATAGCGTGTGCATTATCTCTATTATTACTTGAGGTGCCTAAACTTCGTCTTTGTCAGAAAGCCGAAAGTTCAAACTCAAGTTTTCCCAGAGAGCAATGAAGCGTTGTATTCTAGGAGTTAAACAACCGATCGGTTCTAAAGTTCTATACTACGGTTCAAGATTAAGATCATCAACAACGCCTTGATTTTTTTTAATAAGATTATCACGCCATGCTTCGTCTGAAAATAAAAAATCCTTGGAAAGCAATGAGAAAGGTATCCATATTGAGATTAGATGGTTTGAATACTTTAATCTGATTGTCATCATACTGGTAACTTCCAGTCACATTCAACAGGATAGTCTGTTAATAATAACAATGATACGGATAGCATGTTGCCCTATTCTTGCTTGAATTTTCTCTCAACTTTCTAGACAAACAGTAATTCCACTGTAAACTTTATTCAAAATCTCATAATACGCTTCAAGAATTTTAACGACTTCAAGAACAAAACAAATGACAATAAAGTAATTACTCTGCTACAATAAACAACAAAAACTTTGTTATTATTATTTACCTAATTTAGCTTAGGACGAATTGAGTGTACATTAAAATTGGCTAATTTTTCGCGTTTTCTCTTAGAGAATTAAGGTCTTAAGCAAATCCAATTACTACGGAAAGGGACTTTGTTTCTGCGACTGTATTTCATCTCGAAATGTCATTTTACCTTTGTTGTCTATTACGTTATATTCATTAGCCTTTGTACCAACAGCGCCTAAATCTTATAAAGGACTTGTAACGAAACAATATTATATTTATAAAATGAATTTTCTAATTCTTCACTGATGCCAAGTATTTAATCAAGTTTGAAAAATTCGGGATTTGAGTTTTTGAATAAAATTCTTAATGGTTGAAATTCTTTTTTCTTTGTCGATATTTTCAAAGTAAACAATAAAGTCAATTGTACACATTTTTGAGATTCTTCGCCCAAGGGGTGCGGAAATATCGTAAACATTTGTTTTTAATGGCTTTAAGAGGATGATTAACCTCTTTTTACCAAAGTTCTAAAAAATTGAAGAACGTTTTTCGTATCTACAAATAAGATAGTTTTTTTTTTAATTTAAAGGCTTATATTGATAACCTGACAAGATTGCATAGTCATTTATGTGTTGTAAATTCAAATAAAATAAACCAACATATTTTTCAGTTTTACTAACATACTATTATTATAACTATTTTATGTCTATACCGCAAAGTTGCTAGCTTATCGGTTTTTATCGGATACATTTCGGAGAGTGTGCATCAGATCTCCACGATCTTATCCCCCCTAGCCCTTTCCACGAAAAAGCGTCATCGATTCATGGTGGACATTCCAAAAACCCGAATGAAACGCTTTAAGTCCACTTTTATCATGCGTGCCGCTGAAATATGGAATGCACTTCCCGAGTGGGTCTTCCCTGATAGATATAATCTGGGCGTCGTTAAATACTTTAACCTATTTTTTTTTCTATTTTCTACACCTTGTAGCGTACTAATCTTTAAACTTGTTACGTTAACATAATACCGAGCTCCAATACCCGCTTACCTCACAGGCAGAAAATTGAATCTGAGCTGAAACGTCTTCACTTACGAAGGCGGTATAGGACTTAACTATATCGTACTCTACTGGTGTAGCATCATACAAGTTTAAAGGCTTACTTTGCGTCAACGTCACTGGAATTTATTGATGGTATTTTAAATGACATTGATTATTAGGTCGTACTTTAGAGCTTACTTAGTTCTGTTGCATCAACGTTTTAATTTACGTGGGAGAGCCTTGTTTCGGCACGGATGGGCCGGCTCGACCGGACTGATACTACGGCCCAATGATGTGTTTTTCCAGCGTATTTTATCCCACTCCCGAGTAAATGTCTCCCGCCATTTTTCTACTACTGACTTTTTTGGACTACTTCTTTCCAATTCTCAAGATACATATCCACATACAAAACATACCATCACGCCTGTATTCCCCGAAGGGTTAGGCAGAGGCGTACTAATGTACACCCACAGTTCGCCGGTATGTTTAGGTCCCATGTAATAGGGGGCGAGCCTATTGCCATTAACCGGGCACAAATCCGGACTCCGAGCTGCCACTGAAAATTTCATAGAAAAACCCAATAACACTTTGCTCGACCTGGGGATCGAACCCAAGACCTCTAGCGTGGCAGTCACGCTAATGATACATATCCACGTTATCTGGTTATCGCCTATGTGGTCTACCCCGTCACCAAATTCAAAATTAAATGTTTTATTTCAATTAGACCATTATTACCAGTTCTTTTAAATTGACGATCCAGTGTCTCAGGGTTGGAGACCATTCTGTGTAATACAGCCCTCAGTTTATCTGACAGACATGGCCAGCATATAAGCATTTGCGGCCATTCGAGCCAACTCAGTAATTTGAGTTGATTGTAATTTACTATTCCTTGTCCTGTTAACTATTATTTCCTGTCTGACCTAAATTTATGTACCTATGTATATTACTTACTCTGTACAACGTGAACAGTAACAGAGGCCGCCTTAGCATTAGCAGGAACACAGGTGTAGTTGCCGGCATGACGAGGCTCTGCCTTGCCAATAACCAACTCGCTAGTCTGACGGCCGTTGTGCACGCTTACGCCATCTGTGTGAAGAAAATTGATGCTTTAGCAAAAATATTTTTATCGGTGCCGTATGAATTTTTCATTGGTCTGCATAAGTTCCGGGTATATTATGGCGAGAATATTATGATTGGATCTTTCTAATTCTGAATAGCAGCAGCTCAGAGTTAAATTATATTTATTTCTGCAAATGGATCTTTTAAATATACTTTTGGAAGTCAATATTTTATATGTTTAAGTATTCAATGGCGCCGGCGTTCCTTAGCTGACAATATCTGAGAAGAAACGCCGAAATAAACTCAGTACCATGGTTTGTGTTCGTGCTCGATTAATGACAATAGTCTCTTCCTAGTTAGTCCGATATCTAAGTCTTCATAGGACCCAAAAACATACCGTCAAAATATAGGTGTACACCTCTTAGAAGTCTTCCTCTGCCAAACCGATAGAGAGATGATATTTTATCATGGAAACTTGGATCCACATTTTGTAGTAACTTAAGCTGATATTTTTAGTTATCTATTGCAACCTAAAGCTACTTGTAACATGGACTAGATAGCATTAGATAGTAGTAAAGCTGAAGCCTTAAATGCTGTGCTTCATTAATAATTTATTTTACAAATGGCTACCCTCCTCCAATTGAAATACAAACAAAATAAGACAAGTCCACTTCGAGATCTTTTAAATTAGGTCACCAGCTTTCGTTTGGGCAGAAAGCTGTTGATGTTTTATAGCAAAGAAGATTTACGGTTTCGATGGAAAGTGATGTTGAATTATTGTTATCTTTGTTTTAACAAATGTCGTCAAGTGAAACGATGTCAGTAATTAACATTCCGGTTATAGATAAGATTTAATTGAGAATTGTAAACAGTTCGTACTAGAAAGCCTGGACTAAAAAATGTTAAGACTAAATGACAATTTAATTGAGCAAATTAATTTTCACTTAGAACGATCACATAAAGCCTTCTTCGTTACCTAGTATATTTTGTAAACTTCTTGTAATAATATGTCGAATAGCAAAATATCTTAACCATTTCCTGTATCTACCATGTATATTTTTACTATTTTTTTATATATATTATTAGGAAGGCGTACAATAAAATAAAAATGATTGTTTAACATAAACCAGTCATTCAAATTGTTGATTATTGTTTTAATGTGCATAAAGTATTGTGAATTAAGATCAAAATGGAAGATATTTAATAGACCAGCGTTCGCGTATATAACTTTGCTTTTGTGACGTGTCAGTCCTTTTGGAACGCGAGTGAAATCGCGGGTAACAGCTACATAATATCCATATAATTCTGCTTCTGGTATAATGTGTGGCTTATCCACCCCCAGTACAAAGAAAAGATTATCTTCTAGTGAATCAATTTCTTCCAACACTGCAAGGGAAATAAGTATCTACTATAGCTCTTTTGTACTATGTCTCTGTAGTTGGCGGGCCACCTAGCTACTAACGAACTCGACGCCCAAGGGATTACAACAGCTTACATCTCTGAAAGGAGAGTTTGTCAAAATGGCGTCAAGCTAAATACTTTTCAAGAGAAATCGTTTTTGCGGTAGGATATTTTATAACTGGTATATAAATTGTTTAATTATCAAATTTTAGAAAAAAAGCATTTTGTGGTATTCGATGGTCAGATGCCAACAACATTTTTTGGAAGCACCTTATAAATTGGGTTAGTATATGACCATTACTTCTAAAATATACACCTCAAAATGCGTGCAGTTGTTTTTTTTAAGTTGATGGTTAAATTGTACCAATCAAAACTATAGAATGTGTGAAACAATGATTGGAAGGTTATTCTACCAGATACAAAAGAAACATCGAAATCAGTGCACGAACAAGGCGGTGGTAGCCTAATGGCTACGGCGTCGGACTCGCGATGATGTGGTTGCCGGTTCGAAACCCACCCATTGCACTACCGTCATGAACCCACCCGTAATACAAGCATTTTTAGGTTAACAAGAATACTAGCAATGTGCGACCCATATTGCAAGTAAGCTTTTAAAAAAAAACCTGCGAAGATATCGCGGGTAACTACTCAGCTTGTAAAATATAGATGTCTCCATTTTCCATTTCTACGGATAAAGAATTAAATAAATACATATATACATAAAATATAATGATGTAAAGTTGAAGTGGCGTGCCCGTGTCGATTTGAAAAGCAAAATTTAAAGTAGAAACAGCACTAATTGCGATACCACTTGGCAATAAAACTGAACCAACGGATTTAACTTTTTATTTGCTTCCTCTTCAGTATGTTTATGGTTATAATTTGAAATTATAACTTTAAATTAAAATGGAAACAAGTGCGTTAATATAAAATTAACTGGGAAAAATCAAAGATGGCAGACAGCGGCCGCCATTTTGTTTTTTGGATTCCGTTCCTCAAAAAGATAAAAAACGGAACCCTTAAAGGATCACTTTGTTTACCCTCCGTCCATCTGTCTGTCAAGACTTTATCTCGGGAACACGTGGATGTATCGAGTACACTCGTACACGTACGAGTGAAATTAAAACCATATACTCAGGTCTATAGTCTCTTGAAGCTGGGAAAAAATCAAACTTCTAAGTTAACTAAAAAAACGGCCGTTTATACAGTAAAAAACTTATATTTCGACACCCTCAAGGGAATCAAAATTTATAGGGTATTTTCTATTAACCTAGAACTAGGAAATTTGGCAAGTAATACCGTTTTACACTACAAGTACCTATAGGAAAAAATCTGAAATCTATACATTTGTAATTAATTATAATATGTACCTACAAATTTGTACGGAACCCTGGGACGGCGAGTCCGACTCGCACTTGTTCGAGTTTTTTTACATTTATTGTTGTTTGATTGGTCAAGTAGAAACAAATGAGCATTCTTAAGCCTATATGGAGCAAATTGAAACACAACGACGTCTAGATGAACCAAAACCCCAAATTGCCCCCAGATTGTTCATTCCCGATGACCTATCTAATAGGATATTTAATTTTATTGTCTGCTTTGATAAAGTTTAAAATTTTATTTAAATCTAAGTTTAAAATAATCAAAACAATTTTTTTATCTTCTTTGTGGGCTACTCCACGTTTTAATGTATATTTCTGAAATAAAATGAATGTTTGCGAAAGTGAAATACTAAACGAAATTCATGAAGAACACCTCTTTGCTTTAGGACATACATTTTTAAACGAAAGGCTTTTAAAAAAGTAGCTTCAGCTTTTTACTTTTTATAACTGAAAGCCTTTATGGTAACGCTATATATATATTTATATATAAAAATAAAACCCAATTTGTATTTTATATTGCATAAACATCCAGACATAGTCTGGTCTTTTACCAGATTATGTATTATTTTATTGTCAGAGTGATGTAGTGCCTGGATGTTATGTGACGTCTTTGAATCTCCGCATACGTAAGTTTCTTCAAGATAGACGGATTTCTTTTAATTCGTCTTAGAAAACAATTATCGTACTTGACATATCTTATCGACAACATTTAACGTAATATAAAATACCATTACGCCTGTATTTCCCATAAGGTTAGGCAGAGGTACAGTAAGTACATTGTAAACCCTCAGTTCAGCATTATATTTAGGTCCCATGTAATAAGGGGCACGTTTATTGCCTTTAACCGGGTACAAGTCGAAACTGTGAACGACTACTGAGAATTTCATAGAAAAACCACAAAATCACTACTCGACCTGAGAATCAAACCTAAGACCTCTAGCACAGTCGTCGCGCTTAGGACCACTAGACTAATGAGGCAGTTAAAGGCTTAAACTACTACTTTAATAGTAGTACAAACATTATTGTTAAAATAAGAGCAAAATTGTATTTTTTTCTAAAACTATCAATAGATCCAAAGTACTTACTCAAATCGTAGTTGATCATCCGGTTCTCGAAGTACCAAAACACGTAGGATGGTGGTTCCGTAGACCTTTTCACGACACACACCAGTCTCAGCATCGATCCTTCGTGTATTATCTTTTCTGACTCTCCCACGATCTCCGCGTACGCCGCTGTTGACCAAAGTAAAATTTTATTTTAGATTACAATAAGGAAATCTGATGAATAAAACGCTGCCGGACCAAACAATTTTTATTCTGAAAGAAAATTGTGCCTAAATTTCGACAGATAATTGGTATTTAAACTTAAAATAAATTAAAATCTAGTAATAAAAAATACCTATATGAAAATACTTAACAATACTACGTAACTGCAGAAATTCCCTGTTGTTACACAAATTGGTGAAACTGATCAATGAATTTATAATGATAATTTTAATTAATAATTTAAACGAGAGTTTTAAATAAAACAGCGCAATAAATTTTAAGTTGACGATATTTCAGTTGTGTGTACAGGAAATTTTATCATCCACTGCTGTTTAAATATGAAACACCTTTTGTGAATTGAATACACCGCTAGTGACTTTAAATATTGTGGATTATTTTTGAATCGAGTTAAAGTATTTGTAACGATACAGATACTAAATGAACCTTTTTTCACTAAAGCAGATGGTTTTACTCCAAACCTAAAATACCAAGTGAAAGAGAGTGGATTCAAGATTTATTAAGTAAAAAAAGAAGTAGAGGATAGAAAACAGTAGCGACCTTAAGATTTAACCCCTTAAATTAAAGAAGAAAAAATACCTATGGCAATAGTTGAATGTTACGAAATCGGTTGTTTTATGAACAGAAAAGATATATCAATTACACGTAGAAGAAAAGCTAACACCGTAGGTTTGTTGTTTATTCAATAAAGTACTCGTAAAGGATAATAATTATACAATAATACATTACATACAATATTATTTACAAGTAACACCAAAGTTATATTTGAAGTAAACAATGAAGACAAAACAAGCTGATAAAGAACTTACCAACAAGAACAAGCTTGAAGAAAATACTGGTAGGCGGGTGCGTGGGGACTTGACACTCGTAGTAACCCGCGTCCGCCGACGTAGCGAATCTTATATGTAACGCCCAGTCCTGGTGAAAATAAATCACGTTAACGGTTTCCAATAGCAGGAACTGCTGGTTATTGAGATAAAAACTTTGGTAAGGGTTTTGTCAGAATCGATTAAATAACAGTGGAAAGGTAACGTTGGCAAAAATGTATCAAAAGTTTTAATATTCTGGTTTATTTGGATTGGATCGAATGCCAGATTGGAGCATTTTTTTATTACGCTAAAAGATTTTTCATTAAAAAAATATTAAGGAAAATTGACTTGATTAAAGTTAATTTCTATGTATTCTTCCAACGTACACCACTATAAATATGAAGAATTTTTTTATGTATACTTTCCCTTCCGTGAATAAGGTTCTATTATTAATGTTTCATAACCCAGCGGTTCTAGTGTTTACACGGTCTGAGAATCTTTGTTTACTTACATAATTGTGAACTATATTTTCTTCGCGGAAATGTGGCTCCAGTTGAAAACAAAATATAAACAGACACTAATCAGACCATCGGTCACTTAACGTTTAATTGTAACAACAAACTGTTAGACGTAGAAGATAAGCAAACAACGACAAACAACAATAATTCGTGGATACAGTTTCAAAAGATTTAACCAAACAAATCGAAATCAATTTTCTACTTCAATCCGAATCCACCGAACTGTGTTGTAATCAGTAAATTAAACAAAACAAACATTATAGAAGACTTTGGAGCAAACCGCGAGAAACAATTGAAAGGAATTTGTGTTCTTAAACTCAAATTTGCTCTAACGTCTAATCGACAGCATCGTTTACTTAACCGTACTCATGTATCTTTTTGTGGTACCTGGTACCTGAGTAAATATTGAACATTTTCTATAATAGTAGTTCTACTTTATCTTTTTGTTAGATTTATCTTTAAAATGTCAAGGATAAATTTTAATTGATTAAAAGTTATTTTCTGCTTCATTGCAACTCTAGACAATTTACCCTCGTCTATAATGAGTTTATTTGTTTTCTTTTTTCAGGATTTGTCAGCTAGTTTAGGGTTTTGCTCATTGATGTACTAAAGAGAGAGATCCCTATTTGGTACATCACAAATAACCATCATCGCGATTGAAGTTACCCTTACATTAATAAAAGTTGTTGTTTGAAGATAATATTTTTTAATGTCATTTTCTGCATTGTATTCAAAAGGCTGTTTTTTCTCTAAACAAAATAATTTAACTTTACACGATGCCATATTTACAAGAGTAACAATCTCTAAATCCACTTCTATTCATACACGCCTTAATTAAAAGGCATGCTCACATAATATATATTATCTCTAAAACTAAATGAACCAGAAATGCAAACAAAGACTACAAAATCCCAGACTCCCTCATTATGCCGGTGAAAAGAATGGAGGCAGAATATTCAAATGGAACGTAACTTTTGAAATGTCGACGAGATCGACGCAAGATTAATTTAATCGCGGGCTCTTCACCGGGAAATTTTGAGAGTACTTGTACCTCGGCGTGACATGAGATGTATGAGTATAAAAAGTGTTTGTGTAAAAGGACCGGTGTGCCGATGATTTTAATCAGGGGTAATAGGCATGTTTTGGTATATGTGTGAGGTTTAAGCTGATTTAATTTTATGTTTGACTTTCTGCTGTGAAGCTTTGAATGAAATTGTTTTGCCTAATATTTCTGTTTTTCCTAGAATTTCTTCTTTAGGTTAAATAGAATAAATGAAATCAAAAATTGCATATATTCATTTAATTGTCAAAACAATTCCACCACAGTCAATAAGGGTTTTCGTATGATTAAGGTTTACTACTCGAAGTTCAACAATTGATACTATTAAGCTTCACTTATAAGAAGTTTTTTTTATAGCCACCATATTTTATAACCACCATAGGAGTCACAAGTGCGTTGCCGACCTTTAAAAAGGGGATTGGGCCTCCGGTAATCTCACTCACTCAGCGAAACACAACGTAAGCGTTGTTTAGCGCTGGTTTTCTATAAGGCCAGGTGGTATCACTCAGGTCGAGCCGGCCCATTCGCCGCAGCTTGGCTCTCCCATGTAAGAAGTATTGAAAACGATAAAACAAAAACTACAATTGGAAGCATAAATATTAACTTTATCATTATTTAAGCTCGACCTCGATTTTAAACTTTGTGGCTTAGGTAAGAGTACTATTCGCCCAAAAACTTCGCGTGGTCAATGGGCGCCCTAAGGTGCTATCTCCAAATACAAGAGAATCGCAGCGATAGTCTTGCCATGCTACGAAATTCAGTACAAACTCAATAGGCCAATCTCCACAGGACGATGCTATTGCGGCGATACTATCTACGGATTCGTTGCGATTATCACATCCGCGGGGATGGCGCCTAAGATTTGGAAAATGGGTTTATCATGGGTAAGTTTAGTGTCTTTTAAAGCAACAACGATACAATTTTAAGTCCTATTATTTTGAAAAGGACAGACTGAAGCTTTGTAGCAACTTCTTCAGCTACCCAATATAAAGTTTGTCCTTATAGTTTGTCATCGTTTACATAAGAGAACTTATAATATACTAGAGCACTTTAATAAAGGACTAGACTGCAATGAAACTGCAAGAAAATTGAATCAGCTGTAGCAAGCGGATCTTGTGGGACAGACAAAGACGTTTTATAATGTCCACGTACAAAGGAAATGCGAGTCATGTATAATGTATACTCGTCTCGTTTTTGTCTTTTATCACCTAAATATTCTTTGGCGAGATTATGCTGTTTATTGTATGACTTCCGTTGAAAAAGAAAGGTGTTTTCAATTAGGAGCCTTTGTTTGTATTTGTCTTGGTGACATCGTGTCTTTTAGATGATCGATTTTGCTTTTTTTTAGAAATGTTGTATAATGTTGTATGTTGATTTTTCGTATGAATACAAATATCATCGCAGAAGCTTTGCTAATTCAGTAATTTAAAAATAATCATCAATTGTTAACTGATATTATAATCAGTTTAGCCAATAGAACACCATCATTCAAACCGATAGTGGAAATGTTGCCCGCTATGGACAGTCCAATTGCATGTTAAAATAAAATTTGTGTGTCCATACTTCTAACTTGACAAGTAATTATGTTGATATAAATTCTGCACGCTTAAGAGACAAGAAGTATGAATGTAGACAAAAGAAGTACTTATGCAGAAATTTTAGCAAGTTCTAGGTAGATATTCTGTAGTTTTGAAAGGGTAAATTTAATTATGTGCATAATAATGAATGCTAATCTACATATAAAGTCCAGTAGGGTAGATGATGTATCAATGAAATATCATGGATATATTTTATCAATCAGTCAAACCATAGTTCTGAATAGTCACGGAGACACGCGCTATACATTTCCATGTATAAACTGAACCCTCGTACGAAAACCTACAAAAGCCGTGATCAGATTATACTAGACATCTATAGCACAATGTGTAGCTGTGTGTCTATTAATCATCAAACGTGATCATTTTAAGCTCCTCCAAATAAAGGAAGCCAATATTCTATTAGTAAATGTTCATTGGATACTCAACGTGATGTCCAATACAAATCGGTTTCGAGTGTACTAAATGCTTAACGGGTCATGCAATTTATTGACGATCGGTCAGATGGAAATAGTAGCCTGGACTTAGATTCGAATGTTGATTAGAAAGGAAGATTTTACGGTAAATTAGATTTGAGCAAATCATTTGATCAATTGCGTTTGTTTGGCGTGTTCATTGAAGGATTCAGTTTGATCGTCCTCTTAAACAAGTATGACTCTTCATAGCCAGTATGTGTACACTATAGGATGTGATGATGCTTCGTCCGATAAATCTTCAGTCTTCCTGTAATCGTAACTTTACTTAACTGATTCTACATTACATCATTTTAAAGGAAATTCCATAAGTAGTACAGAATGGAATAGTGTGGTCTTTGCTGTTTATTGTACAAATAATATACATACAAATGTTATGTCATGTCAATACTCTAATTTACTTACTCTAACTACATACATCAAGCGTATGAGCCCGATGTTCTTCTCGGGTGTGAAGACACGACACGACACGACTATTGTATACAAAGCGCTTTAACCATTTTGGGTTTTAATTGGCGTAATATGTTTTGTATACATTTTACGTAGAATTTAAACAAAAATGTTAATAAAGGGTACTTTTTTTCAACGAAACTAGGCTATTCGTTCCAACAAAAGCTTAGTACACGTTGTAAAATAACATGTTCGTGCTAACGTTGCGTTTGGTGTCTGCGCCAATTTTTATAACTTTGGCGTCTATCGATTCGTCGAAGCTGGTCTGAATTTCGGGACATCGAACGAGTAAAACAATAAAATTGTTTAAGCAAAAGAAGTAACTGAAAGGCTGATAAATCAACACAGAAGTCTCTAGACCATAATTGACAGGTAGTTAAACTTAAGCGTGAACATAGACTTAAGTTTATTTTCTACAGTTTAAATCGAGAAAATCCCGGCCTGAGTTAGGGGAGACCTTTGCCCAGGAGTGGGATATAAATGAGTCTACATGAAAACACTCTGCTACTGGTTTTAGCTGGGGTACTTGTCACCGCATTGTCATTGCAATAATTGAAGTCATTGTTAATATGCTGGGATTAACTATTAATTACTGTGTATAATTCTTATCCATCGTTTATACACTTTTATGCAAATAATACAATTATTTAAGTCCAATTATAGAATTAATTGTAGATTACGTCCATTATAATGTGACAGTTGATTAGTAGATAGTTTAGCCTTCTATTAGTTTCACCTAGTTTCAACTTGTCCCCATTTCTTATAATAGAATCGATTCCTATAATGTGTCATTGTCGACTGGACTCAGACATTTTATAGTGAATTTAAAATTACTTTCCAGAATGTTCTACTTTTATGTGTAGAAATCGAAATTTCTAGTAGGTATTTAACTGTTGTATATTTATTACTGTTGAGAAATAGCCTTAGTTTCTAAAATATAATAAAATTTAATTTGTATCTTTCGACTGGTTTCTGACACTTACGCGAATATTAGACATTGAAATAAAACTACTTTTTACGGATTTTATCGCGTTGTATTGATATTATTTGGATGCTGTAAAGGCCGAAACGTCGGGAATCAAATAATATCAATATAACGCGATAAAATCCGTAAAAAGTAGTTTTATTTTAATTGTATCTTTCGAGTTTTTGGGGTGAACATTTTTCAAGTCATTGAAATATCTATGAAGATTTCTTCACGATGATTCCCTTCACGTTTTAATTGAGTGATATATAAATAATTATTTAAAAAAATGGTAGGACTGTAATGCTGGAATTCATCTGGAGTGGTACCACCGCACTGCCACATATGCTGCCACTAACAAATAATGTGCTACTATTATTGTGTACCGGTTTGAAGGGCAAAGCAGCCAGTGACATTACTGTATAAGAGACTTGACAACTTATGCACCTATGTCTCAAGATGACTACGTGCAAGTGAAAATGATGAGTGTTGCTGGTGTCCATTGGCTGCGGTTGCCGCTTGATAGTAAGCGGCAACCTTTGTTTATCATCTTATTACTATAGCAAAATATTAATATACAGATAATTTAATGAACCTGCGTCTTCTGGTTCGATACATCAGACACTATGACCAACTAAGTCTCCGCGAGTCCCACTCACCAGTTCAAAATTTGCCTTCACATTCTGAATTTACTTCTACAATGTAAGGTAAATTCACGATGTTTTCTTTCACTAAAATAACTTCATAACATTAGTAAGCGAAACGTAAAAAAATCCCAAAAAGATAGTTAACATACAGGATGTTGAGATATCTTGTAATCGAAGTCGACACCTAAGAGTTGATATTTTCCTGGTCATATCACTACGGTATCACTGTTCCTCTCGAGACTCATTACTCACGATCAACGTGAACTATTAGAACCTCATTAATCGAGGATTGCAGCTATTAATTATTTCCACTTCGGGCAAGAGAATTACTTTACTAATTTCCTTAGATTATAGTTGGGTGATACCAAAGTTTGGAAAGTTGATGAACTGAAATTTTAAGCATTCCTCAGGGGTTTACTGAAACTGAGATTATGAGGAATTTAGTTTAAGATTTTAACGTATTGTAATTTTTTTGGTGTCATTTTACGTTTATTTTCCTTTTTTTTGCATGGTTTCCACTTCAATTTAGCAGTATTTCGCTTCTAATCTGGTGTGTCTGGATTTGGCTGACTATGTTAAATGTAAATACTTGAGAACTGCATGAAATCGTTGTTAATTATGCACTATTACTTACATACCATTACGCCTGTATTCCCCGAAGGATAAAGCAGAGGTATTTATATTAATATATTACAGTACAGTATAGTACATCCACAGATCGCAGGTATATTTAGGTTCAATGGAATAGAGGTAAGCCTTTTGCCATTGACGGGCCAAAAATCCAAACTCCGAGCTGCTACTGAGATGTTCATAGAACCAATACCACTGCTCGACCTGGGAATCAAACCCAAGATATCTAGCGTAGCAGTCGCAGCACTAAAGTTAGATACATAACAATCAACAGTCTGTACTTCTCCAATGATATCTTTTTTATCCATTATCATTTGTGGCTCTAGGTATATCCTTTAAAAAATAATTATATATTTGAAATCTACATTGTATTCTAAAAGTTCCTTTGTCTCATTAACGGTTTTAAGGACTGGGATCAAACTCACTGACCTGAGCGACTTAATCGATTTATTTGATTTATTAAATGTCAAACGTGGAGGGCGTCCTAACTGAACTATAGCGTATCTGATTTTAAATTCTACATCTTATTGGAATTGTTCTTTAGTTTTTAAATTACTCTTTTGATTCGTAAAAAGGTTGACAAAGAAATATTTAAAATAAAAATAGCAAACTTTTTTACCCTTGGGATGGATTGAAGAAAATAATTTTATAATCGAACCCATTTTAAATTCTGATACTGTGATTTTGATTTGATTGTTTAAAGCTTTTTGGAGAAATAATTTAGCTGCAATTTGTTATCTTAGAAACTATAACAAAAAATTTAAAAATTATAACAAAATGAATAACTCTAGAAGTAATTCAAAAGTGTGTGATCTGATCATGCGAAAAAATTTTATTCCGTTAATTCTTACGAGAAAGTAAATACTTATCTACTTATCATAATAAACCTAAGCAAATAGGACCTCCCTAAAAAACACGTAGTTGGTGTATATTTTAATGGAAGATAATTTTTAAGCATTTATTTGTTTTATGTGAGTAAAGAAAATCTTCTAGTGAATTCAATGTCCCTCCATAAACAAAAATTTAGATTTAGGCCCGCTTTTCCATCGCCAGGTAACTTTTAACTGAGGAATAAAATTGAATTGACAGATTTTGTATAGAAAAACTGTCAAAAATTCGATTTTTTTTGTGGGATAGGAGGGCAACCGAGCAGCCGGATCGCCTGATGGTAAGCGATTACCGCCGCCCATGGACACCCGCCACACCATAGGAGTCACAAGTGCGTTGCCGACCTTTTAAAAGGGGATTGGGCCTCCGGTAACCTCACTCACTCGGCGAATCACAACGTAAGCGTTGTTTGACGCCGGTTTTCTGTGAGGCCGTGGTATCACTCCGGTCGAGACGGCCCATTCGTGCCGAAGCATGGCTCTCCCATGTAAAGAAACGATTATTACGATAAAGTTATCTGGCGATGGAAAAATCGGCCCTTAAAGACATGAAAATTTTATAGCCTCTTTATCATATTACATATACAAAGAGCTTTAATAATTTAACTTTTAAATTTATGGGTTTCCTGTTTTCCTCCACCAATTTAAAAGAAAAACTGGGCTACGGCTATTACTTAAGCCCATTTACAACCGCTTAATGAAAGCCCAGCCCACTTAGAGATGCATTCGCCCATTAACAAGTAATTATTACGTACACGTCACTGTTTTAGACTCGTAATCATGAGGTTTTTAATGAATACTGTTGTTAGAAATATTTGTACGTGTAACATAATTATTAACATCATTAGTCTAGTGGTCCCAAGCGCGACTGCTATGCTGGATTCGATCTCCAGGTAAGTGTTATTGGGTTTTTCTATGAAATTCTCAGTAACAGCTCAGCAGTCTGGATTTGTGCCCGGTTAATGGTAATAGGCTCGCCCTCTATTACATGAGACCTAAACATACCGGCGAACTGTGGGTGTACATTAGTACACCTCTGCCTAAACCTTTGGGGAATACAGGCGTGATTGTAGGTTATGTCATGTTTATTAACAACGTGATGAAATGATAATAATGATCTAATTGTTTGTTTAATAATTATGTTTACATTACATGATTACATAGAACTCGTGATAACTGTAAAATCTTTCATTCAAGAAAGAACAAAAGTTCTTGATCTCATTTAGGTATATTGGAACTATATTTCTAATCACCAGAAGTACCTTCACATGGAACAGAGAATTAAATAACTTTTAAGAAAAAGTAAAAACGCCTTCAATACCTGTATATATATGTATGTATATCTTTTAAGGCGGTTTTTTTTCTTAAATGTTAATTCATTTCAACGTTTTGAGTGGCGAGTAGAATTTTACGTATATCTAGATGACGTTATAATTTTTTTTTTAGAAAAAACGTTGCCCCTAGGATCCTAGGATTTTCTCCTGTATCGTGGGTGCGTTTACAAACACAAATTCTCACATACACAAACGTCCAGACCCGGAACAACTACCTGTAGATCATACAAATATTTGCTCCGTGTGGGGATCGAACCCACAACACGTGACGCAGAAGCCGATCGCTCAGCCGCTACGCCAAACGTGTCGTATTTCACTCGGTCGTTACGTGTAATTGTCATTTTGTTCTAAATTTTGAGATCAGATCTTGACCAAATTTTTATGGAACCACTTCTGAAGTATGACCTACCGATAAAAAAACGAATCATCAAAATCGATTCATAATTGACGGAATAATCGCGTAACAAACATACAAAAAAAATACAGTCGAATTGACAACCTCCTCCTTTTTTGAAGTCGGTTAAAAAAGCTATTTTTTTTCTGAAACAAGAGGTATCTATTCTGATTCACATGGTGGAATTTTTCTTACAATTTTCTGCTGAAATAAGAGGTATTTTGATTCACATGGTGGATTCTTACCTTAACATGTCTTCCGTGAGCCGAGAAGAATCTACTGTCAGCACTATATGTGACAAGGCCAACTGATATCAGCGAATAGTCTTTTCTTTTTATCCACGTCACCTGCAAAAACGTTTTGAATTTAAAAGCCATCTTAAAATCGCCTCTAAAAAGAACAGAAAAAGTTTTTCCATATAGCAAGCCGAGGTTCAGAGTACATGTTTTCTAAAGTTTCTTTGTTCCTTTACTCCTCTTAAAAATAGAGATGTAATGGTAAATTGATACTCAAAGGTCGCTTGTTCGTCCATTTATTTGGACGCAAAATCAATTCATAGAGATGAAGAAATCCGACCAAAAACTTCCTATCAAATTAAATTAGTGTTCAAAATTATAACCAAATGAAAAAAAAAAACAATTACTAGCTATCCCCCGGTATACGTTGCCTCTTTTATCGTTTTTGGTTTTTTTAGTATCGTTTCTGGATAGGGACACCCTAACCACCTAGTGGTATGAAAAATACTATACGACCTATTCGCATACTTACCTGCCTCTCATACTACCTAAGCATACATAAGAAATTTCATAAAAATCGTTCGAGCCGTGTCAGAGGAGTGCGACCACAAACTCCGTGTTACCAGATTTATATATATATATACAGATAGATGAGAGAATAAATACCATGTTGCTTTTTTCACATGACTAAAATTGGATATATTGGTTATGAATATTCCTACTATTGAATTATATCCATTGAGCGATAACCAAGGAAACAGTAAATTTATACATAAGGTCGATGAAATAAATCCTACTAAGTATATGAACCCCAAACTACAAGTAAAATTTAGTTTGTAACAAACACAATTGCTTATGTTCAGAAACAACCACTTTCTAAAAATAGTTATTGAAGAAATTAATCCTTAGAAAATCGTAAATTTTACAGAGCGTTACTATATGATCAAATCGCGTGTTCAAAAGCAGTTCTTTATAGCCTGAAATTATAAATGTATGTGCCAAGAGCTCTGATAATTTGCGTAATAATATTCTGGAAACGGTTTCTGGTTGATCAAGTTTCAATTTATATCTTTCTATCCATTTCTTATGTTATCAACTCAAAGGATTTCTACACTGAATTCTTCAAGGAAGGACTTTCATAAAACAACATGCAAGTACTTTATAATTTCCACAAAATACTTTAAAGTCATATGTTACCAGTTATGAATTTACGTAAACAATTTTTGTAATTTTCACCCCAAAATGAAACAACAAACATTCTGGCCGGAGTTTTGGAAGTCATTCAAGAATTTCTGAGTTACGAGTCAAGTTCTATGCGTGTTTCTACTCGGTTTTGTTGTAACTAACTTTTAGAAGTATTTCATTTTGATTGTTGTGTATTGGACGTAAGAACAAAATTTGTGGGAACAGGTATAATAAAATATACATTCTAAGTTTTGTTTTGATAAAGACCAGTAAATCTTCGCTGGTTTTTTCCATTTTCATCTCGTTGCAGGGTAAGTGGCCTCACATTACATCCGTCTATTTCTAACAATTGAAGAAGCCGATCCTTTTAGGTATCAAGCTCTGCCCAGCTATATCTGTTTGGGCCTACCGTGTTGTTTTCTGCTGTTTAATGAGGCTCAATCGGTATGTTTCTACTTTGATTGCTAACTACACAAAAATAAAGACATACGTCGCCAAGAAATCAAAAATGTCAATGTATTGTATAGTCAGCTACAAGTCAGATTTTGAGAAGACTTTTATGACAGGAATATAACACATTTATTCAATGTAAGGCAAAATGGGTCGATAACATAAAAAAATAACATATAAAATTAATTGGTCCCACGTGGACAAGATCAGTACAGGACCAGAAAATATACGCAAAGATCTTAATTGCTTCACGTTGTGGATGATGATGATTAAGGCAAAATGGTAAAAGTCAAACAAAATTGTCATCATATAAAAAAAAATATTAAAAATCAATACATCACTTACCGTGTTTTCGGTGATATCACTAACTTCACAATGCAGTATCGCTGTAGTTCCTATTTGAGCTATAACTGTTGTACAGTTTTCAGTCAAAAATATGCCAGCTTTGCCGCTTTTCCCACTTAACTTATTAACGGCTGAAGCAGCTGTATCTCTGTACATTTTTTTAACTTTATTCAAAGACTTAGGGAGCGAAGTTTCGTCTAATTCTTGTATAAGTTCTTTATCTGCTATTCTATCATGTTTAGTATGTCTTTCTCTACTTAATGTTACTTCATCAATAATGTTATCTATATTATGTACATCATCATATTCATTATCTAATAGTGAAGAGAGACGAAGAGGTTTAGGTAGTTTGGGATGTGTTGTCATAACATATTCTGTTGTTGTATATACTTCAGTAGGATCTTCTCCTTTAAGCGTTGTGTAAGTAACAGTTGTAGGGGTTGGCGATGTTGTTGTTGTTCTTCTTCTGTGCCCTGTGAAAGATAAAATAAACATTATTGAATAAATAATTATGTCTATTAAGAGGTAAATAGTATAAATCTTGATTAGGAAAAATCTTAGTTAAAAAGAGTTAGATCAGGGTAATTGTGATATAGTTTTTTTTATATATCACTAAGTTGGCAAACAAGTATACGGCCTGCCTGATGGTAAGCGGTTAGCGTAGCCAATAGACGCTTGCAACACCAGGGGTATCACTCGCGCGTTGCCGACCCTATATAAGGAGGAATAATTAGGCTGGCAGCATAGGAGACAATAGCGTGATGCTTATTCCATATGCCAACACAACGCTTCCTCGCGGAGCTCTGGCGACCTTGCTCACCGTTAGGAATACAACATAGCACGGAGCTATATTATTTGGCTACTAGTTTCTGCAAGGTGGAGGTACGTCCCCAGTCAGGCAGCTCAAATTGTGAGTGGAGTTATTCGATTCCACTATGCCCTACCTCTCTTAAAAGCTATTAACAGCAGTGGGATCCATCATGATTAAGTTAATGTAAAGTGTAATATTTCTCCTAAAATAGTTCTTTACGGCCCTAAATATGGAAATAAAATAGTAATATACTGAAAATAATAGGTATACCAAGACACAATAGTAAATCAATTAGTCTAGGCACCAGAGGGTCCCGCTCAGGAGAAATTTTAAAAGTGTCTCATTATATTTTCTAAATTCAATAAAAAGCAATAAACTTAAATGAATTATTCCTACATTTGCGCACTGTAGGTATAAATTACTTCAACAAACTATATAAATGTTCAATGTATATAGTTTTTAAGAAAAATAAAATAAAATTAATAATCGTGTACATTTCTTTAATTACTTATTAGGTAGAACCTAGCTAGATATATTCATTTTCTTCAGCTCGTGATTTAATTACGCATTAACTTAGCACTTAATGTATCATACAAACATCGGCCTGTTACAATTTTATTATAGGTATATAGATTAAGAGGCCCTAAAATTGTCTAAACCCGCCAAATGTTGGATAACGGCATTTTAGCTTGAGGACGGCAGCGTAGCATTATAAGCTAAAATTCAATTTTAGTTTATGAATAGAGAGCATCAAATATAATACCCATACGTACAAACTGTAATATTACTTTGAAGTCAGGTAACTATTTAATGTTCAAATGTCGAGACAAAATTCACGAACAAATTAATCAAAGACGCTTCATTCATTTTCTTCAAAGCAGATTTCAGTTTTGTTGAAGTTTCATTTTAGGTACTACATAATTTATGTATTAATATTTCGTTGCTATATCGATACCTATGTTGAAAATAATATACTGTTTTATACGGTATAGACTGCCTGCTTTAGTCTAGTGGTCCTAAGCGCGACTGCTACGTTTGAGGTCCTGGGTTAGAATCCCAGGTTGAGCAAAGTGGGTTTTTCTATGAAATTCTCAGTAACAGCTCAGCAAAATTCTCAGATTGTGGGATTTGTGCCCTGTTAATTGCAACAGGCTAGCCCCCTTTTACGTAGGACCTAAACATACCAGTGAACTGTGGGTGTATATTAGATAATACGCCTCTGCCTAACCTTTTGGGGAATAATGGCGTGATAGTATGTTACGTGTGCTGTGTGTAGAAGATAGACAAATATATAACTTACCTACTTGTGTACACAGCATTACGAATAGACCAAACACAATCTAACATATGACGCAAATCTCCGCAAATTACTAGACTTAACTGTAATTCCAACCAACATTAGGCTTAACATGCCCTTTCAAGGCTAAACACAGGCCATTGTTTACCCTGAATGACCTCTATAAATGACGTCATCTCAGTAATATCAGGGCCTAATAGCATAACAGCAATACAAAGGGTGCTCCCAGGTAATCCGGTCGGCAATCAGGGCCGGCTTAGAGGGGGATCGGACGGCCAATGTCGGCGTGACCTACGACCATTTGTTGTTCGATCAAACTTATGTCATATTTGTTGAGCCTTTTGGTGCGATTTGGAAATCATACATAACATACCATCACTCCTGTATCCTCCAAGGCTTAGACAGAGATGTACTAAGCTCAACCCATAGTTCGCCGGTATGTTTGGGTCCCAGATGGCGAACCCATTACCATTAGCCGGTCACAAATTAAAACTACACAAATTTAAACAAGGTGCTATTAAGAATTTTATAGAAAAACCCAATAAAATTTTGTTCGACTTAGAAATAGAACTCAAGACCTCCAGTGTATCAGTTGCGGCCGTGGTAAGCTAATGAGGTACTTGGTAAACATACTGATATTTTACGCAGCATTAAGTCTTCGCCCCCATGTTCTAGCAAAATCATTGAAGTAACAGGATACCAAATTAACCAAATTAATGACTTAAACCTGGTGTATGTTGAATCTTTATATGTTAGAAGCATAGGTATAGAAATAAATCTAATAATGACCTTTATCAGCCTACCAATGTGTTATTTCAATTAATCTTAATCCTTACTAATATTATAAACGTGAAAGTTTGTGATTATGGATGTCTCATGCTACACAGATAGATTATATAGTCTGGAATATCACATAGGCTACTTTTTATCCACGTCGGACCCAATCCTGAAGTCGCAGGCAAAGTCGCTGGCAGAAGCTAGTTATACATATAAAGGTGTAGTATGAACACACTATGGATATTAGATGATAACTTTGATAATATCGCACCTGATATAGTATTAATAAAGTTTATTACACTCTACAACAAAGTTCAAAATATCAAATTATATACATTCGTTACCAGCTGGAGTATAGATGACCTTCACAAAGTTAGTTGAATTGAAAGTGAGGTAATATAGTGTTGCTTATCTTGTAACCGTAGTACAGTCGGCGAGAGAGTTGGGTATTCAGTCACATTCAATTCCACGGTTTTTAGTCGGTATGAGTCTGACATACCCTGCGCTGTCTTTGAGATTTTTTGTGCTAATAAAAGAAGAAACTTCATTATATGCCTCTTGACATAGATTTCGTTATAAATAATTATCCATTAAAAGGTTTGGTTAAGTTTGGTTCGTTTGTAAGAGAAATTTGGTCCGCCGGACTCGGCGAAATACCGAAATAAATCGTAATTCAAACACAATTTAATCAAATTCTGTTATTAATCGGATTTCGATACCGATAATCTAGGTTCCTACGTTACCATTTTATCCAAAATACTTCACTGGAAATAAATGTAAGCGAATGAAATTTTTGTTAAGTTTACGAAGTTTGGAACGATTTCAGTTTTTGAATTCCAGTGAAGTAGTATTAGACGAAATAGTATCGTAGGAACCAAGAATTACGTTTCGGTATTACGTTTTTGTTGGCAATTCAAGCTCCGCCGGACCCTTCATAGATAATTATTTAGCTTGTTAGGCAGTTAACAACCCTGCATTTTGACACAATATTGTGAGATACATTATTTCACAATCTTTATAAAAACACAGATGTCATTAGCTACCTGTATACCTAGCTCTTTTGCCAACTGTACTACAATATATATGACAGCTAGTATACTGTGTCACTAGGTCGTGTACTTCTGCGCTCAAAATAGACCACAACCTCGATTCACGTGGGAATCAACAGACGAGATTAGAGGAATCAATTAAGTTGATGGATTGTAGCAATACATACGAATATGATATAGGGTATGTTTGTAATTTTGTTTATACGTATAAGATGTTCCTGCACCATCTACATCTTAATGCGTTAACTGATGCAAAATAATATCAACATATACACATAACATCATCACGCCTATATTCTCAGATAGGTTAGGCAAAGGCGTACTAGAACCTGGTTAAATATCAGGTATAATAGTAAGCAAAATGTACGACTATAATCTGTTGAGATTTTTCAGAAAAAGACTTTCTCATAAAGCAAAATACAAAATATTTTATCCACAGAATGTTATGTACGGCATATTGAACATTAAAATTTACAAATCGACTGACTAAGAATACATATTCCGATTCTGTTGGTATGAAAGCGTTCGTTTCTAATTTAGAAAGACGCAAGTACTGGTTTGTTAAAATTAAAACCTTAAAACAATGTAAATGAGGTTCAAAGTTCGTAGGAACAAAAACACCGAACAGACAAAGTCAGGGACGGAAGCCAATAATCCATATCGAAAGTCTTCTGATAAATTTTGCTTGGAAGTGCTCTCTCCTCTTACGTCATTTGCAGAGCTAAGAATGTCCATTTCTGCGACATATTTCACAGATAAGCACTGTTGCGACAGATTCGATAGAATCTTTATCACTATCTATGTATTCTGCAGTTCTTAGATTTTAGCGAAAATGTTACCTGTGTATGGCAGAGAATTGAAGTTTTAAATCAACCTTTTAAATCAATATTTAAGGTATGGTTTTGAAGAAAAGTTGAAAAGAGATTTAGGAAGATGGAAAGAAATAAATGCCGAGATAAATAGAAAAGCGAATTGGAGGAAATGCGGCAATAAAGGTGGACTAATTGAGTCTTCCAATCACATACCATACCGTCGTGCTTGTTTTCCAGGAAAGGTTAGGCAGAGTATATTATTATATCTATTTCATAAGATAGACTGCTAGGTAGTACTTTTTGATCGTCATTTTTACATTAAAGACAGCCCCCAAAACGTTCGCCCTTCACCGTCTCCTAGTGTTTTTCTCGAAAGAAGAAGCAGTGCAAGAAACTCCCTAGCAACACATTTCTGTCTGTTAAGTAACTAAGACGTTAAAAATTAGTATAGATAGATATTGGATGAATTACCTTTTTTGTGATGTCTTGTGAAATTTCCAAACACACTTCCAAGCCGCTGTTGGTTCCTAGTCGTGCACAGCTCCAATGATTTCAAATCGTCCGCGTTCTGTGTAACCATTATGGAAGACCTCTTCGACTCCATAGCACCAGTGTTCACTAACAACTCGGCTTCAAGTAAAAGAACAATAGTGGCGTAAAGTAGTTTGAGTTCTCTACAGCAAAGCATTGTTTTGGCACTAGATTTGGTTAGGTCACATTGGTAGCATGTCACATTGTGCACTTAAGTTAATAGTCATTTTAGGCACTGCTATCTTCTCGGATTCAGTTCTGGGTATGAAGGGCGATATCGCATTCTGTAAAGAAGAAGAAAATATTGTTTTACTACATTTTCGGTGTCGAAAATCAAGATTTTTAAAAAGACCAATCTGTGAGATATTTGACACAAAATATCGAAATTGTAAAAACTGTACGCCAAATTGATCCCCACCATCTCAGAAGTAAGATCAACGGTGACATATCCTAATGGCCGGTTTCTATATCCAGTCTGTCAGTAGGTCATTGTATGGACTTTACGTTAAAATCCTCTCTCTAGGAAGCAAATTTATTGATACATTTGATATAGAAAATTGAGAAAAATAGAGAAGAAGAGAGAGAGAGCGATAGAAGAATTTAATTTTTAGCGTTGGTACACCACTAGTGTAAGGGGCTAATTCCAAAACGCTTGATAAATCTCTATTGATCCCACTTTATCTTTTCATGTCAATACTGTAACGAGATTGCAACTGTGGATAAATTACTTCCTTTACCTGTCTCAGAACTAGTGGTAATAGAATAAGGAGGTTAGTAATTATAAGTAATTTTACAGATTTTTAACTGCCTCATTAGCCTAGTGGTCCTGAGCGTGACTGCTACTCAAGAGGTCGTGGGTTCGATTTCCAGGTCGAACAAAGTGTTATTGTTTTCATTATAAAATTCTCAGTAGGTCGGAGTTTGAGATTTGTACCCGGTTAATAGTAATAGTCTCGCCCCCTTTTACATGGGACCTAAACATACCAGCGAACTGTGTACATAAGTACGTCTCTGCCTGACCCTTTGGGAGACACAGGCGTGTTGGTATGTTAATTTAACAAAAGGATAAATAATTATTCACAAATTTATTACTAAGTAAACAAAATGACAAATTTTACGCTAGCTGAAACACAGACATTTTGTTGAGTTGTACACACACCAAAACGTAAAGAATCTTCTATTTAAAACAGTTGTTAGCACTACTCATTAGGGTCTTGAATGTGTGCAGTATCCTTTGTTCTAACAGCTACATTTTTAAATGAAAGTGTGGGCGTCTCATTTTGTGTAATGTCTGTGTTTTTAATGCGGATAAGTGTGTTATACAGTCGTCTCTCAGTCAACCCTTTATTACGTGGCTACCTTCTTTGTATGAGCTCAACTTTTTATTACATAAATTCTACCGTCATACTGAATGCGTCTTATATTTTTCACGTCATTAAATCGATATATTTTTTATAACGTTACTATATTTACATATATACATACACTCACGTGAAGGTTAAATAAAACGATAAAGCACCATTTAGAAAAGGTAGGTAGTGCCCTTGCGCTGCGCTTGGCTCGTCTTGGCTGGGGCACTACCGTGGCCCCAGATCTATCTATCTATTACGTATAACTTTTAACAAAAAGTAAAACCGCCTTCAAAAGTATAAAAATAACGTTAGGTGCACAACAGTTTCGGAAGTCGGTGCCTTCGATTTAGTTTGAACTTTTGTTTTCGCCACCGACTTCTGAAACTGTTGTGCACCTAACATTATTTTTGGAACGAAGTTCCTTATCGCGCGTTGTGACAGGGGGCTAAACGGAAAAAATTCTTACGAGAAGATGTCACGACACTTTTTTTAGTACGCATTTTGTCTAATAGATGGCACTGTACTGTTGACGTCATAATCTGAACGGCGGTGTTAAGATTCTCCGCCGTTCAATGACCCCCGCAGTACAAAATTTATATATTGAGTTAAAATGAACTAAAACTGTAAAAGAAGGTCAAGTTCCAATAAACCATTAGTTCAACGGTCGATTTGGTTTTACTTCTTGCGATTTGAGTTCATCCCCAAACAAAGCTGACTTAATGAGGTCTGAGGAGCTTCGTTCCATCCGGGTGTCCCTTGACACCTCTCAAGTTTTTTTTATACTTTTGAAGGCGGTTTTAATTTCTTTTAAAATTTATTTTTTTTATTTCAAAAATTTTAGTAGCGAGTAAAATTCTAGATACGAATAGCTAGACAACGTTATTATTTTATCATTTACGTGTTATTGTGATTTTGTGAGCAGATCTTGACCAAATTTTTATGGATCCACCTCTAAAGTATTAGCTATTGATCAAAAAAATAATCATCAAAATCGGTTGGCATGATATTGAGTTATTCGTCCATTTGTCGCTCACATACTTAATGCAAATTTAAGACTTATATGGTTTTCTCATGGATGCCATTATCAGAACTGGACCAAATTATATTTTTGGACCACACCTGAAGCAGCTAGCTGCCAGCTTTCATATAAAAAAAGAATCATCAAAATCGGTTTACCCAGTCGAAAGTTCTGAGGTAACAAACATAAAAAAAAAGACGTGTGGCACTCGGGGACTGCCGCGGTAAAGCTATTGCATAGCGTTTTTTAACAACTTATGTAATACAACCAATGCCACCTAAAGGCGGGTTGCTGAACTAAAGAGACAAGCGTGTTTCTCTTTAGTTCAGCAACCCGCCTTTAGGTGGCATTGGTTTTTATCAACTTATGTAATACAACCAATGCCACCTAAAGGCGGGTTGCTGAACTAAAGAGACAAGCGTGTTAGGTTTTTTTCGTTACGGAATTTCTGGATTCGGTCCCCACGCTCAAGGCCCGCGATAGAAGCTATGCAATAGTTTAAAATACAGTCGAATTGTGAACTCTACTTTTTGAAGTCAGTTGAAAAGCGAAATATATTATTTATAAGCAAAATACCAATCACTCAGTTTATTAATTACGAAATGCCTATAACAAAAACACTAAGTTGCCCACTTTTCAGAATAATATAAACCCATTGTAAAACATTTCTTAAAGATTTAAAATGTCTTTATTCCAATTGATATTAACCGATGTCTTGGAATAAAGACAAGGCTCTAACGTCCAACATTTTTCTTGCAATGGAACTCGTAAAGCGTGAATTGTTGTCGTTACAAATTTTATATTATATTTCTAGAAAGAGTATCAGGTGCAATATACGGCTGTGATCAGACAACGATACAATAATCGCAACTGCCTCGATGTTGTAATGGAAAATTGTGTTACTGTCAAAAAATAAAAGGCCGAGATTTTTCTTATATTTTCCTTATCGCAGCCCTTTATAAAATATATACATTTTGTGATATTATTTTGACAGTATCCTGAAAATAGAAATAATACTCAATCATTAAAAATACCTGTTGTGCCAATCTTGTTGAAAAAATTAGATAGATATAATACTCTTTATTTTTTTTAAGCGCTGGTTACGATTTACTTATTTAAAAAACTTTAAGGTGCTTCACTATATAGTACAGCAACACAATGTTTGGTTTTTTGGAACGAAGTTCCTTATCGCGCGTTGTGAAAGGGGGCTAGACGGAAAAAATTCTTACGAAAAGTTGTCACGACACTTTTTGCTATAGTAAGCTATTGTAAGCTGTGCGGCGTGTGCATGTTTCTCTGTCTGTCTCTCTCTCTCTCTAATAAGATAGTAGTTCCTTTCGATTAATTAGTGAAGGAATTGTAATATTTTTTTTTTAATATTTTTTTTTTCAAAGGAACTTCGTTCCATCCGGGTGTCCCTTGACACCTCTCAAGTATTTTTTATAATTATTCAACTTATAATTAAGTGGATTTTTCTTTTTCTTTTTTATGAGATAGGAGGGCAAACGAGCAGACGGATCACCTGATGATAAGCGATTACTGCCGCCCATAGACACCCGCAATACCAAAAGAGGAGGCACAAGTGCATTGCCGACCTTTAAAAGAGGATTGGGCCTCCGGTAACCTCACTCACTCGGCGAAACACAACGTAAGCGTTGTTTAACGCCGGTTTTCTGTGAGGCCGTGGTATCACTCCGGTCGAGCCGGCCCATTCGTGCCGAAGCATGGCTCTCCCACGTGTAAAATAAAAATTCTTGGGCAACATAAAGTTAAAAAACCGTTAAATTTGTTTTCAGTATATATATGAGGCATTTGATTTTGTACACACGATCTAACCGATATAATAGCGTAAAAGAAAATATTTTTTTTTCCTTTTTCAGAAATATTGCTTTTACTAAAAAACTTTTTCAAAGTTGACAGCGTAACATGACATTTACTATGACATCGTACGTCAGCGTTACTATCATCTATTGTTCAGTGAACTCCATAAATCCGTCATCGGATAGAATGACGTCATATTTCACTATTTATGTTACGTGTATCATTTCTAATTTATCACCGCGAAATCCCGAAACTCAATAATTTTAGTGTCATGTCGAAGTTATTTATTGTTAATTTATTGGAAAGTTTGGAGGCTCAAATTATTCAATAAATTTGCAGCCTTTTTCCTCGCATGATAGTTTTAGTAGTGTGGTATTGGATTACATTTTTGTAGCACCTATTGAGTATTAAATGGACCGAGAATGGAACCTTGTGGAATTTTTTAGTCTTTCTACATAATTAAGCACGTTTAGTTGAATACTAGCGACCCGCCAGTGGTTTCACCCGCGCTGCGCCAATCCTAAGAGGCATAGCGTGATGTTATATAGCCTACAACCTTCCTCGATAAATGGACTATCCAACACAAATATTTTTTCAATTCCAACCAGTAGTTCCTGAGATTAGCCAGTTCAAACAAACAATCAAACAGACAAACTCTTCAGCTTTATAATATTAGTAGGTATAATAAAAGTATAGATTTACCCTAATGGCGACAGGTTTTATCTAGTAATGATAAAAACTAAAGATCACGAGCGTGTGCTTCGAAGGACTCCAAGTAGCATAAGATTTGGCAATAAGTAATTAAGTTACTGGTGGACTCCTGGTGGGCTTGATCCCTCTCATTTGTAGAGGAGACCTGTGTCTAGCAGTGGAAAAATATTAATGGGTTGTTGATGATGATGATGATACAGTAGGTAATAATACATAATACCGACATACAAAGCCCAAATTAGATGACTCAAGCTTGTGATTGTAACAATAGAACGAAAAAAATAGCAACATTACCAGCAAAGAAACAACAATTTAAAACTTCTATTCCAAAATTCTCTTAGCATTCATTTAGTATTCATGTCAGTCGTCAATATAACACCCCATTTTGGGTGCCATAACACACGTCATAAACACAAACAATATAGAACAAACAGAAAAAAATTGACGCTAAAATGACGCCTACCAATGTTTTTTGACGCCATCATAACACCGCACGTGTAGAATAAAAATCTCTTGTTCTTGGATTGTAAAACACAGCCTAGATTCTTATCAAGGAACCAACATCTTTGTAGAAAAAAATGTTCGGTTGTTGGAAATATTCTTATGTATTATTCATGCTTGGTAGTAAGATGAGGAAATATGAGTCAAACATATTTGAGTGCCATTTCGTGCGTGGTACAAGTTGGGTTGTCGGCGAAATGCTAGGCCGGTATTATGATCGTATTTTTTCTAACCTTTACTGTTTTGAGCTTGACTTACACTTGGACGGAGAAAAGAAATAACTGGATGAAATGGCTAAGGAACAGAAATTCCTTAATGCAGATAAATAAATAAATAATGAGGTAACTTGTTTTGCATATAGAAAAGTAAAATATACCGTAGTAAGTATAGGAAATATTTTAAGAGTAATAATTACAAGATCGACAAAAATATTGGTATAAAAAATATTAATACGTAAATCTTCTTTAATAATGAAAAATATTTAGAACACTCACAGTCTAAATAGGTCTCCAAACAAAGAGAAAATGTGACATCAAAACGTAACAGCTGTAGGTAGTTGGATATTTTTAATCGTCTAATTGTAATCATGACGTATTTCTTCTGGCTAAAAGAATAAGCCTGTACTTAAGAAAGCAATTTATTAAAGAAGCATTTTGTTTCCCCCTGCTAAAGAAATTTTGTGCTTGCTCCTATATTGTCTGGTAAGTTCTCTTGAAAGAGGAATTAGAGTAACTGCTAAGCTGATCAAGATAAAAAGAGTTTCTGAGATGCTCTTACTAAGACAATTGGCTTACATTGAGGTGTTACGTGAATTACTAGTACATTGCTAAGTAAAACATAATTATATTTATGTATTGAAAGGATTATCGGAGAACGATTCTGATGGATTTTTTAAATTCTGATTAAGTTTAACTTACGTTAGTCGGCATAATTTCTTAAACCTCTTTCTTTCATTTAAGCCGACAAAATTATGGTAGCTAATAATTTGTTAATACCAGTAAAGCAGTTTAACGAGTTATTCAATTAAAATAAATCTTACCGACAAAACTATCCAATAAAACTGAAAACGTGGCAAAAACCATTTATAGAAATATCCGAAATCGTAAGCGAATTTCTCGGAACTGACTATACAAGCAATTTATACCAGCAGAGGCAGAGAAAAAAATATTTAGTGGATTACGGGATAGGAAATAATATAATTTTTACGTAACATTTTCTATGCCGAAAGCCGCAGTATTTTTATTGAAATATGGGTGACATTTTGTGATTACTTTTGGAATAAAAAAGTGAAAAAAATGATTTCGCAAAAACGCCTTAAAGCAAAAGAGTTACATGTTCAAATACCTAAATACCATCACTGTTAATGACTGACTATTTATCTGTTTATTTATCCATTAAGGGTTCGTTATGATTACCAATTGTACTAATTTATATAGTTATAGGCTTGATGAAGAATTATTTATTTATTTATACTACTATGCACAAAAGTAGTACATAAGGTGAACATAATGCCACATGGCATTTTCTACAAATCAACCTTATTATTCGATGCAGGCATGCATGCATTAATAGTGACACGTAAAATCATGTCATCGTATTATTTTTTTATCAACGCATGCTAAACATTTACAATTAAATTATTTTACCGTGGAAGAGCCATGCTTCGGCACGAATGGGTCGGATCGACCGGAGTGATACCACGGCCTCACAGAAAACCAGCGTGAAACCACGCTTACGTTGTGTTTCGTCGAGTGAGTACCGGACTTACCGGAGGCCAAATCCCCTTTTAAAAGGCCGGCAACGCACTTGTGACCTTTGGTGCTGCGGGTGATTATGCCCCCCTAACCCATAAAAAAATTCTTAAAATCCTAGAATCCTGCCTGAGGTCGATTTTTTAAATAGCATTCGAAGTTTTATAAATATTATTAGTTAATCACGATTGTCGTGCCCAAATTACCGCAATCACCCCAAAATCTAGCAAATGTTTAAATTTTGATAAAACATCATCGACCTAAGTATGTTTAGCACTCAGGGACGGTATCGCTACCACCGTAAGTAGGGTTCAGTATTAGATTTAGCAACAATAACTTCTTAAGTAACATCAAAGATTCAGAATTCCCAAAGAGATAGTTTGAGGTGTTGCTTCTAGACTAAAGACAGTGATGAAGGTCAAGTATTTAATCTAACATAGTTTACCGACATTAGATTTGGTACTTGAAAACAAGGTTAACAACAATAATTTTGATTCGGATTTCAAATAACATTTTGACAACCCGACTATTTTGTACCTAAATTAGTAACAGCCTACTTAAGCTATGTATGGATGTAGAAATTTAGGTCGGTGCTCTAACTAAGAAATGGCTGGAGGCATCGACGTCATTAATTTACAATGTTAGATAGTTTGCTGTGTGAACACCGTCTTGTCGACTTAGTGACTTATGTTATACAGCATTAAGTGGAGCGAAATCTTCAAGATGAATCTTGAATTTACTGCAAATATTCAAACGAATTACAGTAAAATGGATTTAAAAAAATATTAAGTGAACAATTTCAGAGCATTCTTATTTTGAATTATTTGGGCTGGAATTCTGACTTGGGCTGGTGTGCGTACGTTTCTAATTATACTCTTCCTAAACGCCTTCACTGAATTTGGTAAAAAGATTGTCTTAATGGGTGCGTACCTGGATGGTTATTACCTATAGTTTGATCTGGTAGTTGGCGCTGTTATCTACATCCTATAGGATGCGAGTGAAACCTTGGGGAGCAGCTGGTATTAGACATTTGAGGCGTTGGGCCCGAGTGTCCGCCTTTTTTGAAATTTTCCGATTCTCAAATAAGTCCTCAAATAAATGGACAATCGAAAATCCAATTTAAAAGAATGCAAATTCTATTCGGATATTCAAAATAAACAGGCTTCGTCCATCCTGTTTTTTATTCAGTATTAAAACCCTCTGATGTGTATCGGAGCAAAAGCCAAACCTAATCCCTTACGGCGAGGGATGTAATAAATCGAATTGAAGCGAAAAATATGCAGACTGGCGGATCACATTGCAGAAACCGTAATCCCGACGGTCTTATTCGGGTATCATCTAGGACAGAATCAATCTAGGTCTAAAGGTAGGCTAACGAGTCCCCTGAGTCCGTTTGAGTTTTTGAATATTCAAGCGCTTGATTTATTGGCTTCAGTTTAGGTTGATTTGATTTGGATGTTTAATTGGCAATTGTTCTGTGCAATTTGGTTCATAGTAAGGATTTATCAAAGGTAACTTTGTTCGACGCAACCTATAAACACATGACATCTTTAGTGGATAACGAAATAAGCGGGTATGACAGAAAAACGAATAAATCGAAGTTATTGACGTAATTCCTGGTCGATATCTCTTGATAAGAATATGGTTGTTCCAACACGCTGACAAAAAGATGAATTCTTACAAAGCCTTCGATTCAATTTCTATATTCATTGATGCAAAAATTTCTTATTCCGATTCTCGTATCGGAAACTTATTGATAGAGACGAAGTTATATTTTTATAAGAGTTTTTACGAGCGTTTAAGATTCAGCATTTGTAGAATATTTCTACGTCAGTACCTTTGCTTTTATGAGTGTGAAATTGTCAAAGAAGAATTCTACAGATTTACTTTTTAAAAGCAACCCTATTTAGAATAAAGTTTTTTGGCTTTCAGGATGCCACAGTCATCAGTTTTAGTTTATATATCATTTTACCGGGACATTCAATTCAATAAAAAAGGTCAGTACTGTGTAAGCTAAATATACCTACTATACACGAAGCTATAAACGCTTGGCTTTATTTTGGACTATGGCTTTTATTACTTGGATTATGGCTTTGAGAAAATTTTTTGACCATGCATCATGAGGTGCAACTGGTTGTTGAGTTTCCTAGACCATGGTTGAACTACACAATAACTGATGTATGCATTCAGTTTTTGGAACTAGACCATACAAAGCCGCTATGGTCCATTTTTCAAAAAAATGGGATTCCAGATTTTGCTATAAATTGTGACATTCAAATATTTTTTTCTACGGTCTCTGAACTTTAGAAGAGCCTATTCTTTGAATTTTTCCGGCGTTTTTTCATCTTAGAGTACGTAGTAATCATGATCGATTATTGTATGCTAATTCCCATTTCCACACAAACGCAGATGCAAGAATATCCATCCATTTATGTAATCTATCTATCTAGTAATGAATAAGGAAAATGACTATAAAGTGAACACATCGGTGTAGTCAGCAGGTAGTGAGAATACCTTTTTCAAAAAAATGAAAATCTCACTGTGTGATTCATTACGAATCTTTTCGGCTCTGAGTAATAAAAATGTAAATGAAATGTCTTTTGGAGCTGAACGTATCAAATCAAAGAGGAATTTTAGTCGCATCCGGAATCAAGAATTCGATATCCATGCAGTCGATACACCTAAAGATTCTTTTGCAGCTCATTTTAAAATTCCGTCTATCATGAAAGGGGCTAGACATCTCACTTCGAATGTTAATGTGTTGCTTTGAGTCGACTCAAATCTAAATTTCTATGTGGGATTTAAAAGGAATTTAGCACGTGGATTACCCTCGTCATGTAGCGAGAATTGAGAAAGTAAACAGAAAGCGATGATTGAAATATTCAGAAGCGAGAATTCGTGATCAAAGTAATTTTTGTGATTTCTTTGAAAAGAGTATTTAGTTTGGTTGTTTTATATCTACAAAATTTGTCGCTTTAATTTCGACCATCACTGTTGTCTATATCACACTTAAATAAAAACTGTCAATTTCTAGAAAATTGACGTAGGTATATGGCTCTGTTTTATTAAAGTAGGTTCTAGAACAACAATCTCTGAAGTAAGTTCTACGCGACGATTTATTTTCATATTTAATAGCTTACCGAGTAACCTTGATCTTTGTACGAAAAAACAAGTAAAGAGACTGTACGACCAAGTCCACCCTATTAGCAATTCAACAAGTCAAAATTAGTGACTTATTTAAAAATCTGAAAGCGAAGTGAGTGAGGAGCATTGCTCGTATATTTTATTTATGTTAGGAAGGCCCAGATCACTTACAATTACATAAAAGAGGACTATGGTTCAAAACAATTTCAAAAAAAGGAGTATTGTATTTTTTTAAAGTTCACCGATACTTTCATAAATTTTTTTTATTTCAAAGAGTACCTAATCTATTCAGGTAGTCTCGTTTGAAAATCTCATGCGAAAATTTTTATACTGTTAATCAATTCATAAATAAGAAAACACCGATTGAGAAGTTACCCAGTTATCATAAACCCATTGCCTCTCTATTAGACACAAAACTTTGGGATTGAGAAGCATTAGGACATAGTCCACACTGGCAGACTTGAAAAGCCATTAAAAAGATCTTACAAGCAGATAGCTTTCCTCGCGAAATTTTTGAAGTGAAAACTTCTTTAGGCACGTTGAGCACTTTCTGGGCGGACAAAAATCATGGAACTCATGTCATCGACACCGAACGCTTTCCATGAACTATATGTATACTGTGTATATATTTGTACTTTTTGGGCGAACAAAAAGCGTGAAACTCGCGTCATCGTCACCGCACGCTTCCTACCTAAAAGATACAATTCACAAGTTACTTAGTTTTCACTTCTATCGGTAGTCCCCAAAGACTGGCCTGCGTTTTTTTTCTCACCGTTTTAGTGAGTGATTCTGAAATAATAATATACTATACATGGCCCAAGACTAGAAATTCTCTAGTGCGTATCTTGGATTCGTTATCGAGACCTATGTTTTAACGAAATTCCGCTATCACGTGTGTTATTACTCCATTGAAATACAAACGACATTCGATTATTCAAAATCCCACCTAAATTACCATATTAATACGGATCAAATCTCTCAATTTCACCAATAAGATCCCTATATGTGAGCAGAGGTTGAGTTATCTACAATCTTCTTATGATTGCTCATATTTCGGACCTTTTGGAGTACGTGAGCGATTTTGTTGATGTGTGTGTGTATGGGCTTAGTAGAGTTGTATGTATAATATTATGGTGAATAGTGTCGGGTCTTTCAGGATTTCTTTTTTAATATTTGATCCACCATTTCCATTGTCCGCTCAAATCATATAATTACTTTTTTGATTATTTCTTTTTTATTTAATATATTTTTTAAGAGATAGATGGAGCCATGATAGATAGGTTCGCGTAGCAGTGAGACACACCAGGCTGATCAAAGTCATATTTTTACCCACGACGGAACGGAGACTGCATATGCGTTTTGAATACTATTTTTCTTATAGGCTTACGCTTGACCGCCAGTTCGCCTGATGTTAAGCGATACTGCGATCTACGATGCAGATCCGCGATAGAAGAAACCGATTCACTCGTGATATAAATACACCCAGATTATATCTATCAGAGAAAACCCACTCGGGAAGTGCATTCCATATTCCAGTAATACTTAACACAAGAGAAAATTAATTATCATTGAACCATCTCGGTGCGGAACTTCTTATAACTAAAAAAAAAAAGACGTGTGGCACTCGGGGACTGCCGCGGTAAAGCTATTGCATAGCGTTTTTTATCAACTTATGTAATACAACCAATGCCACCTAAAGGCGGGTTGCTGAACTAAAGAGACAAGCGTGTTAGGTTTTTTTAGTTACGGAATTTCTGGATTCGGACCCCACGCTCAAGGCCCGCGATAGAAGCTATGCAATAGCTTAAAAATAATAGGAAATGTATTTATTCTATTACTTCATTGGATATTTTCTTAATAACCAGTTCTTATTAACCAGTACACATTGCAAATCTAGGCAAAAGTTTGTTATAAGCCTGTATTGTATAATTATTTCGTGGGTCGATCGAGATTTGCCTGGGCAGATCACGATGTGATTTTGTGATATGACCGATTATTTCATGATGTACCTAACCTAATTTCTTCTATGTAAGTATGTACAATGACTACAATTCGGTTCTGGCAATATGTGGTCTGACTTCCGCCGCCTGGGGAAGGCGACGGGGCGTGCCGGACTTCACCCAGAACGGTTGACCTACCGACTAAAACGGTGTTTCGCCTCACCACTTTTTGCTGAGGTTAAGGGAGCGAGATTCATTCCTCCGCGACCCCAGCAGGTCACAGTTCTAACCTAAGCTAATCGATTTTTATATTTCTTTCATCAGCTATATAACGAAATGTCAGCACATCGTGATCTGGCAAATCTCTATCGACCCACGTCATAAAATAAGCAGTTGTTGCAAGTCTATAGAGAAATAATTATTTTCACTTATCTCTTATTAAAACGGGATTCAACAAAATAAGCCAAATTGTGTGCCTCCTACCGAAATGCCTCGCGCAAACGATAACATGTACGAGTGAGCAATTATATTTTAATTTGGCCGTATCTTGTCACAGAAAATTGTAAATTATTTACATCCTTTGTAGCGATTCGGGTTATGACAAAGTTGGAGAACATAATATTTTTGTCAACCAAGCTCATTAAACAAATTATTTCCCGTTTGTCCTGTTAACAATTTATGCCGGAAGAATTAAATATTGCCTATCATATTAATTAAATATTCAGTAAAATGATTTAAATATTGCCTCATTAGCCTAGTGGTCCTGAGCGCGAATGCTATGCTAGAGGTCCTGCGTTAAATTTCCAGGGCGAGTAAAGTGTTATTGAGTGTTTCTATAAAATTCTCAGTAGCATCTCGGAGTTTTGAATTTGTGCCCGGTTAATGGCAATAGTCTTGCACCCTATTTTAGGGAACCTACACATTCCGGCGAACTGTGGATGTACATTAACTAGTACGCCCTTCGGGGAATACAAGCGTTATCGTACGTTGATTTAAATATTATTGGGCATGAAATATGGATTATTTTTATTACATCTAGGTTCCTACGCAATACAAACTAGCTCAAGCTTTACTTATATTATTTAAGAGAAATGAAAAGGGTTCGTCAAATATTACGATTGATTTCGATTGCAGAATGATGCTTCAAGATAAATGATCCTCCATTTATCTTACAAATTAACTTCACTTTAATACATATAGATGCAACACCATGCAAATATAAGCAAAATCTTAGTTGTGAAAAAGTAGTTGTTTAGAAACATTTCCTTTTTTATCAATAATATTACTAAAACATGCATAAAATGATTCTATACTGTTCTTTTCTCTATACGAGTAATATACAAACCATTTCGTTAGATATGCGGCATTGCATTTTCTGAATATTGGCTGCTTTTCAGTTCAGTTCATGCCGTATCGGCGCTGAGAATATATTTTATAGCGAGTAGAATTTCGTGAAATTGTATAAAACTCAAAATTATCAAAGACTTGCTTTATAATTGCTAACGTACGTTTTGCACCGTGTGAGAGTCATGCTTCGGCACAAAAGGGCCGGCTCGACCGGAGCGATACCACGGCCTCACAGGAAACCGGCGTCAAACAACGCTTACGTTGTGTTGCGCCGAGTGAGTGAGGATACCGGAGGCGCAATCCCCTTTTAAAAGGCCGGCAACGCACTTGTGATTCCTCTGGTGTTGCGGGTGTCCATGGGCGGCGGTAATAGCCGATCCGTGTGCTCGTTTGCCCCCTAGCCCATAAAAAAAGTACAAAGCCAAAAGGTCTGATTGGCTAATAAGAGGTACATAGAAGTCGCCTCCTTCAATATCTTCTGTAAATCGTAAGCACTTCTTGGTATACAGTATTTGCGCAGCCTTAAACTGCCGATTTAAAGAATGAATATCTTTAATTCTACTTTACATTACATAACTGAATATACGTTTTGTGTTCTATTGATTTTATTTATAACTAGCTTTGGTCCGCGGTTTCATTTAGGTCCCAAAAACATTAACATATTATTCGGATTCTAGGCGGCGCCGCGGCATATTAAGAAGAAACATGCGCACAACTAGATTTTATATTAGACTTCTAGCAATACATTGGTGAATAGTGCATTGAATTCCATGCACTTTTGCGTGATACGCATACAAACATACAGACGGACAGACAAAAATTCTAAAAATTTTTGTTTTGGCTTCTGTTGCTTCAATAAAGACCCCTATATTAGTTTTTTTCGAACTTATTATTTATTCAAACCTGCGTCTTCTGGTTACACCAGACGCTCTGACCTCTAAGCCACCGCGAGTCCCACCCTCTAGATCGAAATTTGCCTTTACATTCTGAATTTACGTCATAAGGTGACGTTAATTTTGAAGTGACGTAAATACAGAATGTGATGTGCCTAAGCATGGCTTTCCCACGGTGAAAAATAATTACATTATTTATAATTGGTATCCTGTTACTTCTTATCATTATAATAATAATATATATTATACTGGTTTCTGACACCCACGGGAATATTAGACATTGAAGTCAAATTACTCTTTTTTGGGACCCGCGTAAAAGATCGCCGACTCTGACAGTAAAAAAACAACTCATCAAATGGGTAAAAAAACTAAGACGAATTCAAAATCAAAAACCTTTTACCCTGCATCAAACATTTGCAACAGAAACATGAATCATTCGTTCAAGTTAAAACAACTATACAAAACACTGATTCTATTACAAATTTTGTAAGCATTTAAGTGGTGACATTTGGCCGGGATGCCGAGTGTCATATTAAATGTACAGATAGTTACAGTTGCCAAGGTTTCTTGATTTTATTTGAGCTATAAATATAGATCTTATTATTTGTGTTTTTTAGTTCAGATTCAGTTGGAGAAATCTTAATGTTTCCTTATATTTTAGACTTAGTATATCACTAAATTTAAAATTTAAAAAGCCCCCGCAACTTCATGCCTTGATTACTATTTTCTTACATATCATAAGAGTAGCGGAATACCAAATTTCAAATTGATCAGACCTGTAGAATTTGCTCACATCCCTACATGAACCAGAAAAGAGGCTGGCCAGATTTTCTTAAATAATAGCTAAAAACACTCACGATTAAGTCACCTTTCAAACTAAAAAACTGAATCAAAATCGGTCCATTCGTTTGAGCGCTACGATGCAACAGACAGTCACACTGACAGATACACACGTTAGACTTACAACACCCCTATTTGCGTCAGGGGTTTAAAAGAAGCAAAGTAAGCAAAACTAAGTAGGTACTTCATGTTTATAATTCTAACGAATTTAGTATTGTTGAAACTTAATTCTTCGTAGAAATAATTACGGTTAAAATAATTTATCACGATCAATACGAACGTGTAATTCGAAGATGGTTGAATCAAAAGTCACTAGAGCGAACGCGCACTGAATTTATTATGAATTTAGCGTGAATTTCCTCAATGCCTTACTTTGCTCCGTCAATCTGGAAATTATTTAAAGTTTAACTCACAGACGCGTATTCAACCATTTACAGAATGAATTACACAAACGTAATTTGATAAAATTATATACATACCATTACGCCTGTATTCCCAAAAGGGTTAGGCAGAGGCGTACTAATATACATCCATAGTTTGCCGGTACATTTAAGTCCCATGTAATAAGGGGCGAGCCTATTGCAGAGTATCTAAAGTTACTAAACAAAATTAAAGTGCTAAGCAAGGCCTCCAATGCTAACCGACAATAGTGAAGCAAAACGATGGCATTCTTCTTTACCACCAGAACATAAATCGCTTCTCTGGCAAAATCTTAGATGTAGAACTTTTAGTAGATAAATATTGCATTGATATCTTATGTTTTTGTGAAACCTGGTTAAAACCTGACACAATGCAATTCAATGTAACTTCATGGTGGCCAGTGCGTACAATAGACTATCAGCTGTGGGTGGTGGAACATTGATACTATGTAACAAAAATCTTAAATTCAAAGAACGAAAAGACATCACCTCGTGCTCTGTTGAACGCTTATGTGAGGTAGCATGTGCTGAAGTAGAAAACTATATTATTATATGTGTGTATAGGCCACCTTCTTCAAGATTTCCAATGTTTTTGACAGTAATGGAAGATGTTCTTAGGAAAGTTTTTAAATGCAAGAAACACATTTTTGTTTGTGGTGATTTAAACATTGATATTCTAATAGAATCACCTGAAAAACGGCAACTTTTAGCTTTATTTAAATCTTTTAATTTGGAAAATATTTTTAATGAACCCACCAGGATTACTGCTACTTCCATTACTTGTATTGATAATATTTTTTCAAATTGCGCAGTTCAAGGCTCTTCAATAGTCAGCGGTGTTAGATCAGACCACATGGGACAACTGATCTCTATAGAGACTAACAAAAGGCTAGTAGAGATGTGCTTTACAAACTATATTATGAAAAATCATTAACCTCTGACGTAGGTTTTCATAATTATGTGCGGAAATATTCTAAGTGTTTTAAAAAAGTATGCATTGAAGCTAAATCAAAACTCGTTAGTAAGCAAATAATGAAATCCGATAATAAAATTAAAACAGTATGGAAGATAATAAATACGGAAACAGGAAAAAACAATAAACAGGACACAGATCTGAATTTGAAAATAAGTAATAAAATAATTTCAGTCAACGCGGAAGTTGCAAGCGCTTTCGAACAATACTTTACTAATGTTCCGATCGAGGTCACGAAATCTTTACATTCGTTCCCTTCATTAGCAGAATCTCTGGCAAAGAATTTTTTCAAAAGAGACATACCAAATTTTGGATTTAGCCAAGTATCTCCTCTTATGGTTAAAAAAGCATTTAAAAGCTTAAATATGAAAAATACGGAAGATCTATGGGGCATATCTATTAAAGTACTAAATTCAATTATTGACGATATCGCTCCGATTCTTGCAAATATATTTAATCTTTGTATTAAGACAGGAACTTTTCCAGATTTAATGAAACATAGTAAAGTCATTCCAATTTTCAAATCAGGCTGTAAAACAAATCCCTGTAATTATAGGCCCATTTCTGTTCTCCCCGCCTTAAGTAAAATATTTGAAAAACTCATGCTTAATCAAATGACTGCACATTTCCACATAAACAAGATTTTATACGATCAGCAGTTTGGCTTCACTAAAGGTAGGTCAACATCTGATGCTGGTACGAAGCTGGTCTCTCACATTTTACAGGCTTGGGAGGGGTCACAGGATGCCATAGGTATCTTCTGTGATCTTTCCAAGGCTTTTGACTGCGTTGATCACAATACGCTTATCCGTAAATTAAACTACTACGGTATAAGAGGGCCATCTTTGGAGCTTGTGTCTTCTTATCTTGCTATGAGGCGACAAAAAGTGGACATAAAAGGAGTCGCATCTCCCGGGTCTGTTGTTAAAATGGGTGTCCCACAGGGCTCTATTTTAGGCCCTTTTCTTTTCTTAGCGTATATAAATGACCTTCCCTATATGATGGCCGAGCTATCGAATATAGTATTGTTTGCAGACGATACCTCACTCATATTTAAAATCGATAGAAATGATAGCAATCTCTTTAACGTAAATGAGAGTCTAAAATCTTTGTCTAAATGGTTTGCTGCTAATAACTTACTACTTAATGCTAGCAAAACAAAATGTCTAAAATTCTCGTTACCAAATGTACCACAAACTAAACCTAATTTAATTCTTGATGGCAGCAAACTGGACCTAATCAATGAAACCATTTTCTTGGGTATTACGGTTGATTGTAAGTTGCAGTGGGGTGCGCACATTTCAGCCCTGTCTAGCAGATTAAGTTCCGCTGCTTATGCAGTGAGGAAAATTAGGCAAATCACCGATGTGGCTACAGCCAGGCTAGTGTACTTCGCTTACTTTCACAGCATTATGTCATACGGTATTTTGCTCTGGGGATCAGCTGCAGACGTAGATTCAATTTTTATCTTACAGAAAAGGGCCATCCGCGCAATCTACGATATGGGCCCTCGCGATTCCCTAAGAGAACTTTATAAGAATATCAATATACTTACACTGCCGTCACTCTATATTTTCGAAAACATCATGTACGTCCGCAAAAACCTGCAGACGTTCAGTATCAATAGTGACTTTCACAACCTTAATACTAGGAATAAACATAAAATTGTGGTACCTAAATTTAGATTAACCAAAACAAATAAATCATTTCTAGGAAATTGTGTGCGTTTCTACAATAAACTCCCTAAATGTGTTACCGATCTTACTGACAAGAAATTTAAAAAGTACGTCAAAACAGTTCTTGTTAAGAAAGCCTATTATAAAATCAAGGACTACGTTGACGATAAAGATGTGTGGTGTTTAAATACGGATGCACTTGCGGCCTCCTTGGCAACCTGAGGTTTTTCCAACTTAGTATCTATAGTGAATATATGGACATAGTTTTCACAGATTCTGTATTCACTACATTTCGAGATGTCTTCATTATGGTTAGTATTGTTTACCTCAACTGAAACTGTAAATGTGTGTACATTGTGGCATGTCTGAGTGGACTCTAATTTATCCTGCTTTGATGATGTGTGTACTTTACCACATAGTTCACTTATATTCTATTTCACTGAGAACCTTCTACCTAACTTTGACATCCAATGTTCACACATCCTCATATCGCAATATTGTACCAATGAAGATTGTAACACAATTTATTTTAAAAGAGTGTCCATGGAGTTTCTTGCCGGATTCTTCTACATAGGATCAACCTTTTGGAACCGAGCAACTAGAATCATAACGTTTCATAAACGCTTGTTAAAGCTTATTTGAAATAAAAACATTTGAACTTGAACTTGAACTAAGAATACTGACTACTTTGCATTGGCAATTTTCTTCCTTTACTAAAATAACATAATATTCTTAGCATGGAAAATGCAAAACAATCACAAAAAGATAGTTAAAAGGTAAAGTGGCATCGTACGACATTGAACTAACTGTAAAGTAAGTCGTGTCGGTTGAGAAGCAAGGTAACTTGCTTTTCATAGATGTCGCCAACGTCACCTTATGACGTAAATTTAGAATGTGAAGGCAAAATTTTAATCAGGCGGGTGGGGTGCGCGGTGGCTTAAAGGTCAGAGCGTCTGGTGTATCCAACCGGGAGTCGTAGGTTCGAATCCTGCCCGCGATTGAATTTTTCCTTTACTAAAATAACTTTATAATGTTAGCACGGAAAATGCAAAAAAATCACAAAAAGATAATTTCATATCTGTAACACTACTGCAGAAGTAGCAGTTACCATTGACAATTTTTCATATACTAGAAATTGGTCTGGTAATTGGGATAACCAAATAAAATATATTTCATTTAGATACCGTAGATCCATAGCATCACATATAGGTACCATCGTAAGATAAATGAAGAAATGTTTGCTCCTGAATCTACGCCTTGTTACACAAAAGGGGATGATAAAAAGGGAAAAACTCTTCAAGATGAAAAAGGACTATTTACTTTTTTTTAGTATCAAGTAAAAGTATACAAACAAAAAACAAACATAATTTTATATCCTCTGTTTACTTAATTTAGATTTTAAAGAATATCTACAATGAAATTACACTGTTTTGAATAATATTGTTTGTTATTTTAAGAGCAAAATAACCTTCGTACGTTTCCAAGAACGACTCAGGTATTCTTTGTTAAAGAAAAACAATTATTGTGATACTGTTGTACAAGTCTATTCAATTGATGTGTTTGTTTCACTTTGATGTGTTTAAGCTATGTAGGTGAGCAAGATCCTGTGGGTATTAATATTACAAGGTATAGATAAGATAATAGTGGAGTCGGTTTCAAAGGTAACAATCAAACCGGATGAAAATTATTATGGTTGAAAAAGAAAACCTCTTTTATATATTAGTGTTTAGCAGGATATTATATTTCTACTTTTATTTTGAACAAAATCCTTACTTATAACATGAACTAGGTAGGTACTTAAAAGAATAGGTTGCTTACTTGCTACCATATTTTTATCAACACTCATACTTGCAGCAATAACAGCAAAATAAGGGCACGTTGTACATTGATATGTATATCCGCTCCCCGTATTTTTGCTATTAAGGGTACGGCGGAGCTTAAATTGCTCATAAAAACGTAATACCGAAATAAATTGTAATCCACACGATATTCTATCAATTTATGTTATTATTCGGATTTGGATACCGTTAATCTAGGTTCCTACGGTACTATTTCGTCTACTACTACTTCACTGGAAATGAAAGACCGGAAAATCGTTCCAAACTTGGTAAAGTTATCAAAAATTGCATTTGCTTACATTTATTTCCAGTGAAGTATTCTGGACGAAATGGTAGAGTAAGAACCTAGATTAATGGTATCAGAATTCGAATAATAACAGAATTTGATTAAATTGTGTTTGAATGACGATTTATTTCGGTATAACGTTTGTAAGAGAAATTCGGTCCGCCGGACTCTTAAATGGAAAACTAATAGCTTTGTAAATGAATCATCATTTACCAAGTTATCAGTATTTTTTCCTTCCAATATAATAATTATTATTCCTATTCAAATTACGTCATAGTTTCGAGAACTCGTTTTTTTTTACAATACACATGAGTTAAGAACTCGTATGTACATTGAACTAGTAAGTATGGATCTTGTAAAAGTATGTCTACACGAGTCCCATACTTCCAGTGTACCTTTATGATCCGCTTCGCTCTACAGCATGACTTATTAATACCTTAAGGCAAGGACTTGAGACAAATTGCGTTGGGGATGTAATCCGCCCGCTTGAAGGAGCAGGTAACACATTAAGTCAGAGTACTGTAACTTAGACATGACTAATTACAGAATTTCGACTCAATGGATGTGATACAAAAGTGTATTTTATATAAAATTTGCGCTCTAATTTTACAGGGAATTTGCAAAAGTAAATTGAGTGCTGCAATCCGTAAGTACTCGTATGGATAACATATGTGACACATAATGAGTTCATGACTATTTTCCATGACGGCTTTTACCTTTTAATTATGACATAAACAAGTACACTGGTACTTGTCTATGTCATAATTTACTAGTAAACTATAATTAGTAACCATAATTAACAGTCTTTTGTTAAAAGCGGACCGGTTAACGGTATTAAATTTATCAATCACTAGCGACCCGCCCGCTGTTTCACCCGCGTTGCCCCATTCCTAAGAGTCGTAGCGTAATGTTAAACAGCTTAAAACCTTCCTCTTGAATCATTCTATCTATTAAAAAAACCGCATCAAAATCCATTGCGTAGTTTTAAAGATCTAATATACATAGGGACAGACAGACAGCTTTATACAGACAGCAGCAGAAACTTTGTTTTATACTATGTAGTGATTAAATATAAAATACATCTTCTAATACATACTTCAAGTATGAATTATTTATACCTACATTTTGTAGTCTATAACATTCTTACTTATATATTTTTTTTTCAATTTTATTCACTGAATGGCACCAATGGCTATGTTCCCACGAATATTTTTTTTTAACTTTGTTCAAACCAAACTTATTTTTGATAATTTATAAAATTCCGAACCGGGGCCAAGTTTTACTGAGATTGGTGATTTAAGTTCTAAAAAACTTTGTAGGACTATCTGCGTGACAACTTTAAACAAGCACCTTGATAATAATTTCTACTTTAATGGCCTTCAATATTTAAGAGTCCGGCGGACCGAATTTCTCTTACAAACGTAATACCGAAATAAATCGTAATTCAAGCACAATTTAATCAAATTCTGTTATTATTCGGATTCCGATACCGTTAATCTAAGTTCCTACTCTATCATTTTGTCCAAAATACTTCACTGAAAATAAATGAAAGTTAATGCAATTTTTGATAACTTTATTAAATTTAGAACGATTTTCCTATCTTTTATTTCCAGTGAAGTAGTAGTAGACGAAATGGTATCGTAGGAACCTAGATTAACGGTATCCAAATCAGAATAATAACATAATTTGATAGAATATTGTCTGGATTACGATTTATTTCGATATTACGTTTTTGTGGGCAATTCAAGCTGGACCCTTAAAACTCTATTTCTCCGGAATGCATATACATGAAAAAAGTTAAATTATTGCTTTACCAATTATTATGATTAAAAATTTAGGTGATCGCTATAGGTGGTCTGCGTTACCTATGTCCTTGGATAAGCACACTAATTTGGAGGTGATTATAGACTTATAGGTCATATACGTTCAGGAGACTTCCTGAACACTAATTACTTGTTTTAATTCAGGAACTTATTTTAGGTACAATAATACTGTTAGCGCGGCGAGCATTCCGGAGTAACTGCGTGGCAACGGTTATTACTATCTTGGGAACGATACCTGTGGATATATGATCCCTACAAAAACATTAGCGTGTCAAGTATTGATAATGAAGAACGTATTGAAACAAAATTGAATTCAATCAAATTTCAATTTATATAAATTCAGTCTCATTATTCTAAATAACTAAATTTGAATTAGCAATTGAATATGTAACGATCGTAACATTTGACTTTCATTTGCGAACTATTCAGAGCAGCAAAAGCCTAATTTTAGCACTAGCGAGTGAAATCAAATGCCATCAACTATACTATTGATAAAATCCTATTCAATTATCTTTTAGAACTCTCTCGAATTGGTGAAGTTACGTGGCTAACACAATAAAATTACATTCATCTCCAAAAATATAAACTGAATACATAAAGTATCTAACTAAGATAAATCTAATACATTCTAAATATTTCTAAATGATTAGAATCTTGAAACATGCATAAACTAGTTCCAATAAATACATGATGTATTGGTAAACATTTTTCCGGTCCAAGTTTGACTTTCATGCCCAATGCTCCATCATCGGCGGCCTACATGTAAAGGCAAAAGGGACTTTTAGGGTTGAGTACAAGCGACAAGAAAGAAAACAGTTTAATTATTTGGCTTTTACAAGAAACTATTACCAGATTACAATCAAATATCGGTATGTCAAAAAAAAGTCTGAAATACCTATCCAAAAAAATACTGTATCAACTATGAATAATAATTATTGTTTTTAAAATGTTTGTTATTTAAAATAGTTGCTATTTAAAGTATTTTTTATGAATTCGGTATTATTTATTTAGATGTTTGTATTATAAGAATATAAATTTAGAATCTAAATCTTCTGCAGTAATAAAGTACTCGTAAATAGACCAATTTTTCAACTCTCCAATTTAAATAGTAGTTGTAATCAAAATCTTCTATAGTATAAATGTGCCAAAGAGCAGTCTCACATTCTTATTACCCATTTATTATACTTAATTCATTTATCATTTAATAAATAAAGATTTTTCTGACTTTATAATTTTTATTTTAGACTAGTTGCTCGCAGTTTCACTCACGTCCCAAAAAGATTAACATACTATGAGTCCGATTTTAGGCGACGTATCAAGATGAAGCATACATTGGTGAAAAATGCATTCAATTCCATGCATTAGTTTTTGCGTGATGCGTGTACAAACATATAGACGCACAGACGGACAAAAATTCTAAAATTTATTATTTTGGCTTCTGTTCCTCTAATATAGACCCCCTATATATTTCTTTATTATCTTTAATGTACAGACATCGGCCTATTACAATTGTATTATAGGAATAAAGGTAAATTTATTTTGATCCCAATCTATAGGTATGTCTTAAACTTGTACTACACGTCACTTTCACTTCAGTATAATCAAATAAGCCCAAGGCAGGCGCTCTTTATTCCCAACCAATATTTTGTTTCGTTTTTCTATTAAACTATAACATAATATATTACGCTGTACCCCAATATGTGTTTTAATAATAACAACAATCTTTTTCACTGGTTTTCTAAATGTGGTATTACTAGAGATTGAAAGCAACAAAAATAAAATTACAAGAATAATAATTGATGTCTATGCAATGAGGCCTTATCTATTTTCAAAGAGAATTCCAAATACAATGCCAGTTAAACTTTAATGTTTTTTGCTATTATTATAGCAAACATGTTTTCATCCAGAACTAAGGCCAAACATTATCTTCATTCAGTATCAGTTCGACTGTAATATAAACGACTCAAAGCACGAAACACATCACTCCTTTTAGAGTGTCTCTATAAAAAGTCCATTCTCTTAGAAAATCTCGACGGCTCAATTCCGCTTTATGTTGAATTTACACCCAACGCGACGAAGTTCATCTAAGTCCGTTTTACAAGTACATAAACATAACTTATGTACGTTCGCGTAACGGTCTTAATAAATTGTAAGCGGATTCGGGGCTTATAATGTGTGTAAGCTAATTAAGAGATTATAGCGATTGGTGTTTACGCATTTGTTTAAACTCAATCTCATGAGTACCTACTTAAAAGTTTAACCCAAAATCATAACCGACTATTCAGTGCAGTATCTACTCAGAATAAAATAACAGATTTCTACTTATAAGTATTATTATTTTAAAATTTTAGTGTAGTGTTTTGACTGTAGATAGAAATAATTATTTTGTTGTAACTGACTGAGAAAAATACTTTTAAAAATAATAATAATGACACTGAAGTAGAAAGAAATGATGCAGGATAAATACAAGCTGTTAAGGAAACAATCACTACTGTACTCATCCAAAACCATAAAAATGGTCCTTTTATGAAAGTTCTTAATTGGTTGACGAGATTATTAAAATGTCCCTTGCAGTAATACATCTTGAAAGCTACCTTGGATACCCAAAAAGACTAAAGGCACATTCATAATTGACTTATAAATCTACGGCAGCCCGTAAAAGTCACCGAAGGAAAAGGGTTATGGTCCTTCAGAGCTAAGGGACGTAATAAAGACGGGACCAAAGAGCATTATTGTAAACTTGAACTTTAAGTAACGTGGTTCCAGATGGTATGTAATTATTTCAAACCGCGAAGGAAATCGATTAAACCGAGTGCTTTGTTGTATCAATTACGGAACTATCTTAGAGTTGCGTATTCATGAAATAGTAATTTAATAACACGTGTTACACTATTAGCTCAAGCTACCAACTGTAACACCAACATATTATAATATCATTGTATATCAGATGTCATTCGGTTTGTAATGTCATTGATGTAAAATGTTTTATTACACCTATAAATGCAGTACTAGAGTTCAGAGCACAATAAGATTTCCTGTGTCATCGTATTCAGTGTCTTCCATTCCGAAATAAACAAAAGCATACAAATCTAGGAGTTACCATGTTATCCTAAGTAATAAAAATGCGAAAGTGAGTTTATTTCTTTGTTACGCTTTAACGCCTAAACCACTAAACCGATTTTAAAAATTCTTTCACCAATAGAAAGCTACATAAAATAAAAATTCGAACTAAAAACCCACAACGAAAAAGTTCAACTGAAAAATATGAAACAAGTCAATTTTCTTACGTCTAAAACAGTGGTGTTCAGTTTTTAGTCGTGATCGCATGAAAAATAATTATTATAATACAAGGTATAAAGCTAGTAATCGAATATTAAAAAATAATTATGACCGTTACAGAAATCATCATACGTATTTAAAATTGTTTGATATGTTTATAATTTAAACAATTATTATTGATTTAAGATATTTATATACCTATAAAAATACAGCTTTATTGGTGAGCTCATATGTGATTAAATTTACATAGAATTATCGAGAAAGTTAATCTTTATGAGATCGCTGTTAGCGAAAACACCGCCCATTGTACCATTCTGTGATCTAGAAAATTGCACTTCGCCTTAGTTTTTGGTGTGCAATAAAGAAAATTCTTTCTATTTATATTTCTATTACTTCAGTGTGACCTTTATAGGATGGGCTGATCTTTAATTGAATTTGGTATCTTCTATCAAATGTAGGTACTTGTTTTACTTTTAGAGCCGACAGTTCGACCTAAATACTCTCTGAGGCACAGAGGTGTCTGAATATAATATGACCAAAGGTCACGCAGCTTATGTTTACAGGTCCTTTCTATCCATGCCGTAAATATTAAACCCCCTGCTTATAATAATAAGAAGAATGCCATGGTGCAGTATCGGGACAATTATTATGTATTATATTTCTCAGTTTCCAATGAAAAATAAATTCTAAGAAAGAATCATTACATTAATACGTGAAGAGAAAACTTTGTACCCCTTTTTAAGCATGTTGCGCACATGGAGGAATGTGAGATTGTACATAGTTAAAGTTTATATAGAGGAGAAGTGCAGAATGCTAATATTTTTTTATAATAACGCTAAAAAAATTCATTAAATTAAAAAAAAATACACACCCTACCATGCGTTTGACCGTTTGACACACACTTGACACATTGAATGTCAAATGTCGTCGTCGTACCGAAGTTCAACATTTAAAAAGGTTTAATTAGTCTTTAACAATAGATCCTTAAAAATGTTCACAATTAAAATTTAATTTCGGCCACTACATGATAACTAGTATTGATTATAAAATGTCTACATTGTATTATAATCCATACACACAAATACTTTCATTTTGATGTTAGTTCAAATGAAAGAAATAAAAGTAGATACTACTTAACTTTGTATTTTTGGCCGAATTTCAAATAGCATTATAGTTTAATTGCATGCTGGCCGCAGCAGTCCAATTAGCTTTACCTAACTTAGCTTAACTAAGACAGAGTATGTTTTGTACTAGTTTGGAGAGAGTTATGGAGGAGCAGTATTTGATCTTAAGAATAGAATACTCTATCTTTGAAAATAACCAGAGTTATAAATTCATTTTAGATTATTCTTTGAACTGTAATAAAATCATTTAAAAGATCAAGATCTTTCATAAATTTATTTATCCTTAAATATGATTCAACTTCTTAGATTGTCAAGCATCCTTTTCTTATCCACACATTAAATCGATATTACCTTCAGTCATACTTCTGGTTTCGCCACAATATTTCCATTCAGAACTATAGCAATGATGGTGAACATTATAAGTATAAAGTTGTTTTAGTGAAGGAAAAATTCGATCGCGGGCAGGATTCGAACCTTCGTCTTCTGGTTAGATACACCAGATGCTCTAACCTCTAAGCCACCGCGAGTCCCGCCCGCTGGATCGAAATTTGCCTTCATATTCTGAATTTACGTCTTAAGGTGACGTTGGCGATATCTATTGAAAAGCAAGTTACTTTGCTTCTCAACCGACACGACTTACTTTTACAGATATTTTTTTTTTTTTTTTTTAAATCGTTGCCCCACACTAGGATTTTCTCCTGTGTCGTGGGTGCGTTTACAAACACAAATTCTCACATGCACAAACGCCCAGACCCGGAACAAATACCTGTAGATCATACAAATATTTGCTCCGTGTGGGGATCGAACCCACAACACGTGGCGCAGGTAAGGTAACTTGCCTCTCATAGATGTCACCAAACGTCACCTTATGACGTAAATTCAGAATGTGAAGGCAAAATTTCAATCATGCGGGTAGGGTTCGCGGTGGCTTAGAGGTCAGAGCGTCTGGTATATCAAACCAGAAGACGCAGGTTCGAATCCTGCCCGCGATTGAATTTTTTCCTTTACTATTAAATAACATTTCCAAGGTGTTAAATAAACTTTTAAACTATTTCTGGATCACAACTTTACTAAGTAAAATTCATGACTTTAGATACACGGCAAACTTTGCATCTGTTTCAGAGTTAAAATTAGCTAGAAACTACAGCTCGTATCGCGCTTCACACGACTTGCTAAACAGATAAGTGTGACGGCAAAGGTGAGAAATTCGCTTTAATATTTGATATGTAGTGTTTTATATTACTACCGAAATACATTTTGTTTAATTCTTATAGTTTTACTTAAATTATCTTTTCTTACTGTTTAAAACCATGAAAAAACATCAGTTGACCAAATTCTATTAGAAAATTGAAAAAGAAATTATTAAATTTTTCCTTTACTAAAAAATAACTTAATAATCTTAGCATGGAAAATGCAAAAAAAATCACAAAAAGATAGAAATTATTAAAATAAGTTTGGGTGCATAAAATACATACCATCACGCCTGTATTCCTTGAAGGGTTAGGCAGAGGCGTATTAATGTACATACACAGTTTGCCGATATGTTTAGGTGCCATGTAATAGGGGGCGAGTCTATTGCCATAATCCGGGCACAAATCCCAAACCCCGAGCTGCTACTAAGAATTTTATAGATAAAACCAAATAACAATGCTCGACCTGGGAATCGCACCCAGGACCTCTATTGTAGCAGTCGCGCTTGGGACCACTAGACTAACGAGGCAGTTTGCATAACATGCGCTGCATTATAGACAGAAATAAAGAAGCCTAATTGAAAATTAAATTAATAAAATATGATTGGTCAAATATTATGTAGTACTTACTAGCTTCTGCCCGCGACTTTGTCTGCGTGGACTTCAGAATTGGGTCCGACCTCGATAAAAAATAATCTATATTTTATTCCAGACTATATAATCTATCTCTGTGCCAAATTTCATCCAGATCCGTTTAACCGTTCTGGCGTGAAAGAGTAACAAACATCCATATATCCATACTCACAAACGTTCACATTTATAATATTAGTACGGATTAAACATTAAAGCAAGTTTTTTAATCCAACATCTTTGCTCACCAAATTTATAATCAGCTCCATTTTTTTCGTGCTGGCAATGCAAACACACGAACTATTTCAACATCCAGTTAGCTTTTTGTACGTTTGCTAAAACAAATATGGCTTCCATTACGTAACCTGGATGTAAAAGTCAGGACAAACGGTGGGTCAGGCGTAGGTTTTTGCCTAAATAAATTGCCCAATTACTGAATTCGTTCGATGCGGGCACAGCTGCTAATGTTGGCAGATACCCCGGATTGATTTGTCAGCTTCATTTGTTTTAAAAGGGTTTGACTTAATGAAAGCAATATTTTCAACTGTACTTAAAAATAAAGCATTATTTTTGTTGATGTTAGGTACCTACTTATTACTTACCTATATTGTGCAATACTATGAACTTGTTTCACCAGAAAAGATTACATTATACTTTAAAAAAAAACTGATTATACATGATGAAGCGAAAGTGATGAGCAAGTTCATAGCAGGAATTTTGTAGGCTCTGTCTACACTTTAACGAAAAAGCAATCGAAACTACTGTCCGTGATGTGATGTCAAAATGAAATTCTTTTCCACATTAGGTAACATTTTCTACTTCAAAAAATGTTTAACACATGTAAATGAGTAATCCAAATTACATTGAGTGTAGCATTCATTAGTCTAGTTGTCCCAAGCGAGGCTGCTACATTTGGGTCCTGAGTTTGATTCTTAGATCGAGCAGTGTTATTGGGTTTTTCTATTAAATTCTCAGTAACAGCTCGGAGTTTTATGCTCGGTTAATGGCAACAGGCCCACTCCCTATTAAGTGGGACCATAATACCAGCGGACTGAAGATGTAAAAATTCAAGTTTTAATTCAATGTTTCTGGCACACGATATCTAAAGCCTCGGAAAAATCAAAGACTAAGTAGTTGTTTTAACAAACTTCAAGAATCTAACTTTTCCGATATAGCTCCAAGTGTCTAGTTTTGTAAAATATAACTTTATAACTTATGTGTTATCGTTTTCCAATAAAGTTGTTCGAAGCCAATAAATATTGCGTTGAGGTTAGAACTATCTTCGATGTTTGCACGATAATTATCCAAAAGCTCCTCCGATTTTTTTATTCCGTTTAAACTTTACAGAATAATAGAATTCATCAAAACAGATCTTATTAGGGATAGTATAATTTACTGCCCATAGCCAACCTTCAACAGTCTATTCTTCAGCATATTGAACTATTGAGTAGCGCACACTGACACCGAGTAGCTCACAGACTTTTTTTTTTATGGGACAGTAGGGCAAACGAGCAGACGGATCGCCTGATGGTAAGCGATTACCACCGCCGTTGGACACCCGCAACACTGGAGGAGTCACGAGTGCGTTGCCGACCTTTTAAAAGGGGATTGGGCCTCCGGTAACCTCACTCACTCGGCGAAACACAACGTAACCGTTGTTAAACGCCGGTTTTCTGTGAGGCCGTGGTCTCACTCCAGTCGAGCCGGCCCATTCGTGCCGAAGCATGGCTCTCCCACGTAAAACTGTTTATAATTATCTGCACTACCAATGAAACTAATCAATAATCCAATGAGATAAAATACATGTCAGAATGACAGCTGTCATGTATGTACGCAGTGATAGCCTAGTGGTATGACCGTTGGACTGCCAAGTCAAAGGTCTCGAGTTTGAACCCAAGGTACGCACCTCTGACTTTTCGAAGTCATGTGCGTATTAAATAGTTAGAGTTCAGATATATCTAATGATGACTGTACGATAGTAGATATTTCATATACATATATAATAATTATCATTAGACAGATTAAAGATAAAATTGGGATTCATTCCCATTTTGATTAATTTGTATTTATTAACTTGAATATCATAATGTAAGAATATTTCAGTTGCTAAATACAATAAAAAAAGTTGACTACTTTCCTAATGTTATGTTTAATTTACACGATGGTTATAATAAAAATTTGCTAAATCGTATAACATTGTTAAGCCACACTGCGAGCAGAATGATTCTAAAATTTTACACGGAAATAAAAAAAATATAAAGTGACGTAAAAATTGTTAAGTGTTATGGGCTGTGCGGTTTTATTGAAAACGAAGCGGCAATAACACGCTTATTGCCTTCAAATAAAGCAGAATATATAATCAAAAATGAACCACGTCTAATTAAATCACACACGCAGGCACGCACGCACGCACGCACGCACGCACGCACGCACGCACGCACGCACGCTAGCACGCACGCACGCACGCGCGCGCACATACCCACACACACCTATCTTTATGTACCTGTCGCTTATCTTGTCGATATAAGATTTGTATTTTACTAAGGAGATGGCACTGGCTCCTGTATGTAATACAGATTATACTAGCTCAGGAGCCAGGGTTATAAACAAATTGTAACATAATTATTTTTGTCAATAAATTATTATTATTATAAACTATGTGTACTCTATAATTTTATTATTTGCTTTAAGTTTCGTGGATCAGCACTAATCGAGAATAAATTGCTGCTTATAAACAGTTATTAGTTATGAAACTACTCGTAGGTACTAATTTAGGTCTGATCATAATTACATTGGGTATGGTTCAATTAACGCTCCGTCAATTTTCCGAAGTCATTTCACCGGGAATATGAACGATTTAATTATGATACACAGTAATAGAATCTATTTATTATATTGTATAGAAGAGGGTATTCTAAGCTGATGGCAAAAACACAAAACTCCACCGAAAAGTTTGCTAATTTGTTAATCAGCAATTATATATTAAGTGCGTTATTATGCACAAGATTTTTTTTAAGCTATTGCATAGCTTCTATCGCGGGCCTTGAGCGTGGGGACCGAATCCAGAAATTCCGTAACGAAAAAAACCTAACACGCTTGTCTCTTTAGTTCAGCAACCCGCCTTTAGGTGGCATTGGTTGTATTACATAAGTTGATAAAAAACGCTATGCAATAGCTTTACCGCGGCAGTCCCCGAGTGCCACACGTCATTTTTTTTCTAAATAAAAGAAAATGTATTTTGAGATAAATATACCTATTACTAAAAATAAGTAACTTTTGCCTTAAAGTTGTCGTATCTTTTCGTGAAACATAAGTCGCCGCATGTAGAATATTTAGCCTATATTAAAATGTATATTTTACGTGTTTATGGAAAACTAAGTAATATAGTTCCAAGTACATGTTCTATTAAAGTTTATAATAAAATCTATACCTATAATAAAATTGTAACAGGCCGATGTCAGTACATTATAGATATTAAAGAAAAACTAATATGAGGGGTCTTTATTAGAGCAACAGAAGCCAAAATATTTTTTTTTTCAATTTTTGTCTGTCAGTTTGTACGCGCATCACGCAAAAACTTCTGCATGGAATTTAATGCAGTTTTCACCGATGTATTACTAGAGGTCTAACTTCAAATCTGGTGCATGTTTCATCTTGATACACCGCCTATAATCGGACTTATAGTCAATCTTTTTGGGACGTGAGTGAAACTGCGGACAACAGCAACTAGTGATATATAAATCTTTAGAAATATACTCATTGTGCGAGCACTGTAAGGTTGAAGTCATTTACAATGCGAATATTAATGATAATGATGACACATTATTGATGGCATTTGTAGTCATCAATCAAAATTCCAATAAATATTTCGAAATATCAACACAAAACAAGCCAACAATTCAAGTGCATTGAATATCGATGCGAAGCTAGCAGAGTACTTTACGACTCGTTCAAAAGGAGCTATTTATCACAAACTTTGTAAGAACACTGTTAGCGCGCCACCCAAATTAATTTGTAATATCACCTCTTCGCAAAAGGTGCCAACAATACTGGGGACTTCAATCCCAATTTGTGAACTTTATTGAGTTTCGCTGACAAACTTGTTAAATGTCTCCATTGAAACTTGTAAGTACTGTCATCGTCTTCTAATAATTCAACGTTTCTGTGCATTTTATCTTTTGCAGAGTCCAGCACTTTAATTGATCTTTCTTTGTTCTTTTAGTTAATGAGTGGATTAATTTAAAATTTCTTTATAGTAAAACTCACGATAATATTTCTTTATTCATTAAAGCCCTCAGGAAAGCCTTTGAGTGCTATGACGTTATTGTACCTATGTGTGCGTGTTTTCTTATAGATTTAAACTGTAACAGGAAATATATTTAATAAATCGAAAAGCAATTTTGTTAGAAGCCTTAAATTAAACTGGGGGTAATTGAGAACTTCGTATTCCATTAATGGGCCAATTTCTTCAATCTAGTAGTTACCAGTAATCTATATATACTTAAATACACTAATAACGAACTTAACTATAATAAATCTGTAGAGAGGTCAATTCTGTACATGAAATATATTTCCAAAATAACTATCAGCGGGTGATTAGTGATCGATACTGACGCCAAAAATGCAATCAGTAAAATTTTTGTCTGTCTGTCTGTCTGTCTGTATGTTCGTTATAGAAACAAAAACCACTCGACGGATTTCAACGAAACTTGGTTGTTCTTCATACTCTTGGGCAGGTTATAGTATACTTTTCATCACGCTACGATCAATAGGAGCGGAGCACAATTAAAAAATTGTGTGTGTGTGTGTGTTAAATTATTTTGTTCTGGGAAGTGACATGGGTCGTTGATAAAGCGGGCGTAGCCGCTGGCGGAAGCTAGTTTTACATATGATTGAAGAAATGAGTGGAATATTACCGACCGAATTTTCCATACAAACGTAAAATTGAAAAAAAGTAAAATTAAAAATAAATTTAAAGTAAAATTGTGTTTTATTAAATTTTGTAAAATGTTTCTATTCATTTATTTCCAGTGATGTAGTAGTAGACGAAATGGTAGGAACCTAGAATAACAGTATCCGAATCCGAATAATAACAAAATTTAATAAAATATTGTTTAGATCACGATTTATTTTGATTTTACGTTTTTGTGGGCAATTCAGGCTCCGCCGGACCCTTATATTATTTGATATATTAACGTGATTTTGACCTTCTACACCATCATACTCCTACCCTTATCCCAATTTGGGGTCAGTGCCTTATGTCTTTATACATCTCTAGCAGCCGTCATCTCATCATTAATTTCCTTTATAGCCATATCATTCCTCACATCCATCCATCTTTTCTTTATTCTCCCTCTATCCTAATACCTTCTTCCTGCAATAGTCTGAAATATATAAAAGAAAACAAGCAAAACAGAAATATTTACTTCAAACGTAACCATATATCAGTTACGAGGCGCACATTGATTCTCAAAACAGGCTTAGTGAGAATTTTTATATGGACACGTGTTTCGAACGTCTCAGAAGGCATTTGTGGTATGTGAGCAATATAAGGGCACTGCTACATCACAGTCGAACAGTGGCAAAAGAATTGGGATGAATTTTAGTAGGTAGATTTATTTACATAAATGTCTTGCATCTTGTTTATATTTACTAGTTGCCACCTGCGGTTTCACTGACATCCCAAAGGATATTTAAAAAAAAAATAGTTTATATCCTTCACAAAATTCCAATCTATCTCTGTACCAAAATTTATTAAAATCGGGTCAGCTTTGCGTGAAAATGTACCAAACACACAGACAAAGTTTCTTTCACATTTATAATATTGATTCGTATGGGAAGAACCCATATTATGGGTAGGCAAAAACTACAAAACGTCAATTGCTAGCATTCTTGTGTCAGTACACGTGTCAGTGCGAGTAGGTAATAATTATTATGTACCTATCTGAACATTTGAAGGACCTAATCTATTAGGTCATTTGTATGTCTTGCTAAAGTACCTATACCCGGTCCCCAGCCCATCTGGCGAATGTCCAGCGAGATTATCGTTTTGCTAGGAGGATAATACTATCTATAATGCGGTATAAAATAAAATTCTAAGTTTATTTTGTCTACGAAAGCTTGCTGTATATTTCGTTTCGGTTATATAAAGGAAGTCTCAGTTCCTAATTATAAATTTGAATGTGCTAAATAAAACACACGTTTTGTCGAAGTTTTTGAAAAATGTAATTTAATTGACAGTCTTTTCTTTTTTAAAACCATAGAAAAATATAGACTCTAGAATAATATTTATGCTTCGCGGCGCCATCTGGTCGCCCCCGCGCGTACCAAGGCACCAAAAACCTATAGTAATTATGTGCGGTGCTACGCGCGGCTGCGGCCAGATGGCGCTTAACACTTGCAGAGCAATAAAATTACTCCTTGAGTAAAAATATGTAGGTATTGGATTTCTTTATTTTCGATAAATACGTTTCTAGTGTTCTTCATCTAAAGTTGAGTATTATGGGCCTCTTCCCCGGCTACTCCAGAAGTATGGTTATGTTTTATTTTATAATTTTCTCAAATGTTATCTGTACATTTTTTTTATGGGATTCCAAGGCAAACGAGCAGATGGATCGCCTGATGGTAAGCGCAACACCATAGGAGTCACAAGTGCATTGCCGACCTTTTAAAAGATAGGGTCTTCGGTAACCTCACTCACTCGGCGAAACACAACGTAAGCGATGTTTAACGCCGGTTTTCTGTGAGGCCTTGGCCGTATCACTCCGGTCGAGCCGGCCCATTCGTGCTGAAGCATGGCTCTCCCACGTAAGTAAGATCTTAGAAGATCTTAGTTATAATAATGCCGTAAGTATATTTAATTAAAAATCTTTACATGATAGTATAATCCCATGAATGAAAGCTTTTCATGGGAACCTTTGAACCTTTTCCTTTTCACCTTTGAAGATGCCTGAACTGAGTAAAGGCAAGAGCCTTTACTCAGTTCAGGCATGTCATGAAAAATGTTATGTTTATATTTCAATGAATACCTCAATTATTAATTATGTAGTAGGTAACCAAACTCCATCATAAACTACTTCGAATAAAGATCAAACAACTTTTTCACTATTAAAAATTCTCTTTGAGTATCTGACAAAGAAAAATATAATTAAAAATACATTTCTAAACCACCGAAATTTTTAATTAAAAAAACATAAACATAATGGCTTTAGTAAATGGTGGTAAAATAACAAAGGAGTACTTAATTAGTGAATAGATAAAGTTTAAAAAGTTTCGTGAAAGGGAGGCATTATAATTATTTGTTATGACGGTAGGTCACGCATTGTCCGCAGTTTATCCGTGCCCGTTTGAACTTTTTTTTGGCTTTTACGTTAAAAGGCTTAGGCGAAACCTTATTATCATTGCTCGCCTTATATATTATTACAACGTCAGTAAATGCCTATTTTTCAACCCCCGACGCAAAAAAGAGGAATATTATAAGTTTGACGTGTGTATCTGTGTATAGACACAGATACACACACAACAGATAGCTGTTGCATCGTAGCTCGCAAACGAATGGACCGATTTTGATTCCGTTGTTTAGTTTAAAAGGTGACTTCATCGAAGGTGTTCATAGCTATAACTTAAATCTGACCAGCCGTTGAAAGATTATCAGCTCTTTCTTTTCTACTTAATGAAGGGATGTGCGCATCTTCAACAGGTCTTCAAACGATTTGCAATTTCGACAAAAGTACTCATAATGACAGATATACGTACAGTTTTATTTCCGTCCTGTTTATAATTTCATTAAATATAGGAATGTGAAAAATATAGGAATATGAGCCACTATTTGACAACCTTCCAATAAATTCCGGCCGGTCTTGTCAGCCTTAATTTAGCCTGTGCCAGATTTATTTAATAGAAGCAGACATGTTAATATCGATAAAAATCAATATAAATAATTAAATTAAACATTTCTGATCGAAGACGTTGGATATTTGTATGAAAATAACACTTATAAAAATGTAGATCCATTTCTGTGCTGTTCTGGGATTACTAATGACGATATTGTTAATAGCTATATGTTGCTTTGTTTCTCGATAAGTGATTTTGTAAATCTTAGAGAAATAAATAATAATTTCAACCGTAAAATATGTATACAATACTGAAATCTTTTGTACTTTCTCAAATGTTTTTCCACTGAAAACTGAAGCATAGGTATTTAGAAACGTGACAACAGAGTGGAAATAGAGGAAAGTATAAGATGACGGATGGAGTAGTTAGACGAAAACACAAAAGTTCTGGAGATCCCAAATTATTCATATTAAAATATGATGTATGGATGAGAAGTTAAATGGTAAGAAATCATTCCACATATCATGGTAATTATGACCCAAAGAAGAAGCTTTTTCGTTAAATTACCTGAACAATTGAAATACCTGTATCTACACAGAAAACCACACACCACACAACAGCTGCCTGCTTATCCATAATTATTATATCCACTTTACTGTACTTGAAAGTACAACATAGTATTCTACAAATCCTTTTCAAGTTTTCTATTGTGGGTAGAACTAACGAGAGTTAGAGAGAGAGAGAGAGAGAGAAACCTGCTATTTGTCTTCCTCAACCTTTGGCTTCCGTCTCAGTACCAAAAAAATCCCATGTTACGTTACCATGACAATAATACTACGAGATTCTTTTATCAAAAGCAAACGTGACGTATATTTTATTTTCGCCTATATCCCCTTTTATTTTTATATTCGATGAGAGAATCGTAAGCGTAAGAACTTCTAAGTGTTTGAACCGTAACATCGAATTTATTTCCCTTCCAAATCTCTGTATGAATAAGAGTTTGCGATCAAGAGAGTCATAACTCGATTATCGAGTCGGCAAACAGTCTTTTGCATAAAATTACTTATATATATATTATAGTATTTTTTTAGATTTTACTGTTTATGAGCGATAAAGACTTTATATAGTGCAATTTTTTAACTCTAATTACAGGTATATAGGTAGTTATAATTTTAACTCCTGACGCAAAAGAGGGGTGTTAAATTTAACATGTGTATCTGTGTATCCGAGTATCTGTCTATTGCATCGTAGCGACCAAACGAATGGACTGATTTCAAACCAGTTTTTTTGTTTGAAAAACTTGATCGAACTGGCTAACCGTTTAAAGATTATCAGCTCTTTTCTGGTTCATGAAGGGATGTAATCCACTTGCACAGGTCTGATCGATTTGAAATTTGGCATCCTGTTTGTAACAACGTTCTCTAACATTAAAAACGGTTGTTATTAATAATGATAATAATTAACAATTACCTATACTTATAATAAATCTGTAGAGAGGTCAATTCTGTACATGAAATATATTTCCAAAATAAGTATCAGCGGGTGATTAGTGATTGATACTGACGCCAAAAATACAATCAGTAAAATTTTTGTCTGTCTGTCTGTCTGTCTGTCTGTCTGTATGTTCGTTATAGAAACAAAAACCACTCGACGGATTTCAACGAAACTTGGTACAATTGTTCTTCATACTCCTGGGCAGGTTATAGTATACTTTTCATCACGCTACGATCAATAGGAGCAGAGCAGTGAAGGGAAATGTTGGGAAAATGAGTGATTCATGAGAAAGATTTCAAGCTATAAAATATCACGCTACAACCCTTAGGAACGGGGCAACGCAGGTGAAACCGCGGGCGAAGAACTAGGGAACAAAGTAACTATTCCACGCGGACGAAGTCGCTGGCAAAAGCTAGTCTATACTTATAATAAATCTGTAGAGAGGTCAATTCTGTACATGAAATATATTTCCAAAATAACTATCAGCGGGTGATTAGTGATCGATACTGACGCCAAAAATGCAATCAGTAAAATTTTTGTCTGTCTGTCTGTCTGTCTGTCTGTATGTTCGTTATAGAAACAAAAACCACTCGACGGATTTCAACGAAACTTGGTACAATTGTTCTTCATACTTCTGGGCAGGTTATAGTATACTTTTCATCACGCTACGATCAATAGGAGCAGAGCAGTGAAGGGAAATATTGGGAAAACAGGAGAACTTACTCCATTTTTTAAGCTTCCGTCGCGTGTGCAGCCTTAATGGTTAAAGCTACACAGAAATCATGTATGACGGAAATGTTCTCCTTAAAATTATATAAAAAATATTCCACGACAACAAATGTCTATCTTTTATGGTTGACTCACAATAACACGTGTAACTCCCGATAGCTTAGCAGTTCGGAGCTTTCTGATTATATTTGTCTATTCTTACGTTAGGTGACTGACTGACTGACATAGTGATCTATCAACGCACAGCCCAAACCACAGGTTATAGTATACTTTTCATCACGCTACGATCAATAGGAGCAGAGCAGTGAAGGGAAATGTTGGGAAAATGAGTGATTCATGAGAAAGGTTTCAAGCTATAAAACATCACGCTACAACCCTTAGGAACGGGGCAACAGGGCGAAGAACTAGGGAACAAAGTAACTATTCCACGCGGACGAAGTCGCTGGCAAAAGCTAGTAGTAAATAAAATAGACGTTATATTGACATTGCCGCCGGAAGCTATGTTCTTTTAGTAATCATTAACGTAACTCTAGACTAATGTCAGATTTATTGAACAAGGTTAGCAATCGGGTATTCGCTCTCGAACCCAAGCGACTACACAATTCGGGTGTAGTCGCTTGGTTCATCCGAGAGGTGTAGAGAGGTACAGGTGATGTCGGATTGTGTAGCGAAGTTGATATAGATCCACGTGGAAAGGGCTATTGATTGCAATGTGTTTGGTATTGCATGTTATTTTATGTTACTTCAATGATATTGCAAGTCTTGATGCCGTGGGGGTTAAAGCACAAGAGAAGAAGAATAAAGCACATCAAAAATATTGCATAACAAAAATTAAATTCTGTTCACAATTTCAAAGCTCACATGTATTAAACACTCACATAAAAAAAACCTAAATACAGAGACGCATTACGGTAGTAAAGAGTCCGAAAATAAAAAATAATAACAAGAGTAGAATTAGGCATGGATATCAATTGAAAAAATGGAAATCCACTGATCCGTGGTTGGCCACACGATTCAATACGCGACTGAGTCCGAACGAATGAGTCTAGATTATTATTCTTTTTTTTCATGAAGCAATAAATTTATTACAATTTTCGGTTCAGCCCTCGCCTCAATAAATGGATGTATTCGGGCGTGCAAAACTGCGGTATCGTATATGTGTAATTTGGTTGGATCGATACATCCTCAATTATTTTGGACTTTAATTCCGTTCATTACATTTTACTACGGCTTCAATTATAATAGTTGATTTTACTGTAAAGTATAAAAATAATGGACATTAAAAGATACATTATTTATGTTACGTTAAATGAAGTCCATAATAAGAACTAAACTTATTACCAAACTGCAGGTATACAACAGCTTGCTTCTTCGTGGAATACAAGGATGGTGGATTTTTTTTTCATAGTTATTAAATATTAACTATATTCGATAATTAAAAATTTATAAATTAGGGCTGGATTCTGGAAATTCGACTGAGAAAAATTACAAGAATAAATACAAAATGGCATAAAAAATTTTGAGAGCCGGCCCAAGAGATTCAATGTAGAAAAAAATAGGGAGAAGGTAATGCGTCAAAGTCGTTTAAAAAATAGGAAAAAAGATTACAATATCTTTGATATTGCTTGTCTCTTCTGGTTTATTATTTTTAGATTTATCTCCATAGAGATTCTTTAGGGATTATTTTTCTTCTTAAGGGATTGTTTTCATTTTTCTCCCCCACCTTCTTCCTATATTCCAATTCAATGGAAACAAGCTTATTGATTTCCTAAGTACATATTAAATCTATGTAAAAATTAATATAATAATATAATAAAATATTACTAAGTTGAAAAACGCAACGGCAAGACGGCACGGTACCTTCATGTCAACCTGAATCTAATAATACCTCGCTTATGAAAATCCGCCTACTCACATGATACAAAGGGTACAGAAAAAAAACATTGACACACACAAAAACATTATGTTCTCTAAAAGTAAACACCAATATGGAAATACGCGGAAGCCTTTGTGATACATAAAATATAGAGATCAAAAAGGTTGCAGCTTGTCAGTTTTAATACGATTGGTCTGAAAAGAGGATTTCCCATAAATTATTATTTTATTCTTCCAGAGAAATCCTAATTGGGTAGCATTTTTCAAAAACCGTGTCTGGTTTATGCAAATGTTTGTAGTTGAGAATATATATGTATGTATGATTTTGAAGCTTTCGAATAGCATCTGGTTCTGATATTTTGCTAATCATTTTAGTCACGATGATAGGAGGTACAGTTTTTTTATATTTATTTTATAGGCTTACGCTTGACGGCCAGTTCGCGGGTGAATATTCGAAAATTATTCTTCTCATCATAGTAATTTTCTCTTTCATAGTTCAAATGTTTATTGTTGTTTTTGTTCTTGTCTTATCTTGACGGCAGTAGAATAGTTAAAGTTTTCATTATCTATACTCACATTGATAGAATAAAAAATATGTATACATCCATTATTTATTTAAAAGAGTATCTATGGAGTTTCTTGCCGGCTCTTCTCCATAAGACCTACTATTTGGAACCGTGCATGTAGTTTTGACATTTCAAAAGTACCTGTATATGGTCTAATTGAAATAAAAAAATTGAGTTTGAGTTTATCATAACTGTTATTTTAAACATCTGATTCTTAACTTTGGGATGAAGTTAATGACGTTCTAATATTTTTCATATATTCGCCCTCGCCTGATTTTATGTGACACTGCGATCTACGATGGAGCCCGCTTGCCTAGATGAAACCGATTCACTCGTGATTGCCGATTGCCACTGCTTTTAATAAACAACTAAACTACAAGCAATTTCAATCAGGCAGGTAGAGTTCGCGGTGGCTTAGAGGTCACAGGGTCTGGTGTATCCAACCAGGAGACGCAGGATCGAATCTTGCTCGCGATTGAATTTTTCCTTTACTAAAATAACTTTATAATCGTAGCATGGAAAATGAAAAAAAAAATCACAAAAAGATAACTAAAATATATGAATGACGACACGTTTGGAGTAGCGGCTGAGCCACCGGCTTCTGCGACACGTGTTGTGGGTTTGATCCCCTCACGGAGCAACTATTTGTATACCTACAGGTAGTTTCTCCGAGTCTGGTCGTTCGTGTATGTGAGAATTTGTGTTTGTAAACGCACCCACGATACAGGCAAAAATCTTCGTATACCTAACCACAAGACACAGGTTCGAATCCTGCCCGCGATTGAATTTTTCCTTCACTAAAATATCTTTATAATCTTAGCATGGAAAATGCAAAAATAAATAATGAAAATAGTGTTTAATTCAAAGGTTCAAATTTGTGTCTGTAATTCAACCAAGAATTAAATATACAACAGATGCTAGCGTCTTCAAATTTTTATGTAAGAAAAAATCTTTCTTTTTGTCACCTGTCACCAAGGATTGAGAGAGGTTTTTCCCACCACGCTAGCTTATGTAATGCGGGTTGGCAGACTTCACACGCCTGACGAGAAAACAAAATCAATGTAAAATGTTTCAATCATGCACGTTTCCTCACGATGTCTTCTTTCACCGTTTCAATGTGTATTATGCATTGCAAAATCGGTAATTAAAATGGTAAAAAAATCGGTCGAGGCCTTTGCAAGTTATTTTTATTGATCAGGTCGGCAAACGAGCAGTCGAGCCACCCATGGACACCTGCAACACCAACGGAGTTGCTGATGTGTTACCGAGCTTTAAGAGCCCCTACGGACTGCAAACTCCCAGCTGCCAGCTGGCCTGCAGCCAGCCGCAGCAACCAAGGGAAACTGTATCTTCCGCGCAAAAGTCGAAATACACACCAAGGTTCTTTACGAAAGACTCCAACGTAAGGATGGTCGTCAGCCAGTCAGACCCTGAGAGGTCCTATCAAGTCAGATATTTTCTCGGCTCTTATGAGATGCCTATATGAATGGCAGTGAGGAGTGAGTGGCAGTTTTCTAACCCGTCCACACACGGGATTTTGCGAGACTAAGTCATTCTTAAGTTTTTTATATGTAGATATATTGATATGGATATAGGTTCGAATAATTATTAATTATCGAAAAATTTATGGATAAGATAAGTGGAAATAAATCAATATTTAATATTCTTATTTAAAATATTATTTAAGTATATCCATGGCATTATATAGTTTAAATATCGTTGAGTTTATATAAACTAACACATAACCTACCACCTGTACCTAGATGTAAGTTAGAATTTAAAATATTATCTTGTTCTTTTGCGATACCCTAACAGGGTCATGTACTCATTAGTATAGTCTTAGTCCTATATGTATGTACATTTTGCAATAAATAAAATAATTTTGAGGTTCGTTTAGAGTTGCCTTAAATTTGAACTCGAGATCTTTGGTTTAACAATCCACAGTATGACGGTTTCTTCAAAAGCTAAGCTAATACCTACTCGTATAAAATTCAGGCAATCTTAGAGTATGCAAACATTGTATTTATATTTCTCTTTCTAGTTGCGAAATTAATTTTGACTGCCAACATACCTCAAGGTTCCTTTGAAGTATATTTACTCAACTGCGTCAAACTGATGAATTTTTGAATATTTAACTAACTTTGGTTGTTAGGACCTGCGCACTGTACGTCTTATGAAAAGGGTTAGTTCTGACGTCTGGAATATTAAGCTTTGTTTGATTTCAACTTTAGATTTTTATTGATATCTAAAAACTGCTTTGTTAGTCTACTGGTCCCAAGAGCAACTGCTACGCTACAGATCATGGGTTCGATTTGCAGGTCAAGCAAAGTGTTATTGGGTTTTTCTATGAAATTCTCAATAGCAGCTCGGAGTTTGTACTTGTGTGTGTCTATTACATCGGACCTAAACATACCGGCGAACTTTCAATGTACATTAGTAGGTACGTCTCTGCCTATAACCATTCGCGGAATACACGCGTGATGGTATGTTTATGTAATAAAAATTGTAAAGGTCACAACTCGAGTTACGCAAAATTATCTTCGAGTCCATGCCAAAAGTCTCAAGCAACAGCTAATATTAAATAACTCGAGTAAACGCAACAATTTGTTCAGATTAGGTCACTAAACAGGATTTATTGCGAGAAAATTCCAAATTACGTTCACGAAGACGACGACCATGTATTTATCCATACCATCACGCCTGCATTCGGATAGGATTAGGTAGAGATGTACTAATGTATACACACAATTCGCTGGTATGTTTATGGATGTAAAAGGGGACGAGATTATTACAATAAACCGGGCCTGAGAATGAGAACTGAGAACACCTCAATAACACTGCTCGACCCGAGAATCGGACCCAAGACCTTTAGCGTAACAGTCACGCTAAGGAGCACTAGATTAATGAGGGCAGTGATGTGTTTTAGATTGCCATAATCTGGGCAGAAATCCAAACGTTACTACTACGAGATTTTATAGGTGTCCTACGCAAATGTTCCGCTGATCTGGTACTATCGTGTGACGGATTGTTGAGCTCCATTAGTCCACTAGCTCCTGGGATCCATTCCAACAGATACTTGGATCCCACTAATACTGAAGGAATTAAATGAAATTATGTAGCTACATTGCGACGATGTTTACGTTTGTTGTTCTTTTTTGTATATTATTATTAAGTTAACCAATATGGACTGATATGGTCTAAAATAAAGATTTATTATTATTCCATTTATTTATTAATTTTTCTTATTTGTACATATTTTTAAATCTATACTAATATAATAAAGAGGAAAGATTTGTATGTAAGTATGTTTGTAACGAATTGATCCAAAAAGTACTGGACCGATTTCAAAACTTCTTTTGCCGTTAGAAAGCTACATTATCATTGAGTAACATAGGCTACATAACATCACGCTACGCCTCTTAGGAACGGAGCAGTGCGGGTGAAGCCGCGAGCGGGTCGCTAGTATTTTTATAAAAATAAGAAAAACATTTAAAAATATAAAAAAATTGTAGCCCATCGGCATCGGGAGCAGGGTGGCTACCGGTGGTCAGGGCCCGAGAGAGAGAAATCTCCTAACAATGCGGGCCGTGTCCAGAAGTACTACTTTCTGTATCAAGCTACTTAATGAGAGTCTCCTTAGGTGTCGGTCGAGGCTCTTGGCTATTAAACCATTAGCTGACACGATTATTCGTATTATTATTAACAAACCTCCTTTATGAACAACTGGTTGGACTACACAATGACTGATGCATGCGTGCCATTAGCTAGGACTGGTCTACTCAAAGCTGCTATGGATCTAAATGTTTTGCTGTGAAAGTGTGTTGGATTATGCTACTAGCTTTGAAGTTATGACTGACGTTTATTACTCTCTAAGCGATGGCTGAATATGGAGACATGAGTGCCTTCATTGTTTATTGTGCAGAAATTCTAGACTGTTCCAGTAATTAATGGAAACAGGTCGAGTTCAGAATTATTAGGTCAGTGTGACGCCCTCTATGAGGTGGTCTAGGCTCTATCTATAATCATAGCATAGCATCACGCTTATGATTCTCGAAAAGACGGCAGAATAGGTTACTTGACTGGTGTTCGATTAATTAATAATAACAGGCTGATTGAAAAATGAAATTAAATAATATTCATATTCTGAAAAAATAATTTAAATAATGTAAAGATGCAAAGATTTAAGCATTTAAAGGGTTTTGGTGGGGATTGAGAGAGGATGCTTTGTCTCTTTCCCGCAAAACGAGTGTTAGTATAGGATTTGTATGGCGCATTGGTTTGTGACGTCACTATTATGATCTCTGTCTAGCATAAAATTAAAATGCTTATAACTTCGTCATTTTTGAATCGATTTCAATTCTTTTTTATGGCCTCTATTTATGGTAAACATTTTCATGACGTCATAAAAACTTATCAATCAAATAGCCTATTGTACCTACTGATTTTCATCCATAGTTCACTGCTAACATTTTGGTTGACATAATTTGTAAGATAAGTTATATTATCTTTCTTCACGTAAAGTTACATTAACTAATTATGTTAAAGGGCTGCACCTTAGCATTGGTTGTGATCGTGACTACCCAGCGGATCCTGGATTCGATTCTCAAGTTGGGCAAAGTTAAAGGTGACTAATGAGACAGTTGCCACACTAATATTAATGCAACTATAAGTTTTCGTATTTGCCACTTCTTCACGCCTAAATAACTGAATTAAATTTGATAAAGTTTACTGAAGTTTCAGGAGAAAATAATTTGATATCAATACTTAATTATCTATCTTTTTTTTTGTAATTTATTTTACATTTTCCATGCTAAGATTATAAAGTTATTTTAGTGAAGAAATAATTCGACTGAGGGCAGGATTCGAACCTGCGTCTTCTGGTTCAATACACCATACGCTATACAACAAAGCCCCTGCAAGTATCTGACGTCACCTTAAAAACGTAAATTCAGAATGTGGAGGCACATCTTGAATTCGCGGGCGTATACAATACCACATTACTTGCATTTGTTAGATTAGTTTGAACTTATATTATCAACGGCCCAAATATTGGCATATTTTGGATTGCATAAAATATGCTAGAACAGTATATAAATGCAATTTCATAAGTAACAGCGGTTCGCTATTTCAATATCAAAATTTTTCTGTAGCTACATAACAAAATTCTCCGCCGAACTATCGAATTGAAATAAACTTTATCGTTTTCACAATTCTAGACAGAATAAAAATTGGGCAGGCGGTCACCGTTGTTGAACCATCTGTGTCCTCCATTGTCCGGCAGAGCAAAGAAAAAAAAAAACAAATCGGAGACTGCAACGCGACCTCAAATCGAAAAGAAGAACACAGATTGTGATCTACATAGGGATCTCAAGATAATGGGAATAATTAATAATAATAAAGGTTCATTTTATCTCCACAAATTACATTTAAAATTACAACAGATCAGTTGCCAACAATTTGGTAAAGTTTGCAATTTGTAGTTTGCATTAATAAAATAATTATTTAAATAATATTTTAGTATTTGTGATGGATCAACGGGCCGCATAAACATAAAAGGATCCAAAACGACAGAAATTCAATACCTAATATAAAAATAAAATACAAAGCATTTTTTTTTAATCTTACTAGCACTGTGGATCATGGACATTACTAGTATTCTTGTTAACCCCTCGTGCTAAGCTAAATGCTTGTGTTACGAGTGGGTTCACGTCGGTAGTACAACGGTTGCATGTGTATCTTTTTTATATATATAATTCTTCTGTGAGTGTGTATGTGACTGAACTTCTCTCAAACGACTGGACCGATTTTGATGAAATTTTTTGTGTGTGTTCAAGGGGATCTGGGAATGGTTTAGATTCACAATTGGACCCGGTAGGTGGCGCTGCAATCGAGTTTTGGGTTATTTTCAGGGCAGGACAACGTCTGCTGGGTCCACTAGTATAATATATATTTGAGAAATACAGGGTTTATATATATTTTGGATTACATATTTAAAGAATATATAGTACATTTTTGTAAAATATTAGAACTTGTAGCTTTGTATACGCTACATTGTCCAATTTTCAGGTTTCCTTTGTTTGTGGACAATTTGTAAAACATTAAGTTCTTACAACGGTGTTTTAGGTATCGCTTTTAATGTCACTGTAAACAGTAATTAACTTTACATTATGTACATAAACGAAACGTAAAGTTAACTATGGTGTAGCTAAAAACTGTAAACTGTAATACATACATAACATACCATCACGACTGTATTCCCCGAAGGGTTAGGTAGAGGCGTATTAATGTACACCCACAGTTCGCCGGTATGTTTATGTAGGTCCCATGTTATAGGGGGCGAGCCTATAGCTATACACTGGGCACAAATCTAGACTCCGAACTGCTACTGAGAGTTACATAGAAAAACCTAATAACACTTTGCTCGACCTAGAAATTGAACGCAGGACCTCTAGCGTAGTAGTCGCGCATGGCACCACTAGACAAACAAAGCAGTAACTGTAATACGTCTCTAAGAAATCTGAATGAACTCAATAAAGGCGACCTATTCTTAAAGGGTGAATATTCGCTTCCTGAATACTTGTTTTTAGAAAGAGCTGGGTAATATTCGGTTATTGATATAGTCGTCCATACTTCCAATAATTATACGTTCCATTCTTTCATTTGACAGACGATGATAAATCGTGTATTCCTAGCGAACACGATACAAGCGTTGGTAATACCGTAAACTAGAACTAACATTAAGTTATTTTTTAGTAAAGGAAAAATTCAATCGCGGGCAGGATTCGAACACGCGTCTTCTGGTTTGATATACCAGACGCTCTGACCTCTAAGCCACCGCGAACCCTACCCGCATGATTGAAATTTTGCCTTCACATTCTGAATTTACGTCATAAGGTGACGTTGGTGACATCTATGAGAGGCAAGTTACCTTACTTCTTAACCGACACGACTTACTTTACAGTTAGTTTAGTGTCGTACGATGCCACCACGATGGCTTAGAGGTCAGAGCGTCTGGTATATCAAACCAGAAGACGCAGGTTCGAATCCTGCCCGCGATTGAATTTTTTCCTTTACTAAAAAATAACTTAATAATCTTAGCATGGAAAATGCAACAAAATCACAAAAATATAGATCAAACATTTAAAGAAATTAAAATGTATAGGTATAAATAGAAAAGGATTTCCTCATGCATAAGGAGATTAATGAACGTGGATGAAGTGAAAGGGGTGTGCCAGGATCGTAACAAGTGGAAATCTACAGTCTCTGCCTACCCCAATGGGAGACAGGCGTGAAAATATGTATGTAAATAGAAAAGTGTGATATAATTACATAAAAAAATTGCAGTGCGATAACTAATTGAAAATTCCATTAATAAAGAAGCAGTAACTGAAAAAATGCATCTAGCTCGGCTAATTTATTTACACATAGTGGTATCATATCAAACGATGACGTTGCCGGGTGCCAATGACGTCATCTAGCTATCACGGGAAGAGAAAATTTTTGCCCTTCTGCTATGAGTTTGTGTAGACTTGAAAATGTTCCAGTCAATATACAAACATGATCTACTTGTATAGATCTCAACTGTAATTACAACATTATAAGATTTAAGGAAAAACTTATAAGGTAGTGTCGCTCTACTGTTTATTTATCTATCAATTCAGTGACGACAACGTTTGGCGTAGCGGCTGAACGATCGGCTTCTGCGCAACGTGTCGTGGGTTCGATCCCCACACGGAGCAAATATTTGTATGATCTACAGATAGTTGTTCCGGGTCTGGGTGTTTGTGTTTGTGAGAATTTGTGTTTGTAAACGCACCCACGATACAGGAGTAAATCCTAGTGTGGGGCAAAAAAAAAAAACAATTTAATCAATCAATTAATTTATTTAAATATCAATTCTGGTCTATCAATTATATGGATCCCAAGGTTTGATTGTGTTTGCGTACATTGCATTCCCCGTAACTGCCACATACATGAGCATGGTTATCAGGCCAGAACGAAAAACATAACTTAGATTTACTTCACACATTAAAAACTCCACCATTTAAAATAATGTCGGTCCCCTCTTTATTTCGGCAAGGGGGGAATGCAGAAATAAAATGCACAGGCAAAAATTAATGATCCCTGAAGCGACACCAATCAGCCTAACGATCGCAACTGCGACGCGACGGTCGCGCAATTACTCGGCGGTCGTTTGCGACCACGTGACGCAGTTTCTGAGCACGCGGCCCAGAAATGAACACGAGATCCTTTATTGTTTTGATTTCAGGAAGTTTTAGGTAATTAAGTTTCATTGCAGGTCAATTTTTATGGATTTTTGTTTGAGTTTTAAGTTCCAAAAAACGTGTTTTTGTTGTTCTTAATAACTGTGTCATACGTCCGTCGTACGTCGATACGAACCCTCATGAACACAAAATTTCATCATAATGATAAAAAAAATCATAGAAGACTAGACTAGAAAAAACACGGTGTACATTAGTATGCCTCTGCCTAGCCCTTCGGGGAATACAAGAGTGATGGTATGTTTATCTAGGTATTGAACCTCACATTTCAATTTATCACAAATGTTTTCAAAATCGTCCACTATAAGCTACGATTTGAATGCCACACAAATATTCCATCCGGGCGGAAATCTAACTCGCGATATACGTCGGTAAAACGGTGCAGAAAGTCGATTCTTTGGTACCTACGAGCACCAAGCCGTCGCACGTTTGAAGAGTTATATTATGCAAACATTTTATATAATTCTGTTGCAGGAGTTTAGAGAGATACGCTAGCGACTAGAACTCAGATATTCTCTTTTTTAATACAACTCAGGCAAACAAGCATACGGCCCGCCTGATGGTAAGCGGTTACCGTAGCCTATGGACGCTGGCAACACCAAGGGTTATAACTCGCGCGTTGCCAACCCTGTAAATGAAGGAGGAATAGTTGGGCTGGCAGCATATGAGATATGAATAGCGCGATACTTATCCTATCTGCCAACTGGATAAATGATAAATGGACTATCCAACACAAAAAGATTTTTTTTAATTCCAACCAGTAGTTCCTGAGCTTAGCGCGTTCAAACAAACAAACAAACTCTTCAGCTTTATAATATTAGTATAGATGTATATGTTACTGTAAAAGCCCGAACTACGGTAAATCCTAAGATTTACCAACTCTGACTGGTAAAAGTTCGAAATGTTCCACCATGGTTAGGTTAGGTTGTTAGGTTTTTTTTTTAAACCATGGTGGAACATTTGCATGGCGTGGTAAGCTTTTTTTTTAAAAAAACCTAACAACCTAACCTAACCATGGTGGAACATTTCTTAGGATTTACCGTAGTTCGGGCTTTTACAGTAACATATAGACAGCTTAGAAATTGGTTGCGTTGTTCTGATGGTACAATACTATGTCGCTTTCTATCAATTAGCATAAGCAAAGTACACAAGATACCAATCCGAATTTAGACTAGACCACCAAGAGGCAACCTTTGATTAAAAAAAAAAGGTTATTAAAAAAGTGCGTGAGAACGGGTGCCAATTTATAAGAATTAGTGTGCGATAATCGTAATTTAATACAACGCCTCGAACCAAAAGATTTAGAGAATAACCTACTTTATTTTATTATTGTTAAGTATAATAATATCGCCTAGGACGATGTTATCACGTACTGAAAATAATTATATAGTAAGGCCTGTTTTACAATTGGATTTATCGGTAAGTATAATTCTGCAAATTATTTTGCAGGTATTAACTTTTGTTGTTGAATTCCATTTTCACGGCGTTTCGATTACGTGTTCACACACAAATCATTCCGTGTAAAAATGTAATAATGTACCATTTATTTTTCGCGGATCTAGCACCGAGTGCTGTAAAAGTGAAATTTGAAAGTATTGCCCTATTATTTTTACGATTATTTATTACTATATATACTTGTAATTATTTTTACTAATAATATAAGATAATAGTTGTTGAATACCATAGTTTTTTTATATACAGCGGACATTTTGTAAATTTGAAGTACTTACAAAATATGTATATTATGCATTAATACGACTGATGTGACTCATTGGTCTAGGCAAGTAGTGCTAGGCGCGGCTATTGAACATGAGGAAGGCGAGGGTGTCAGGGTTTCATTCGCAGGATGAGCCAAGTTCAAGCCAAGAGTTCCACGGCTCCGATTAGAGGACACAAGATCAAAATTACTACCGAATAGCATCTCACTGCAAAGCTAGAAGTACAGTTGCACACAATCAGCTAACATGGAAATAAATGGCCTTTAGTCTATTATGGGGTCACACCAGGCTCATCATAGTATAATAAACATTAAAAAAGAATAAAATATTAAGTACAAAATAAAAGCTACAACCATTTATCTGAAACTTCTCTAAGGACAATAGTTCAATTTAAAAAGATTTCCAAATGAAACAGTGTTTTGAAGTATTTTTCTTATATCAAAATATAATCGTTTATAAAGGCATTGTAAACAAATGGGCCAACATTTAATATTTACTTGGACGTACTACGCCTACATATTGCCGTAACCATTAAGAAATAACCCACATTTACTAGCTCACATTTCTGCTAGGCATAACCAGCTAGACATGACCTAGGCGTTATTACCACATAAAACTGTAATGCCAACGAATTTATACAAGCTGAAGTTTTGGCCTCAGTGTGTATAAATAATAAGAGATGTAGCTAATACAGAAGCCCCTTATTATTTATACACAGTGTAGAGTCTATCTAAATGCTAGGCTATACAGAATACGTGTGCGAATAAGCAATAGCGCGACAACATCAATGTGACATCTCACATAACGTACAGTGGCGACCAAAAGTCCGTAGGCAATCTCATAACGCAATAGCTTGACGTTTAGTTTGACTTACGACCTTATATTTTAACGAGCTCGCTCGTACTGTTAGCAACTGTTAGCATAGCAATCCTTAGCGTGCGTGGACTTTTGAGCGTTTACTGTACATTATAATTGATGCTTTTCCGAATCGGTTCCGCACGCTATCTGCTCAAGCATCTTATGTAACCCAGCCTTTAAGTCAAAGCCAAAATATTTTAATTCAATAAGACCACCATCAATACTAGTTGCATGGTTATATCGGCATCTTTGGTTCTTTTACGGATCTCCTCATTTCCGATTCGATCACGTAAAGAAATGCCAAGCAGATGGCAGAAGCTAGTATATTTATAGATATTTTGTTTGATAGTTATAATTATTGATTTATGATAATGACCCATTGAGGAACCACCGTACGATCTGAAGTTCGCCACAAAATTGACAAATGATGAACGGATTGTCAAACTTTCGGGTTTCAACTGCCACTAACAATTTATGATAGGTATTTGTAAGCATCCGCAACTGCCTACTACCAATCGATCTCGCTTAGTTAATGATCAACCATCCATAAACTAAACTTGGAAAGCACAACTTAATTTAGAGACCGATCGATTATTCATTATCACTTATGTAAGTAGAAGTACCAAATTACCTCAGATACAATGCAAAATATTATTATATACTCGTATATTATTCTTCGACTCTAGTATTTATTCGAGTATCAACTAGTTTTCTGTATCTCGTTATGAAGAAGGACTTTTGGCCGCAAGGAGTGGTGTTCCGTCGCTTCCGCGGACAAGTGCCGCCAGAACGCACAGTGACCTAGTGCTAGTGAAGTGTTTTGTTACTAACACAATTTGAAGTTAATTATACTAACCCAAACAGTAATATTACAATATATATATGTTAGTTTGTAAGGTATGTATCTATGGGCCAAAGTAACCTGATAATAAATTATTTATTACTAGCTTTTGCCAGCGACTTCGTCCGCGTGGAATAGTTACTTTGTTCCCTAGTTCTTCGCCCGCGGTTTCACCTGCGTTGCCCCGTTCCTAAGGGTTGCAGCGTGATGTTTTATAGCTTGAAACCTTTCTCATGAATCACTCATTTTCCCAATATTTCCCTTCACTGCTCTGCTCCTATTGATCGAAGCGTGATGAAAAGTATACTATAACCTGCCCAGGAGTATGAAGAACAATTGTACCAAGTTTCGTTGAAATCCGTCGAGTGGTTTTTGTTTCTATAACGAACATACAGACAGACAGACAGACAAAAATGTTACTGATTGCATTTTTGGCGTCAGTATCGATCACTAATCACCCGCTGATAGTTATTTTGGAAATATATTTCATGTACAGAATTGACCTCTCTACAGATTTATTATAAGTATAGATTATTATTCTTCTCACGCGCTTTGCCGTATTAAAATACCTACAAAACATTCGTGTGTGCTCTGCCGAATTAAGATACAAATTATTTGTGTACCTATATTTTTTTAATAAGTGTTATTTTATCACATAGACAGTTGACCGTTTCTCTATGAGAAGTGTGCCTAGTTCTTAACAAAAGTACCTGTCGTAATGGTCTAGGCTTTTGAATTATGTAGGTACATCGTATAGGTGTCGTTCACCTAGAAAGTGTACTTCATGTCATTCTATATCACTTTTACTACAAGGCTTCAAAATCTCATATATTTGCAATTTCATTGGGATTCCTAGAACTAAACAATCTAGCATAAAGATAAAAAGTCTTTAGCTTAGCACTAGCAAGTAGGTACCTACTACGAATAAATACGATTCTAGCTGATATATCCGAGGTCCGAGGTATGTTCGGATGATCCAGTTTTAAATAAAATGTATCTAGTTACTTGAATCTGGATTCAAAAAAGTTCTTAGGAAAATATTTCTACTGATGATGATAAAAACAACACTGAAATAGACTAAATTGATGTAGCAATCTTCAAATGAAGATTATTTTTCTTTTATTTTATAGGTTGGCAAAACGACTAACGCCAACTTAATAAAAAATTATTACCCATGCCTATAAACTCTTAAATAAAGGTGAATGTTATATCAATATATTATCCACTTCATAATATAAATTTCCCTCGTCAAATTTCATCAGCAATGACATATATTTGACGATTTTTTTGCTACTTAGAATAATTCCTTCTTCATAAGTTACAAAAGGCCTTATATAATACTCTACACAATTAACTACAGTATCACACTTTGCGATCAAAAAAGCTATTCCCTTTAATGTGATAAATTAATGGCAGAAAATTACGTTAGCGTATATTAAACGGTGTTTGTGACTAATATGAATAGAAATCAAATTTTTGTAACGATATTTACTGTATAATTTAGTGTCGTTGGTCACGTAATGTCGCTTGATGGTGTCAAAAATGACGATCTTAATAGGTTCACTGTATAATTTAATTTTAACTAATAATCTCAAACACTCCACTTAGCGATAGAGCTTAAGGTATCTAAGATGATATCATGTCAAAAAATTTAATCTCATTTATTGATAGGGTCGAAAAATCAACACACTTGTTATGTACAGGCAAATGACATGCACCAAGAATTACGATTAGTTCGATTTCTGAGGACCTCACTCAATTAACAGTCTATAAATAAATCTGTAATCGAAGAGTAATGTGTAACCATCGTATTAACATAGAGTTTCTTGTCAGTCTTCCTACTAGTTTTTTGGAGTCATGCGCTTACAGGGACGCTAAAGTGCTCGTCTTTGTTACCCACTTCAATTAAAAATATTTCGTTTTTATCTTTGAAATAGCGGTGAAATATCAGAAGGATGATAAATTATATTTACATCAAATAATCTAATTGATAAAAATCTAATCTTAACCAAAAATTTAGTATGTGCCTCTCATAATCCTGTTATCGCAAAAATGTACCAGTGAAGATTGTAACATCATTTATTTTAAAAAGAGTGTCCACGAAGTTTCTTGACGGAGTCTTCTCCATATACATACGTCTTCTACATTTTGGAACCGTGCAACTAGAATCATAACGTTCGTTCCAGAAACGCTTGTTAAAAACTTATTTGAAATAAAAACATTTGAACTTAAATCTTAAAAAATATATAAGCACGGGTTTGTAAGCTTAAATATTAAGGTATAGGTCAAAACAGATTTTGAAGAACCGAGAGTATTTTCCTAATTCACGTAAACATTATTTTAAAAGATCTTTAGACTTGATTATTATTCAGTTTCAACAACGTTTATCAATTACTGCTGAAACATGATCAAATAATTATTTTCTGAGCTAAATTTCAAACGTCTGACACACGTATGTTACTTAAAGCAATTATGGATAATGGAAATGTATTACGTAGTAAGCTTGAAATGGAAACGCTTTGATGTAGCGTCAGATGTAGAATAACATTAAATTTTAAATTAAAAAAAACCCCGCAACATCAAGTCATGGTTACCATGTTCTTGCAATATCATTGAAGTAACAGGATACCAAATTGCAAATCAATCAGACCTGTGAAAGTTGCTCACATCCCTTCATGAACCAGAAAAGAGCTGATTATCTTCTAACCGCTGGCTAGATTTGCTAAATCATAACTAAGAACACTCTCAATCAAGTCACCTTTCAAACAAAAAAGAGGGAATCAAAATCGGTTCATTCTTTTGGGCGCTACGATTCCACAGACAGACACGCAGATACACACGTTAAACTTATAATAATTATCATCCCTCTTTTTGCGTCGGGTTTAAAAGCTATTTCAAATAATAATTATGTATTCATCATCATCAACTGCCTGGTTAGCCTAGTGGTCCTAAGTGCGACTGCTACGTTAGAAGGTTCGATTCCCAGGTCGAGCAAAATGTTATTGGGTTTTTGTATGATATATTCTCAGTAGCAGCTCGGAGTTTGGGATTTGTGCCCGGAATCTAAACATTACGGCGAACTGTGGATATACATTAGTACGCCTCTACCTAATCTTTCGGGGAACACAGGCGTGATGGTATATATATATTTCATCATCAATATCATCAATCTACATATTGTCCCACTGCCGGGCACGAGTCTCCTCTCAGAGCATAGTTCTATTGCGTAACACATTTTTTTGTTAAGGTAAGAATTTCCTTCGATTTAATTGTAAAATGTTTTAAAAGTAGTCATTCCTAGCTACCCAACTACCTACTTCATTTTATGATTTTTTTTAATATTTAATTTATTATTATTTATTTATTATATATTTACTTAATTTTTTTTTTGTTATTTTGAAAATAAAAGAAATATACTTCAAATGAACCCCAATTAATTGCGAAAATATCAAAAATGAGGCGAATGGGTCCACCCATTCTAAATTAAAATCTTGTAATTTAAAACATAGATATAGTCTTAGATTGAACCCCCAATTAATTCCCTGGCTACGAGAAAATAGAGACATACCTTTCTTTACATACAAATGTTAATTAGTTCCACTCTAAAACCCAAACACCTAAGCCAATTACTGCACAGAAGGTACCTACCTTATTGAGTCTAGTACTTTACTACATCGCTGCTATTATTATCTGCAATGAAACAACCTTGAACAATGCAGTCGATAAATTAAAAACAAATGTTTGACTAAATATTTTTTTATAAAATTTTTGAAGATAACGTTTCATGTAAATAAAAAAATCGTTTAAATTTATTCTCGTCTCTTAAAAATTAATTAAATTCTTGTTTAAAATTATTATAATGGGATTAATGAAGACGTAAAATAATAATAATAAAGTTTATTGCCACTAAAAAAAAATAATTTTAATTATAAAAGTAATAAATAATTATTTAATTTAATTATTTAGGAAAAGTTTAATTATTTGCTAATTACCTTTAAATTAAATTTATTATTATTAAACAAAAAATTAAATACTATTTTGGCTCTTATTTAAGCCTACGTCAAGCAATAATTCATCAAATAATGGCCTTGGTAGTATGGAATCAAATGGGCACTCGAAATGTTTCTTCTGCTTTGAATTTTCTGAAAATATTACGGAACAAGGAAAATCTTATTGAGGAAATTATCATAATTTTTATTATACCTTCTAACGAACCCCGTAAAAGTATAAATGAAATTTAATGACGAATCAACTAGCATATTTTTTTAATTCAATAAAAAAAATCAAGTATTAATTTTATATTACTGCAATGATATTTACCTCTTAAAAATCCACTACAAAAAATCACAACTCACAGTCGTCTGTCACTTTAATATTAAAAACACTTAAATTTATTAAAACCAAGTTCTTATATTAATTAATGACACGTATCACCATCCATAAAAACATTTATCTCAACCATCACAGTTGTTCCGAACTTGAATCGCACCGCATTCGATCTAAAATTTTTATCGCGATCTCCCACGGTTCAGGATTACGACCATTAGCGACTGTCCGCAACGAGGTACGAAAACGCACTGGGGTGTCTTTACGTGCCAGCGTGCGAGAGAGACAACGATACTAAAGCAGGAGGGGTAGCCAGTGAAATCTATATGGAACTTATAAACTGGCCACGAAAATACTAAGGAAGTCTCAGGCCATTCAGTGAGGACGTCAATAGGTTCTTCAAGAATATTTGGCCAACGTCAAGTGGTAATGGTTTCCACCATTAAATAATGCCGAGGGAGCATCACTAATGGAGGTTTTATTTACTTTTAAATGTCGAATGCATTTTTGCAAACATTGAAATTCCGTTCAGCTAATAAACACTCAAATCGTAGAAATGATCGAATGAAATTTCATTATTTATGTAGATGGATATTTCACAGAAATTCTATAATCATTTCTTTTCCTTCTATGTTAGATCGATAACTTCTGAAGCTCGGTGATATTTTTCTTTAATCAAGTAGGCTAAGGGAAGGAAAATGCTTGAAGTAACTACTTTGACTAACCTTTATCTTTCAGAAGTTGTATTTTGCGAAATTGTTCTGACGACACTTATAGTAGGTATAAGAAAATTCCTTATACACTAGACAGCCTAGACTCCACATTCACGCCCGCATTTCTCGTTGATTCGGCAGAAATGTACTGTATGTAGATCCATGACATCCAAACTCATTAGATGATGAGAATTTCTTAAACTTACCTATTTATTATAAAGTAATTTTAATTTAGTGATCTACGTTCACTACTATAGATACTGAAGCATAAAAAATGGTTTTTTGTATTGCTTGATAGATACGTCCAGATAAAAAAGAGAATCAAATGACAAAGAGGATTCTCAATTCAACGTAACCCGGATATATCAAATCAAGGTAACAAACGTAATTATAGATAGTATTAATAGCAATGCTATACATTTGTTTTAACACAGCTATAGACCAAAAAGATTTTCTTGTACAAATCTTCCAAATAGAATAAACATCGTCCATTAAAATTACATAGCAGACGAGAGCATTAGTAGGATAAATATTCGGGAAAGCCAAAACATGTAAGGGTCAAAAATTGTAATAATGTATTTAGTTGGATGGACAGACTGACCGCCTGTCAACACAACCGTCCTTTCCTCAACATAGATTTGCGAAGGGATAACTGTGTTACAGTTTATTAAAAGGAGCGCTCTACAAAATTCTTACTTTAGCAGAAAAAAGGTGCGCCGGTGTTTCATCGCATTTTTTTTATACCACTCAGGTTGCAAACAAGCATACGCCCCGCCTAATGGTAAGCGGTTACCGTAGCTTATAGACGCTTACAACACCAATTACTCGCGCGTTGCCGACCCTGTAAATTAAGGTGGAATAGTTGGGCTGGCAGCATAGGAGACATGCTGCCATGCATGACAGCGGCCGTAACAAAACACTACCGGTCCCCCACACTGCCAACACAACGCTTACTCGCGGATCTCTGGCGACCTTGCTCACCATTAGGAACACAGTCTGTGTACCAAATATTTTAAAATTATGGTTATTTGAAGTCGATATTCATAATATATTTTGAGGAATGTGAATAATTAAGTTTACAATTTTTTCTATGAAATTCTCAGTAGGTTTATTCTCAGAAGGTTTTAAGCTATTTAACATTACGCTACGACTCTTAGTAATGGAGCAACGCGGGTGAAACCGCGGGCGGGTCGCTAGTGACTCTATAAAGGAAACTTAATCATATATATTTTTTATATCTCAACTCTAGAATGCTTATGGTTCATTAGAGGCTTTAGGGTTTTTCTCAACAAAAGGTCCTTCCATCCGAATTTTTCCCTGGTCGCATGCCGGAACTAAAAAAAGGCTCTTGTACCTGCAATTACGGGGACACGGGGCTCTTTCTTGATACAATTACTTTTTTTTTATTGTGTAACTAAAGGAGTTTTTTGCGTTGGCATGGGGCTTTTTCCATGGAATATTTTGTTTGGGTATTCAGAATTTGGATTTGGGTACTAAATGGGTTTGTTTGAATATTTTTTTAAACATTTATTTTCAACTGCCTCATTAGTCTAAGCGTGACTGCTATGCTAGAGGTTCTGAGTCCGATTCTTAGGTCGACCAAAATATATTTGGGTTTTTCTTTTAAATTCTCAGTAGCAAGTCGGGGTTTGGATTTGTACCCAGTTAATAGCAACAGGCCCGCCCTTATTACATGGAACCTAAACACATTGGCGAATTATGGGTGTAAATTATTAGATACACTCTGCCTAACCGTTCGCGGAACACAAGCATGATGTAGATATGCATAAATTTTTTGGACTTATTTTCCTTAATGGATGACATTAAAAAACATCCACGAGTAATGATAAATAGTACCCGAAACCTAAATTTTAAGCAATACAAGAATATTAAGGAAATACTACTTATAAGGCTTTATTTGCTTCTGACTACTACTAACGATTATCATAGGTGTTCGCATGACAGCTTTACGTACTCTCCGAGGCACGGAAGGGTCTCGATCGGTCACCCATCCACTTGCATATCGGTCCCCAAACCATCCACCCAAAAGAGATATACACAAATAAAATTTCTGTATATCTCTTATTATATCAACGATACCTCACGGTCAGTAGCCGTACTTCTAACCACTACACCATTGAGCAAGTTTTTTTTTCTTTCTTAGAACTGTATAAAATGAAAGTAAATTTATTAATATTCAGAAAATAAATATAAAATATATATAAAAAGGACTCAGAGCTTAGGTTCGCTGAAAAAAATCTAATGAAATAAGAACTAAGTAACATTTCTCTCAGAGAATTGTTCGAAAAGTATCTCAAACTTCTTTATTGCCTTCCACGAATAACTTTTGTTGGGTATTTTTATATTTTTCTTATTCTTCAGTAAATATTGATAAACTGATTGATTGAATTCGGCGCGCCTTCAATTAATTACTGGGAAAGTGGATTTTTTATTGGAATGAACGGTTCACACATAAAAATAGAAATTATACAATATTCTTTACTAAAATTTACTGAGTTACCAAGAATATTTGATAAAATTAATTCGGTATATTTTCTGGAAAGTTTGTAAAATAAAGTGCTATTAATTATTCTTTGTTTACTTTAGTGAAATAATTCAACAATCCCTAATTGGAACGAAGTTCCTTATCGCGCGTTGTGAAAGGGGGCTAGACGGAAAAAATTCTGACGAAAAGTTGTCACGACACTTTTTGTAAGCTGTGCGGCGTGCGCATGTTTCTCTGTCTGTCTCTCTCTCTCTCTCTCTCTCTCTCTCTCTCTCTCTCTCTTATAGAAAGCAAGCCAGATATTTTCATTTCTATTTCGCATTGAACAGCGTGGTGTCGTTCCATCCGGGTGTCCCTTGACACCTCTCAAGTTTTTTTTATACTGAATTGTATTTATAGGAATAAATTTTGAATAAATAAAAAAGTATAAAAATAACTATAAATAAATACATTTTGCAAATAAATCATTTACCCCTTTAGGGGTCAAGCGGTCACTGAATTACCCATACAAACGTAATAGGTAGATACCAAAATAAATCGTAGTTCAAACACAATTTAATCAAATTGTGTTATCATTCGGATTCGGATAACATTAATCTAGGTTCCTAGATTAACGAGCAGACGGGTCGCCTGATGGTAAGCGATTAACGCCGCTCATGGACACCCGTAACACCAGAGGTGTCACAAGTGCGTTGCCGGCCTTTTAAAAGGAGATTGTGCCTCTGGTAACCTCACTCACTTGGTGAAACACAACGTAAGCGTTGTTTCACCCCAGTTTTCTATGAGGCCGTGGTATGACTCCGGTGGAGCGGGCTCATTCGTGCCGAAGCATGGCTCCCCCACGTAAAAATGGCGTATGTAGAATGTCACGAATCCCATGGCCATGACTATAGGGTAAAGAAAGGCAAGTACGGTTTTTAGTCGGTACGAGTCCGACATACCCTGCCATCTCATCATGGCAATGACGATCCATGAGGATTTTCCGTACTACAAAATAAAAAGAAAGCTAACAAACTAAAACCCAACAAAAAAAAACAACTAAAAAGGATGAAACAAGATTCTTTTTCTCATGCCGCTATGAACTGTTGGTGCCAACTAATTTATTGATTGATGGTCGGATGAATTAACGGCGTCATGCTACCACAACTAAAAACTGGACACCACTGTTCTTAGAAATAGGTAAATTTGCTTGTTTCATACTTTTTAACTAGGAACGAATATCTATACGAAACATAAATACCTACATACATACATAGACTGTTAAACTCATTACCCTTCCTTTTCTTGTAGTCAGGTAAAAAGGGTCAGATGGTAAGGGATTGATTTAAAATAATGATATTGAATCTAGTTAGAGTGGTATCTGTTTGAAAATGCTAGCCAATCAGAAATGTAAATTCTGATACTGTAAAGTTTGTAGTTTATGCATCTAATTGAACTTGCAAGGTCGCGTTTGCATTGACCGCAAATTTAATTGAATGCAATTGCATTTACCGATGATTTCAAGTTCTGAGATGTATTCGCTTCTGAAGTATATAGTTAGTTATAGAGTACTACTCTCTTGGGTATGCAAACTCTAGTAAATTAATCGCGAACTTTGATAGAAATTGTGTAAGTACATCTTACACAGATATCACTAAGAATATCAATTAGCAGTTTTTGAGTTCAGGTGACTTGTTAAAACATATCATTCGTATATCCGTAGGGTTGAAAATAGACATCGCAACAAATACTATCGCCATAGAAAACTTGAATTTTGCAAGCCATAAGCGAAATCCTTACCATAATCATAAAAATATTAAACGTCTTATAACCCTTTCATAGCTATGTGTTCTGTCTTGTTTTGACACTCAATATTCTGTGACAAGGAAAACAAGACAACACATATTATAGCTATATGATGTTTTTTTATTTTTATGAATAAGGTTGGTTAACGTTTTTTGTGCTATAATGACGAACAACAATTACGTAGGAAATTCAGTAATAAACAGACTGAATTCCACACATTATTTTGAGTATCAATAATCCCTAAATCGCCCTTTACGAGGCCCTTTACATAGGGGTGGCAAAACTATAACAATTTAATGGCCTCCAAAATAACAAGCACCTCTTAAGATAATAAACTTGTGCCTACGACACACTCAAAATTGTTTTTCCTAGTAATTACTACAATCGTTAGCAATAATCTTGACGAGATTCAAGGGAAAACATCCCGTGCAGCTGTCGTATGCTCCAAAGAGATATTTGAGTGAAGATTAGGAATATTTATGTGTTCCCGCGAGAATCTTGATTGTGTGGTTTTGAGATCAGCGGTAGTATCAGCGTTTGAATTAGTTTTTGAGTAAACTTTATTAATATTATATATCGTTCACTATATTGCTTCGTATACGAATAATAAATTAATGTCTGTTGTTCAAATATTTTACAGTTCTTAGTATTTTAATTTTTCATAATTCAAAAGTACTTTATTTTTCAATTTTACCATCATGAATCAAAAATTTTATTCTAAAATACTAATAATGTAATTGAAGATTAATTGGACATTAAAAAAATAATTTATAACAAATTGCATGTCTGTGTAAAAAATGTCTACTTTGAAATGGACAAAGTATTTTCTTATTTATTTATAAAAGTATCTTTTCGTGCAAAACACTTTATTTTAACTTAATCTTAAAATGTTTTCAATACATTTTGTATTTTTTACAAACAACTTAAAAGTATTTTTTAAAGGACAAAGTTGACTATAGTTATTTCCCGCAGCTCTACTTGCGTGGATTTTGTTAGGGTTTGAATTTTGTAGTGTAAAAAGTATACATATAGTAGTATCGATTTTAAAATATCAAATGAGTTTATCACAATCCTAAATGTCCATGTATATAAAACAGACTAAATAAACACCTATTACAAAAATGTTATTTATTATACGCTAAAAAAAATAAAAAAAAATACAATTTATATAATATAAAAAAATCTGTGTGGTATAAAAAAAAATACCAAAATAATAACAATACCTTCTAAATTCTGTAAATGACTACCTAAATGGTTATTTAATTTTAAGTAAAATTTTATAATTTTATCCTCTAAGATTGTAATTTGTTAAATTATAATAATAATAATAATAAATTATTATTATATTATAGTATATTATAATACGTAAATAACTACTACGCACACCTGTATTTCCCGAAGGGTTAGGCAGAGGCGTACTAATGTACACCTACAGTTTGCCGGTATGTTTAGGTCCCATTTAATATGGGGCGAGCCTATTAAACGGGCACAAATCCAGACTCCGAGCTGCTACAGAGAATTTCATAGAAAAATGCAATAACACTGCGCAATAACCCGGGACCTCTAGCGTAACAGTCGCGCTTGGGATCCCTAGACTAAAGAGGCAGTCCCATATTTAACATGTTTGTTTTTTCGAAAGATTAGGCGAAGGTGTACTTGTGGTGTACCCAGAGTACGCTGGTATGTTTTTTGTACAACTGACTTAGAAATAAAACCCAAGACCTGATCCTCCATAGTCACGCTTACGGCCACTAAATATAAATTTTAGGATAATTTCGAAAAAACGTATAACTTTTTTAGGCAATTTTTAAACGCTCATTTCGAAGCCCCAACTCACACACGCGTCACCTACACCATAAAAAGGAAGCACATCTTTACCTTTTTTATTACTTTTGACCGCGAAAACGTAAACTCTTTTTACGGTGTTTCAAATTGTATACGACTTATTTCGGCCTTATGTTCTATATTCAAATGTAGATTTCATATTGTTTTTGAATGAGTATGTAGTGCCATCTACCGCGCTACATACGAATTTGACGTAACAAATCCTAAATCACGCAAGCAAAATTTGGTGGCATTATTTAAAATGTTTATAGGAACCCAATAAAAAATGACCTCATTAGTCTAGACTAAGACTAGTGACTAGTCACTAGTCCCCACTCGTTGTAAGCACGACTGCTAAGCTAGAACTTCTGAGTTCGAATCTCAAGTCGAGCAGCAACTTCGGAGTTTGGATTTGTCCCTAAAGACGGCAATACCTAGTTCTGCTGACGGATTTAAATCAGACGAAGGTTCTTCTGTCTTCTTATCTCTTTTAAACTTATTCTATTTTCTGCTTTACGGCCAGTCCCAATAACAAATCTGTCGATAGACTTGCTTACTAGAGATAGGATTTTGACATAAGGTTTATACAAGTAATGTTAAAATCCTATCTCTAGTAAGCAAATCTTTCGACAGATTTGTTATTACGACTACAAAAACACCGCAATCAATCTTACAAAAATCTAAGACATCCCAACAGAAAAACACGAATATCAAATCTCTTACAATACATACAATAAAATTCATGTATCTAAACGCAAATATCATTGGTACACGTATTTGGGGAAATATAAAGAGGGAATAAATTCTCCACACATACGCTCGTAGGCATAATCGAATATCGCCCACTATTCGGAGCCCCAACATAAGTAAAGAAAGATGAATAACAGATGTGGCTCTAATTTGATGGATGAACAAATTTGTCGTGCTGTTATGTTTACCAAACTGAATGGATGGAATGCCGCCAAGATTGTTACGTTGGTACTATGATTTTGCGTAGGCATAATTTATTCAGAACAAGGAGTTTAGTGATTATTAATCGATTGTCCCAGACTGAAGTAAAAGTCAAATATTTTTCGCAGTGTGTTCAGAAGTAATGAAATGAAATTATTTATTCTGCAAGTAGATCTTTAGAGATACTTTTACATATCAATGGTTTGGGGTTTTTTTAGCTAGATGGCTTCGGCATTTCTTAACTGACGACCTCTAAGAAGAAACACCGAAACAAACTCAGAGAATCATGGTCTTTTTTAAAGGCCAGACATGGAAGTACAAATATGTGAGTGGTACGATGGTAATATCTGAAATAGTCTTTTGAGGAAAGAACCATATCAGCTTTGAGTAGACCACTCCCAACTGACGACACGCATGCATCAGTCAGTATTACTAGCCTAATATAATAATCTTACTGGATTTCCCGTGCGCAGCTTTGCCTGCGTACTTAGATAATTTTCGTTTCTGAATTATTAATTAGGAAATTGTGTGCGTTTCTACAATAAACTCCCTAAATGTGTTACCGATCTTACTGGCAAGAAATTTAAAAAGTACGTCAAATCAGTTCTTGTTAAGAAAGCCTATTATAAAATCAAGGACTACGTTGACGATAAAGATGTGTGGTGTTTAAATACGGATGCACTTGCGGCCTCCTTGGCAACCTGAGGCTTTTCCAACTTAGTATCTATAGTAAATATATGGACACAGTTTTCACAGATTCTGTATTCACTACATTTCGAGATGTCTTCATATGGTTAGTATTGTTTACCTCAACTGAAACTGTAAATGTGTGTACATTGTGGCATGTCTGAGTGGACTCTAATTTATCCTGCTTTGATGATGTGTGTACTTTACCACATAGTTCACTTATATTCTATTATTGACATCGAGTTCTCAAACACTGAGAACCTTCTACCTAACTTTGACATCCAATGTTCACACATCCTCATATCGCAATATTGTACCAATGAAGATTGTAACACCATTTATTTTAAAAGAGTGTCCATGGAGTTTCTTGCCGGATTCTTCTCCATAGGATCAACCTTTTGGAACCGAGCAACTAGAATCATAACGTTTCATAAACGCTTGTTAAAGCTTATTTGAAATAAAAACATTGGAACTTGAACTTGAATAAACTGAGCCATAAAATGTGTTAAGTCTAATTTATAAAGAAGAAAACAATTATCAAAATGTCAACAGCGAATGACAGCTGTACACATCTTGACGATGTGTTTGTCAAACGCATGATAGTGTGTGTACTTCCGTACAAACTTTCACTCCCCTTTTCCACCACCTTAGAGGTTGAATTTCCTAAAATCCTTTCTTAGTGCTCGTCTACAGTGCAAAAGGAACCAACATGCAAACTTTCAGAGCTCTAGCTCCTGTAGTTTCGGCTGTGCGTTAATACGTCAGTCAGTAGGTCAGTCAGTCAGCTTCTTCTTTTATATATATAGATTACTGAGTACCTAGTAGAAATAAAGAGCTTTAATATTTTATTTATAAGTGTACAAAAAGGCCATATAGGTATGCATTTTACAAACTTTCTGGTCTCGGTATCTGAATCCGAATAATAACAGAATTGGATAGAATATTGTCTGGATTACGATTTATTTTGGATTTTTGAGCGTTTACGTTTTTTGTGCATTTCAAGCTTCGCCGGACCCATAAATCGCATTGTATTCATTGTTATAATATGAGATTAAAAATTAAAAAAACCCCGCGGCATCAAGTGATGGTTACCATGTTCTTGCAATATTGGAATGATATTGTATACCTATTATCCATAATAATCGTCAGTGAGGTTTTTTTTTAAACTAAATACTTAAATTCTAAATTTATGACATTTATGAAAGTTAAAAAGAGGTATGAAGAAAAAACTAAATGGCATTATCTAGGTTTTAATTTAATGCCAACTGAAGATCAGGCTCCAATGGCATTTGTCCCCTTACGACTCATTGAACGTAACCGCATCGTCAATAAGTCACGATAATGCACTGTTCGAGTCCAAACTTTCCGTTCTGGTGTTACTTAAAAAAAAGAATTGAATAAAATTTTCGAAACCTCAATTAAATGACTACCTACACATATTATATATATACACATATTATATTATATATATATATATCACTTATCTACAGGAAAATCCGTCGGGGCTGCCATTCCCATCTCTATTCTGAATTTCAACTAAAATGTAGTGTAGAAATGCTATGATACTTATGTCTTGTAGAACTAAATGCAGGCATGCATCATAACAAAATCATTTCATGGTATAACTAACATGAAAAAATAAACCCCAATGGGATCCAGGTGTAATAAATTACATAAAAAGCAGGGTCAGATTTTTAGGGCTTAGATTTCTCGACTTGAAGAATCCGATTGGTCTAATATTAACACTGATGTAACTGTACACGACAAAAGGGGACAACTCACCCTCTGTCACGAGAGACCTAATACTATGGGGATTACACGCGTGACAGGCATCTGATTAATAGCATTTTCCCCTCAGTCGTATCGAGAAACCGAAATTTTATTATTCCTTTTGGAAGCTAATATAAAATGCTCTTCCGAAACTCCAACAGAATAATATTTAAGTCCATTACAGTTCTCTCTCTCTCTCTACTGCTACAATAAGAGAAACTCGCTCGCTCACTCGAACTCACATTTAGTGCGAGTTGACGGTCTTGATACCCCTACATAAATTTCACATAGTTTTCTGGTGTGTTTGATAACCATGGTCTTTTGGTAGTCAGAGCTACATTTGAACTCGACTCACCGTATTGAAATAAAACTACTTTTTACGGATTTTATCGCGTTTTATTGCTATTATTTGATTCCCGACGTTTCGGATCCTTTACAGCATCCATGGTCACGGGTAGACTAAGTTGTTGAACGTCTTAATGTTACAATTACTAACAGCTACCTTACATTTTTGTTAATTATTGGCGATCCGATTCACGCAGAACGAGCTTACCGTATCCTTCGGTCTTGCAGTTTTGGGCTTGGATTTTGATTTTATGGAATCTATAATGGGGTTCCAAGCAGGTGGTAAGACCCAGCCATCTTCGCTATTGAAATTTGAATGTTTTTTAATTTCAATAGCCTCACGGATCATCCTGGGAAGGAATCGGTTTTCTTTTGTGAGGACTTGTGGTTTATCAAATCTGATGTAGTGCTGGGCCTTGTCTAGAGTATGTTCACAAACTGCTGACTTCTACCAGTCAACATATATTCATAAAATATGAATTTTAAACCTGTCACATGAGTATTTTATGTGAAACGTTTCATAGTTTTTAAAAAACGTGAAAAGCTATGGAATTTAAAAGCAATACACATCTAGGATTTCACTTTATATGATTGGATTCCTATCCGACCGTTTTTTATTTAAGCTCACCGTACGATAAGCGTTTCAGCGGTTTGCGAATGTAGTACTTTGTTTTATTGTTCGAACCGCAGATGTATCAAACGTGGCATAAAAATAGGTCATGCGATCAAATACTATATAGTTATTTGGGTGGCTTTTAGTATCAACCAGCATTTTTAAACTTTAGGACTTTGCAATATTCCATAACCGTTTTTTTCTATGAAAACTGTTATCAAGTGACAAATAATAAAAAGATACTGGTCTACAATGAGAGTTTTTACTCATTTTAAATCTTTCTTTCGCTCTTTTAGATCCTTAGTTAAGAAACTAAGGATTTATAGTATTTCTACAAGGGTTAGGCAGAGGTAAATTTACTTATAAACCCATAATACCTCGGTATATTATTAGGTCCCATGCAACAGGAACAAGCCTTATTGCCATTAACTGAACAAAAATCTGGTCCAAATTCGGAATTACATAACATAAATACTTCCAATCGGGAATAGAAACTCTGACCTCATGCTTTGCAACCATATCTGAGTCCACTAGACCACTGAGACAATCTAGCCGCTATATTTTTTAAGCTATTGCATAGCTTCTATCGCGGGCCTTGAGCGTGGGGACCGAATCCAGAAATTCCGTAACGAAAAAACCTAACACGTTTGTCTCTTTTTTAAGTTTTAGCTTCCAAGTACTAGGATAGCATAAAGTATAGGAGGTGAATTGTTTTCGTAAGAAAAAAAAAATATTAAAAAGAAATATTTCTTCTGGTACTAGGATATCATAAAGTAATAGAGAATCAAATATTGTGTACAAATAGTAACACGCTTGTCTCTTTAGTTCAGCAACCCGCCTTTAGGTGGCATTGGTTGTATTACATAAGTTGATAAAAACTTTTTGTTTGAAATATCACGCTTGTCTCTTTAGTTCAGCAACCCGCCTTTAGGTGGCATTGGTTGTATTACATAAGTTGATAAAAAACGCTATGCAATAGCTTTACCGCGGCAGTCCCCGAGTGCCACACGTATTTTTTATTTGTGATAGGCTTACGCTTGACTGCCAATTCGCCTGATGTTAAGCGATACTACGATCTACGATGGAGCGCGCTTGCCCAGAAGAAACCGTTTTTTTTTTATAGATTAAGTCACCTGGTAGTAAGTAGTTATTGGCGCCCATGGACAACTGCAACACCAGAGGAGTTGCTGATGCGCTGACGCACGGTCTGCAGACTGGCAGAGCCGCAGCAATCGAGGAGGAACTGGCTCTTACCCGCAAAAGCCTCTTATACACAATAAGATGCTTTACGACAGACTCCGTAAGGGTGGTCACCAGCCAGTTTGACCCCAAAAGTCTCTGCCACCGAGGAAATCACAATATTTTCTCGCTTCTTACGAGATGTCTTTGTGCCTATGCCTAAGTGGCAGTGAGGAAAAGTATTCCACACGGGGTCGGGTCTCCGTCTCGAGTCTTGTTTCACAATTTCATATGGCTATTATTTTATTTTTCTTAAAATATCTCAAAACCTGTAACAGATCTATAAAAACCTATACCTAATTTATCAATATTCCATATTGGTTATTAAAGCCAGGTCTGTGGACAGCCTAAAGACAGAACACGCCCGATCGATCTCCTCTGACCCCAATATACTGATAAACTAATACGAACTAGTCCATAGATTCGGGAAATATTTGCAAGTTTAGAATCAACACTAAGCTGTATCAAAGCAAAACATAATGAATATTTAAATAGTTTGTTCATTACTTTGACGGGTGAAGTTAGTAACACTACGTCCGCAATTTCGCGTCCAAAACTGGACATCATTACGTTCTAATTTGAGAGGGTCAGAAATTTAGGAAAATTTGTTTAATGCATGTACTATTCATGTTGTTATTTGGCGGTTAAATTTCTTCTGTGAAAGAATTCCTTATTTATACCTACATTAGCGACACGCCCACGGTTTCTCCCGTGTTGCCCCATTCCTAAGAGTCATAGCGTAATGTTAAATCGCTTAAAACCTTCCTTTTGAGTCATTCTATCTATTAAAAAAACCGCATGGAAATCCGTTGCGTCTAGATCTAAGCATACATAGGGACAGACAGACAGCGGGAAGCGACTTTGTTTTATACTATGTACCTACATCAGATAATTATTTAACCCTATCCACTTCATTTCCTGATAAGAATTTTTCCATTCATGAATATAAAACGAGAAGGTTTGAGCATTTTGTTAGAAAGAAAATCGATTAACTAAAGGAATTTATAAGGCGAATGTCAGCGGCAGCATCGGGAGGTCGCCCTAAAATGACATACGCCGATCTTATTGGCGAGATTCGTCAAAAAGGTCAGGTGCGTAGTACTCGCAACCGGCGGCCTGTGTATATCAACATACCATCTCTCCTATATTCATATTCCCATATAGTTAGGTGGAGGAACTATTACAAAGAAAGAAAGAAAGAATGAAAGAAATAAAGAAAGCAAGAAAGAAAGAAAGAATGAAGGAAAGAAAGAAGGAAAGAAAGAAAGAAAGAAGGAAGCGCCGAAGCCGATCACCTCAGCTCAGATCGACTCAGCCTCTACATCAAAATTGCAATCGTATTTTCTATCTATATAACGGGGAAAATGCGGGGAGGGGGTTACTATTATTACGTGTCTCGTAATCAGAAGTGATAGCCAATCATTACTTTAGTGGGCGACAGTGGGTCATGTTGGTTCAAACATTAAAACACACATTTAGAAGTCATTAAATCTCTCATTTAATCAGACTTCTTGTAGTACTTTTCTTACGTCAATATTACAACCCAGCAAACCCCCAAAACGCCAGCGTGGCTTCACTAGTGCTATTTCCTACTGGGAGAAGAAGCCACAAGAAACTCCCAAGCACGTCCGTTAAGATTATTAAAGTGACTTTCAAACTATAACGTTAACAATAACTATGTAGGTAGAATTACAAAGGAACGCGTGACGGTTCCACGACGTGCGCACAAGTCGACCACCAGATGTGTCGTGTGACTCCGCAGCTCGACTTCGCCGTCGCAGTATTTGCCCCTTCCAATTGTCACGCCTTTGATACCATTTAGTGCCACCAGGTGGCGCTAGCGTCTCGATTAGTCAACAGACAGTCCGTAATCGTTCTCTCTCCGACACGGCCATTCTGACAAGACACACGTCCTCGTGTGTTAATCTGTAAAAAAAACTCAACAAAGTACTTGTCCGACTCGGCCAATCCTGACCTCGTCTTGACTTTAAAGCAAGGTAACTTTAACAGGAGACTACAGCTCGGTACATCATGGTAGCTCAAGAACCAAGATACCATTCAACATCACATCACATCGTCACCAGCTAGTTCCAAAAGAAACTACTGTTAAGCATTTCACTATGCTTATCTTATACTAACTTTAACGAACAAAGTCACAGATTACATGATTATAGCTCTTAATAAAATAACACTTGGTTTTCAGAGTAACACTGAAATGACTCAAAATCTCAATCAACAAACAAAACTCGTACTCTGACCTTCATCGGGTCTTCATCACACTTATAACCTCCATCCGGTCATAAGCATCATACCAAACGACCTCTATCCGGTCTTCAACACACTTATAACCTCCATCCGGTCATAAGCATCATACCAAACGACCTCCATCCGGTCTTCAACACACTTATAACCTCCATCCGGTCATAAGCATCATACCAAACGACCTCCATCCGGTCTTCAACACGTAACCCCCATCAGGTTACTAACACAACAGGCAACCTCTATCCGGTCACCTCCACACGTAGCCTCCATCAAAATAATCCTTAACTAGTTACAGAAACGCACGTCGTTACTGTTATCGTCATCATGAGGCCCTGTTATTAAGGCTTCGTACACAGTGCTTCCTGCACAACGTCACTTATTGGAAAAGGTCCGATAAACAAGTTACAACACAGTAATTAAAAAAAAAAACTAAAAATAAGCAATGCATACCCAACTCTTAAAACTTTATTTTTTTAATCTGTGCACCAACACAAGCCAGAATCGCACCAACGATTCTTTACGTATCTGCCGCCACATATGCTACAACACATGAGGGGCTCTGTGCACCAACACAGAAATCGCACCAACGATTCCTTCTAGACCCATCGCCACATGTTACTCATGAGGTGCGGTCTTAAGTTTTAAGTTTGAGCATACAAGCCATCTTTAATCAGATTTGGTCTCACTACCAATCATCAACTATGACATCTAATTCTCGAGGAACTTGGTGATCGGGGATCTTCCTCACAGTGACCCAAAAGTGGTCTTAGACCCAGACATCATATATCTAGCAGAGCTTTGTGCCCTGAACGACTCATAGAATCGCAGTTACAACTACGACTAGACTGTACAGGTTAATCTTAGTCATTGTCACCAGACAATACCAGGATAAACTACAACTTATCATTGTAACAACATTAAAAACATGTTTGCTACGAGAGCATTCAGATCCAGAATTATAAGGAAAACAATACAGCTCACCATTCTGTTCCTATGTGTCCGGCGATGGTGCTGGCTGTTCACTCTGTGCCGCGTCGCGTTATGGCGATAACCAACTTGATAGCATGTCTACACTTTGCATACAGGCTCGTTTATTTATCTGAAATAACAAAATGTCTACGCAGCATCATTTACGTTCGGTCATGCCTGACCTGGCATAACTTCTTAATAGAAATAACTTTTCTTAAAATGGAATCTATGGCAGTATGCAATACTTTATATTTCGATGCCAGATGCATGACAAACATCTTTGTGATTACCCCACAATAACGACTTAAATATCATCATTACGTTAAACGGAAAACTATACCCATAATCATTACTACAATTTCTATCCGGCGTCTGATAGTCCTGGTGGCGTATGGTCACTAAACTAAGCGGTCGTGCTACCCTTCCTATAATCAACTGGAGAGGGCCAGATTTAGACCCTATTAACAAAGTTCATAGCCAACTGAACTTCTAATGCGTCCTACCAAGAGCGGTCATACTAGTCTCTATGGCTGTTAACATACTCGTTGATGGTACTCAATACCCTTTCGATCTGACCGTTTGCGCGACTACCTCCAATAGCTCAATCAAGTGCAAGTTAATGCTACTAAAATCACAAAAATCTTTAAATTCCTTACTCGCGAAACATCACCCTTGATCCGCGATAATACGAGTTGGTGCGTAAAATAAAGCTACGATATCTTTTACTGTTTTGATACCGTATTTAGAGTCAATATGAACCGGATGAAATAATAAAACGTACTTGGTAAAAATTGAATTGAATTGAATCGAAAACGTTTGAACACCAAAGTCAGTATGCAATTTCGTACTAACCACCAAAAATTCCAAGGTCAAGAATACTGACAGACTTTTCATCAATCACCATTACTTAATTAGACATGGAGAAATTGAGAATAAGCGAAATTTACTATCACTAGCCAAGGCCATGTACCACAGTCATCCTAATCAACTTTAACTTTATAACCGAAATCGTAAAAGCTTACAGAAACCTTCGAGTAAAAGCTCTAGCGCCATGGGTCTCCAGCCGACCGGCAATCGTATTGCCATCACATATCCAGCGCATGGATCAAAACTTTGCACACATAAACCATCGAGTGGATTGCCCATGTGTATCACCCAGTGACTACACACACTACGGTCTCTCCAGACCCTGACCTCCGCCAGAGCTAAACGCGCATCGCACACCCACAGACTGATTTCTACTGGGTTACGACTACGCAATAACCACTGGTACGGTCAAACACAATACGGCCGCTAGAACCCTTTACTCGAACTCAATTTAAGCTTGCTTATCCACTACATCCAAATCATTATCAGTATCAAGTTCGACTGGTACGTGACCTGCTGGCATCTTCCTTAACCGATCGGAGGGTATGATAAAATCTTTGAACGGGATTAATTAGCACACAATTTAATATCGGGTATACTTTCTCACGAACAAAGCTGGATTACCCAACGGTGAACATTCAATGTTATCACGGGATATGTGCGACTACCCACATTTTAATGACCATGGCAACAGTAATCTTCATTTAGAATTGAACAACAAAATGTAACAACATTACTTTCGATGAGTACTCATTAATCATAACTTCCCATAAAATCTGCACTGCATTTACACTTTTACATTAAAATATCGACTTCATGAACTAACTTAGTAACCAATCGTCGGTAATGAGCACTCAATACTAGAATAGTTGTGAAAATGACAACACTCACCAGATCTCGAAGTTTTCCTGATAAAGGATTCGACTGTACGCTTGTCTGTGCTACTTTATGCTTGAACCAACACTTATCCCACTTCTGATAACGGGGAAAATGCGGGGAGGGGGTTACTATTATTACGTGTCTCGTAATCAGAAGTGATAGCCAATCATTACTTTAGTGGGCGACAGTGGGTCATGTTGGTTCAAACATTAAAACACACATTTAGAAGTCATTAAATCTCTCATTTAATCAGACTTCTTGTAGTACTTTTCTTACGTCAATATTACAACCCAGCAAACCCCCAAAACGCCAGCGTGGCTTCACTAGTGCTATTTCCTACTGGGAGAAGAAGCCACAAGAAACTCCCAAGCACGTCCGTTAAGATTATTAAAGTGACTTTCAAACTATAACGTTAACAATAACTATGTAGGTAGAATTACAAAGGAACGCGTGACGGTTCCACGACGTGCGCACAAGTCGACCACCAGATGTGTCGTGTGACTCCGCAGCTCGACTTCGCCGTCGCAGTATTTGCCCCTTCCAATTGTCACGCCTTTGATACCATTTAGTGCCACCAGGTGGCGCTAGCGTCTCGATTAGTCAACAGACAGTCCGTAATCGTTCTCTCTCCGACATATAAATATATTGTCTATCATCTATACATATAAAATATTAAAGAAAATCTAATATGGGGTCTTTATTAGAACAACAGAAGCCAAGACAATCATTTTTAGAATTTTTGTCTGTCTGTCTGTATTTTTGTACGCGCATTACGCAAAAACTAGTGGTTATTACTACATGAAATTGAATGCCGGTTCCACCGATGTATTCCTAGAGGTCTTTCTTAAAATGTGGTGCATATTTTCATCTTGATACGCCGCCTAGAATCGGACTTATAGTATATTAATCTTTTTGGAACGTGAGTGAAACTGCTGGCAACTAGTTTTCAATAAAAATATTTCAAATTTTCAACAGCTCCTTATTAAATATTTTCGATCCATTGAATACGGCAGTGGAGAGATGCCATGATGACTTAAGCATCGCTATTATTGCTCACGGAAAGTAAGTGAGGAGCTCAAAACTTAGTGTGAGCTGCATATTCAATGGGATCTTTCCACTTCCTTAGTACAACGAAGGAATACTAATATACCTTCCTTATGGTACGATATTGATAATTTTTTTTTCTAATGCATCTTATTAAGAGATCTTACTAGATATTTTATAAAGTAACAAATAATCTATACTGGGTAGCTCTACCATAATCTAGGGGGCTAAACAACTCCCTAGATTATGGTAGACTATGATATGGTAACTTTTTACGTGGGAGAGCCATGCTTCGGCACGAATGGGCCGGCTCGACCGGAGTGATACCACAGCCTCACAGAAAACCGGCGTTAAACAACGCTTACACAACGTAAGAGTTATGTTTCGCCGAGTGAGTGAGATTACCGGAGGCCCAATCCCCTTTTAAAAGGCGGGCAACGCGCTCGTGACTCCTCTGGTGTTGCGGGTGTCGATGGTCGGCGGTAATCGCTTAGCACCAGGCGATCCGTCTGCTCGTTTGCCCTCCTATCACATAAAAAAAACCCGTACCTGTTGGTTACCTTGTATACTTTTCTGAAGTCCTAACTTTTGTTTTTTTATACCACTAAGGTGGCAAACAAGCATACGGCCCGCCTGATGGTAAGCGGTTACTCGCGTGTTGCCGACCCTGTAAATTAAGGTGGAATAGTTGGGCTGGCAGCATAGGAGACATGCTGCCATACATGACAGCGGCGGTAACAAAACACCACTGGTCCCCCACACTACCAACACAACACTTCCTCGCGCAGCTCTGGTGACCTTGCTCACCGTTAGGAACACAACATAGCACGGAGCTATCTTATTTGGCTACGATTTTCTGCAAGGTGGAGTTATTTAACCAGTCGTGCAGTTCCAACTGTGAGTGGAATTATTCGTTATTATATTCGGTATTATTATTCACTACAAATTCAACGAATAATCTAAATTGTTTGTCTTTTAGATCACAATTAGTATCAGTATCTTAAAAGGTTAGTATCGGTAATTAGTTGGTGTACGATTGAATCTCAATGCAGCTGGCTTGGCACGATACCAAGTAAGGGGAAGGTATACCGCAGTACAGTTCGATTTTCAGTAAATAGCTTTCTTGGAATTAAGAAGTCCGATATTGTTCGCGCTTCTTCGTAGGAGCAATGAACTTTAATTTGTAGCTCCATCAGCAAATATCGGTAGTTCTTAAAAACTAAATATACACAATAAGAAAAAATACAATATACTCGTAATAAAACATTAAACGCCTCCTCAACCTCTAATAACTAATGACACTTTAAAATCAATAATTTAGTAAAAAATAACTTAATAATCTTAGCATGGAAAATGCAAAAAAATCACAAAAAGATAGTTAAAAGGTAAGGTGGCATCGTACGACACTGAACTAACTGTAAAGTAAGTCGTGTCGGTTGAGAAGTAAGGTAATTTACGTCATAAGGTGACGTTGGTACATCTATGAGAGATGTACCAACGTCACCTTATGACGTAAATTCAGAATGTGAAGGCAAAATTTCAATCATGCGGGTAGGGTTCGCGGTGGCTTAGAGGTCAGAGCGTCTGGTATATCAAACCAGAAGACGCAGGTTCGAATCCTGCCCGCGATTGAATTTTTTCCTTTACTAAAAAATAAATCAATAATTGTCTTTTTCATTTTAGTGTCTACAGTTCTAGACATAATACTAACTTTAACTGTCTAACGGCCGGTCCTAAACAAATCAGCCAGTACTATTGCTTACCTACTTAAGACAGAATTTTGACATAAAGGTCCATACAGGTAATGTCAAAATCCTAGCTCTAGTACGCAAATCTATCGACGGATTAAATAATATTAATATAAATATTAATGGCAATAAATTATTATTTAAGTAGGGCCCCAAATCTACTCAGAATGGTTGTCCAATACACAAGAACTGATAAATTTCGTAGATAAAATTGTCAAAATTTAGAATTCATTAAATGACACAATAGAAATCAGGCCCTGAGTTTTTGCAAATAATATAATTACTTATAACCTTTATAAGACGAACTCTTTTAAAGAATCTCCATCATCTTCATAATAATTGAATGCAAACTTTGTAATATCATCTTACAAGGCAAAGTTTGAGACACGTTATCGATTCCTAGTAATACGTTTACTAGCGCGGAGACAAGACAGTGTGCACCAACAATTTTAGTATGCACATCTCAACGTTGCCCTCAAAGGAGGCGCAATGTGTATTAAAATCATGACGTAGTAGCAATAGGAGGCTTGTATTGTGTATCTACAGTTATTAAGACAAGCTTGGAATTCAAATGAAGACGATATTATTTTAGGAAACATTGGATGTATCTTGTATATTAAACTAAAGATGATAGAGCGATATTTTTTTTATAAAGATGAAATTATTATCAATTATTTAACAGATCTTGCACTTGATAGAGATCAATGGATGGAGATGAGTAATACCTTTGCCTGGCAGGTGGAATCATAGGTAGCTAGGTAAGATAAAAAAAAATGTTAAAATTAACAAGATTTCTTAAGATAATTTTTGTAAACTGGTTAATATGGCATAATTTATAAAAAAACTGAGTGATAGTTTTTAGGATCTGTCTCAGAACAACGTTGGACAAAACATTTTTGAGCACAATCTCACACGATCTTAAGTAATGATATGGTCCTTGGTAAAATAATTTCATGATCTACATACCACTATAGGTCAATACAAACAATTAAATAGTTTAAATAAATCGTAGAACCACAAAATAAGAAGGAAAAATATAATGGTTGTTGTACATAATGAAATCACTTTGGTTTTTATTTGACAGTTTTTGGTGACTCGGTATCAGAGGGTTTCACAGTCTATTTCAATCTATCATGCATAAAAGTATAATATTTTTGTTATTTCTTTTAAGCTATTGCATAGCTTCTATCGCGGGCCTTGAGCGTGGGGACCGAATCCAGAAATTCCGTAACGAAAAAAACCTAACACGCTTGTCTCTTTAGTTCAGCAACCCGCCTTTAGGTGGCATTGGTTGTATTACATAAGTTGATAAAAACCAATGCCACCTAAAGGCGGGTTGCTGAACTAAAGAGAAACACGCTTGTCTCTTTAGTTCAGCAACCCGCCTTTAGGTGGCATTGGTTGTATTACATAAGTTGATAAAAAACGCTATGCAATAGCTTTACCGCGGCAGTCCCCGAGTGCCACACGTGTTTTTTTTTAATTATGTACCCCTATTTCCAAAATATAAATTCAAAATAAGTAATACTTAATAATAGAAAAGCGATACACAAAGAAGCCGTAACAAGTTAACAAAAAGGTTGCTTGTTTTTATTCCCTTGAGACGCGATATGGACAAAGATGGGAAAGAAATTGTCTAAACTTTATATGGGTTGAGAGGTCGCGAATGTGCCACAACAATATTTATTTTATGCATGATAATAGGTGTGTTATCCTTGCCTTTGAATAATATAACATTATCATGTCTTTTGTCTATTTTTAAAGTAACGTTGGACCCTTTTTGGTCGTGTTCATTCCAAGCTTTTTAAGATTGAATTTCTTAACTGATAATTCTACATCACTACCTATATAGAGTTATTAAAATAAAATATGTGATAGATTAAATAAACATTGTTTCTTCGTGGTTTACAGATACAATTTTTTTTATACCACTAAGGTGGCAAACAATCTTACGGCCCGCCTGATAGTAAGAGGTTACCGTAGTCTAAGTACGCTTGTATAATTTTTATATAACTGATATTGAAAGGAATTTATACAAGTGTAGTTCTATAAATCGTTGTTAGTAATGATTCTACTAGAACTGTAACGATAGCATAGGATTCACTAAGAAAACGTTCCACACAGAACTTTAAATGTGCGTTCAAAAACCTCACATCTATCACTCCCAAATACTTTAAGAAACAATAAAAACTCCACTAACCTTCATGAATTCCCTGAAGCACGATCGATGGCGACATTATCATGAGTTATGATCTCCACTTTCCTCTCATCTGTCATAATAACCACAAAACGGTGCGTTTATTATGCACAGACAATAAAACAATGAGGTGTGACCATTATTATTACCGTTTCGTCTCTATCGGCTAATAACCTGGTAAATGGTTTTTACTTAAGCTTTTGATAAAGTTGACTGACCCAGTTTCGTTTGGAAATTGATATTGTTATGTAATGTATTGCATGGTGAAATTGAATTGCAGTTTTTATTTGGTGATAATGGTAAGGCATCTATCGTTCAATTTGGTGGGAAACTTATTACTGTGGAGAGAACTTCTCAGGAATTCCCTCGGGATTTCAATATGGTCACTTTAAGAGTCTATATAATTTAATAGTTGCTTGACTATAGTTTTTAATATTAAGACTAGATAAAGTCCGAGTAATGACGGAGATACGAAAACCATCGAATGATAATAAATCAAATATATTTTTTAATTTGTAGATACAGTCCGTCTGTTGCTGGTTTTCTAATTTCTCTCACCCTTTTTAGTTCTCCGGCCAATAATAATCATCCATTATATTATTATGCTTCCAAATCTTCTTTACATAGTATAAAACAAAGTCGCTGTCGCTGTCTGTCCGTCCCTATGTTTGCTTAAATCTTGAAAACTACGCAACGGAGTTTGAAGCGGTTTTTTTAATAGATAGAGGAAGGTTTTAAGCTATTTAACATTACGCTATGACTCTTAGGAATGGGGCAACGCGGGTGAAACCGTGGGTGAGTCGCTACTTTAATTATAAATATCAATTTTTCAATTTAGCTTCATTCTTCAAAATGGCCAATAATAAAATTGTATATGCATTTTTTTTGTGCACCCGTTTCAAGTTGTCTAAGTGGCAAATATTTTTTTAAACAGCCTGTAATAGTCAACGTGGTCTTACAAGTCCTTCATCATCATCACCATCTACAGCCCGAATCTACCCACTGCTGAGTACAAGCCTCTCCTTGCGTATACCTCATTTTCCGGTCCTGTGCTAAATCGTGTGTATGTGTGTACTCGTATCGGGAACGAATTGACACATTTGATTTGACTTAAATAAAGCACGAACAGAAATGAACATGGCGTTGTACGCTGTTTTGGTAAGGCCGGTAGATGGCGTTCTGAACATTGTCCGAACTCCTCATTAGCTGCTGGTGTGATTTTGATATTTTTTTTGTGTATATTTAAATGGGTCCCTGGAGAGTTTAGTTTCACAATTTGAGCCGGTAGGTGGGACCGCAATCCGGTTCTACGATTTTTATTTACGATAAAAAATAAAAAATATAGAATGGAACGCAAAAAACCTGTCAACCAGGCTATATATTAGCATATTTATCAATATTGCCCAGAAACTGGGTTGCGGAGGTTTAATGGCAGTTTATTAGCGATTCATGTACTGTCCTACTGCTAGGCACAACGCTTCTCTTAAAATCACTAAGAGGGGTTACGGCCTAATAAGAGTTGACAGACTCCATACCCCATAAAGAAAATGTCTCGCAGGTTTCTTCACGATGTTTTCCTTCAGCGTTTAAGCGAATGATATAATGAATTTATTATCAACTAGCTTCTGCCAAACCCACCCACCCAATTGGGTCCGATCTGGATTAAAAGTATTAGTTATCAAAGTTATTCCAGACTATAATCTATCTCTGTGCCAAATTTTATCCAGATCCTTTCAGCCGTTCTGGCGTGAGATAGTAACAAACATCCATACATACATCCATACTCACAAACTTTCACGTTTATAATATTAGTAAGGATACGCAACAAACTTCCTAGTGGTCCCAAGCGCGACTGCTACGCTAGAGTTCCTGCGTTCAATTCCTAGGTCGAGCAAAGTGTTATTGAATTTTTCTATGAAATTTCAGTAGCAACTCGGAGTTTGGAATGTGCCCGATTAATGGCAATAGGCTCGCCCTTTATTACATGGGACCTAAACGTACCGGTGAACTGTGGGTGTACATTAGAACCTACGACTCTGCCTAACCTTTCGGGGAATACAGGCATGATGGTATGTTATGTTATCAATACGCACATGATTACGAAAAGTCAGCGGTGCCTTGGATCTTTGACTTGGCAGTCCAATGGTTGGTAAAAGGCTAGAGTAGTGAAGAAATTATTATTTTTTGTAGAGAATTCTTTTTTCGAACAAAAAACAGTCCCAAATGTCTTTTTGAGCCAAGCCTACTTTATTATTCGGAAATCGTAAAACGCAGTCGGGTCGTAAATCGGAACGATTAAGTGCCGGATCAATTTTCGGTCAACGAAATGAAAAATATTTTACACGAACTCAGTATCTGTATCGGATTATTCAAATTAACTTCATTATTGATGAGAAGGCCGCGTTGTTATGGGGACATAAATGAAATCCTTTTGTGACGTAATGGTAAAGAATTATTTTTTGCTGTTTTTTAAACGATTATGCCAAAACTGCTTCAATTAGTCTATTGGTCGTCCATCCATCGTCGGTCCATCCGTATTGGAAATCCTGGGATCGATACCCAAGTCAAAAGAGTTGAGTTTTTCATGAAATTCTCAGAAGGTTCTTTCATCCCGTGTTAGAATACTGTTCCTCACTGCCTTTCAGATAGGCATCCCGTAAGAGGCGTGAAAATATCTGATATAATTATCTTGCTCGGTGGTAGGACCTCTTGGGGTCTAACTGGCTGGGGACCAGCCTTACGTTGGAGTCTGTCGTAAAGCACTTTGGTGTGTGTTTCGACTTTTACATGTAAGAGCCAGTTCCCCTCGGTTGCTTCGGCTCTGGCAGTCTGCAGTCCGTAGGGGCATATATGTGTCGTTAACGCATCAGCAGCCCCTCTGGTGCTGCAGGTGTCATTGGGTGACAATGACTACTTACCATCAGGTGGCTCGTCAGCTCGTTTGCCGACTTAATCCATAAAAAAAGGTCCGAGATGGAGTATTGATTTGTGCCCGGTTGATGGCAATAGGCTCGCTCCCCATTGGACTGGGGAATATAACCTAAACACACCGGTGAAGACAAATGTGCTGATAGGTATGACGATACCAAAGAATGAAGCGTAACTCATATTTATAAGTAGGGGCTGATTTTTCAAACATATTTTAAACCATTCAATGAGAAATAAAATTGACGTTTGACAGATTTTGTATAAAATAACTGTCAAAAATTCTAATTTACTCCTGCGATAAAATTATCTGGCAATGGAAAAATTGGCCCTTAAGCATGTTTATCACTATTGCGCTGAAGTTTTACTTGCCTTTGCCTTTAATTGCCTTATTTCCCGAACTTTCTCTTTTAAATGAAAGGAAATTTCTCTAAACCCTGCCAAATTTCAAGTTTCATAGTTTCTACGATTTTGTGATAATTAATGACACAGTGATACCTCCGACATCGATACTAACATAATTACATTTTTAGTAGTTATAAAACAAATCACATAAATGAAAATAATCTTTGCAATAGTTTTCAATCAAATTTCGACATGAAATTGATTTATATCAATCGACTTTAAAAAGGAGGAGGTTCTCGATTCGACTGTATGTCAATTATGATTTTGATCATTGAATCATCAAAATCATAATTGACGGAGTATTCGCGTCACAAACATTCCAATTTTTTTTTATCGGTAGGTCATACTTCAGAGGTGCTCCCATAAATTTGGTCAAGATCTGACAAAATTAAGAACAAAACGACGTCATCATTTTATCATTTACGTGTTATTGTCATTTTGTTCTAAATTTTGTGATTGGATCTTGTTAATTTTAAATTATAAAGACTTACTAGCGAATTACATTTAATATACCTATTACCTACCGACCTTCATTGATGTATCTACTAACGATACATACCTCATTTAATTTAAATGATTACATTCAAATCCATAATAACCATAAAAGCAGTTTCATTTTTTTTCACAAAAAACTTCCATTTTTAAAATTACCCAAACGTTCTCATCAATTGAATTGATATTGGGCTAACGTTATACAGTACCTTCAATCATCAACTTTAACAATACACGTGGAAACATGGGATTAAAATAACCCCCATAATTGCCATTGTCCGTGGCCTATTTATTTTCTTTATTGATGGATACTGGTATACCGAAACACGAATAGATTTGTGCGATCGCTGTCCAATCAGACGTGACCTGAGTGATAGATGTAAGCTGGACCGGGAAACTTTGGAATAACTTTCATTTTGCCTTTGAATTTTTTACCCCGACGCAAAAGAGGGGGTGTTATAAGTTTATTATGTGTGTGTCTGTGGCTTCGTAGCTCCCAAACGAATGGACTGATTTTGATTCAGTTTTTTTTTTTTGTTTGAAAAGTGACTTGATTGAGTGTTCTTATGTACGATTTAAGAAAATCTGGCCACGAGATTATCAACGCTTTTCATGTTGACGAAGGGATGTGAGCAACATCCACAGGTCTGTTCGATTCAAAATTTATTGTATCCTGTTGCTTCAATGATATTGCAAGAATAGATGATAACAACTTAATGTTGGTTTTTTTTTTATTTTAAATTTAATTGAAATAATACTACTTTTTACTTATTATATTATTTGATTCCCGACGTTTCGGATCCTTTACAGCATCCATGGTCACGGGTAGACTAAGTTGTTGGACGTCTTAATGTTATAATTACTAACAGCTACCTTACATTTTTGTTAATTATTGGCGATCCGATTCACGCAGACCGAGCTCACCGTATCCTTCGGTCTTGCAGTTTTTTATTTCTTTATTCTTTATTTCTTAACCAAGTGTTACATGCTTAATCTAATAAATATTATGCCAAACTGCATAGCAGTTTGTCGGCAAGGAGTTCTTTTTATTTTAATACAATAATGTGACGGACAATAAAAAATGGAAGTCTTGCGATGGGATCTATTCACTTTATTTTTGATTATGGAAACACAGTTGAACAGAGCTTCGCCTTGCACGATATATTTTACTCGAATGCCAATGTTTAAGCCAAGTACCCTGCCTTTTATACAATTCTATAAACGGAAATTAGGTTATGTCAATTACAAATTAAGTATACTTTTATGCCTGATTGATCAATTAAAATAAATAATTGTGATTAGAATACTTAAAATAATACATAATGATCTGTTGAGCTATATAACACTAAATATTCAACCATTATTTTAAATAACGGAAGGAAGGATCGTTTCTGATTATTATATGTGTGTGGGTACATTCACCGATTATAATTTAAATAGTAGACAACTAACTGGTATTATGTATAAGATAACAATATCGATGGTGCATCCGCTTAATATGCTAACATTCGGCCATCCTGCGCTTGCCGTGTCCCACGGCTATCAGACTCCATCGCCTTGTTTCCCTGATCAGCAAACTGGAAAAGAGAAAGAGAGAGCAGTATTCAAGACGGTAAGGTAAGTTCGTCGGTAAGTAAGATTTTCTTAATATTGTAATGACAAATATCTGGAATAGCAGAAATATCAAGGTGTATTATAACATGCTGTGATATCGTAGTCGACCGCACATACTGTTAGGTCACACTTTAGGTGCTACTCCGGACCTTTGTGCTGCCCAGGTCATTGTGGTCACACAAGCTTTTGTCACACAGGCTAATGCCACGCAGGCTATTACCTCACAGGCTAATGCCACACAGGCATATCGCCACACAGGCATATCGCCACACAGGCATATCGCCACACAGGCATATCGCCACACAGGCATATCGCCACACAGGCTATCGCCACACAGGCTATCGCCACACAGGCTATCGGTTATAAAATTTGGATATACACGGGATATTTATAAATGCTGCCAAAATTACTGCTGATTATGTAAAATATATCACTTACTTGGTGTCTGAAGACGTGGCTGCGATGAACCCGGTGACCGCGAACCAGCATGATGACCCATTCGTTGACAGGTATCACCCAGATGAACCAAGGAGTCGCGTTGCTGTTATTGTCCTCGGCCGGAATTTGGAAATATATTCAGCATCGACGTGAGTGATTCTGCGCCGTCTGAAGGGGGCTCCGCATCCGTATTAAAGAAAAAATAATTGTTTTCTTCGCACCCAATCCAGCAGCGTAGGGGCCAGACATTTTGGCTACAATCCCACTTCTGAGATGTGACGGACAATAAAAAATGGAAGTCTTGCGATGGGATCTATTCACTTTATTTTTGATTATGGAAACACAGTTGAACAGAGCTTCGCCTTGCACGATATATTTTACTCGAATGCCAATGTTTAAGCCAAGTACCCTGCCTTTTATACAATTCTATAAACGGAAATTAGGTTATGTCAATTACAAATTAAGTATACTTTTATGCCTGATTGATCAATTAAAATAAATAATTGTGATTAGAATACTTAAAATAATACATAATGATCTGTTGAGCTATATAACACTAAATATTCAACCATTATTTTAAATAACGGAAGGAAGGATCGTTTCTGATTATTATATGTGTGTGGGTACATTCACCGATTATAATTTAAATAGTAGACAACTAACTGGTATTATGTATAAGATAACAATATCGATGGTGCATCCGCTTAATATGCTAACAATAATTTGCTTTAAGATCGAGCGTGCAAAAAAAAAGACATTTAACTAAGGTTACTATAAATTAACAAAAAAAAATATTTTATGTGGGTAAAGTATCTCATTCGATTCCAATCCATTGATAATATTTGAACGAGACACCACCCGCAACATCTTATGGACATAGTGATAAATAGTGCTTGAGAATTATTTTTAGCTGTCGTTTGGTTTTAACACTATTTAAGAGATCCTTGGGCAAATCATTAATTATTGATGGCGTGATCCATTTTCTTGTTCTTTGTCCAAAATAATTACTTACTTTAGGTAAATCCAGCTTATTCTTTTTGGCTAGGCGGGTTGGGTAGTTATGCACTCTTTTCTGTTTATTTTTCAGAATGTTATGTTGCTCGAGCAGTAATGTCATTTTAATTTTCATTTGAATTGGTAATATTTTACATTTCTTAAACAATTTCTCATATTCTTTATTTAAATCTTGCAATACTTTTTGATCAACAAGTATTTTTAGTATACGTATTTGTAGTGATTTAATTCTATTTAAGTGTGTGTTGAACGTGAGTCCATAACCACCCAGCCCGGACTTGGATTTTGATTTTTGACTTGGACACAGTTTTGGACTTGGATTTTGATTTTATGGAATCTATAATGGGGTTCCAAGCAGGTGGTAAGACCCAGCCATCTTCTCTATTGAAATTTGGATGTTTTTTAATTTCAATAGCCTCGCGGATCATCCTGGGAAGGAATCGGTTTTCTTTTGCGAGGACTTGTGGTTTATCAAATCTGATGTAGTGCTGGGCCTTGTCTAGAGTATGTTCACAAACTGCTGACTTCTTGAAACGGCGGTGTTTGACATCAGCGATGTGTTCTTTTACGCGGGTCCCTATTCTTCTTTTAGTTTGGCCTATGTAAGAGAGACCGCAATCACAATCTAGCTTGTATACACCTGCATCTTGCAGAGGTATGTGGCACTTGACAGACTAATCTTCTTCAGCGGCTTGAAGTGTGTTTTGATTGAAGCTCGCTTCAAGATATAGCCAATCTTGTCTGTGACTCCTCTAACATATGGTAATATAGCAGGTAGGCGTTCGACTGTGGCACGTTTCACGCGGTTTCTGTGACGAGGGCGCGGTATTCGGAGCTTGTTGTCATGTAGTACTTGTTTGACATGTTGAAACTCTGCAGCCAGATGTTGCAGATAAAATCCGTAAAAAGTAGTTTTATTTCAATGTCTAATATTCGCGTAAGTGTCAGAAACCAGTTTAAATTTAATGTTATGAATAAAAGGATTTTGAATTACAGCCTAATTAGTAGATAAAATTGCAATTTTTTCACGAGCCCATGGCTAAGTAACAATTACACTGATCAATCGATTCGCTTGCTTATGCTGCGCTTGGTCAGTATATTGATGGATTGTTAAGAATTGAGACTTCTGTGCCCCAGACAATGTGTGATCCTGACTATCTTAGGAAATTCTATGAGAAAATAATATTGGTAGTCAGTAGCCTCAAAAATCTGTAGGTACCTCTACATCTCCTTAAGTAAAAACTTGCAGTATTATTTATGCAGTCTTGCATAGTATTTTATGGCAACTGTACCATTTTTATTAAGTGGGTAGGCCCACTTAATAAAAATGGTACAGATGCCATAAAATATAACTATTGTGAAACATACTGTAGGGTAGGAGTGATTAACGTTGTTTGACTATGTTATAAATGTTCAGAAAGTATGTATTCAGTCTCTGATGAGTGCACGGGTTACGGTGGCCAACAGGAGTTACCTGTTGGCCTCCAAATTATACACAACCGAAGAATATAATAATATATATTTGATTACAACACACAAGTGATCAGAACATGGCACAACAGATAACTGGCGACTCAAACGTCGCCTAATTCCTTATAGATATATGAGTCACGACGGCATGTATATTTGTGTGCGTATATATGCACCTACAATACTAAGAACAAAATAAATGACAGTATTTAGAATACGAAAAATTTAAAATCTCATAACATACCATCACGCCTGTATTCTCCGGAGGATTAGGCAGAGGCGTACTTAATGTACAGCCACAGTTCGCCGGTATGGTCCCATGTTATAGGGGGCGAGCAAGAGACTCCGAGCTGCTACAGATAATTTCATAGAAAAACCCAATAACACTTTGCACGACCTGGGGATCAAACCCAGGACCTCTAGTGTAGCAGTAGCGCTTGGGACCACTAGACTAATGAGGCAGTCAAATTTAAATCAACTTTCTTTTTAATTTTAAATGAGCATGAAACCAAATTTATTTTAGCATGAAGTGAAATTAAAGGCAGCTAGTGACGACATAGCATTACCATATGCACAGCTTAAACTAAATACTAGGGCTGAAGTGCCTGCGCCTTGCCAAGCTATTTCACTGATATTAACTTCATACTATACCAGTTAGCAACTCGTGGGCAAAATTTCCAGAATATAATTAAAATATTATAATGAATTCCGCCGTGGTTCTCCGTTACAAATACAATTTTCCAGTTTTTGTACGTAAAAGTGTAATTCCAACATTCCTACTTACTATACCATTAGCGTTATTTTAATTGTATTTGATAGTACCTCATACTAAACATTTTCAAAGTTATTATATTGTAGAATACAGTAGAACAGAGGAACAGTGTGATAAGATTATCGCTAGAAGATCGCTGTATCTGCTATAGAACTATGGAACGGTCTTCCACTTGACATTAAAAAAGCTCCGAGCAATTTCTCCTCCAAGCGCAAAGTTCGCAAATACTATCTCATGTCGCTGAATTAACTACCGTTTTGTTTCCTGGTTCCTTTTTGACAATACTATATTTTATGTTATCTCTGGCATTTATAGTTAAATTATACATATGTATGTATTTGTGTATATATTTATATTATTGTGTATTTATAGTTTATCACTTTTTACTCAGATATTTATTTTTTTGTATCTACCCACTTTAGGTTTGGGAGAAAAGGTAAACTTTAAAGGTAACCTTTAGGTTTGGGAGAAAAGGTAAACTTTAAAGGTAACCTTTAGGTTAACTGGTAGAGAATGCCATATGGTATTAAGTCCGCCTTATGTACTACTTTTGTGCATAGAAGTATAAATAAATAAATAATACAACGTTTACGTGGGAGAGCCATGCTTCGGCACGAATGGGCCGGCTCGACCGGAGTGATACCACGGCCTCACAGAAAACCGGCGTTAAACAACGCTTACGTTGTGTTTCGCCGAGTGAGTGAGGTTACCGGAGGCCCAATTCCCTTTTAAAAGGTCAGCAACGCGCTCGTGATCCTCTGGTGTTGCGGGTGTCCATGGGCGGCGGTAAGCGCTTACCATCAGGCGATCCGTCTGATCGTTTGCCCTCCTATCACATAAAAAAACGTTGCGAAAAAATAGCGTTGTATAGAAAAGAATGTGGGTCGGCAACGCACCAGCAACTCCTCTGGTGTTGCAGGTGTCTGTGGGCAACAATGACTACATACCTCCAGGTGGCTCGCCAGCTCGTTTGCCGATTTAATCCATATAAATGGGAAGAAAAAGGCTTTATTGGTACGTAGCTAATGAAATTACTAGACAAATGAAACATAACAATTACTTAAGTTTCAAGATAACACGTGATTGATACCACTGTGGGTATTTCTGGCGTCTATAGATAATAGAATAATAAACCGTTGTGGAGATAAGTTGTAACATTCGTTTGATGGCACAAACAAACACCCTCTCACCCTAAACTCATATATGTATAGTCTCAGTTCCGTCGTGGCTAAAAACATTGTAAAAATCAATAAAGGAATATCTTTTGCTGGTTCTTCTTCATAAGTAATATTTGGAACCGTGCAAACAGTTTTTAACGTATTAAAAGTACATAGTCTAATTGAAATTAAAAAAAAATATGTTCGAGTTTGTTTGTCATCTATAAGAATAAGATAAGACCTATTATATATTCTCCAAGTGCTGGACACGGGTCTCCTCTCATAATGTGAGGCATTAAGTGTCCACTACTCTGGTCTAATGCGGGTTGGCATTCGATTGACTTCACACGTTCTCGAAATCTCTGAGGTATAAAGGTTTCCTCACAATGTTTTCCTTCACTGATTAAAAACGTGATAAACAATTATTAATACGTTTATGACTTTGAAAAGTTGGAGGTGCGTGCCTTGGATTCGAAGTCGAGACCTGTGACTTGACAGTCATCTATTTCAATCCCGTGCAAATTCGGTCCAATCTGCATTAATAGTATCAGAATTCCGATTCACTTGTGAATCGGTTTCTTCTAGGTAGGCGTTCCCCCCTTGCAGTGTTGCTTAACATTAGGCGAAATGGTGGACAAGGGTAAGCCTATCAAGAATTAAAAAAAATCTCACGATATCTCTATCTACACTAACTAATATTATAAAGAGGAAAGATTTGTATGTAAGTATGTTTGTAACGAATTGGTTCAAAAAGTACTGGACCGATTTCAAAAATTCTTTTGCCGTTGCAAAGCTACATTATCACTGAGTAACATAGGCTATATAACATCACGCTACGCCTATTAGGAACGGAGCAGCGCGGGTGAAATCGCGAGGGTCGCTAGTTTACAATAAAAAAATAACCATTCCTTTTGGCTTTGCCATTTGTCGGGTAAAAAGGAAATATAAACAACTGAAATAATTACGTCACAGCATTCCACTCCGATGTAAATTCAGAGAATTAGTTACAGGTGTACGGCAAAGTTTTTACAGGCATTAGCGACATTTTAAGGTTATGTCCGACGACCTGCGTCAGACCGGGGATTACATTATGACAGCCTGTCGACCTACCGTCGCACCTTAATCCCGTGTTCCATTCGTCGGCATAGATTTTTAAGCCGAACCAACATCTACATCATATTGAGTTTCTATATATTACCTGCTACAGAATATACATTTAATTCCAGTTTAAATATCAATATAAAGATATTTTTTTGAAGGAAAAATTCAATCGCGGGCAGGATTCCAACCTTCGTCTTCTGGTTAGATACATCAGACGCTCTGAGCTCTAAACCACCGCGAGTCCCACCCGCCATATCGAAATTTGCCATCACATTCTGAATTTACGTCATAAGGTGACGTTGCCCGCGATTGAATTTTTCCTTCACTAAAAATAACTTTATAATTTTTAGCATTGAAAATGCAAAAAAATGACAAAAAGATAGTTGAATATGTATATTTTTTACGAAGCGACTGCTATTTGACCTCCGCAAACAAATTTATAGCGTTATCATAAGGATAAACTGGTGGGTTTTTTCGGGATTCTAACTACCCCTAATTGTCTTAATTTAGGTGTTTAATATGACATCCATGGATGGACCGCGGCAAGCAGAGCTTAACCTATCATATCGATTGAATCGAACCGGATTGTCTCCAATGTAATGTAGTATTTTATTATGTGTGAGTATAGTATAATGTCGAATTTCGCCTCACTTAAACGATCGACCTACGACATATTATATACTTACACAGAAGTAATTATGGTAGGGACATCATGAAATACCTCACCACGAAATGCCATTCATTTTTAATTTTAAAGCATACTAGTAATGTGGGTCGCACATTACTACACTCTGCGCTGTAGCATGGCGTGGGTGACAGTTGCCTGTATGACGTTCTTATGGCATTCTGGTTGGGTTTAATTTAATTTAATACAGTTATTAATGATTTAATATATTACGAATGTCTACAGCTAAAATACTAAGTCATGATGTGTAAATCGCGGCAACCTTCAAGAGTGAAACGAAATGTTACTGAAACTGTCACCCGCACCATGCCACAGCGCAAAGAGTGTAGTATTGTTGTTAACCCCTCGTGCTAAGCTAAATGCTTGTGTTACGAGTGGGTTCACGTCGGTAGTGGTTTCGAACCGGCAACCACGTGATCGCCAGACCGACGCCCTAGCCATTAGGCTATCGCCGCTTCAAATGTTAATAAAAACATTATCTAATGTTAATAGCTAAACGTCGATTGAGATATCATCAAAAGTTCACGTATAAGTATATGATATGGATAGAATAGTTTTATGAAATTAAACCATCATCTAAGATCTGGTCACATCTATTATCATCAATTCTCATTAATTTAATTTTTGACATAATAAAGTGATTATGGCAATAATATTATGTTTTTAACTTTCGATATTCTTCATCAACTCTAAGTGTCCAAGAATCCAGCCCTTATTCCAAAACTTGTTTCGAAATCTTAATAGAACAATGGAATTAGAAACGTGAATGGCATTACAGACTAACCAATAATACAAAAATATTAATGCGAAATCAAATTTCGTATTCATTTTATCTTAATAGCTACATCAGCAATCCACGCAGAAACGATTCATCTAATTTCAAATGTCCAAAATCAAGTTTATGATTAATCGATTCTGCGCATAATCGGAATATATAATATATGTAGAATATATAATTACAAAGTGTAGCTAATTATGGAAATTCTATGATTATTGTAACAATATTTAATAAAAATAAGTTCACAAAATATTCAAATTTGATTTCTTGGACAAACACTAAACAGTTGTGACTTAAGAAGTAGTCTAGTGGTCCCAAGCGCGACTGCTACACTAGAGGTCCTGGGTTCGGTCCCCAGGTCGAGCAAAGTGTTATTGGGTTTTTCTATGAAATTCTCAGTAGCAGGTCGGAGTCTGGATTTGTACCCGGTTAATGGCTATAGGCTCGCCCCCTATAACATGGGACCTAAACATACCGGCGAACTGTGGGTGTACATTAAGGACGCCTCTGCCTAACCCTTCGGGGAATAATGGTCTACAGATTTATTAAAACGCAGCTGTAGCTGTATTATAATATTTATAAATATAATAAATATTAATTCATGATAACTATCTCACATATTTTTACATAATTAATTATAATAATTATTGTTCAAGAAATCTTGACTTGACTTGTAAAAATTACGTTAAAGACCAATCAATTCGTCTTTAATCGATATAATACCCAAAATTCTATCTTTCACGCCAACATCTTAATTCTGCACAATAGATGGACGAACAAAAGCTTCCAATGTGAAATATCGTCCAGGCCTATTGTCCGATGGCTTGATATATTGACTTCTATCTCAGTCGACGGTCTACAGACACCAGTTTTACATAGGATGAATTATGGACCTCGTTCATAGCTCACGCCTCTGTAGCTTGGTGTTTGAGCACCTCTAATGATACTTTATGACCTACTTGGATACTTGGTTTGATTGATAGTTTCTCAGATTTGATTACAGTTGCTGATTTATTTATAAATTCTTCATTGATACTGAAATAGATAGAAGATGGTATATCTTTTCACGTGTTAAGAATAGCATAATCGATTCTTTCATCGGTAATACAGAAATGTGTTTAAGAGTCCGGCGGACCGAATTTCTCTTATAAATGTAATACTAAATCGTAATTCAAACACAATTTAATCATATTCTGTTATTATTCGGATTCCGATACCGTAAATCTAGGTTCCTACTGTACCATTTCGTCCAAAATACTTCACTGGAAATAAATGGAAGCGAATGCAATTTTTGATAACTTTACCAAGTTTGGAACGATTTTCCGGTCTCTTATTTCAAGTGAAGTAGTAGTAGACGAAATAGTGCAGTAGGAACCTAGATTAACGGTACCCAAATCCGACTAATAACATAATTTGATAAAATATTGTCTGGACTACGATTTATTTCGGTATTACGTTTTTGAGGGCAATTCAAGCTCCGCCGGACCCTTAAATAGTAAGTTTATTTTATTATTTATATTATTATTTATATTATTATTTACATACATTTCATTCGTGATAGTGCCAATTAGCGGACATAACATCATTTGGTGTGCACTAATGGATCAACGTTGAAAGATTATAAGATAGGGTGATCTATACATATATTACCTACTAGCTTTTGCCAGCGACTTCGTCCGCCTGGAATAGTTACTTTGTTCCCTAGTTCTTCGCCCACGGTTTCACCTGCGTTGCCCTGTTCCTAAGGGTTGTAGCGTGATGTTTTATACCTTGAAACCTTTCTCATGAATCACTCATTTTCCCAACATTTCCCTTCACTGCTCTGCTCCTATTGATCGTAGCGTGATGAAAAGTATACTATAACCTGCCCAGGAGTATGAAGAACAATTGTACCAAGTTTCGTTGAAATCCGTCGAGTGGTTTTTGTTTCTATAACGAACATACAGACAGATAGACAGACAGACAGACAAACATTTTACTGATTGCATTTTTGGCGTCAGTATCGATCACTAATCACCCGCTGATAGTTATTTTGGAAATATATTTCATGTACAGAATTGACCTCTCTACAGATTTATTATAAGTATAGAAGATAATAAAATTCTAACAGGCCGATGTCTGTACATTATAGATATTAAAGAAAAATTAATATGGGGTCTTTATTAGAGCAACGGAAGGCAACACAATTTTTTTTCGAATTTTTGTTTATCTATATGTACGATGTAACGCGTTCACGTTAAAACTACTGCTTAGAATTGAATGCAATTTTGACCGATGTATTGCTAGAGGTCTAATTTACAATCTAGTGCATTTTTACGCGGGAGAGCCATGCTTTGGCACGAATGGGCTGGCTCGACCGGAGTGCTACCACGGCCTCACAGAAAACCGGCGTCAAGCAACGCTTACGTTGTGTTTCGCCGACTGAGTGAGGTTACCGGAGGCCCAATCCCCTTTTAAAAGGTCGGCAACGCACTTGTGACTCCTATGTTGTTGCGGGTGTCCATGAGCAGCGGTAATCGCTTACCATCAGGCGATCCGTCTGCTATTTTGCCCTAGAATCCCAAAAAAAAAATTTTTTTTTCATCATGTTTATGTAAGCGAGTGAAACTACGGGCATAAGCTAGTTTGTGCATAAAAATAATATAGGCAGCAGGACATATAAAACAAAATTTGGCTTCGATAATCACTTTTCCGCTGATCATCAAAGTTCAGAAGGTTCACCACTGAGGTTACGTCAAGGATGACATTGTCATCATCGATTGGGTTGAAACCGAATTGGAACATTTTCATACAAAAACTTTAATCCCGATTTTATTTTGGTAAAACAGCCTTAATGTAGACAGTATCGTTCGTTTTACACACATTACCGATTGCACACAAAAACACACACAGACACATTGCGTTCTTTATAACAATAATTTTATCTTTGGTTAATATTGTGTAAGAACAAAGTATTTAATAAATATGTCTTAGGGATCAGCAAAATTGTATTATCGAATTTCAGAATTTACTAAAGAATGTTCGGAAGTCTTACAAAATTCCTATGTATATTGAGTTACGTAAGTTTTTCTTTCTATACAAGAGTTTTTTAAGGTTTAATTGCGAAATATGCTGAATAACTTTTCTGTATTATACTGGGAAGCATTAGAAAGTCTATTTGATATCTTAAGAAAACGTTTTCTGTTAACTTTATTTCACTTTATATAATTTCAAGATTTGGTACTTTCTGTTATATGATTGATCTTATTTTTATTATACTGCTGGCTATGGTTTCAAAAAGCCTACTCATTAATATGAGTCATAAGATGATTGAGATAAGTCTCAATTTCACTCACTTCCAAGTTGACTGCATCACCTTGTAGATAGGCCCTAGTTATCAAGCTATATATTATATTATCATAGCTCGTGTGAGCAGGTTCACCATTTCGAAAATTGTTTTAGGGAGGAGGATTGCTATATTAATAATGTTTGATTACTAACTTCGATGCCATCTACATACATTACACACATAGTTATCTATACATATAATAAAATTGTAACAGGCTGATGTCTGTACATTATAGATTATTAGAGCAACAGATGCCAAAACAATATTTTTTTGAATTTTTGTCTCTCTGTATGTTTGTACGCGCATCACGCAAACACTCCTGCATGGAATTGAATGCAGTTTTCACCGATGTATTGTAAGTTAAAGTTAAGTAAGCAGTGATAGCCTCGTGGTATGACCGTTGGACTACCAAGTCAAAGGTCTCGAGTTCGAACCCAAGGCACGCACCTCTGACTTCGAAATCATGTGCGCATTAAATAGTTAAATATCACGCGCTTAAACGGTGAAGGAAAACATCGTGAGGAAACCTGCATGCCTGAGAGATTTTCTCGATGGTGTGTGAAGTTTGTCAACCCGCACTAGGCCAGCGTGGTGGACTTTAATAAAATTGTAACAAGCCGATAACTGTATATTATAGATGTTCTCAGATAAAATTTGTTCAATTGTAGTTTTTTTTTAACAAAACGTTGCCCCATCTAGGATTTTCTCCTGTATCGTGGATGCGTTTCCAAACACAAATTCTCAAATACACAAACGCCCAGACCCGGAACAACTACCTGTAGATCATACAAATATTTGCTCCTTATGGGGAACCCATAACACGTTGCGCAGAAGCCGGTCACTCAGCCGCTACGCCAAACGTGTCGTCAAATTATTTTTTATGCGAAAATGAGTTTGTTTGAAGTGAAAAATACTTTAGGAATCTTAATATCCTTTTCCGTCTCAAAAGTTCAACTCCAAAAGCAATAATTATGTGTCAGGACGTAGTATTACGTAATTCCATTACCGTAACTTAAGTAAATATATTATGAATGAAAATCATGCATTTTCCTTGCTTTATGTTTTTTTTTTATGAGTGCCTTGTCAATCTCAATATAAAATATAAGTATCATAACGCCGTCGCTATATTCGGAGTCACGTACTGTTTTTGCTCGATTCTTATATAAATACAAGTGCTCTTGTTTACTTGCAATAAGGCCCCTACTAAGGAGAGATATCACAAAATTTATGACAGATTCGTTGCTATTTTTAGTACATTTATTACGTCAAGTTTCGGCAGCAACCTAGTGGAAGCAGTGATAGCCTAGTGGTATGACCGGTGGACTGCCAAGTCAAAGGTCTCGAGTTCAAACCCAAGGCACGCACCTCTGACTTTTCGAATGTTCATGTACGTATTAAATAGTTAAATAACACGCACTTAAACGGTGAAGGAAAACATCGTGAGGAAACCTGCATGCTTGAGAGATTTTCTCGATGGCGTGTGAAGTCTGCCGACCCGCACTAGGCCAGCGTGGTGGAGTATAGCCTAATCCGTCTCATCCTGAGAGGAGACCCGTGCCCAGCAGTGAGACAGTATAATGGTTTGATTATATATGTAAGTTTCGGCAATGGTGTACTAATGTGCGATACACAGTTTGCCGATAAATGTTTACGTCCCATGTAGAGAGCGGCCCTATTGCAACTAACCAGGCATAACTCCAAACTGCTTCCGAACCGAGCTGCTTTTGAAAATTTCATAAGGAAACACAATAACACGTTACTCGACCTGGGAATCGAACCCAGTACCTCTAGCTAAAACTATAGTGTTGGGATAGTGAACGATTTTGCGTAAAGAATGAATGGTAATATGGTTTAATTTAGAAAAAACTAAAAAAAAAAATCTTAAAAATAACAACATCTATCTATAACTAGCTATACTTATAACTAGCTTTTGCCAGCAACTTCGTCCGCGTGGAATAGTTACTTTGTTCCCTAGTTCTTCGCCCGCGATTTCACCTGCGTTGCCCCGTTCCTAAGGGTTGTAGCGTGATGTTTTATAGCTTGAAACCTTTCTCATGAATCACTCATTTTCCCAACATTTCCCTTCACTGCTCTGCTCTTATTGATCGTAGCGTGATGAAAAGTATACTATAACCTGCCCAAGAGTATGAAGAACAATTGTACCAAGTTTCGTTGAAATCCGTCGAGTGGTTTTTGTTTCTATAACGAACATACAGACAGACAGACAGATAGACAGACAAAAATTTTACTGATTGCATTTTTGGCATCAGTATCGATCACTAATCACCCGGTGATAGTTATTTTATTAATAAAAGTGATATCCTTTATTGTAATTCTACTTTGTTTTACTCTTGTCATTTTATTTCCTCTGACAACCTTCTACAATGTTTATTAGTGTTTTTATGACAAGTTATTAAATTCAAATTAAAAGTTTGCATGTAAGTTCATTATTTAAGTTCATTTAATTTCGTTCATTTTTACACCACCTCACTATCTTTTTTAATCAAAAACTGGTAACCCAACTCATCTGTCAAGTTACAGAATATAATTCAAAAGTCGAACTAAAAATCGATATCGGTAAAGGTGAACGATGTCCGTCGTTTAATAAAAAAATTACAATCGCAAATGTACAATTAAATATTCACATTTCCTACCATTTAAATCCCATAATGACAGCAGACGCAGAGTCATAAAGATATTAAGCCTTTCAACTCAGAATTTAATGAAATTCATAAATCATTCTCGGTTACACAAAGTTATTTTTCATTGTCCGACTTCTTTACAATACAAAACAAATAGTAGAATCTAAAGGCAGTTCGACAACTGAGTCAAAGGGTTGTTTACACATTGAAGATACAAAGAAAATATTTGATTTCACGTTGGCTGGCCTTGAGCACAATATTCAATGGATTATGCATTGTTCTACGTGGGTGCGATAAATTTTTCCACAGCCTTTGATCGTAAAATGTCAAGGTTATATGAAAAACAGTCAGGTACACAGTGACTTGAAATATTAATTTCTTTGGGAGTAATGATACAAAATTCAGTGAATTGCATTCATACCATCACGTCTGTATTCCCCGAAGGGTTAAGCACAGATGTACTAATATATTTACTCATAGTGCGCCGGTATGTTGACGTCCCACGTAATAGGGGTGAGCCTATTGCCATTACTCGGACACTTAATATACCGAGCTACTACTGACAATTTAATTAAAACTCAATAACACTTGGGAATTGAACCCAGGACCTCTCCTAGTGTAGCAATCGCGCTTAGGATCACTAGACTAATGATTAATTCAGTTAGCAAGGCAGTAATTTTGTGAATTAACTATACTAACTATTACAAATGACAAAGTAATTGCACTACAGAATTATTATAATATTACAATAATTCACTGTTTTATTATATGCCATATAACCTTTCTTGTTTATATGGGAGACGCACAGTTTAATATATAGCAGAGGGTAAATCTGATTAGATTCCGAAGTCCATACCAAAATAAAAGATATTCGTACCTATAAAAATCGAATGTCTTAAACTGTAAGTGTAATAATATGTTTTATTAATATCAGAATATCAAAGGACCAAATAGCGGGCTATAGATGATCCTTTGGTACAATTTGGACAGAATTGACAAATAAAGACAATTTATTTTAAATTTTCATATCATTGAATAATTATTTTAGCGTTGCCTACATCTGGTCTCAAAAAAGTTTAATTGTCTATATTAAATTAAAATATAGGCGATGAATAACCAACCTGTAACTATTTAGGAGCAATAAGCTAAAATTCCTTTGAACAAAATTGATAGTATGAAGCACAATTTCTTTTGGGCGCTATTAAATATATATATATATATAAAAACGGTATGACTATTGATTTTAAAATAAATAAATCCATCTTGAAATTTTTGTAGGACGTTTTTAGTTTCCCAAGTAAACTCTCTATATGTAAGTAAACTAGCGGTTTCTCTCGGATCCATAAAGAACTTAGGTTTACAATGGCAGCCATTGTCCTTCCACAGGATGTAATCCCAGATATAACTTTATGGTAGATTTTATCGAAATTTGTTTACTAGTTTAGGTGTGGAAACAAACAGAGTCCCTCCACAATTATAATATTAGTATGGATTACCAGTCGCTACTGTATCTTATTAACAAAACTTCTGGTACAGCGACAGGAGCTCGATTTCATCTTCACTAAACTCTTTGTGAAACTAGACTGAGATGTCACCGCCATTTTAATTTCATATCAAAAATAAAGCAAAGGAAACTCAAAATAAATAAAATTAACGTATGACTTTGGCATTCAGTTTGATGATCAATGCAAACAAAGAAACAAGGAAATTAGCTGTCTTCAGATCTTCAAAATAATTCCTGGTTTACTTGATTTTGTCGGTATAATCGGTATACAGGTAAGAAAGAAACAAAATAACTACATTTATTTTCCTTGACGTACGGATAATTAAAAATAAGAAAATAAAAATGAGAAAATACGCATTACGTCTACGCAAAACGGAAATTGAATGATGGTCATTCGATTTCGACGACCTTAATTTTATTATGGACTAGCTGCAGCCCGCGGTTTCACTCGCATCCCAAAACGACTTCTTAAGAATCTTGAAGAAGATCTAGATCTGTCCTTCCCCAGAATGTAACCGTTCTCCTTGCCTGATTTATTATATTTTTGCCTTATTATATGTATAGACTATGGAATGACCATGTGGATTGACATAAGAACTGATAGATTTCGTAGACAAAACAATAGAAAATCAACAGTTCTGTAGTAACAGATTGACGATTGTAATCAATGACATTATACAGTTACAATAAAATACATGGACTCTGGTTAGATTACTAAGGGAGAAATAACAATAAAATATTGTTTTACTTATTCTCATCTGAAAAAGATGTAGGGCTTTATCATGTTCCCAAAAGCTAGAGTTTCATAAAATGTATTATGAAATTCCGAAACCGAGGATTAAGATTGTCACTTAATAATGTGCTGCTTTTAAATAAGGTAATTAAGAGCTCTTAGGTTGGCTTCGTAGAAAAATCCTTTTGTAGATAAGTGCAGATGTGTTGCAAAACCGATTTTTTTACGTCAAACAAACTTTTGTATACGAATTCTTTAAAACATTATTAAAAAAAGATAAATGAAAGGAGAAGCAGGGTGGGATGAATCAAAGAAAATGACAATGCTTCCGACATTTTGAGGTGGTAGAACTTTACCGAAATATTCAGCTAACATTAGTGTTCCCATTAGAATGAAGGGTAATTCCAGTGAAATTACTAGGAAAATGAGACTTGTGTAACAACCGACGTCTCATGATGACAACGCGCTATCAATTGACGACACGTTTGACATAGCGGCTGAGCGATCGGCTTCTGCGCAACGTGTTGTGGTTTCGATCCCCACACGGAGCAAATTAATATTTGTATAATCCACATGTAGGTAGTTGTTCTGGGTCTGGGCGTTTGTGTATGTAAGAATTTTTGTTCCTCGTACAGGGCAACGTTTTTTTCCAAATGCCCCTGGTGTTTCTCGGTACCATAGGCTAGACCTGCTTGATGGTAAGCTTGTTTATTAGTCTTAGTAATCAGTTTAAAAAAAAACCTTCCAGTAAAATGATAATGGCGATGACTTAAATTCGATAACTGATTATTGCCTGGGCCATGAGTTTGAATAGAATTCCTCACTGCCATTCAGATTGGCATGTTATCAGAAAATATCTGACTTGCTCGGTGTGAGAGCCGACTCAAGGTCAGAGTCTTTCGTAAAGCATCTTGCGAATGCATCTTGCGGTGCGTGTTGCGAATTTTGCACGCCAGACCCAAGTTCCTCATCTCTGCAACTTCGACAATTTGCAGCGTCTGTAAGAGCTCTTAACTTAGGCTCGGCAACGTATCAGCAACTCCTTTGGTGTCTATAGGCGTTGATAATTACTTACTATTTGGTGGCTCGTCGTTTTATTTGCGGACATAAATAACAAAAGTATTATTTGGTTTTGTACCACTGGGCCAGCTACATTACAACTAGCTTCTTAGGCTATTCAACTCATGAAAAATCGGTATCTTTTACGTTTGACTTAGTTTGGGTCTAAAAAAATATATAAAACCGTATTCCAAGAAATCCTTTCTTATCCTTAATAGCCTCGTGGCCCGTTCAAGGAGCAGACACTAAGCCTATTTTCAGGCCGTATTATAAATATAAATTGTTGCTTTTTCTTTTATTTTGAATCATAACATAAGCCATTTGACATTTTTGGGGTGTTTTATTGGATTTTGAAATCAGTTTCGTTGGAATCTAGGTAGAATTTTGTGTGTTTTTGTAGCAATGGTGTTGTACTTCGTAGAAACCAAGCTATACAAAATCCTCATAGAAATAATAATAGCAGTAATTTAGTTTAGATTTTAAGAACATCCATATCGTTGTTAGTACCGCAAAAATGCTTTAAAAATTAGTGTTAGTAAAATAAACAATCCGACGCTAGTAGATAGGTGCATTTACTTCTCATATCCAGACATGCACAGGGCAATAGACTCACACTATTGTATGGACCTCATATTGTATGGACTCACACATTATATGAGACCTACAACATACCAGTCAACATAAGTAAATTTCTCTTTAACCCTTCTAGGAATACGAACGTGATTATATTGTACTAGCTTTTTGCCCGCGACTTCGTCCGCGTGGAATAGTTACTTTGTTCCATATGAACTTTCATCCCCTATTTTATCCCCTTGGGGGTAGAATTTATCAAAATCCTTTCGTAGCGGATGCCTACGTCATAACATCTACATACCTGCATGCCAAATTTCAGCCCGATCCCTCCAGTGGTTTGGGCTGTGCGTTGATAGATCACTATGTCAGTCAGTCAGTCACCTTTGAGTTTCATATATATAGAGATGTTATATATGACAGATCTTTATTGCAATCAAAATCGTGCATCATTCGTCCGTTAAGAAAATGAGCATGAACAGAAATGCACAAAATTAGATATTCCGATACGCCAGTTGTTGCCAATTCCCCACAAAATACCTTTTATCCATTTGCATAACTTAAGGTTGATTTAAAATTAAAATAAGTCAGGTCCACACCCCACACTCCTTGTAACAAAAGCGGGGGTTAACATGTACATCTATTAATGTATTAATGTAGATTCACCCCTAAATTTGGATTCCTTATACAGACGGTACCGCAAATTAATGATATTCCAGACACCATTGATCCAACTTTCGACTCTATATTTGACACCATAAAGGCAAAAATAATATCCGTGATTGAATGTGAGTTGTACAGAATAAATAGGGACAGTTTAATAATTTATCAAGGATTAATTTTATAGCTTGTCATGTTAGAATCATAAAGGCATAAAATGGACCCCTGAAAATGTATAATCTGAATGACGTGCACTTTCAGAAAATTTATTAGTTTTGTCTTTAACAATGCGGTTTATTATTGAAATGAAAAACGGTTCTTTGTGCCGATAAAAGAAGTACAATACTATATAATAGTCTCATCTCAACCGGTACTGCGACGCCATTATTTTTAGCTTTCTCAATCGCAAAACGATCCAAATAACACGTGGTGATACGGCCCCTGAATAGTTACTGTGAATATTTAGAATGATAATAACCAGAGTGTCAATCTATACATATAATAAATCTGTAGAGAGGTCTATTCTGTACATGAAATATATTTCCAAAATAACTATCAGCGGGTGATTAGTGATCGATACTGACGCCAAAAATGCAATCAGTAAAATTTTTGTCTGTCTGTCTGTCTGTCTGTCTGTCTGTCTGTCTGTCTGTCTGTCTGTCTGTCTGTCTGTCTGTATGTTCGTTATAGAAACAAAATGTTCTTCATACTCCTGGGCAGGTTATAGTATACTTTTCATCACGCTACGATCAATAGGAGCAGAGCAGTGAAGGGAAATGTTGGGAAAATGAGTGATTCATGTGAAAGGTTTCAAGCTATAAAACATCACGCTACAACCCTTAGGAACGGGGCAATGCAGGTGAAACTACGGGCGAAGAACTAGGGAACAAAGTAACTATTCCACGCGGACGAAGTCGCTGGCAAAAGCTAGTAATAAATAAATACACCTTTCATTACAGACATTGACGGATCGCAATAAGCCGGTATATTGCGATCCTATGTAATAAAGGTCTTTCGCCATTAACCGGACGCTAATCCAAATACCGAGCTGGTATGGATAATTTCATAGCAAAACCCAGAGCGGGATTAGGCTATGTTCAAACATGCTGATCAAATACGAGTTGGCAGACTTCACATGCCGTCGAGAAAAACTTTCAGGCAGGTTTTCTATCGGTGTTTTTCTTTCACCGTTAAAATGCGTGATAATTAACTATTACGCACATATCAAAAATTATATTAACTATTTGTTAACTGCAATTTCATCTATAAAATTATCAATAAATTGAAAGCTTTTATGCCAAATTTATAAATCAAATAAATCATGGAAATTAAATAAATAATAAATTTACCAAATAAATAGCAAGCAAAACTGAAAATAAATAGCGACAAGTTGTAATAAAATAATAATTTGTGTGGGCACTAATAATTTGCGGTTTGTCATACATCAAAAACATGATTAAAACCAATATTAAGTGAGCCCCGCCCATTTAGTGTTGCAGCTATAATCTATTGGGATAGGATTCCGGTTCTGAATGGACAGATCAATTTATAATGGTCATGTCATAGTACGTTAGATTATTGTCACCCTTGTATTTAGTGAATCAATTCTGTTGCGGACAGAAGGGTATTAAATTTGTAGGATGACCACAAATCTATTATACAAATTAATTTATGTGTAGAATTAATAATGGAGAGTGATTTTGAATATCTATGAGTAGGGTTGCAAAAAATAGTTTGATAATTACTTTTTTAATAATTATTTGATTTAGGTATTTCTATACGACTTGTAACTAAAGCCATTCTCAAGTACTAGACTTGATAATTTTAACATTATTGCTTTAGCTACAATTACTCGGTTAGCAAGAATAGGCTCGCCCCTATTACGTGGGACCTAAACATATCGATAAACTGTGGGTGTATAGCAATTCATTTCTACCTAACTGTTCGAGGAATACAAATTCGAGGAATTTATAGATGTTAAGTCTCTTTATTCAAAGTATTATTGTGAAAAGTAAGTAATTAGTGAGTAAACTGTATTGCGTGGACAAAGAAAATATTATTTCCTAAAATTGACTTGTAAAGCTCAAATCAATTTAGGTCAAACCAAACTAACCTGTAGTCAATCAAATTAATCCTTTAAGAATAAAGAAACACTTCTTAAATTGCATTTCAAATCTCACTCACATAACATCCAACGCTGAGTCCTTTGCTAAAATTACACCAGCCCTATCATCTATACAGAATTATATTTCACGTGAAATTACGCATAACTTATTTGACAGTTGTGTTGGAACGCGTCCTGCGTTTGACATTGATTCATGGCCAACCTAGTTGGTATAGAAAGGAGGGGATGTATTAAATTGTACGGGATTCATTCCGTTGCAATGTAGTGGAACAAAATAGTGCATTGTTCTCACGGGATTTAAATGTGTAATTTCATTTCAAAATTTTAGCATGAAAGCTTTGAATAGGTTTTGTTCGCGGGAAATTTAATTAAGTAGTTTTCACGCTAAGATTCTCATAATCGGTGGAGATTAGACCGGATTCGGTAAACCGAATTTCTCCAACAAACGTAATACCGAAATAAATCGTAATTCGAACAAAACTTAATCAAGTTCTGTTATTATTAGGATAACGATACCGTTAATCTAAGTTTCTACTCCACCATTTCGTCCAAAATACTTCACTGGAAATAAATGTAAGCAAATGCAATTTTTGATAACTTTACCAAGTTTGGAACGATTTTCCGGTCTCTTATTTTCAGCCGAAATAGTACCGTAGGAATCTAAATTAACGGTATCCAAATCCGATTAATAACATTATTTGATAGAGTATTGTCTGGTTTACGATATTTTGGTATTACTTTATTGTGGGCAATTTAAGCTGCGCCGGGCCCTTAACTTTGTTTTTATTTTTTTGCAATTGGGTTGTTTAGTTTAGTTATAACTTTTAAAGTCTACTCGTGTTATTTCTGTCAATGATAAATAATAATTTATTATTATGAATAAAACCAGTCTTTTCAAAAAGACTGGTCCTTAAGAGCAATAGACAGAGAGAAGTGGAAGGAGAGTGGGGAGGCCTTTGCCCTGTAGTGGGACACTACGGGCTTTTAATAACAATCAATTTTCTACATTTTATCTTTTAAACCAACATTAGAGTTCCTACTTTTTTTTCTCATTCCATGATCAAAATAAAAGCGTGTTACTTCTTTATTTCAACTAATCTGAATATAACATATTTATTAAAAAAAAACTATATTCTTTCTTCTTTTTACTATAATATAGCAGTGATAGCCTAGTGATATGACCATTGCACTGCCAAATCGAAGGTCTCGAGTTCGAATCCAAGGCCTCTGACTTTTCGAAATCATGTGAGGCATGCGTTAAACGGTGAAGGAAAACATCGTGAGGAAACCTGCATGCCTGAGAGATTTTCTTCACGGCGTGTGAAGTATTAGCCAACCCGCATTAGGTGAGCGTGGTGGACTATAGCCTAATCCCTCTAATTCTGAGAGGAGACCCGTATCCAACAGTGAGACGATGTAATGGGTTGATTACGTTATGTTATGTTAATATTATGTCATATCAAATTATTTTGTTTATCAATGTTCCTATTGTTTGGATAGATACATAGATCGAAGGGTTTCTGGCTTTATCTGTGCCGTTTGGTTCCCATGGCCACCTTCTAGCTCCATCATAGACCAACTCTACAACATCATTATATTGCATTATCATCCGAATGACATGTGTAAGCACAATTTTCGCTCATTCGAACACAAGGAAATAGATCAAAATTAACTTGCAAGATTTCATTACCACCATAGATTCACAAATACAGAAAAAATTTTTTTTAAAAGGCCTTTTCATTCAAGTATTGTTTTTTTTTTCTTTTAACTAGTATATTTTCAGAAATCAATTCATAAATATTCTTTAATTATAGCATACAGTGCTATCCTGGTTTCTTTAAACTGGTTCGTTTAAAAAGATTTTTAAAAATACTCTAAGATGAATCTGAAGTAAACTCAAAGATGATTCTTTCAGTTTGTCTCTTCTATTTAACAGTGTACTGTGCTCTAAACAGGGCTTGTTTATATTATGCAAGATAATTGCGTCCCTATACCAAAAAAAAAAATTTAACATAAAAGAGACATCGCAACGGATGCCGAGGGACGGCTAGTAAAGAAATACTAATAAGCATAATTAATTAATATTTCAACAAAGTACTAAGTAAACTTTATTTACATTTGACCACGTATAAACATTAACTAAAATGCGAGTTTAGTTACATTAAAGCAATTATTTTACAAAACATTAATGTATCGGAATGTCCATTAAATTAAATTAAGGGTTGTGGTTATGTGACTGCCGTTTAGTCGCGCATTGTTTATTTACCACTACTTGCTGTAGATCGTGGTTTTACTCGTTTTAAAGGTTTTTTTTTTGTGTTTTTTAAAGGTATTCTGTGTATTTTCTTAGGATACAATCCATATTGTTCTCTTGTTTCTTGTGGAGCTAAAATCGTCACTTTTAACGATTTTTAGCTGACCTCGAAATGTATACGCCTTTTGTACACTTAGAGATCACCGTTAAAGCACGTTGCCATTTGTCGGTGAATCATAATTATGAAAAGTTTTAGCCCTCCTGGTCTATTGAGCGATAAATGCATTAAAAAGTAACAGTCAAGAGTTACATATAGCGAATGGATGTGAGATAAAATGATAACCTGTTACTATAATTTTGAGGTCGTTTATTTTGAAACCATCCCGTAACGGTACATTACAATATAATAAACAATAGCACAATATACCAAGTAATTCGGGTCGTCTACCGCTGACTAAACTCCTGATTAGGCTTTATGTGTATTAGGATCTGGCATACGCTTCATAACTCGGTAAAAAGTCGAGATTTCCCAAGACAATCGGACGATGCCCCAACTCGCTTCCTCTATATGACAATGCTATGATAAATGACAGGACGCGATGTCAACGAACTCGGTGAATCATTCGAATATTCATATAATTTTCAGTCGCAGTGTCACTCGTTCAAATTGATGAATCCGGCGTGCCTCGTTAAGTTTAGAAAATGAATACCTTGGTTAGGGTGTGTTTACACTGACGCGGAGCTAGGCGGAGTGGAGCGGAGAAGAGCAGTGAAAAGTGGCAAGTGTTTACATTGAAACGGAGCGGCCACACACACAAAACAAAACAAAACACAGCCTGTCGCGGTCGTCTCATTTTTGTACGGCTCGGGGCCGCGTGTTCATATATTTTATTTGAATTTTATATATGAAATATATGAATATTGAATGAATAATGATATTAAATAATGAATATTTGAATTGATATATCATAATTATATAATATTGAATTCATATATTGTATACTAGCTTTTGCCAGCGACTTCGTCCGCGTGGAATAGTTACTTTGTTCCCTAGTTCTTCGCCCGCGGTTTCACCTGCGTTGCCACGTTCCTAAGGGCGTAGCGTGATGTTTTATAGCTTGAAACCTTTCTCATGAATCACTCATTTTCCCAACATTTCCTTTCACTGCTCTGCTCCTATTGATCGTAGCGTGATGAAAAGTATACCTATACCTGCGGTTTGGGCTGTGCGTTGATAGATCACTATGTCAGTCAGTCAGTCACCTAACGTAAGAGTAGACAAATATAATCAGAAAGCTCCGAACTCCTAAGCTATCGGGAGTTACACGTGTTATTGTGAGTCAACCATAAAAGATAGACATTTGCTGTCGTGGAATATTTTTTATATAATTTTAAGGAGAACATTTCCATCATACATGATTTCTGTGTAGCTTTAATCATTAAGGCTGCACACGCGACGGAAGCTTAAAAAATGGAGTAAGTTCTCCTGTTTTCCCAACATTTCCCTTCACTGCTCTGCTCCTATTGATCGTAGCGTGATGAAAAATATACTATAACCTGCCCAGGAGTATGAAGAACAATTGTACCAAGTTTCGTTGAAATCCGTCGAGTGGTTTTTGTTTCTATAACGAACATACAGACAGACAGACAGACAGACAGACAGACAAAAATTTTACTGATTGCATTTTTGGCGTCAGTATCGATCACTAATCACCCGCTGATAGTTATTTTGGAAATATATTTCATGTACAGAATTGACCTCTCTACAGATTTATTATAAGTATAGATATTTCATTTAGTTGTCCATTCCGCTCCACTTATATTGCTTCCAGTGATACAACGTGTAGATGTGGAACACTGTGATTGACCAATCCACGGTCCGCTCCTCTCCACTCCGTCCTGCTCCGTGTCATTGAAAACGCACCCTTAGACTTATAATATATCGCTTTCTTGGTAAATGTTAAGTTCTTCAGTGTCAATGTAATTTATCACACTTACATTTTTAGTGTATACAAGTGTTATATTTGGGCCGAGTGTTTCATCACTTTTAGCGCAGTGGCTGTTCGATCGACTTCTATGCCACAGTGTGGGTTCGAACTCAGAGCAAATATTTGTATGACTTACAATTAGTTGTTTTGGTGTTTATGTATCAGAATATTTGTCTTATTAACGCATAGATACATAAACAATTACAATACTGTGTTGGGTGAAGATTTTATATTAAAAAAAGACGTGTGGCACTCGAGGACTGCCGCGGTAAAGCTATTGCATAGCGTTTTTTATCAACTTATGTAATACAACCAATGCCACCTAAAGACGGGTTGCTGAACTAAAGAGACAAGCGTGTTTCTCTTTAGTTCAGCAACCCGCCTTTAGGTGGCATTGGTTTTTATCAACTTCTGTAATACAACCAATGCCACCTAAAGGCGGGTTGCTGAACTAAAGAGACAAGCGTGTTAGGTTTTTTTCGTTACGGAATTTCTGGATTCGGTCCCCACGATCAAGGCCCGCGATAGAAGCTATGCAATAGCTTAATAACATTTGAATTTTTAGAATTTATGTTTGTCTGTCTGCCTATATGTCTGTATGCGCATCACGCAAACTACTGCATGGGATTGACTGAAGTTTTCATCAATATATTGCTAGAGGTCTAACTTTAAATCTGGTGCATGTTTCATTTGATACGCTACCTAGAATCGGACTTATAGTAAGTATGTTAATCTTTTTGGGACGTAAGTGAAACTCCAAGCAACAGCTAGTAGATAATACAATCCATCAACAAATGTTGGACATCGTCAAGAGTTCCACATAATATCTCACAGTTTGGTGAATCTATCTTTCTCATTAAAAGCCATATCATAATAACATAGGTACTCATCTCACAACTGCAGAAGTTCTCATAATTAGCATAGGTACATCCTAAACAAACGGCCGAGTTGGTAGTTGGCAACTTACTTTCGTCAGGGGATGCTAATATTTGATGACAAACAGACTATCTTATGTACAGTTTATGAATTTTGTTACAGACTAAAGAGGTTATAATGAAGTCACTGATTTGTAGTGACAATGTTTCAAGTGTTTTGCAAATTGAATAGTAATAATAGGCAGATTAGTCTTGAAGCATGCTTTATTTGCTACGTGTGTTATGTTTTCACAAACTAAGCAATGTTTGTATCTAGTGGCTATATCTATACTTATAATAAATCTGTAGAGAGGTCAATTCTGTACATGAAATATATTTCCAAAATAACTATCAGCGGGTGATTAGTGATCGATACTGACGCCAAAAATGCAATCAGTAAAATTTTTGTCTGTCTGTCTGTCTGTCTGTCTGTCTGTATGTTCGTTATAGAAACAAAAACCACTCGACGGATTTCAACGAAACTTGGTACAATTGTTCTTCATACTCCTGGGCAGGTTATAGTATACTTTTCATCACGCTACGATCAATAGGAGCAGAGCAGTGAAGGGAAATGTTGGATAAACAGGAGAACTTACTCCATTTTTTAAGCTTCCGTCGCGTGTGCAGCCTTAATGGTTAAAGCTACACAGAAATCATGTATGACGGAAATGTTCTCCTTAAAATTATATAAAAAACATTCCACGACAGCAAATGTCTATCTTTTATGGTTGACTCACAATAACACGTGTAACTCCCGATAGCTTAGCAGTTCGGAGCTTTCTGATTATATTTGTCTACTCTTACGTTAGGTGACTGACTGACTGACATAGTGATCTATCAACGCACAGCCCAAACCACAGGTTATAGTATACTTTTCATCACGCTACGATCAATAGGAGCAGAGCAGTGAAGGGAAATATTGGGAAAATGTGTGATTCATGAGAAAGGTTTCAAGCTATAAAACAACACGCTACAACCCTTAGGAACGGGGCAACGCAGGTGAAACCGCGGGCGAAGAACTAGGGAACAAAGTAACTATTCCACGCGGACGAAGTCGCTGGCAAAAGCTAGTAATAATAATAAAACGTAGGTACCTACCGACCGAGTAAAATTCTTTAAAAATGTTGAAATATAATAACTTTTAATAAAAAGTACCAATTTCGGAAGTTGGTGGTGAAAACAAAAACAAAATCGGACAAGTGCGAGTCGAACTCGCCCACCGCGGGTCCCGTACAAATTTGTAGGTAGATATATGTATGTATATTATAATTATTTACAAATGTATAGTTTTCAGATTTTTCCCTGTACGTGTAGTATAAGACAGCATTACTTGCCAAATTTCATAGTTCTAGGTCAACGGAAAGTACCTTATTAATTTTGATTCCTTTGAGTGGGTCGAAATATACGTTTTATGCGGTATAAACGGCCGTAATTTGTTTTTGCGTGATTTGCTTGAAGCTGAGAAAGAAATCAAACTTAGAAGTTTGATTTGAATTTAGCTTTTTTCATAGCTTCAAGGGACTGTAGACTTGAGTGTATGGTTTTAAAAACCGACCAAATCAAAGGCACTGACTTCCGAAACTGTTTTGCACATAACATATTTTTTTATGTTTTTGGAGATGGTTTTACTTTTTATTAAAAGTTATTTTATTCTGAACCTAAGTACTTGTATTTTATTAGTGTAAGTGGTTCCGTATGAAGTAAATAAATAAATTGAAGCAGAACCCAACATACTTGGGAAAAGGTTAGGAGGATGAGAATGACGAAATTACTGCTAAAGTTGGTGACACACAATTATACCGGCACAAAATTATTACGCACCAAAAAACAGAGAGCGCAACACAGAAGAACCGAATACCTACTAAGATTGCAATTTGCCTGCCAACCGCTTCGTGTCAAATACGCGTGGCATTGCGTTGTTGCAGCATGTGTCTGCAGAACATGTTGATTTCACTGAGGAATTAAGCCATTTCGTTTCTCTCTAAAGCTGCAAAGAGACTGCAATGCGCTATGTGTGCTATCAACCTAACCGTAGGTAGTTATGTAGATTGCAGGCTGAGAAAATTCTTACAATGAATAGCATTTATTTATAACTAGCTTTTGCCAGCGACTTCGTCCGCGTGGAATAGTTACTTTGTTCCCTAGTTCTACGCCCGCGGTTTCACCTGCGTTACCCCGTTTCTAAGGGTTGTAGCGTGATGTTTTATAGCTTGAAACCTTTCTCATGAATCACTCATTTACCCAACATTTCCATTCACTGCTCTGCTCCTATTGATCGTAGCGTGATGAAAAGTATACTATAACCTGTGGTTTGGGCTGTGCGTTGATAGATCACTATGTCAGTCAGTCAGTCACCTAACGTAAGAGTAGACAAATATAATCAGAAAGCTCCGAACTGCTAAGCTATCGGGAGTTACACGTGTTATTGTGAGTCAACCATAAAAGATAGACATTTGCTGTCGTGGAATGTTTTTTATATAATTTTAAGGAGAACATTTCCGTCATACATGATTTCTGTGTAGCTTTAACCATTAAGGCTGCACACGCGACGGAAGCTTAAAAAATGGAGTAAGTTCTCCTGTTTTCCCAACATTTCCCTTCACTGCTCTGCTCCTATTGATCGTAGCGTGATGAAAAGTATACTATAACCTGCCCAGGAGTATGAAGAACAATTGTACCAAGTTTCGTTGAAATCCGTCGAGTGGTTTTTGTTTCTATAACGAACATACAGACAGACAGACAGACAGACAGACAGACAGACAGACAGACGGACAAAAATTTTACTGATTGCATTTTTGGCGTCAGTATCGATCACTAATCACCCGCTGATAGTTATTTTGAAAATATATTTCATGTACAGAATTGACCTCTCTACAGATTTATTATACGGATAGATAGAACCCTCATGCAAAAAGAGGGGTGTTCTGTATGTGTGTATTTATCGTACGTAGCTCCCAAATGGATGAACCGATTTCATTTTTGGAACGAAGTTCCTTATCGCGCGTTGTGACAGGGGGCTAGACGGAAAAAATTCTTACGAAAAGTTGTCACGACACTTTTTTTAGTACGCATTTTGTCTAATAGATGTACACTGTACTGTTGACGTCATAATCTGAACGGCGGTGTTAAGATTCTCCGCCGTTCAATGACCCCCGCAGTACAAAATTTATATATTGAGTTAAAATGAACTAAAACTGTAAAAGAAGGTCAAGTTCCAATAAACCATTAGTTCAACGGTCGATTTGGTTTTAATTCTTGCGATTTGAGTTCATCCCCAATTAAGCTGACTTAATGAGGTCTGAGGAACTTCGTTCCATCCGGGTGTCCCTTGTCACCTCTCAAGTTTTTTTTTTCATTTGAAAGGATTTTGATCAAGTTCGTTCTTTATTTGTTTTTTTTTTATATTGTATAAGCTAGCCTTAGACCACTAGGTATGACCTAATGTGCGACGATGCGATCGACAATGGAACACGCTTGCTAAGGAGGATCCTGTTGTGTAATGACGTGGCTCGGGTGTAGAATTAAAGACGAGTGGATGCGTTGAATATTAGTTTAATAGTGACTGTCTTACAAACAAACTAAGTTAATAATACGAGTATAGGTATAGGGTGGAGGTGCGTCACACACTACAACTCGTGTTTGAAGGAGGCTGTACGAAACTGGAAATACAGACTCCGGCAAAGAGTTTCACTACCTAGCTGTACGTATTAGAATAGATACGATTCAATGAAATAACATTCAAGAAAAACTGTCTATATAGTTGATAAAGGAACATGACGTGAACAACTTTCACAGATCTGATCGATTCAAAATTTTGTATCCTGTTACCTACATCAATGATTGGAAGAATAGTGACCTGATTCTACGCTGGTTTCTTAGTTTTTTAATTAGACTTTTATTTTCACCAGTAAATATCCGTGATATTGATATAAAAAACAGACAACATTTCTATAACACGTGTCCTGTTTGGGATTGAAATAAACATGTATCATCCCTAACATCATGACGACACATTCATGGTTGCATGAAATCTTAAATCATGAGCTGAAACCCATTTATAACACGTCAAACACCGATATATCTTGAGTACATGTATGGTTGCAGTTCCACGGGTAAGTGGTATTTTAACGCTTAAAACAAATCTTGACATTAAAGTGACAGTTGTCAAAGGTATTTATTAACGAAATACTTTCCATAGCCCATTAAAGCATATAGAAGTGTCATAAATTGTATTAAAAAAAAATTAAATTAAACCTTGAAAGAAACTGACACAAAAATCTCTAAAAAGGAACAAAACATTTCTAAATATTGTTATTTTTACGTTTAATATATGTACAGTGGCGACCAAAAGTCCATAGGTAGTGTCACAACGCAATAGCTTGACGTTTAGTTTGACTTACGACCTTCTATTCATTGTCGTTAACAAGTGACACGCACTGGCTGTAACGAGCTCGCTCGTATTGTCCATAGCAATGTAATCCTTGGTGTGCTTATGGACTTTTGAATCAATGTTTTTAATAATAATTAAAAACGTTGGTTGACCTATATTAATATTTAAATCAATTTTATTTTATCATCATCATCCACAGCCTGACTTCACCCACTGCTGGGTATAGGCCTCCCTCAGTTTGTGCCTTCCACCACCGCACGGTCCTGTGCTGCTCCCACCCAAATACGCCCTCCGACTTGAATAATGTCATCGACCCATCTCGCTGCTGGACGTCTTACACTCCTTTTGCTATCCCTCGGCCATCATTCCGTAGTTGCCGAACTCCACCTATCGTCACTCCGTCTTGCCAAGCTCCCATCTCACTTTAGTTCCATGATCCTTCTTCCAACGTCTTGAAGCTTCGTTCGTTTACGGATTTCAAAGTGTTTTTTTAATTTTAGTTTTATTTTTAAAAAAATTGTACGCATGACAGATGAGTTGTGAGCACACACTTCAATATAAATACCACGCTGCTATTAATCATAACAAAAACATGCTATAAATTAATCTTTGTGTTTAAGCTTGAAGTGAATTATATTCTTCGCAATTTATCAAACTTTAAATTAATAGTTCTGTTTCAAGATTTCTTGAGGTTGAACAGAAAAGTATTGTTCGGAATAAAGATGCATTTCCGTGATAAATTAATGCTGCTGTGTTTTATAATGTTGGTAGTAATCTGTCAGGAGGCGTACACATTTTTTAAAATAAATTATTTCATTTTTCATTGTTTCTATTTCTCTAAGGTATTTATAGCGTTCAATGACCGCGCTTGGCTTGCTTCTTCCTTTTTAAATACTTCTTTGGATACTTATGATATTCATAATATTGAAATAACTATTGAAATAAAACTAAACTTTTACGTGGGTGAGCCATGCCTCGGCACGAATGGGCCGGCTCAACCGGAGTGATACCACAGCCTCACAGAAAACCGGCATCAATCAACGCTTACGTTGTGTTTCGCCGAGTGAGTGAGGTTACTAGAGACCCAATCCCCTTTTAAAAGGCGGGCAACGCACTTGTGACTCCTCTGGTGTTGCGGGTGTCCATAAGCGGCGGTAATCGCTTACCATCAGGCGATCCGTCTGCTCTTTTGTCCCCCTATCCCATAAAAAACCTTTTTTACGGATTTTATCGCGTTGTATTTGATTCCCAATATGTCGGGTTCTTTACAGCGTCCATGGTCACGGGTAGACTGAGGTTTTGGATTAAATGTTATAATTATCTTTCTTTCTTTTCCCTTGGTCTTGCAGTTTTGTGCTTGGATTTAGATTTAATAGAATATATAATGGGGTTCCAATAGGGGTTAGAAATAACTAGTTAGCCCAACAGATAACGCCTTTCAGTTGGTAGCATAAAAAAAACGATTTAATAATTAATACCTCGAACAAATGCAATCTTCAGATTTTAATTAAGTATTTCTTTTTTGACCCTAAACAAAAGTTTATGTTCGTCGTGGACTGAAAGTGTTATACAATGAGTTAAGAAAACCTTGTCCAATCCGAAAGGGATATATAAATAGATATCCCAATCGCATCACTAAATAATATAAGAAACATTAAATATTCATGAAAGTAAACACGATGTTATACCTACCTTAATTTTTTTTTGGGGATGGAGGGCAAACGAGCCGACGGATCGCCTGATGGTAACTTGGTAAGCGATTACCGCCAACCATGGACATCCGCAACACCAGAGAAGTCACAAGTGCGTTGCCGACCTTTTAAAAGGGGATTGGGCCTCCGGTAACCTTACTCACTCGGCGAAACACAACGTAAGCGTTGTTTAACGCCGGTTTTCTGTGAGGCCGTGGTATCACTCCGGTTGAGCTGGTCCATTCGTGCCGAAGCATGGCACTTTAACGTAAAAAAAATTATAAAATTAAGAAAACATAAATCTTATTCTTATTGCCCTAAAGTAAAATTACGTATTTATTTGCCATTGGTTTGTTCTATAAATAAATAAGTAAAAGCTTTGTTAATTTATCTTTAAGTTCACTAAAACTTGACGTGTTTAACGACATCGTATCGTATCTGACTTCTAGTACTTTAGATGTCATCGTCCAGTCAACTGCCTTTGTGTTAGTTTTGTTTAGATAACTTGTCTGTTACAGTTCGAAAGAGCGAAGAAAGCAGATGTTACTTTCAAGATAAATTGTAATTTATTTTAGTAAATTGCCAAAGGTCAATTTATAATTACGCAATGTCGTTGTTTTTTGTTTTTTTAAACCACTAAGGTGGCAAACAATCATACGGCCCGCCTGATGGTAAGCGGTTACCGTAGCCTATGGACGCATGCAACACCAGGGGTAAAACTCGCGTATTGCCGACCCTGTAAATTAAAGAGGAATAGTTGGGAAAAAGCACTTTGCTCAACCTGGGAATTGAACCTGTATAGTAGTCACGCTTATGACCACTACACTAACGAGGCAGTTTTCTACTAATTTATACCTTAACGGTTACATTATGGAAAAACAAATCATAGCCCCAAGACAGTCTGCAACAGCGTAAAATAAATTACGAGTAAGTCCCCGACAGTTGTATTAAAAATTAACTATATTTATGCCTTGTAGCCCTCTAATCAAGCCCCCGCGGCCATATGGGAGCGTAATGATGTAAAATGCGGCGTGACTTGTGATTCTACGGCATGGCGTTCTTCTGGCCAATTACTTGCTATTTTGATGGGGAGAAATTTATAGCTTACGATCTAGGATGAATACAATTTTGTTGAATCAACTTTAGAAAGAAAGAAAGAAAACATTTATTCACTGCTACATAAAACTGTACTTAATATAGGTACTTAAAGTTTATAGTTGAATCTGCGGCAGTGAAAAGGCTACGACTCAGCATAAATGCGTCGCTTAGACAGCGAGGCGCTGATTTTCAGTCGTAGTAATCCCTCTCATTCTGAGAGTACATTATAATGGGTTGATTATTATTATTACATCTGAGAGGAGACCCGTGTCCAGCAGTGGGGCAGTATAATGGGTTGATTATGATTATGATATGATTATGACTACTAAAAACTATTATCTCCTTCCTCGCTCTTTCCCACTTTATGTGGGGTCGGCTCTCCTAATTTATTGGTGCCGGGATAGTCTGTCCTGGGTTGTAGGGTAGGGCAAGTAGTTTCCGCCATGCTGGTCCACCACATAGCAGGGCATGCATTTAGCAGGCCTCTACCTCTTTTCTCTTCAGGCAGTTGCAATGCTCCACAAATAAAAATTGTGGCAATTTCAAAAATCCCTATAACATCAGCTCTAGATGTGTTGGTGACTGATTCATGGTTTAGATTAAATAATGATGTTTTATGTGGATAATAGAGCTTCAAAAGTCTTAATAATCTTTGTCATTATCAACTTGTTTACTCTCCTATGCAAAAATGCCTATTAGGAGACCCATTTGGCCCCACCATGAGACTCGAAAGAAAGAAAACATTCGTAAATTTTGAGTTAATACCCTGTTTATCCAAACGAATGATATATAGAACTGACAAACAGGTAAGTACTTAAAATCATAGCTCTTAATTATTAACTTAAACATACCATACCATCACGCCTGTAATCCCCGAAGGGTTAGACAGAGGCGTACTAATGTACAAATTGTACACCCAAAGTTCCCCGGTATGTTTAGTTCCATGTATTAGGGTGTGAAGCTATAGCCATTAACCGCACAGATCCCAAACTAAAAGCTGCTACTGAGAATTTCATTCCTAAATCCAATAACGTTTTACTCGACCTGGGAATCGAGCCCAGGATTCTTAGCGTAGCAGTCGCCCTTAGGACCACCAGGCTAATGAGGCAGTTAGTCTTCTTTATTACTTGGGTAAAAATCGTTAGTTCACAACTGCAGTGCGTAAAACTGCAACGCGAGTCGTCGGAATTAAAGGAGAATCGTGAACTAAGGGGGAATAACAATTACTGGTTTAGCACATACTGCAATTACAACGCGTTCCTCGAGGGTGTAATAATTACAAATGACAGTATCCACACACTGTAATATGTTGTAATTATAGACACATAACGGTTTAGATTACAGACTGATAATTTTCCTAGATTGCTTTATTAAAGTGACGGCGGGCGCGGTGTTGTAGATTGTTTTTGACTCCCGACGCAAAATAGGTTATATGTTTAACGTGTGTGGCCTCGTAGCTCCGACCAATTTGGATTCAGTTTTTTTTAAAAGGTGTCTTAAAGTGTTCTTAGCTAGGATTCAATTCAGTTTTTAGAGTTCCGTACCTCAAAAGGAAAAAACAAAACCCTTATAGAATCACTTTTTTTCCGTTCGCGCGTCCATCTGTTTGTCAAGACCCTTTGTTTCGGGAACGCGTGGAGGTATCGAGTTGAAATTAAAACCATAAGTCGTCAGGTCTACAGTTCCTTGAAGCTGTGAAAAAATCAAACTTCTAAGTAAAAAAAATATACAACCACACAATGCACGAGACGAACGAGCGAAGCGAGCAGGCCGCGGCAACGGCCGGCGAGTGCCAGAACCGAATTGTAGCCATTGTACATACCTAAACAGAAGAAATTAAGTTAAGTACATCATGAAATAATCGATCATATCACGAAATCAGCACATCGTGATCTGCCCAGGCATTCTCGATCGGCCCATTTAAAACGGTCGGCCCACGACACCATTCGGTGCGAAATACTGGGAATATCGACAAATACGTTGTTCTCGTGGATCCGCCCGACTTTTTACTGAGCACATCGCGATATAGCCGGCGAACTCATGATGTGCCGGCGTTTCAAGAAGTGCGCAGCCATATCGTGATCTGCCATATGTATTGTATAAGTAGGTATTTTTTCCATTGTGCGTCTATGAGATGTTCGAACATAGGTAACATCCTAAAAAAATGTAATTAAAAAAACAATTACCTGAATTTTTATTTTACACTTTTTAGTTAGGATTTTTTAGCATTTCTCATTCTAAATTACAACATATAAGTTGTATATATTTTTTGTAAGCCATTTATAAAACCCATTAGTTTGATACCCCACTCAATAAGTTAGAGAGAAAAAGAATTATTTCATCACATACTATGGCGTCAAAAATCACTGTCACTCTTACAATTGAGACTAATCTAACAATGTCTCTCAAGCTAAAATCCATCAAGCCATTTAGGCTTCAGAGCATGATTAAGAAATATACATACTTAGTTACAGTCGGGTACAAAAAGATTTTGTTTTTATAACCTTCACCTAATTCATGGTAGGTAATTACTTTATTGATACGTAAAATATTAGCCAAGACAGGCAATGTTGCTTAATCTAGCTCTTGTATAATTAGGAATATTTTGTGATAAGCAATGATTAATTACTATGGACGAATAATAACGAACAAAAGTTCATTACGTCGGATTTTCTTTTTGATTAAAATTGCCTTGTTAATATACGTTTTTTGGCAGCCCTTAAATAAACGTATGACGGACACTGGCATAGCCACCAGGGATTTTAATTTTGATAACATGAAAAATCAGTCGCTAATTAGTCGAAATTAGTCGCCAAATATCAGAATTAGTCGGTCACTAGTACAAAGTTATAAGGGTGGCCGATCTGGAGCCTACCCAGCTTGGCCCAATTTGAATATGAAAAGCTAGGGCACATAGAAGAAGATCTGTTTTCTCCCAAATTTAGTCGCTAATTAGTCGCAATTATTCGCCAAGTTACAAATTTAGTCAGGTCGTAGTTAAAAATATTTAATAAGTTCAATTTTTAAAGTATATTCCAAGAGCTAAAGGTTTCGTACATTTCGATCTAGCTCTTGGACAATATAAACCCTTATAACTTTTGAACCAGTGACCTAATTCTAATATTTGGCGACTAAAATGTTATAAAACTTAAAATCCCTGATGGTGGCCATGCCAGTGTCAGTTACACTAAATAAACATTACATTTAAGAGCCCGGCGGACCGAATTTCTCTTACAAACGTAATACCGATATAAATCGTAATTCCAACACAATTTAATCCAAATCCGATACCGTTAATCTAGATTCCCACTCCACCATTTTGTCCAAAATACTTCACTGGAAATAAATGTAAGCGAATGCAATTTTTGATAACTACCAAGTTTGGGACGATTTTCCGATCTTTTATTTCCAGTGAAGTAGTAGTAGACGAAAGTAGACCGTAGGAACCTAGATTAACGGTATCCAAATCTTAATAATAACATAATTTGATAGAATATTGGCTGGATTACGATTTATTTCGGTATTACGTTTTTGTGGGCAAGTCAAGGTCCGCCGGACCCTTAAAAGTGGCAAGTTCTGCTGCTCGAGTTAGTCTGGGGCGGTACCACCGTATTGCCATATATTCTGTCGGTAAGCAATAATGTGCTTACATTACCTACTGTGTTCCGTAATAATTAGTGTAATTAGTGGGCATTGAAACACAACCGAAGTGACAGATAACAATGCGCATTCAGTTGAACAAATCTTTCTTTCTTTCTTCTTTCATTCTAGTGATACTTGTGGTGTTGTCTGGCTGCGGTTGTCGCTTACCATCAGGCGGCTTGTGTGCTTGTTAGTCCTTGCATATTGCAATATAGAAATAAATATAACAATCATAACATAACAACCATCACGCCTGTATTCCCCGAGGGGTTAGGCAGAGGTGCACCAATATACAGCCAAAGTTCGCCGGTATGTTTAGGTCTCACGTAATAGGGGGTGAGCTCATTGCCATTAACAAATCTCAAACTCCATAGTAAAACCCAATAATATAACAATACCTGGGAATCGAACCCAGCATCTCTAGCGTAGCAGTCGCACTCAGGACCATTAGGCTAATGAGGTTTTATACTAACAAATATATTATGAAAATAAGTAAGTATACATAATATTAGGTACGTCTGATCATATTTCGGTGACTATGGGTGTTATAAATGATTAGAAACATGAAAAGTTAATATGTATGCAAAAATAGTTTTATTTGTCTAATAATTTTTCACAAATCAGTTTTTTATAAAATATTGTGTATCCTACACACAAACACATGACGTGCAATGTTTATTGGTAAAGCTATATTCATACTATCTCATGAAGATCATAATCCGTATAATAAATCGTAATCCAGACAATATTTTATTTATGGTATTATACGGATTTGGATACCGTTAATCTAGGTTCCTACGTTACTATTTCCTCTACTACTACTTCACTGGAACTAAAAGACCGGTAAATCGTACCAAACTTGGTAAAGTTATCAAAAATTGCATTGGCTTACATTTATTTCCAGTAAAGCATTTTGAACGAAATGGTATCTAGATTAATGGTATCGGAATCCGAATAATAACAGAATTTGATTAAATTGTGTTTGAATTACGATTTATTTCGGTATTACGTTAGTAAGAGAAATTCGGACTCTTAACTGTCATCATTTAGGTCTTTGTGACATAATATTAGATACATAAAAGAGAGCTAATTTATTCTTATTATATAACTCACTTAAATATCACTTCACTTATTCTAAGTCATCTTTTTAATTTTCATCAAAATAATTGTGTTACTGTACTTGACCGTATGTCACCTATATCCATAGCTAATTCTAATATTCTAGATCTGAAGACAAGTTTCTTGTAACTATCAAAATCTTTTAATATTGGCGCCAAAGAATTAAAAAAGGCTTGGTCATCCTCTTGTAGCTGTGACTGCGAATTTGAAGCTGCAGGAGTATTTGTCATGCTTTGCATAGACCTCAAAAGTCTAGTCTCAAAGGGTTCCATGACTCTCCTTCTCTTCTTTTGAAATTTTCTCTGAGGTATCGGTCTTGGTGGTTCGATAACCGTTTCTGTTTTAAGCGGATCTGTTTGCTCCTCGTTTGCTATGGACATCTCCGGTAAACTATCATCGCTGACATCTTCAGCCCCTGAATCTTTGATTCGCTCCAAAAACGTTAATGCTTCATAGAAAACGTATTTATTTTTACTTTTATACGTTGACTTTTTCGCTTGACCCTTACATTTGAAGTATGCGTCACGAGCTGTCTTCCATCTTAATTGCACGGCCCTTTCTGGAAAAGATCAATCATGGTTTAATTAAGTACTTTAATTAGGAACTTTAATGTTGATACCTATTTTGGCAGGGTTGGCACAGGATAAAATATAATAAACAAAACAGTTTGTATTATAATACTTGGCATATCAAATTTACACTCATGAAATTTACGCTAAGCTGACTTCTTATTGTACGGACAGTTTATTTATAAATAAGTATGAACAAATAGATGCCCTTTTGACTCCTTTTCGGTCGTACGTACCTACCACATAGGTACGCACGCAATCCGCGCAGCTTACTTGATCATATACCTAGACGGACCACGGTTCGCGAACGAGAAACAACATTCGATTCCTTAGTTCACATAAAACGCGGATTAAATTTTTATTTAGTGCTTCGGGCCATTATTGATATTGCTGTTATAATATTGCGTCACAAAATAATAAAAATATTTGGTGACTAGGTACTCACCAATTTCTCTCTTTTCTTCATTTGAAGTCGTGTTATAATCAGGAGCAACCTTCGCGCAGACCTCTTGCCACGCTCGTAGTTTTTCGAATTTATTTTTGTATGCTCCGTCATGTGGATTCCACAAGCATTCCCGGTTTCGTACTTCATTAATTACTGTCTCTGTTCCAACCATGACTATGTGCCTAATGTTGCGAATGACGTGGCGTTGAAGGCGATTATTCATTGAATCCGCGTTGGAGGCGTTTATTCATTGAATCCGCGTCGGATCGCAGCCGGCGTGTTTCGCGTACTGCAAGCGATAGACCGCGGAGACACGCGGGTCGCGGTCCGCAGTGCGGGGCGCGGGCCGCGGTAGAAACACGCGGTCGCGCGGCTGAACAGAACAAGGGCGCGCCTGCGTGGCGATGTTGCCAGTTCGCTACTTCTGCTGAACGGCAACAGCGCTAGATAAGCAGATTTCGCCGTCGCGCGCCGCGTCTGTCCGTTGCGCACAGTCCGCTTAGACATACTTACGTTTTACATTTTACTAGCTTCTGCCCGCGACTTCGTCTGCGTGGATTGCGTTCAACCTAGACAAAAAGTACCCTATATAAGTGTTATTCCCGGCTATAATCTATCTGTGTGCAAAATTTTCCCCAGATCCGTTCTGGTGTGAAAGAGTAAAAATTCATACTCACAAACTTTCACGTTTATAATATTAGTAAGGATTGAAAATTCGCAAAACGGACACAACCATCAATGACTTACTTCTTCCCCCACCTCGCTCGCAGTGCGTCCGACCGCCCGCCGACGAAACCATAGTATCGCGCACTCGGTTGGTCATCATCGTAACTAGGTATTAAAGAATTTGTCCAAATGATGTAGTGTGAAAGAAAAAGTTTATCTACTTTAAATACCAGAAGAGCTAAAAGTATTTATATTGATATAAGGATCAATTTGTTACTATCAAAATGAATTATCAATTTTTATTGTATTTACGGTTCACTATTTTGGCGATAATGACTTACACATAAAAGATAGATATATGCTGTCGCGAGCTTATACGTATATATATATATTTATAAATTATAGCCTATGTGTTATTCTGATGTATAAGCTATACTATTGTAAAGTTTCATTAAAATCCATTCAGTAGTTTTTGCGTGAAAGAGTAACAAACATCCATAAATCCACACATCCATACATCCATACTCAGAACTTTCACGTTTATAATATTAGTAGGTACCTGCCTAGGTAGGTATGTAAATATTCTAAAGATTTTTACATGATACCTAGGTACCTACATGTTGTTAAAATTTCTGGGAAAAAAGAGGGAAATAAAAATAGTGATAGGTACATTTGTGTAAAAAAATAGGTAGGCACCTACCTCTGTTTAAAAAATGAAACCAGTATGTACTATCGGCTAACGCCATATCTAGCCACCGTAAGGGCTATACTTGCTTGCAGTGCTCGGCTGCTATACTAGCGCGAACCCACGCTCAGCAACCAATAGCATCGCTGCATTGGGGTATTTACTTTTGTAATTGAAAAAAGATTGAAAAAGAAATAAACTGCATATGTATACTGACTAAATGTATACTCATAAAAAGGACAGTGAACAGCTGTGGTCATCGTGTGCACGGGATATTGTTTTCAAAATGGCTAGATATGGAGTTAGCTGATAGTACCTACCTACAGTTTATATTCTCAACCGACTTCAAAAAGGAAGATGAATTCGACTTTATTTTTTTTGTTTATTACCACAGAACTTTCGACTGGGTGAACTGATTTTGATGATTCTTTTTTTTATTTGAAAGCTGGTGCTTCTCGTGGTTATACTTTTTGTTAAAAGTTACCGTTAGAGAGTAAAAGTTAAGTAGGTATCTAAGCTAGTAATTTCATATTCAATAGTGTATCGGTGACTACATTTAGGTGTTCATATTTGTAATAAGTAGGTCCTATAAATAAAAGATTTATCTATAAAATGTAAAATAATGTTGGGTGCACAACAGTTTCGGAAGTCGGTGGCTTAAACAAATGTTCAAACCAAATCGAAGGCACCGACTTCCGAAACTGTTGTGCATCTAACATTATTTGAAGGCGATTTTACTTTTTGTTAAAAGTTATTTTATTTCAACATTTTTAGTAGCGAGTATAATTTTACGCATACTTAGACGACGTTATCATTTTATCATTTACGAGTTATTATTGTCATTTTGTTCTAAATTTTAAGTCAGATCTTGACTAAATTTTTATGGGAACACCTCTGACGTATGAGCTATCGATCAAAAAAAGAATCATCAAAATCAGTTGGCGTGATATTGAGTTATTAGTCCATTTTGTCGCGCACATACTTAATGTATATTTATGACTTATATGGTTTTCTCACGGATGCCATTGTCAGAACTGGACCAAATATAAATTGGACTATACAAGAAGCGCCAGCTTTCAAATAAAAAAAGAAGTTCTGAGGTAACAAACAAAAAAAATACAGTTGAATTGAGAACCTCCTCCTTTTTGAAGTCGGTTGAAAAATAATCCTTATAACTTTTTTAAATAAAAGAAAGTTTTTTTATTTTTTTAAAATGTTTCTTTTATAAATAGGTTCTTGTTGACTCTGCGAGTGGAACGAGTATCTATCTAGGTAGGTGGTGTTACTTTTACAATGCTTTGATTTAAGTAAATAATTTTAACGGAACTGTAGTTAAATTATGTAGGTGTGTATAGGTACCTAGTCTCCAGCAACGTACCGCCGCGCGCGCCGCCACAAAATATAAAGAACGATCAAACATAACATACCATCACGCCTGTATTCCCCGAAGGGTTAGGCAGAGGCGTACTAATGTACACCCACAGTTCGCCGGTATTTTTAGGCCCCATGTAATAGGGGGCGAGCCTATTGCACTTAACCGGGCACAAATCCAGACTCCGAGCTGCTATTGAGAAATTCATAGAAAAACCCAATAACACTTTGCTCGACCTGGGGATCGAACCCAGGACCTCTAGCGTGGCAGTCGCACTTGGGACCACTAGACTAAAGAGGCAGATCAAAACAATTGTTTTTCTTATTTTTACCTGATAAAATATAGATAAGATGGTACTTCCCAGATAGTCCTTGGATGTACTTGTCCGTCGATTCAGAATATATTATCTACCTACATCATAGAATGTTTGAAGCCAATTTTGTTTTCTCACAAGTTGGTGCTTTTTATGTGTTTTCTTGTTCTGTGACTTGTGCTTGGTGGAATAAACTTTCTTTCTCCTTCAACGAATAAAGGCACGGTAATAATAATTGCGAAATAATATCGTCCTTATACATGCATAACATAACATACATAACATAATCAACCCATTATATTGTCCCACTGCTGGGCACGGGTCTCCTCTCAGAATGAGAGGGATTAGGCTATAGTCCACCACGCTGGCCTAGTGCGGGTTGGCAGACTTCACACGCCATCGAGAAAATCTCTCAGGCATGCAGGTTTCCTCACGATGTTTTCCTTCACCGTTTAAGCGCGTGATAATCAACTATTAATATACGTACATGACTTCGAAAAGTCAGAGGTGCGTGCCTTGGGTTCGAACTCGAGACCTTTGACTTGGCAGTCCAACGGTCATACACTAGGCTATATATACTAGGCGTCCTTATACGAAAATTGCAAATTGGTATTTATTGCCAAACACAAAATGTATAGGAAGTGTGAATTGCAAAAATTCCATCTGTGGTAAAATTTATTGGCTGGAAGGGAGAGCTAACATTGAAATATAAATTCTCATATTTCGTTTTTTTGCTTGGATATAGGTCATAAACGTTGAAAAACTCAGGGCAATTCTCTAATTGTACCCCTAGGTTTCGTAAATTGAAATACTTGTGATAAGTACTATTATTGGTAAGTACTATTATTGGTACTTCATTAAAGTATACGATACGTTTGGCGTAGCGGCTGAGCGATCGGCTTCTGCTCCACGTGTTGTGGGTTTGATCCCCACACAGAGCAAATATTTGTATGACCTACAGGTAGTTATTCCGGGTCTGGTCGTTTGTGTATGTGAAAATTTGTGTTTGTAAAAGCATTCACGATACAGGAGAAAATTCTAGCGTGGGACAACGTTTTTAAAAAAATATATACCTTCTTAGATTCGAAGTAATAAACGTTGAAAGAGTAATGTTGTCATAAATTGCTGACGTCACCTTTCGATAGGCAATATAGAAAGGAAATAGGACATCACAAGCAGAGACTTCGTTTTCTTAATTGGGTTGGACACGCGATCAAATTTTCCCATTACAAAAACTGACTTTAGATAAAATCTACATATAAAAATATAACAAGAACTACCAACTGAAATATCTTAGTAGATCAATTTGTGACACAGAGTTTAAGACAAGCGTTCCATATATTCTTCAGCATTATTTTTAGCTGTAAGTAATTAAATTGAGCAAGAACTAATATAATTTATAATACCCATAAACCCTGACAACCTTTCCCCGGGACGGGTAGGAATACAATTCCTCAGTGCCATTCAGATAGGCATCTCATAAGGGACGAGAAAATATCTGACTTGTTCGGTGGTGCGACTTTTTGGGGTTTAACGATCAACCATTTTATCCGAATCTGTAAAGCACATTCGTGTGTGTGTTTCAAATTTTGCGCGGAACAAGTTCACCCTTTCAGTTGTTGTGGCTCTGGCAGTCTGCAGTCCATAGAAGCTCTTAAGCAACTCCTATGGTATGGGTGTCGATGCCTACGTACCATTAGGTGGTTTTGCACATCTACACGTTTGCCGAAATAATCAATTTGTGTAAAACACTAATATTTAACCAAACCTGATAGATTGGAAGCTGACCTCAACATAGTTGAGAAAAGTTTAGGAGGATGAAAATGTTGAGATAACTATACTATCCCTGAATGCCATAGGCTATGTTTAATTGTGATTAAATTCACGCAAAAGAAGTTGCGGGTGGAAGCTTTTCTATTACAAAATGTATGCGCAGACGAAGAGCGGACAAAATTTTCTACCGGGATGTACAACTTGGCTAAATCAGTTCCTTTCAAATTAGAAAAATTAACGCAATAAAAGGCAATCCCAGCAAACAATGGGACTCGGGATAACAAAACCGAATCCACTGACTCACTGTCTCAACTCAGTTAATCTAGATTTGGGAGACAAAGCGGTCTGTCTTGATCTGGAACAATTGTGAAGCTTTAAACACGATTTATATCTTACTAGTTGTTTCATTCGCATCCCAAAGAAATTTTTGAGACAAAAGATTGCCTATTTCCTTTCTTCTTCAAGATGCAATCTATCTCCTTGCCAACATTTATCGAAATCCGTTCAGCAGTTTATAAGTAACAGACAGAGTTACTTTTGGCTGTCTGTAAAGTCAGAAGTTCGTGCATTGGGAAAGAATTCGAGAGGTATATTATGACAGTCTACAGTCATATGACTACGATATCAATGCATCAGACCTTTATTGTGTCTCTATTCACTATTTCAAAAATGTTTTATTCTAAAAAATGGTCCATTAATTTTTGTTATGGCAATACCCCGCGTCCATCAACAATACGATATGAATGTTCCGTGTCGAACGGATAAGCCTTTCGCGTTTTAAAAATACGTAACAATGTTCAACCTTTTGTTCTAATATTGAATATAAATATTTATTTTACCATGTTTTGAAGGATTTAATATTTCCCATAAACTAGACATATTACCTCAGTTCTTACATCTTTATTGCACTAAGATGAAAATCTAGCTTACAGACTAATAATGCCAAAATACCTCATGCCTTGAGACCTTTATAGTTTTACCGGAATAAAATAATATTGGCATGTACATATTATTATTTGCCAAAAAAGGGAACCAACCTAGTTATTCAACATACAGTCACAGCAGCAGATATCTACCACCTCAATTATCCACATCCTCATTCTATAATTTTTTTATCGACATGGCAATGATTCAGTATCTTCTATACTTATAATAAATCTGTAGAGAGGTCAATTCTGTACATGAAATATATTTCCAAAATAACTATCAGCGGGTGATTAGTTAGTGATCGATACTGACGCCAAAAATGCAATCAATAAAATTTTTGTCTATCTGTCTGTATGTTCGTTATAGAAACAAAAACCACTCGACGGATTTCAACGAAACTTGGTACAATTGTTCTTCATACTCCTGGGCAGGTTATAGTATACTTTTCATCACGCTACGATCAATAGGAGCAGAGCAGTGAAGGGAAATGTTGGGAAAATGAGTGATTCATGAGAAAGGTTTCAAGCTATAAAACATCACGCTACAACCCTTAGGAACGGGGCAACGCAGGTGAAACCGCGGGCGAAGAACTAGTGAACAAAGTAACTATTCCACGCGGACGAAGTCGCTGGCAAAAGCTAGTATACAATATAGAAGACATTGTCGGGTTTGTTACAACACTTATAACTCGAGAACTGACGGACCGATTTTAATTATCTTTGGTTTGTTGAATTTGTCTCCTCCCCAAATAGCAAAATAACTAATAAAATATCGAAAAAAAATCACGAAAGATAACATTATGAAGAAAATGTATTTTCTCATACATTTTGTATCGGCAACGGATTGACAGATTTGACAGAAGTAAAACACGGATACAAATGAACATGGCGTTGTATGCTGTTTCAAAGGCCAGTAGATGGCGCTGTGTGTATTATCCGAACTCTTCATAAGCTGCTGGTGCGGTGGTGGTGGTGGGTGGTTTGGATTCACCGCAATCGGGTTCTATGAGTTTTTTTATTTAAGTACAGGGCAAGACAGCGTTTGCCGGTTCAGTTATAATATAATAATTATTTAACTTAAATTATTTATCAGTATCTATTTAAATTTAGAATCTATGACATATCGTTAGAAATATACGAATATAATTCATCAAAAACAATCACGTGGGAAAGCCATGCTTCGGCACGAATGGGCCGGCTCGACCGGAGTGATACTACAGCCCCACAGAAAACCGGCGTTAAATAACGCTTACGTTGTGTTTCGCCGAGTGAGTGAGGTTACCGGAGACCCAATCTCCTTCTAAAAGGTCGGCAACGCACTTGTGACTCCTCTGGTGTTACTCGTGCCCATGGGTGGCGGTAATCGCTTACCAAGTTACCATCACGCGATCCGTCTGCTCGTTTGCCCTCCTATCCCATAAAAAAAAACTTTTTTAGTCCAGCAGGTCCTTTAGTTTCAGTAAGTACCTAATGTCTAATAAGTAATATCTAGTAATACTTATAAAATTATTATTAATACATCGTTCTTGTAGAAACGTTAGTAGTAATGAACTGGCATTACTAGTGTGTATAAATCCAGCTTACTATTTATCAGAGGGTCACAGACTGTAAACGTCCCAAGAAGAGTAGTACATTTTCTTGTCCATAATTCTTTTGTAGCCTTCAAAAAAGTATATGAGGCTAGCTATGTACTGGCCCACACATAAGCCGACATTTTATTGGATATTGGTTTAAAAAACTAAACATTTTTAAATATAATATGGCCGCATTGATTATAAGACTGCCTCATTAGTCTAGTGATCCCAAGCGCGACTGCTACGCTAGAGGTCCTGGTCCTGGTCGAGCAAAGTGTTATTGAGTTTTTTCCTATGAAATTCTCAGTAGCAGCTCGGAGTCTGGATTTGTGTCCGGTTAATGGCAATAGGCTCGCCCCCTATTACATGGGACCTAAACATACCAGGCGAACTGTGGGTGTACATTAGTATGCCTCTGCCTAACCCTTCGGGGAGTACAGGCGTGATGGTATGTTATGTTAGATTATAAGACCTGTGTCCGTAGTACCTTGACGTCAAATTCGTGGGAATCCAATAAAAAAAAAAATACTAGAAATGTGGGTCACACATTAGTAGTATTCCTGTTAACCCCTCGTGCTAAGCTAAATGCTTGTGTTACGAGTGGGTTCACGTCGGTAGTGCAATGGATGGGTTTCGGACCGGCAGCCACATGATCGCAAGTCCGACGCCCTAGCTATTAGACTACCGCCGCTTTTTAGCCACTTCATTCAAATGACCCTAATTCAATACTAACAATTATAATTTATCCAGTTTCAACTATATAAAAATACTTTGAATCAGTATAATTATAGAACAAAGTTTTGCAGAATTATATATTTCTCTCTCTTTTTGTACCTATGTACATTATCCAATCACAAATTAGACAGTGAAACTATCAAATCATCCAAATAAGCTCTATATTTGTTGTTCTTTTGCTTTTTTTTATGTGATAGGAGGGCAAACGAGCAGACGGATCCCCTGATGGTAAGCGATTACCGCCGCCCATGGACACCCGCAACACCAGAGTCGTCACAAGTGCGTTGCCGACCTTTTAAAAGAGGATTGGGCCTCCGGTAACCTCACTCACTCAGCGAAACACAACGTAAGAGTTGTTTAACGCCGGTTTTCTGTGAGGCCGTGGTATCACTCCGGTCGAGCCGGCCCATTCGTGCCGAAGCATGGCTCTCCCACGTGAAACATTAGCTAAAATGTTATTATTGGACATTGGGTAAAATGTTGGTATATTGGGCCAAAATTTGGGTCTTTTTTCGTCATATTATGTCGATCTATCATACGCATGAGGCAACATGTGCAAAGGGATTTATTGCGAAACAACCGGAACTGAGTACTGTACGTAGTCTTAGGGGTTCTGGAGTAAACGACCCTTTTTCATTTCGTCTTTTTCCTTTTGTTTTGTTTATTTTACTATTGAAATGGATGTTTAGATTTCTGTTCAAAGTTTCCGGTAAAATTTAAGGTATTATCGAAAGGTCCTTTTATTGAAAGAATTATGAAATTAACTAAGCTAGCAATATCTACTTAAATTAACAGTAAAAAAGGACAGAGTTGCTTGCTATTCCTAAAATCTTGCTACGTTAATAACAAATTCTCTATAACCAAAACTTTTGTTTTAAGATTTCAAAGCGTTTCAAACTTTGTACGCTTCTGATGCTACAAAGCACATACATTTGTAGAAAGCATACGAGCAAAGAGAAGTCTGGCAAAGCGTTCAAAACACGTTCACAAGTTTTTGTGCCCGGATACATGTCATATTGCGAAATGAGTGATGAATGACACGAGAGGAGGCCATTATACGAGCATATACGTAGATAGCGGCATACAATCAACTGCCGCTGGGTTTTTTGATGGTAAAATCTAGATTGCGACTAAAAGATTGTAGATTGGTGTTTTGACCTTTGAGTTTTTGTTTTTGGCTTAAAATACTGTTTTTGCAGCTAGAGCAAAGCAATCCTCTTTTGGTCCTCATGTGGTCGCATTAAATATGGTTAGCAAACACCATAATTCTATTATTACATACCATGATATTATTTTTTAATTCTTTTGATTATCGACAAAAAGGATAGGTGCAGCCCAATGTAAAAAAATTTGCCGCTGAAAAGGTTGGCTACCCGTGCTTCAGTATAATTTAATTGTATAATGAAATCGTTATATAGCTTACTATACATTTTACCACAAGCACAAGTCTACTTGATAGGTAAGTAACTGGATCAAGTGTGCTTCGTGCAAGTTACTAAAATTATTATTAGTACCCAACAATGAAGGACCATAACTATACGGTAATTCAACGCATAGAACTAAAAAGTGGGTCTTATGGAGACGATCCGGCAAAAAACTCCGTCCTTTTCTCGACCGAATTTCTCTTACCAACGTAATACCGAAATAAATCGTAATTCAAACACAATTTAATCAAATACTCGGATTCCGATACCATTAATCTAGGAACGTAGGAACGTTACCATTTTATCCAAAATACTTCACTGTAAATATTTGTATTGACCGATTTTACGGTCTTTTATTTCCAGTGAGGTAGCAGTAAACGAAATATTATCGCAGAAATCTAGATTAACGGTATCCAAATCCGAATAACAACATAATTTGATAGAATATTGTCTGGATTACAATTTATTTCGGTATTACGTTTTTGTGGGCAATTCAAGTTTCGCCGGACTTAACTAAACTCTGCCTAGAGATTCAGCAAAGTTATGGAATGCTTTTTGGGTAAAGAAAATCCTCCCTATAGTTATAACAAGCACAGTTGATACAAAAATCTTACAAATCGTCAATTCCTATATTCAAAATACTACGTACTTTCTGTAAGTCCCCTAAAACCATATTGAAAGCGTAAACGTATTCGCCTAAAATCTACATTCCTGATTCTTACTTATTCCAATAAGTAATATGATATTCACTGAATCTAAGAAGGGGTAGATGACCAGATGATTTAGACCTATGTCTCTTATACTTTCTGTTAGATAAATGTGTCAAGTTATATTTGTCGATGTAAGTAGCAATATATGCTAGTCGAATTCTGTAGGGAGATCATCGCGTTGCCACCCCGTGATGTCATTTTCTGTTAGTTCTCCCCTCTGTGATATGAGGGTATGTTGGTACGTGAAACTTTTTATTGATATTCCTTTCTAAATAGGTTTTATTGTAAATCTCAGTGTAAGAAACGGAATGGGTTTGGACATGTCTTAGAAATAAATAATAATAATAATAATCTTAGAAATAGCATACGTGTATAAAAGGATCTTAGGACCAAAAGAGATTAAGAGTGACATGACAAAATAAAAGTAATATAATACAGTATAATACAGTAGATATATAGCCTGAAAGCTATTGTAAGTAGGTATAAAAATAATATTTGTTTCTCCTCTATTTGATATAATGCCATTTTAACGATTGCAATTAATGATTGGTGAGTTATTGTGTGTAGATCACTACATAGTATAAAACAAAGTCGCTGTCGCTATCTGTCCATGTATGATTCAAGATGAAGGTATTTAACGCTATTGAAGCTGAAGCTATTTAACATTACGCTACGACTCTTAGGAATAGGGCAACGTGGGTGAATCCGCGGGCGGGTCGCTAGTACTAGATAATTCGAATCACACTTGTAGGATAGGTAATCAGACGTTTTCTGGGGGCTAAAATGGATGTATTGAGCAATTTCTATGCATGCAATTTACATTTAGAACGTAGCAAGTGACTAAAATATCACAATTAACGATTCTATTGACACAATTTCGTAATTAGAACCCGGAATTTTCAAATGTGAATTATTTTACCTATGGTTTATCAACAGTGGATTTTTACTCAAGGTTTTTTTAAATTATTGACTAGTCTATGAGGCGGCTGATAATAAGCACATCACTAATGCGTTGTCATCTTGAGACTTCAGGTGTTACCCATTTTATGCCCAGTATTAGGGTATTTTACTCTATATAAGAAAAAATCCAAAAATATTTTATTGAGATAGCTTGGGCCAAAAACAGTCAGAAAATGTTAGTTTTCGTTCATAAAATAACAAAAATAAGTTTAAAATTCAATTAAAAGTTTTCAATTTTTTGATCTGTTTTTAAATACCATTAAATAGTGTTACCATGTTATCACGTCATATGCCTCATGTCACGTCAACTGTCAACTGATCAGCGTATAAATACGCTTTGTACTTTTATTGTTTACACAGCCAACTGACGTCATAACCACAGATCATTATGGCGTCCACTGCGTCCAGCATGTTCGTCAAATTAAGCGCGAAATTTTAAAATGTAAATTAATTTTTTTTTGGCAAAAATAGGTGTTTCACTGATATCACTACATTACCCTTCAAACAAAATCACAATATCTAATATTAGCACATTATTGCTTAGTGGCAGAAATCAGAATAATTGAAAACGCAGTAGGTACCATCTCAGATGAACTCGGCATCAGAATCTTTCAAAAACTTATGTAATGTATCGTCAACGTGTCAAGGAGTCAATGTTCAAAATGATTTAACTTCCTCGTATTGCACTTGCCTAGTTTTATTTCAACTATCAGGTTACTCCATTCCAATCCGGCGGTAGATAAAGCAAACCAACCATAAACTATAATGGTTTCCCTTCCCATTTATCAGGGTGATCGTTATTGAATTCTGATCTGTTGTACACGGGCGACTGCGATTAATTGGCTGGTTGATATGAAAAGGTAGGCAAAGTTATAATTGTGATATATTCGAGCCAATTTCAATATGGCGAATTTTGAGCTGCTCGCAATTTGAGGATATTTCGATATACGGAACATAGGTAACAGTTCGCCAGTGTGTTTTATCCTCGCTAATATTAGTGAGGTGAATAAGAGGCTACATAATTACAATTAACCTAGTACAAATGAAAATTTAAAAAATGAATTCAGCAAACCTATGTAATCTGGCAATAAAACCTGGGATGTGTATTTAATAAGGGCTGTTTTTTACAATCGTTAGTTAAGGGTCCGGCGGAGCTAGAATTGCTCACAAAAACGTAATACTGAAATAAATCGTAATCCAGACAATATTCTATCAAATTATGATATTATTCAGATTAGGATACCGTTAATTTAGGTTCCTACGTTACTATTTTGTTTACTACTACTTCACTGGAAATAAAAGACCGAAAAGTCGTTCCAAACTTGATAAAGTTATCAAAAATTGCATTCGCGTACATTTATTTCCAGTGAAGTATTTTGGACGAAATGGAGAGAAAGAGTAGGAACTTAGATTAACGGTATCGGAATTCGAATAATAACACAATTTGATGAAATTGTGTTTGAATTACGATTTATTTCGGTATTACGTTTGTAAGAGAAATTCGGTCCGCCGGACTCTTAACTTTATATATTATAGAACAAAGGAATAAAATTGAAGTTTAATAGATATTTTATAGAAAAACTGTTAAAAATTCGAATTGATTCCTCCAGTTAAGTTATCTGGCGAGGGCAAAATCGGCTCTAAATCACTAAACAATCTACATTCTTAACTTTAGCACTGTGCCAATTATTTACTTGTTATTTATTTTATTTGTTAATTATTTTCCCAATTCATTTCAAGTCAGCTAAAATACGGGATTCCGTATTTTAGTGTCTTCTTTTTAGATTTACAAAGAAGACACTAAGTCCACAATGTATGCGACGCGAGTGCGACAAATCGCAACACAAAAATCGCTGATCTGTGCCGCTAACATAATCCACACTGCACAGTTGAGCTCCTGTCTTGGGGCCCACTACAATGACATAACGCGTTAGCAATCGGATACAAGATGTTATTTTATCTTGATATATGGTGTAAGGAAACTGAATGCAATCTATCAGAATTGACATTAATGTCGGATTTCATCAAAATTGAAGGGATGAATATGGTTTTTTTTTTCGGGCATTTCAATCGTTCTTTTTTAGGCACCCTATTACTAAGACTCTGCTGTCCGTCCGTCTGTCTGTCTGTCTGTCACCAGGCTGTATCTCATGAACCGTGATAGTTACACAGTTGAAATTTTCACAGATGATGTATTTCTGTTGCCGCTATAACAAAACATACTAAAAAGACATGATTTTTTGCCGTCTTTATAGATAATGGTACGGAGCGCGAGTCCGACTCGCACATGGCCGGTATTTTTTATAGATATTGAGATAGTTATGTGGCATAATTTTAGTAATGACTTCATTATGTTAAATAGCAGGTCGAGCAAAGCAAGTAGTAACTTGGAATATGGATTTGTGTTCGGCGAATGGTGAGTGTACATCATTACACCTCTGGCTAACCCTTCAGCAAATACAGGCGCGATGTTATGTCATGGTTATAATAAAACCAGCTATTGAACCAGTGGGTCAGTGGCAAATGTATTTATTTAATTTATCATGTCGTATCGAATCAAACGTCTCGAATTCTTGTATTACAAGAATTGTATCATATATCAATAGAACGCTCAAAGGCACTTATCGTGTAATAATCCGAATTTCGGAGAAATATCAACGAAATAAGACTAGATGTATTATCATCACAGCATTAGGAGGTGTATAAAATCAATAGCTACTGTCGAAATGTATCTTATAAGATCTTTTGTTACAGAAAAACATAATTATATCTTTTTCTGATTTTTTTTTTGCATTTTCCATGTTAAGATTATAAAGTTATTTTAGTAAAGGAGAAATTCAATCGCGGGCAGGATTCGAACCTGCGTCTCCTGGATGAATACACCAGACGCTCTGACCTCTTATGGCCAGCCCCTATATCAAATCCGACGATAGATTTGCTTACTAGAGATAGGATTTTGACATTACTTGTATGAATCTTATGTCAAAATTCTATCTCTAGTAACCAAATCTATCGACGGATTTAACGTTGATGCTATTACATGGGACCTAAACATGCTAGCGAAGTTTGGGTGCACATGTTAGTATACCTCTGTACAACCCTTAGGGAATACAGGCGTGATGGTATGCATGGTCAATGGTCTAGTGGTTGCAGGCGTAGCAGGTTGTTGACCGCCAAGTCTTGGGTACAATGCCGGCTCAAGTAGTGTAGTACAGTTTTTCTTTTAGGAATCTTCTCTCCTTTGTTTCTCTGCACACTAGAAGCCGCAGGTTTAAATCCTAGCGTGCTGTGGTTCTTTTGGTATATTTTGGTTATTTCAAAAGAATTCTTTGTTATTCGAAAATATTACCTACTTGTATACAAACTCTGCTTTTGACAAACGAGGCGCTGAAGACTGACAGATTGTGGGAAACGCTTAGAGGCTTACCACAGGTAGGAATACTCCTAGATTCTTGTACAAATTCTCTAAAAATTGTATTTCGACCTCTAGGTACCGAAGCTGTTTCATGTTTTATATTCTAGATTTCCGATTCAAACCAGAATATAGATAAGTAGATTCATACAAGTGGATACGTAAAATATTTTCCCTTTCAATTCATATTGTATCAATGTTTTTTTTCAATAACTTCTGCTGTCAAATAAGAGAGTTACGCGAATAGAATATAAAATAAATTGACGGTCTTCTCTGAATAGTTAGGATAGTATCTAATCATATACCGTGCGTTATCTATACTTATAATAAATCTGTAGAGAGGTCAATTCTGTACATGAAATATATTTCCAAAATAACTATTAGCGGGTGATTAGTGATCGATACTGACGCCAAAAATGCAATCAGTAAAATTTTTGTCTGTCTGTCTGTCTGTCTGTCTGTATGTTCGTTATAGAAACAAAAACCACTCGACGGATTTCAACGAAACTTGGTACAATTGTTCTTCATACTCCTGGGCAGGTTATAGTATACTTTTCATCACGCTACTATCAATAGGAGCAGAGCAGTGAAGGGAAATGTTGGGAAAACAGGAGAACTTACTCCATTTTTTAAGCTTCCGTCGCGTGTGCAGCCTTAATGGTTAAAGCTACACAGAAATCATGTATGACGGAAATGTTCTCCTTAAAATTATATAAAAAATATTGCACGACAGCAAATGTCTATCTTTTATGGTTGACTCACAATAACACGTGTAACTCCCGATAGCTTAGCAGTTCGGAGCTTTCTGGTTATATTTGTCTACTCTTACGTTAGGTGACTGACTGACTGACATAGTGATCTATCAACGCACAGCCCAAACCACAGGTTATAGTATACTTTTCATCACGCTACGATCAATAGGAGCAGAGCAGTGAAGGGAAATGTTGGGAAAATGAGTGATTCATGAGAAAGGTTTCAAGCTATTAAACATCACGCTACAACCCTTAGGAACGGGGCAACGCAGGTGAAACCGCGGGCGAAGAACTAGGGAACAAAGTAACTATTCCACGCGGACGAAGTCGCTGGCAAAAGCTAGTTTTTAATATTTGTGATAGGATTACACTGGACCTCCTAGAAGGAACCTCTCGTGATTTAAAGACACCCAGATTATATCTATCGGGGAAGACACACTCGGGATGCGCATTCCACATTTCAGCGCCATACCACCTTTCTTATGCATATGTGACGGTATATTAAAATCAGTCTCTTACCAGTCTCTAAGAATGAAATCATAATGTATGCCTGCTAGCTGTCTCATTCCCATTCAATGCAAATCCATCTAAAGTGTAAACCAAAACAAGCGAGGATCACAAAATGTGCCAACACGTTCCAACAATTAGCTAATCGAATTATTGGACAGCAAAGCTCTAACATCGAAACATTTGTGCATACAAAACGCGAACACCAGTTGGTGACACAGACAAAAGAACAGCAGTTACACACACATTGCCGGATTAGTTCAGCTTACAATTGTTGTACTGGTTTTACATAATAGTCTGTGGAAATTTTGGCTGTTAATTCAAGTGTGGGCTTGTGATTTCTGAAGTTCCCTTCGTATTTGTGTCTCCGCATAATTTCGGCACGAGATCTTGGTAGGAAATTTCAATATACGCAGGTTAGGACGACTTGAGAGGTACTTACTGAAGTATACGCAAATTTAGCCCGTGTGTTTGTAAGTCCTATGTTTGGGGACGGAATTTAGCCTCATTGGGGGTTACTGAGTATTTTATAATAGGAAAACTCAATATCACTACCCCAACACCTGAACCTAGGATCCCAGGCTCAGCTGTAGTTTGGTACTAAACCAATTAGCCGGTATCTCTAATTAAAAACAATCTAAGTATTCATTGAGATTTATTTTACTGAGCGACGTTATACGTTACAGATCGCTGTAAGGCTCTTTAATCTAGGTTCCGAAAATTAAAAACTAATATTCTTATAAAGTACATACTAAACTAAAACTTATTTAACTAACTATAATGAAACAAGACTATATAAAACGTTACCATAAAAATTAAAAAGGGCAACAAAATACTTTTTGGCAGCCCTATTTACTCCTCGGTTTAAATGCATTACTACACGTCTTATACCATGAAATTAGCGCCCTTACGGTGATACTTTAACGTGGGAGAGCCATACTTCGGCACGAATGGGCCGGCTCTACCGGAGTAATACCACGGCCTCACAGAAAACCGGCGCGCTTACGTTGTGTTTCGCCGTGTGAGTGAGGTTAGCGGAGGCCCAATGCCCTTTTAAAAGGCGGGCAACCCACTTGTGACTCCTCTGGTGTTGCGGGTGTTCATGGGCGGCGGTAATCACTTACCATCAGGTGATCCGTCTGGTCGTTTGTCCCCCTATCCCATAAAAAAAAACATCACAATGATTCAGCCGAAAGGGTAACTAAATGGATTGTACTTTAATCTCTGACCAAGTATATAAATTAAGTAGGTACCTATTTAAGTTTCTTTAAATACAAATTCTTTGTCAGATTAAGCCCTAAACGATGACTAAAAAACTAATCATGTGTTCCACATTAAATTACTCAAAGTCATCCTATAAAACTAGTGCCAAGCGCTGTCTCGGTAAATATCTTTTCCATCGTATTGAAAGCGTTGTTGTCGCCTGGTCTTATGCAAATCCAGCTTAAATCGCTGCAAGCAGCTGCAAATCGTCATTGTTAGGAGTGCACAGTTGTGTTAGCATTCGCATCTTTGTTTAACCATCTATGTAATGTTCCAAGGCTTTTAACTCAATGTGAGGGATTGGATGTGTGTTGAGAATTTGAGATTGTAGAATCGTGAGTTACAGGTACATGAGTATCGAGATGATAGATAAATATGAATCACAGATTGTTCGCTGGATACTAGATCACTGTTGTTTTAGGGAAATTGGTTACGGAGAAACCTCGGCGCTCCATAATTGCGTTTTTTAATGGAACAGTAATTTAACCTGGTCGATAGAGAAAACTATTTGTTATTTTTTTTTAATTGGCTCGAAATAGAATTTTGTTTCGAATAAGTAAGACTTTGGAATGTAATTAATACTTCTAAATGTTTCAGAATTAAATTAACCCATTACTTTTTAAATAATTTAATTAAAATACATTAAATCGACTGAAACTTCTAAAATAGAAATTTGATTATAGAAAGACTATCAAATTATTAAATAGACGTCTCTTTAACGTCACAAACGAGCCTACTATTTAACAAGTACACAAAAAATCCAAAAAGCTATCACAACCCCACAGTGTGCACATCATAAATTATGTAAGCTACCGCACTCCATGCATTTAACAAACAATAGGGCAAACCCTCAAATGCCGCAGTGTCACAAATGTGGCACGTGACGAAAGTGTGACGACAAAACTGTGACTAAAGATAAAGTTAGCTATAAATTATGTTCGGTAAGTTCGGTTGCACATTGAGAAGATTTCTGACCGTGATCCTAGCTAATAAATTCGACAGCGTTTTCGAGTCTTTTTTTTCATATTCTGTGTTACTTTTTTTAATTTAAAGTAACATACATACCATCACGCCTGTATTCCCCGAAAGGTTAGGCAGAGGCGTACTAATGTACACCCACAGTTCGCCGGTATGTTTAGGTCCCATGTAATAGGGGGCGAGCCTATTGCCATTAACCGGGCACAAATCCAGACTCCGAGCTGCTACTGAGAATTTCATAGAAAAACCCAATAACACTTTGCTCGACCTGGGGATCGAACCCAGGACCTCTAGCGTAGCAGTCGCGCTTGGGACCACTAGACTAATGAGGCAGTCGACTAAATTAAAGTGTCTCTTTTATTAAAATAAAAAAGTGAAGTACTCATGCAAACAATATTTTTATGAATGAAAGTTTTTTAATATACTCGACGCCCGTAATAGTAAGCGATCCCGGCTTGCAATATCAGAGGACCTGCGTTGCCGACGTTCAAAGGGTCAACTCGGGTAAATTAATATAAAAATGTGTTTTTTTATGGGATAGGCGGAGAAACTTGCAGTCGGATCGCCTGATAGTAAGCGATTACCGCCGCCCATGGACCACCAGAGGAGTCACAAGTGCGTTGCCGACCTTTGGGGGGATTGGGCCTCCGGTAACCTCACTCAGTCGGCGTAACACAATGTAAGCGTTGTTTGACGCCGGTTTTCTGTGAGGCCGTGGAATCACTCCGGTCGAGCCGGCCCATTCGTGCCGAAGCATGGCTCACCCACGAAATTAATTAAGCAATAAAAAAACACATAGGTACAGACGCAGACATATGGCTTGTTTGAAAATGCTAAGGTGTCTTTGTTTAAAAAAAAGTAAAGCTAAGACTGTTGCAATCCGAATGGACTGATCACGATAAGAAACAACCAAAGCCTTGAGATTCATCGTCCTTTAGTTCAAAAATGTTACTCAAGTAAGTTTAGGTTATGTACTCCATAAAAGATATATGAGTAGTATTAGTGCTATCAATATTATTATGCCACTAGCTTCTGCCCGCGACTTCGTCTGCGTAGACTTCAGGATTACGTCCAACCTGGATAAAAAGTAGCCTATATAAGTGTTATCCCAGGCAGGATTATTATTATAATCTATCTGTGTGCTAAATTTTATCCAGATCTGTTCAGCCGTTCTGGTGTAAAGAGTAACAAACATCTAAACTCACAAACTTTCACTTTCTGCCCGCATTTGGGTCGCGTACCTACTCAGTGATGAGCGACTGCTTCCCCCACCTCACCCGCAGTGCATCCGACCGCCTGCCAACCGCACCATAGTATCGCGCACTAGGTTGATGATCGTCGTAACTGTTAAAGTATTTGTCCAAAGATGTAGTGTGAAAGACAAAGTTTATCTACTTTAAGTACCAGAAGCGATCAAAGTATTTATTTTGTTATAAGGATCATTTGTTACTACCAAATGTGCATTAGAAATAAATTAACAATTTTTATTGGAACGAAGTTCCTTATCGCGCGTTGTGAAAGGGGGCTAGACGGAAAAAATTCTTACGAAAAGTTGTCACGACACTTTTTTTAGTACGCATTTTGGTGTGATGCGGGAGTATAATTTATTTCGAAGGACCAACAGATATAGAGAACTGTAGCGTGAAACATATGCTAGGTATGCTGGGCGGTTCGTGTTCACTACGCGGGAAGGTATGATGGGAGTATGGGACTCACCGGTGCACGTGGTGCGTTGTTCTGGTAGTATTGGTGTTCTGGAGTCCTGAAGTACCTCTAAGAATATGACGCACTCTTGACATATAAGAACACACACTGAGTTTAGCGGGTTGCGGTAGTTGGAGCCGGCTCACATTCGCGTGCGCGCACTCACAACCGTATATGCGGGAGCGGTTAGCGGGAGTCTCAACGAAGATCCACGAAGACTCTGAACTCCCCTTTTTTTTAGACGACACGAGCGCGTGACAGCGTCCTTCGCGCTCGGTGCAATTCGTGCGTACCGAAGATATCCGAAGTCCGTCTTCTTGTCCCTTACAGGTTATGTGGATAGGAAAGAGATGGGAACAGGAAGCGAACGAAAACATTTAATTGTTATAATATTTATGCGGAAGTAGGAAGCTGATTTGACTATAAAGTCACAGATTAATAAAATGCGTTCGGAAATATGCATTTATGCATTTTTAAATGATTTGGCGTAAACATCCTCCGCCGCCTTGAGAATACGCAGTGTTCTCAAAATAATTGAACAAGTTTAAAAAAATATATATTATAATAAGACAAGAGAGATATATATTGATTATATTGTATTATACGATATATGTATGCGGTGATCATTGAGAAGGTAACGGACACAATTTTACAATTGGTCTTTTGAAAGAGCCGGTTAAAGTTTTTACTAATGCGACGCGGATAGTTTTATCTTTTCCCGGGTAAACTTGCGTTATAACACCCATTGGCCATCGTAATGGGGGAAGATCATCTTGATGTACAAGAACTATTGTACCAATTTTTACGTTATCTATGTTATTTAACCACTTCTGTCTAACTTGAAGGTTATGTAAATATTCAATACGCCATCTTTTCCAATAGCTGCACACCATTTGATCAAGTAATAGTTTACGACAGCGGAGAGACTTGTCTGCCTCTGATATATCCTGAACAGGCAGGGAGGTTAAGGGTGAAGCCATGATAAAATGTGCAGGCGTAAGAGGCTCTGGGTAAGGATCTTCAGATAAGACACATAGTGGCCTCGAATTAAGAACTGCCTCGATTTGGGTGAGAACAGTAAGAAGTTCTTCGTATGTAAGAAGCTGAGAACCGATAACACGGTATAAATGCGTTTTCATAGATTTTATGTTCGATTCCCACAGCCCCCCAAAGTGAGGAGCGCGGGGTGGAATCATTTTCCACTCAATGCAGTAGCGGTTAGTCATTAAATCTTGTAACTGAGCTTTAGCTCCTATGAAATTAGTTCCGTTATCAGAATAAAGAAAGGCAACAGGACCACGGCGGGAAATAAATCTTTTAAATGCGGAAATGAATGTATCTGAAGACACATCAGTTACTAATTCGATGTGAACGGCTTTAGTAACTAAGCATATAAATAAGCAAATATAAGCTTTTTGACTGCGTTGACCTCGACGTCTACACAAAGTTATTTTAATTGGGCCAGCGTAGTCAACGCCCGTATGTACGAAAGCCTTGGTCTCCTATACACGGCAAGCAGGCAAATCAGCCATTTTAGGGCTGGTATGAGAGGGAGAGCTTTTAAAACAAAAATTGCAAGAATGTACTCTTTGCCTAATGACACTTCGAGACGATATAATCCAATACTTCTGACGCAGCAGCGAACTCAGAAGGTTGGCGCCTGTATGACAATGAACGCGGTGAAAATAATCAATTATAACATGTGTAACATGGTCATGTTTTGGTAAAAGAGCGGGATGCTGTGCTTCATACGGAAGATTAGCATTAGACAACCTACCTCCGATTCTAATAATATTATTTTTATCTATAAAAAGATCGAGACGTTTAAGCGGAGAACGTAAGTTGCCCTTCTGAATTTCTTGGATTGTTTGTTGATAATGATTTTGTTGAACAGCGCGGATTAAATATCTTTCAGCTATAGTTATCTGAGAAGCGGGGATTATATTATGACTTTGGTAACGTGGTATAATACGTCCAAACCTAAGAATGTAAACTATTATGCGTAAAATTTTATTCCAAGACGAAAATCTTTGAGAAAGATTATAAATCAAATTAGGTTCTAACAAAACAGACGCGGTCAAGGTAAGTGTTTTCTTATTATATTCCGGTAATTCTTCAATATTTGAAGAAGCAAAAGGCGTAATAGGCCACTCAGATGTTGGACACTTAAGCCATTTAGGGCCATGCCACCATAGATCATGTGCTATTAACTGCTCCGGTAAAAGACCTCTAGAAAGACAGTCACTTGGGTTTTCTTTACCATTTACGTGATAGAAATGTTTAGGATTAAGATTTTCTTGACATTTGGCGATGCGGTTACTAACAAAGATATTCCATCTATGGGGAGATGAATGAATCCACGAAAGAGCTATTTTAGAATCGGAGAAAGCAAATATATTATTAATCGCGATACGAGAACGATAAGTGTCATTAATTAACTTTATTAGTTTTGACATCAAGACAGCGGCACATAGCTCTAGTCGAGCCAGTGAAACGACCTTTACAGGTGCAACTTTGGACTTAGCACACACCAAACGTACGTGTATGTTACCATACACATCTGTAACATGTAAATAAATGACGCAGCCATACGCTTTCATGCTAGCGTCCGAGAAAGCTACAATATTAATATTACAGCCCATATTAACGGCTAAATGACGCGGTATTTTTAAAGCGGAAAGAAGAGGCAGTTGCTCTTGGAATGAATGGAATAACGAAATAATTGTATCGGGTGGGGTATCATCCCAGTCTATATGAAGATTCCACAATTCCTTTATAAGTAATTTGGCAAATAAAATCACTGGCGCAGCGAAGCCAAGAACATCCCATAAGCGGGCAATAGTAGAAAGTATAGTTCGTTTAGTACAAACTTTATCTAAATCTGACGTAGTGAACGTGAAGCTATCGTCTAAAGGAATCCATTTAAGACCAAGAATTTTTAAATTATCCCTATCCGAAAAGTCTATAGAAGAGCGGTTGGATTGTGGCACGGAAGCCAGCAATTCCTTAGAATTACTTGCCCATTTGGTTAGGTCGAAACCCCCAGCTTTAAATAAATCGATAAGTTCACTGGATAGAACCTTAGCTTCCTCCAAAGATGGAATAGATGTGGCAAGGTCATCCATGTATAACTCGCGTGAGGCTACAATAGCAGCGCGTGGGAAACGATGTTTTTCATCATCGGATAGCTGGCGCACAGTGCGCATAGCGAGGAACGGACTAGACCTAAGACCAAATGCGACCCTGTTAAATTGAAACTCTCGGATAGGTTCGGCGGTATTAAAGCGGAATAATATTTTTTGATATTTTCTATGCTCATTAGTAACAGCAATTTGAAGATACATTTGTTTTATATCTGCAGTAATAGCAATTGGAAATAAGCGAAAATTTAATAAGAGTATAAACAAGTCTGCCTGTAAATTCGGCCCTGTGTGTAAGATGTCGTTAAGTGAAATACCATTATGACCTTGGGCGCTAGCGTCAAGGACGACACGAACCTTTGTGGTCTCCTTGTCATACCTAACAACGGGGTGATGCGGTATGTAATAACCGTTATCACACTTCGAACTATTATTCGAAACTATTTCAGATAAATAACCCTTATCAATATATTCCTGAATAACCTCGTTATAACTTAAACGAAGTTCAGGCTCGCGTAATTTTGTATTTTCTAAAGCAATAAAACGTCGATAAGCGACAGAGCGGGAATTACCTAATACATTAGGATCGGTACAAAAGGGTAACGCGATGCAATATCTACCGGTGGAATCACGTGATACGGAAGCAGAATACTTTTGCTCACACTCCATGTCAGACGGACTCATAAAAGTTCGCGCGGGAATTTCTTCTAAGTTCCAGAATTTATGAAGGGAATCATCTAGGGAAGGATAATTATTGTTATCAATACCGGTACTAAAAAATGTAGCAGTATTTACTACAGCGGATGTAGGGTTATTCAAATATGAAACGGCGGGAACATCACCCATAAGAATATAACCAAATACGGTTTCAATCGCGGTAGGAGCGGGAGGTGCTATAATTTTTCCACCTAATAATAAAAATGGGAACAATTGAGCCCCTAGAAGTAACTCAACCTCTCCAGGCGTGTGCCATAGAGGGTCAGCAAGCGGTAGGTTAACTAAATGTTTCACTATAGAAGCGTCAACAGTGTTTGTTGGCAATCTATCGGTTATACAGTCGACGACCAGAGCGGTTATATTATAAGAATTATTTTTATTTTTAGCGGTAACCGTAATCTGTACGTAACCTTGAATAGGGCGGGAGGATGATCCAACACCCTTTATAAATGAGTTCGAAAGCGGTACAATATTTAATTTAAGTTTTTTACAGCAAGCCGTAGTAATAATATTATTTTGCGATGCGTTATCTATCAAACATCTGATTAAAACGGGTCGATCATCATTACTACTAACAAAAACTTGAGCGGTTGACAAAAGAACTGTCGTATTCATTAAATTTACGGGCGCAACTATTTTGTTGTCAACTCGAGACCGCGCACAAACCATCACCTGTGGTGCAAGCGCGGTACAGGTAGTAGTGTTAGCCGTAGTGGCTGCGAGTACAACCGGCGGTGGCGTGTCGGTCGCGGACGCTTGCGAGCGAGATGGTGATATACGATCGTCACCAGGCGATGAGCGAGTTAGCTGCGAGTTATTAGATACTTTATTGTCATTGAAATGCAGAAGCGAATGATGACGTTTATTACAAGTTTTACACAAGTAGGTAGACTTACATTGGGAAACAGTATGTGTAAGACTTAGACAGTTTACACACCCTCGTTTGTTTTTAATAAACTCTAAACGAGATTTAGCGTTAAGCGCTTTAAATGACGAACATTGATAAATCTGGAAATGATCAGATTGATTACAATGTAAACATTTCAAATTATTATTGCGGGTTACAAAAGTATGAACAGTATTACGTGGTTGCATACGTGAAGCGGTATTATTATTTTTATTATTCACTGATGCGAATCGAGAAGAAGTAGAAGTAGGTAAAGCGGTGCGGTCTAATATTTTGACTTGTGACTTAATAAAGTCCACAAAGTCTTTATAAGAAGGAACTTCCTTGTTACGCATATGCATTTCGAATAAATGCGCGGTTGCGGGATCTAACTTTCGCAATGCTAAGCTTAATAAAATAAAATCTTTTAAATCATTTATTTCCAATTGTTCCAAAGCGGACACAGAAGCGTGGAAATTTTCGATAAACAAGTTAAGAGAAGCTGAATTATTAGAAGCGGGTTTGATATTGAATATAATAGACATGTAATGTGAACCTAGTGCCCGAACATCTTGGTACTTTTTCACTAAGCTGTCCCAAATAGCGTTATAATTATCACCTGAGGGAATAATACCCGCGGTAATCTGTAAAGCGGTTCCGGATAATTTACTTATTAAATACTGAACCCGTTGCGAATCAGTAAGATTTACATTATTGTGAATATTAGATTTAAATGATTCATAAAATACTGGCCAATTCTCTATTTTGCCATCAAAAGAAGGGATTTGAATAGGTGGTAGTTTAATTGAACCTTTAAATTGCAAGTCCTTAATATTTTGTGATTGCGGGTCGGACAGCGTATTTGACGTGCTTGCCGCGACAAGTGACCGAGTCCTCTCGACACGGGCATAAACATTGTCAAATGAAATAAGGCTAGCGTAATTAATGGTAAACTTAGGATTCATTTTAAGGTTAAGAGCATTAATCTGATCTAGATTGGTACTAAATTCCTGTCGTATTGTTGATAATATTTGCGTATCTGCAAGGAATGTTTCTTTAGAACGAAGTTCGACCGAAGTGATAGAAATCTTTTTTGATAAATCGTATAGATATGTTAACCGTTCATAAATTGCCTGGTTTTTGGCTTCAAGTAGTTGTAATTTAATTTCGATATCTTCCATTGTAAAAGATGGCGGTTAGAGCTTAAGTAGGTATGTTGCAATAGGCTATAAACCTAAATAAGATAAATGCGGTTTACAAATTTTATAAAAAAAATGCGCGTTTGGTTATAATAACGCGATAATACCTATATCGTATAATACGAAGCGGTCTAAATTATGTTGTTGAATGGCGGGCGGAGGTACCTATTTGGTACGATAGGCAACCTATTATGACGGTTTTACGAGAATCGTATTTTAGATATTTAGACCTATTTAGAGCGGGAGAATACACGTAGTTATTAAAATAAGCGGGTGAGTAAATATAGCGGGAAAATAAGCGTATAAATAACGCAATAAATAAGCGGGAAAGTAGGTAGGTAGGTATACTGTAGTGAACACTAAGTAGGTATCCGGCTCGAAGGACCAAAATTTATGGTGTGATGCGGGAGTATAATTTATTTCGAAGGACCAACAGATATAGAGAACTGTAGCGTGAAACATATGCTAGGTATGCTGGGCGGTTCGTGTTCACTACGCGGGAAGGTATGATGGGAGTATGGGACTCACCGGTGCACGTGGTGCGTTGTTCTGGTAGTATTGGTGTTCTGGAGTCCTGAAGTACCTCTAAGAATATGACGCACTCTTGACATATAAGAACACACACTGAGTTTAGCGGGTTGCGGTAGTTGGAGCCGGCTCACATTCGCGTGCGCGCACTCACAACCGTATATGCGGGAGCGGTTAGCGGGAGTCTCAACGAAGATCCACGAAGACTCTGAACTCCCCTTTTTTTTAGACGACACGAGCGCGTGACAGCGTCCTTCGCGCTCGGTGCAATTCGTGCGTACCGAAGATATCCGAAGTCCGTCTTCTTGTCCCTTACAGGTTATGTGGATAGGAAAGAGATGGGAACAGGAAGCGAACGAAAACATTTAATTGTTATAATATTTATGCGGAAGTAGGAAGCTGATTTGACTATAAAGTCACAGATTAATAAAATGCGTTCGGAAATATGCATTTATGCATTTTTAAATGATTTGGCGTAAACACATTTTGTCTAATAGATGGCACTGTACTGTTGACGTCATAATCTGAACGGTGGTGTTAAGATTCTCCGCCGTTCAATGACCCCCGCAGTACAAAATTTATATATTGAGTTAAAATGAACTAAAACTGTAAAAGAAGGTCAAGTTCCAATAAACCATTAGTTCAACGGTCGATTTGGTTTTACTTCTTGCGATTTGAGTTCATCCCCAAACAAAGCTGACTTAATGAGGTCTGAGGAACTTCGTTCCATCCGGGTGTCCCTTGACACCTCTCAAGTTTTTTGTATTTATGGTTCACTATTTTGGCGATAATGACTTACACATAAAAGATAGATATATGCTGTCGCGAGCTTTTTTGTAGGACTATTTAAGATAAACATTCCCATTATGTATACGTGTAACTCTAAGGGTTTTTGCAGCGCACGCCAGAATAGCTAGCTGATGGCAGATTATTTTCCGATTTACTTGACACTTATCGTTCTATTTTGGACAATTCCCACAATATCTTTATAAATTATAGCCTATGTGTTATTTTGATGTATAAGCTATATTATTGTAAAGTTTCATTAAAATCCATTCGGTAGTTTTTGCGTGAAAGAGTAACAAACATCCATACATCCACACATCCATACATCCATACTCACAAACTTTCACCTTTATAATATTAGTAGGATAGGATTAATATAACATTCCATCATATCTATATTCCCCAAAGGTTTAGGCAGAGAGTACAACCTCTGCCTACTTGAACACTCATAATTCTCCGGTATGTTTAGGTCCCATGTTATAGGGGGCGAGTTTAGCCATTAACCGTGAAGAAACCCAAACTAAGTACTGAGAATTTTATAGCAAACCCAATAACACTTTATTTGACCTAGGAATCGGACCCAGAACCTCTAAGTCGCCCGCCCTTCACCAGCATAGCAATTAGGCTTGGAGTCACTAGACTAATTAATATGGTAGTTACAATACAAAGTTTATTAATCTTATCTAAAAAAAAATAAAAAAATATAATAAAACTGTAGCAAGTCGATGTCTGTACATTACAGATATTAATGAAAAACTTATGGGGAGTCTTTGTTAGAGCAACAGAAACCAAAATATTTTTTTTTAGAATTTTTGTCTTTCTGTCTGTATGTTTGTATGCGCATCACTTAAAAACTACTGCATGGAATTGAATGCAGTTATCGCCGATGTATTGCTAGAGGTCCAACGTAAATCTGGTGCATGTTTCATCTTGATACGCCGCCTAGAATCGAAGTTATAGTATGTTAATGTTCTTGGGACGTGGGTGAAACTGCGTGCAATACAGCAACTAGTATTAACATAAGATAGGTAATTAAGATAATTTAAATAGACCCAGATAAGTAAAAGAGTAAAAAAATATTCAGCCTATTAACAGATCTAACAGAAAAAAGACGTGTGGCACTCGGGGACTGCCGCGGTAAAGCTATTGCATAGCGTTTTTTATCAACTTATGTAATACAACCAATGCCACCTAAAGGCGGGTTGCTGAACTGAAGAGACAAGCGTGTTTCTCTTTAGTTCAGCAACCCGCCTTTAGGTGGCATTGGTTTTTATCAACTTATGTAATACAACCAATGCCACCTAAAGGCGGGTTGCTGAACTAAAGAGAAAAGCGTGTTAGGTTTTTTTCATTACGGAATTTCTGGATTCGGTCCCCACGCTCAAGGCCCGCGATAGAAGCTATGCAATAGCTTAAAAAAAATATAAAAGTAACTTAACATCAAAATACATCTTCCTTGCGTTTCTACAAGAAAACCACGTCTCAGGCAATAAACTTACAAAATCTCCCGCAAGCAACAGACTTGTTCACAATATAAAGGTGTCTTTCCTTTAATCAGTCCTCAATCTTACAACAATGGCGTAGTAAATCGATTTAGAACAGTTTAACGGGGTTTTGGCGTAAAAATCCACATTTTCGCTTCTTCTTCTTAACTTATCAACTGGAAATGGAAAGAGAAGAAATTCCTTTTCACATTTAGCTGAAGTTTTACTCATATGAAATGCGTAGACAACCTTTGATTTTCTAATTTCAATATTACACTTTGAACTTTAAGGCACTCGAAAGGATCCGTATCTTAACACGATTAAAATCATAAAATACTATCTATATATTCAATGAAATGTAAGGCAGACGTGTATGTACGTACTTCCACAGTTTGTCGGTATGTTTAGGTCTGTGTAAGAGGGGGCGAGATTATTGCCACTAACCGAGCACTAATCCAAACTCCAAGCTGCTGCTGAGACATTTATAGAAAAACCCAATAACACTTTGACCAATCTCGTAATGAATTGATCGTCCTAGCGTAGCAATCGATTATTAATACCTAGAAAAATTCATTAATTTCTACTTTTAACTAATCGATCTTATAATAAACATCTGTAGAACTCAGTTGGAAACCAAACTCAGAAATCTCCTGACTTGATAATTTCAATTTATAACAAAAATCGCCATACGAGTACTCAAATATTTACAACCGAAAGAGAAACACTCAATGTTTTTCTTTGTCCCACAAAATACATCTAATTTCCATATATAACACTGGTTGCAATCAATCAAAACTGTCGCACGTTTACATAGCTGTATGTACCTTTCTACAAACCGAAGCAGATTACTGAATTCATAAATTAATTTAATCACATACGCATATCAGATTATTACGATAATGTGTTTCACATGTGTTGTGGATATGGTCTATATTTTTGTTATAATGAGCAATTAGGCTTGATTTTTGAATTTACTAGCACTCGTATGAGAGAAGAGCCTGAGGGTATAACATAACATACCATCACGCCTGTATTCCCCGAAGGATTTGGCAGATGCGTACTTAATATACACCCACAGTTCGCCGGTATGTTTAAGTCCCATGGCGAGCCTATAGCCATCAACCGGGCACAAATCCAGACTCCGAGCTGCTACTGAGATTTTTACTAGAAAATCCCAATAACACTTTGCTCGACCTGGGGATCGAACCCAGGACCTCTTGTGTAGCAGTCGCGCTTGAGACCACTAGACCAATGAGGCGTCTGAAATACGGAGATGTTTAATATGGCTTAAGAATGGTCATCCTTTTCAAAACCTTAACAAATATAACTTAACTTTCCTTCCTTCCTTCCGTTCCTTCTACATAGGTAGAAGAAACATTATTATTGATGGTGGATGAATGATATTATATATATTTGTCATCACGCCTGTATTTCCTGAAGAATTAGGCAGAAGTGTACCTACTACTGTACGTACGTACACCCACAGTTCTTGCTTCAATCTTTGAAGTCCTATGTAACACGGGAAGAATCTATTTTCTGGGCATAAATTGTAATTAATTTTGCTTGACCAAAGAATCGAATCCAGGATCTCTAGCTCAGCAGTTGGATCCCCTAGATTAATGACGCAGTTTTTCTATGACAATAGCTGCAAATCAAACTCATAGAAAGTGAAATTTGAGGGGATTTTCATAATTGGAATGTCAAAACGAATGTTTTTGCCTAATACATAATTAATTTACTTACAAAGCTAAAATTGATTGTATTTCGAAAAACATCACGCTATATTTCATTCTCCGTCACACGTCATTAACAGTATCATTCGATATGATTATCGTTGACGTAATACCCATCATTACGTGTCACGCCAGCTCGATGATTTTAAAACTGAATCAAGATCAACGTCACTGTATTTTAAAATGCTATTATTATCGAGAGGATAAAGCGGGTTGGTCATTACAGTATTTAAATTGCTTTAATAAAATGCTCTGTTTTGGGAATAGGAAATTTGAATCAGGATTCGCATTGTCTGTTCACCGTTTTAGAATTTATTACTGGTCCTGAAACCTGGATGTTTAAGTCTAGATTTACAACGGTCATATTAACCATATTTATTACACAGAATGGTAAAGCTTTTTCATTATTCAATACTATTCTAAAAGGAATAATTTCTTATTGAACTTTGTTTTAGACTTTCTATATAAATCTCTAATATACTCGCATAGATTTATACAGAAATTCTAATAATAATAATTTTCTTTTTTTTTTCTTTTCTTTTTTAAAAAAACGTTGCCCCACACTAGGATTTTCTCCTGTATCGTGGGTGCGTTTACAAACACAAATTCTCACATACACAAACGCCCAGACCCGGAACAAGTACCTGTAGATCATACAAATATTTTGCTCCGTGTGGGGATCGAACCCACAACACGTGACGCAGAAGCCGATCGCTCAGCCGCTACGCCAAACGTGTCGTCATGTCGGTCAGTCGTTCTCACTAACTTTTAACTAAATTGTAACGAAATGAATAGTCAAAATTCATTAATGAGAGCTGACAACTATTTACGGCAAAAACGTGGAAGATAGATATCAACTTATACGTTACGTAGCCATAAGACTGCCAAGTCAAAGGTCTTGAGTACGAATCCAAGGCTCTAATCCAAACCTCTGAAATTTCAGAATCACGTGCATATTAATAGTAGGTATAGTCAACAGCGCATCAGCACACCACAAACTGTCAAATTTCGCCAATAGATAGTTAACTCTATTATTTGGTTGAAGAAATTTGCCAGTTTTGGACACCATATGACGTCATTGACCATACATTATCACTCGCTTAAACGGTGAAGGAAAACATCGTGAAGAAACCTGCACGCTTGAAAGATTTTCTCGGCGTGTGAAGTTTGCCAATCCGCGGTTGACTAGCGTGGTGGGCAGCCTTACCCCTCTCACTTTCAGAGGAGACCCATGCCAAGCAGTGGGACAATAGTTGATGATGATGATGATGATAATGAAACGTAACGTGGCAATCATTATGGTACCTTGCCAATTGGTGAAAAGAATGAACTTAAACCCGGTGGACCGAATTACTCGTACAAACATAAGATACCATTTAAAACGTAATTCAAACAGAATTTAATCTAATTGTGTTATTATTCGGATTCGGATACCATTAATCTAGGTTCCTATCCTACCATTTCGTGCAAAGTAATTTACTAGAAATAAACGTAAGGGAATGTAATTTTTGATAATTTAAGTGATAATTATTTAAATTGTTAGTGATGTTGGTCTTACAATTTAATAAATAAATAATTATAATAATAATTGAAGTTTCGACCGGTTTTCCGGTCGTTTATTTCCGTGTGAAGTAGTACTACACGAAATGGTAGGATAGGAAACTTATATAAAGGTACCCGAATCCGAATAACACAATTTGATTTGTGTTTGAATTATGTTTTTTTTTTGGTATTACGTTTCTACGGGCAATTCTGCGTCCACTGGACCCTTGAAATACAATTCATTGTTTACCACATCCACAACTTCTACATCTAGAGTAACATATCGCACCCCTAGGTATTGCCGGTTCATAAATTATGAACGACACGATACAATCTCCACCAATGGGAGTATTATGCTGAGATCTTATCTGGACCGACTCTCTCCCCTGCATGAATATTTTTCAAATTTTCGCTTGCCACCACACGACTGATGTTAATGTAATTGGGATTTGTTTTATTTTTGTGATTATTTTTATGTTAGCGTAGTATCGATTGTCTAATTTATCACACACAGCATTACATTTATCACACTAACATGATAAAATTATAACTGGTAAAATTTATCTGTATATAGGAAATATATATAAGAAAAATTTAAAAGGGTTTATTAAAAAAGTATAAATTCAGAATTTTTGTTATCAAAGGATTTTTACGTATATTACAGAATCTTATAACATAACATAATCAACCCATTACATTGTCCCACTGCTGGGCACAGGGATCAGGCTATAGTCCACCACGCTGGCCTAATGCGGGTTGTCAGACTTCACACGCCGCCGCCGTCGAGAAAATCTCTCAGGCATGCAGGTTTCCTCACGATGTTTTCCTTCATCGTTTAAGACGCACATGACTTCGAAAAGTCAGTGGTGCGTGCCTAGGATTCGAACTCAAGACCTTTGACTTGGCAGTCCTATGGTCATATCATTAGGCTATCACTGCTTTAGAAACTTATAAGAAATGACAAAATTCTTAACCCTTTATTGGGAAATACATAAATCTATTATTATGGATAATGGATTAGGCAGAGACTTAGGTATAATAGTTATACCTACGTATAAATACACCCTTAGTTCACGGGCAGTGGCGGATTATCCATAAGTCAAACTAGGCAGGTGCTTAAGGGCGCGAGGTTACAAGGAAGCGCGCGCGGATTATAATTTGTAAAAACTCATAATAACCAGAACTTCAGCCTATGAGGTGCTGCCTAGAGCGCTGTCGATATTTAAGCCAGCACTGTTCACGGGTATGTTATTTTTTAAAAAAAGCTTACTAGCAATATGTGTCGCACATTAGTTACTAGTATTCTTGTTAACCCCTCGATTGCTGCGGCTCTGTCAGTCTTCAGTCCGTAGGGGCTCTTAAAGCTCGGCAACGCATCAGCAACTCCTCTGGCGTTGCAGGTGTCTATGGAAGGCGATGACAACTTATCATCAGGTGGCTCGCCTGCCCGATTGCCGACCTAATCAATAAAAAAACCCCCTCGTGCTAAGCTAAATACTTGTGTTACAAGTGGGTTCACGTCAGTAGTACAATGGTTGGGTTTCGAGCCGGCAGCCACATGATCGCCAGTCCGACGCCCTAGCCATTAGGTTACCCGCTTACAGTTTAGGTTTCCATATCATTAACTATAGATAAACATGGGTCATTAACTGACACAAATCCTAAATCCCGAGCTGCTACTGAGAATTTCATAGAAAAAACCCAATAAGTAACGCTTTGCTTTACTTGCTTCGACCTGGGAATCGAACTCAGGACCTCTAGCGTAGGTAACAGTCACGTTCACGAAAATTAGAATAATATTTGACTAATGATTGTCAGCTACGTATAAAGACCCATTAGAGATCTGCATGTCGCGTGATTCCAACACGAGCCAACAAATCGAGCACATTTGTAACATTGACTAATGCAGTCGTAAAATAAACGGTCCAGAGCATTAACTTGATGACTTGTAGCTTATAGCAATGCTAATGCTTGGAAATGCATATCGGTTGGTGGAATTTCACCTAATTTTCTGCATGCAACTAGTTTTTAACCCCTGGAGCAAAAAGAGGAGTGTTAAGTTTAACACGTGTATCTGTGTGTTTGTCTGTGGCATCGTAGCTGCCAAAAGAGTAGACCAATTTGGAATCCGTTTTTTTTGTTTGACAATTAACTTGATCGAGAGTGTTTAGTAGTTTTTGCGAGATGGGTGAATATTTAAAAGATATTACAACGTCATTAACTTCATCCCAAAGTTAAGAATGCAGATGTTTAAAATTACAACTATGATAATGAAAACTTAAACTACAAGACGTCAAGCAATAAGACAAGAGTAAAAACATGATGATACTCAATTGATACATAATAATTAAACAGCAGGTTATAGTCTGGAGGCTTTGGGAACTTCATTTGACCTACACGAGTGTCGTGCTGATCTGGTATGGTCGTGCGAAACGTCGTTGACAGCTCCCTAAATTATGGTTGAGCTACACGATCACTGATGCATGCGTGCCGTCAATTGGGACTGGTCTACTCAAAGCTGCTATGGTTCTTTCCTCAAAAGGCCATTTCAGACATTACCCTACATTGTGCCACTCACATATAAGTATTCTTCCATGTCTAGACTTTAAAAGAAACCATGGTTCTCTAAGTTTGTTTCGGTGTTTCTTCTCAGATGTCGTCAGTTAGGAAATGTCGAAGCCATCTAGCTATAAAAAAAAAACAAACCATTGACATGTAAAAGTATCTCTAAAGATCTACTTGCAGAATAAATATCATTTCATTTCATTACAATCTGAACTATGAAGATCCACTATGATGAAAAGAACGATTTGTTAAATAATGTTCAAATATTCACCCAGATGAGCATACAAATATACAGCTCATAGAAAACCGGCGTCAAACAACGCTTACGTTGTGTTTCGTCGAGTGAGTGAGGTTACCGGAGACCCAATCTCCTTTTAAAAGGCGGGCAACGAACTTGTGACTCCTCTGGTGTTGCGGGTGTCCATGGGCGGCAGTAATCGCTTACCATCAGGCGATCCGTCTGCTCATTTGTCCCCCTATCCCATAAAAAAAACAGCTGCCTATATTTATAACGCCTGACCTCAATCAACTCTAGCCTAGTCATAAACCCTACTACGCTCGAATTCGTCAAAGTAAATTAGTAATCAATTAATGCATGTTAAAGTTTATTAACATAGACCCTTGTGCATAGTAATTTACGCCGTCAAAGCGACATGCAAATCAATGCTAATGGCTGATGGAGACTAGATCAAATATGTTTTTATTTATGTTTTTATTTTATCTTACACTAGCTGTATGCTTTATAGCCTATGTTTATAATGGTAATGCTAAATGTAATATTCTATTAGTGATATTTTAAAATCGGATCAGTAGTTTTAGGGTTTATTAATTACAAACAAAAATATAAATCTTTTCCCTATAAGTAGCTACATATCGCCATGACCTTTTGCAAAATGAAATTTGGTCCTTACGTCCCAAGTTTTTTTTTAATATTATAAAACCGCAATCTAATAATAACAATAACAAACACTGTTGATCTTTATAGATTATTCAGTAACTACCAACAAGATAATAACACAGAATATTATTATAAGGTCAACATAATTTTCGGAGGAAATCCGGACGGGAAACAAAAATAACGCTGAGAAAAATGAGAACAGACAACCGATTTCACGAATGAATATTAATAAGCTTTGCATTAAATAAAACGGATGACTGGATCGCTAAACAAAAACGTAAGCCGGGTTCTGTAGATATACCGTACTTACATAGGCGATGCTTAATAATTATGGATCTAATTGGTTGTGACGTCACTTGATGTACCAAAGGCAAAGCACAAAACTTGGGGAGATAAGGCATCACCCACCGGTGCATTTGTTAGAAATCTCGGAGCCTCCACAATATACTATAAATGGCCGTGTGTTTTTATATATAGGGGAGGTCAGCTCAATTATGCTCAGCCAGAGAACTTACGAAATTAAAATTTTCTCAAATTTAAAAATAATCACGTGATTTGTCAATTACGAAAACTGTCTGTCCGACCGAGTGTCCGCTCAAAGTGGCCATGGGGGTAGGGGCAGCGTGGCCACCCCAAAAGTGCACCAGAAATTTATTGTATTTTTTTTAAAATATCGTTCTTGACAAAATAAATATACTAAAAATATTTTAAAATATCTAATATACTCCGACAACACACAACATACAACTCAGAGTTGCTACTGAGAATTTCATAGAAAAACCCAATAACATTACTCGACCTGGGAATTGAATCCAGAACCTGAAGCGTCGCAGTTGCACTTAGGACCACTAGACAAATGAGGCAATGAGTCTAGTGATAAAATTAGTAACTTATGCGATTTATTCAACTCGATTTGACGCTAGAAACTGTGAGCCGAGTATCAAACAATAAGCTGGACTTAATAACAGGTAATCCTTGCGCTTGTACTAGTCCTAGTCTTAAGTAGTGATCTCCTAGTTGAGACACAGACTTAATAGTATCAGTGTCTTGTAATGTCCAAATAATAGTATAGTTTAGAACATACCAAACTAGAATATTTAGACGTTGAATTTTTTTGCGTCTATGACTGTATTTTCGTCTCTACCTTGTACGGACACCAGCACATCAAGTTACCACAAACTGCCAAATTTCACCAATAGATAATAAACTCTATAACTTGAAGATTAAAATGAAAATTGATTGAAGAAATTTGACAGTTTTGGATACCATGATGTACATCGTCAGTCGTAGCAATATCATTTGAGTAAATTAGGGCATAGAAAGTTTTAATATTCTTGCATTTACAATATAATACCTAACCTAAATTTTCTAATAAATAACAAAATTGCAAAAGCAAACGTTAATTAATGACTTTTATAGGCAAATTTTTAATACCTTGGGTTACATTATTGTAATTTTCGTAGAGATCTCTAATAAAAAAGCCTAAGTATGTTACTCGATAATAATGTAGCTTTCTACTGATGAAATAATTTTTAAATTCGGTTTAATGGTTTAGGCGTGAAAGCGTAACAAACAAACATACTTTTGCATATAAGTTTTCTTTCAAAATTAAAAAAAGGGCATAAAAACACTACGAACAATGATAATAAGCAACGTTTATAAAAGTTTTTAAGAATCCGCTATAAAGAATAAACTTTCAGTTTTTCTCATTTCAATGAATAGTGGTTACGCAAACAACCAGTATTACTTTTTTACTTTTGATATCCACTTCCCACTCATTTCTTTTCTGTTATACTCCATTTATCCTCAATAGAGACGTTAAAGCCAGTGCTCTTAGTATTTAAACAGTATTTTAAAAGCATAAATGACACTCCTAGAATGTAGTGTTCGTAGTTTCAAAGATAAGCAAAATGTAGTAGAAATTATTTCTTAAGTTATTATAGTAAAAGAAAAATTCAATCGCGGGCAGGATTCGAACCTGCGTCTCCTAGTTGGATACACCAGACGCTCTGACCTCTAAGCCCGTCTGGTGTATCCAACCAGGAGACGCAGGTTCGAATCCTGCCCGCGATTGAATTTTTCCTTTACTAAAATAACTTTATAATCTTAGCATGGAAAATGCATAAAAATTACAAAAAGATAATTATTTCTTAGTTATGAAAATAGCTGTGAAGTGTTCTGTTGCATTTTGCGTATTCCAAATACTTAGGTACGTAAACAATATTTGTATTTGTATTTTACTTATTCATATAACTTCTGATTCTAAAACTTCAATTATGGGATAGTTTAAACTGTTAATAAATTGTATGACTCTTCTGTATCGTATAAAAATATACTGACTCATTAGCCTAGTGGTCATAAGAGCGACTGCTACGCTAGAGGTCCTGAGTTCGTCCTGATTCGTTCCCATGTCAAGCAAATTGTTATTGAATTTTACTGTGAAATTCTCAGTAGCAACTCGGAGTTTGGATTTGTGCCCTGTTAATGGCAATACATTCGCTCCCTATTACATGGGTCCTAAACTTACGCCAAACTGTGTACATTAATACACCTCTGCCTAACTCTTTGGGAAATATAGGCGTGATGGTATGTTATGATATTCTGAGATGTTACTTTTCAACATTGTAAAATGTTAAAAGAATCTGGTAACTTCAAAACATTGTACACAGCTGCATCAATCTTTAACAAGCTAAAAACAGTAGCAGTAAATATGTCAAGGGATGACGATCAATCAATCATCATACAAGCGGCCACAGAGCGTGAAGTTTCGATTAATTATGATTTATGGACATACACACGTCACTACTTGGTTTCTGTTGCGTTGGTATGAGGGTACGTACCGAAATTATTGACGCTATTGTTATATGATTTTGGAGTGCTGCTATCTGAGATGTCTTGCTATGTACAAAACTTATACCAAAACAAATCGTGATTCAAATTGCAGGCTTACTCTTGAAAACAATACAATACCAATCCAAACGTTATCCGATTCCAATGTCAATTTGACTGTCGCGCGATTTCGTACTCTTGAGCATAAATCCGTTAACCTTGTATCGGCATCCCTGTGATTGGCCAATGGTTGGGTCGTTTCCTAATCCTATTTAGTTCACTCAATCACCGCGCAATATTGAAACAATTTAGCGCTAGTCTCGGATTCAAGAGTACGAAACTTGACGAAACGACACAATTCCAATGTCGATGTATCGGAATTGAGTTCAAGCGTAAGCCCCCAGAATTTAATAAAATTGTGTTATTATTAAGATTCGGATACAATTTATCCAGTTTCGTATCTTACCATTTCGTGCAAAATACTTCACTGGAAATAATTTTATTTGAATGTAATTTTTGATAACTTTACGAAGTTTCAACTCGTTTTCCAGACGTTTATTTCCAATGAAGTAGTAGTAGACGAAATAGTAGTGTAGAAACCTAGATTAACAGTATTCGAATTCGAATAATAACAAAATTAGATGAATAATAATTTAATAATAATAATTTAAGAATATTTTGGTATTACGTTTTTACGGAAAATTCAGTGTCCTCTGGACTCTCAAGTAAACGATAAGCGCAAGCATCTCTAAATATGATCTATGAATCTGAAATGTTGTTGTTAACTATTGTCTATAGTCAAACTCCTAGTTAGGTTAGGTTACTGTATTTGGAAGATAAAATCTTCCTTAGTTGTCACCTGCTAGTAGCTATAATGATTTTTCTAATAATACACTGATTCCGGTTCATGTTTGATGCTAATACAATTAGCAGAACTTATTTATAAACAATTTCCTAGAATTAATATTGGTATACATCAAACAAGACACCATTTGCTTACATTTCTGTTTCAAAGTTCCATGTTCTGAAATAGATGATACATGCAAACATTCCTTTACGACGCAAGGGACATCGATGACAAATGCCAAAAATATTCATAACACCACTTTACATACCAAGAACACAGCAACACGATACATCCTAACGTCCCTAAATAAATTAATAAATAATTCAACATCAAAGCGGAGGACATCAAAAAACACTTTTATGTTTGTAAAACGCCCAAAAAGTAGCCATAAACATTCGCCGCTAATGGTTTCAAATAATACTTTAAATAGCTTAAGTGCCAAACGATTTTTCAAGTCATAAATTCGTTTGCTAATACACGGAGTCAATGAATCGTTTTGTACTTCAATGTATTATGAACTTTGGAGCCGTTCTTTTTGAGTCCGAATTTGGTTACAGATTTGGTGTTTTGTGGTGTTATTTATTGTTGTTGAAACATGTGGACATTAAATGTATTAGTTTATAACACTTGAGGTATCTAATTAGAAACTTGTTTCAGTGCGTGCTGTGTGCAGTATATCATTATGAGAAACTTGCATACTTGACTGTCCACTATATAGATAGCTTAAAATAATGCCGAAACACTTATATATCAGACAGCAATATAAAGGTATCGAAATACCATAGTAACCTCTTCACAATAGTCTTTCCATCGATATATACGTACTACGAGTCTTTCCGGAATAATACTCCGGAATTTGCTTTTTGGTCCTTTGAGACGAATTGGATATTATGGATTACTTTCATAAAACTATAAATAATTAATTGAGTTCATAATAAAATCAGCGTTGGTAAGTACATGCCCAATAAACTAAGTAGACACTATTAATACAGTTTTTTTTATTTTCTATAAAAAGTAGATTTTTAGTAAACAAGACTACAGCTGATAAAAAAATAAATATAATTACTTATTATATATTTTTGCCTTGGTCATGTGGATTAGCATTTTTCTGTAGTTGGAATCCATACACAGAGAGGGTCTAAACCATTTTTTTATACTAACAAAAATAATACCAACGGTATCAAAACTAACTCCAAGGTTCTTGAAATATACCGACCATTAATGACATTGACGGATGGTCTACCACAAACCCCAAGCGAGGAAATATACTTCCTAAATATAGTATTTTATATTAGCCAATGTTGTTTACAGAATTCAGATTTCCAGAAACATAAATAGGTATTAAAGTATTTCTGTTTTTATTGACTGAAAGTATTCTGAAAGCTACCGCAAGTTTATTAATATTAAAATATCTATGAGATGGTATACAAGAGAACTTTCTGATTGCTTAACATTCTTCGGCGTTGGACTCATCAAACTATTCTGATTCTGGATTCCTTGTCTTATAATTTCTTAGTAACAAAATTATTCCCTTCTCTGGTAAAAACATTTTTAGGGCTATCATGTCCACGTAAAACATTGTAAAGTAACAAAGGCGTAAGACAATGATGAGTCGAAATGGAGTAATTTTGTCGACGCACATTTTGTTTTTTGTAGAACTGTTGTGCTGAGACCATTGCTAGAGACGAGATAATGTGATGACTACATTATGTTGTATGTCACAATTATTATTATTATATTCATTTTCTTTTTTACTCCGGTTAAGCGGGAAAAAACCGGTGTCACGGGCCTAAGCCAAGTGTATACCAATGGTTTGAAATTGATTTATGTAGGTATGTATATAATTATTTTTTTATGTGTTACTATGAGTATTATTATTATTATATGGGATAGGAGGGCAAACGAGCAATAAAAAAAATATTCCTGTTAACGAAATAAGTATTAATTAAGTATTAATTAGAAGTGTGACTAAGAGTTGGTCACTCAACATGGAATGAATAACTGATTCTATAAGCCCAACATAATAAATTCTGCGTTTTGAACAATGTTCATACACTAATCAAAATATCCACAAATACGTGCAAAGACATTTTATGTAAGTCAGTTCCGTTTCAAGTTAATTGCACTCACAAAACAGATGATATAGCTATTTTATTTTTAAACTTCGATGGCAGTCGCCGCAATAATACTAAAATAAATAATAGAAAGACAAAATGACAGGCAGCACGTTCTGGCTAATATTGCTGACCGTTTCAGTTTCTATCGAGAGTATCTATGGAGTATCTATGGAGTTTCTTGCCGGCTCTTCTCCATAAGACCTACTATTTGGAACCGTGCATGTAGTTTTGAAATTTCAAAAGTACCTGTATATGGTCTAATTGAAATAAAAAAAATGAGTTTGAGTTTGAGTTTATCGTCCGAGTTAGCAGCTGGACATCAAAAAGAATTGAATCCACGTAAAATTGAACCTTAAATCTGTAACAAATATTTAAAAAATGCAGTGTTACAGGTGTTAACATTTTTAGTAGGTAGTTGTTGGAAGTAATAATGTTCTTTGTGATATATCATTATCCTAAATAGTACCTACCACTTAGGTACTTACTATTGTTAGTCCTATGAGTCTGCTTTTAAAGCTTCTAGACGGATGTGAGTAATAACCGAGTTATGAGCTCGTCTCATTGCATTAAATTAAGCCATTCCAAAATATTTGATTCTGAGTATTGCACTTGATCTTAAGTCTTTGATTCTTCCCACCGTCAATCCAAAAAGAGAATCAAAGATTTTACTATCAAAACTTCCAAGCAACTCCAACCCATTTCTAGTTCGAAATTTTAATAACAGATATATCTTCGCAACTGTGACAGCATATTATTAATGCACAGATGTCTGCAGTGCTGCCGATTCTAGGAATATCAGCCGCAAATGCTTGAAGGGAAGTAAAAAGTAGACTGAAGGCAATTTGCAGTTTCTAACCGACTTTTTAAAAAAACAGGAGGAGATTCTCAATTCGGTTGCACCTTTTTAAATTTTTTTGTTGTTTGATAAGTACTTGTTATATAGAAGCCCATTTGAATAATCATTTTTTTATTTGATAGAGTATATGTAGTGAAGTAATCCCATTTAAATTTGGTAAAGATCTGGCCACAGAAATAACACCTACCAGTGAAATAAACGTGAAATAGTCACCTTAAATAAAAAAAAACAGACTCCGAGCTGCTACTGAGAATTTCATAGAAAAACCCAATAACATTTTGCTCGCCCTGCGTATCGAATCCAGGACCTCTAGCGTAGCAGTCGCGCTTGGGACCACTCGACTAATGAGGCAGACTTGACGTTTCGTTGGAAGAAGTGTTATTGGGTTTTCTATGAAATTCTCAGTAGCAGCTCGGAGTCTGGATTTGTGCCCGGTTAATGGCAATAGGCTCGCCCCCTATTACATGGGACCTAAACATACCGGCGAACTGTGGGTGTACATTAGTACGCCTCTGCCTAACCCTTCGGGGAATACAGGCGTGATGGTATGTATGTTAAAAAAACACAAATACAATATTTTTATCTTTTACATAAACCTCCAACACAGATGTATCATTTCTCTTATAACATCTGAATTTTCTTTTATACTCAAATCAACATATCTGTGTATTTAGTATTCCACATGCAGAACCTACAATAAATGATCAATATCTTTATTTGAACGGTTTTTACATCCAATTTCTGGTGGCCAATCACCTGTCCCTACCCGTGTTACATCAAATCCCCTTATTTCCTAAGGGATTACAACATTGTTTACCACTGGAGCAAATATTTGTTCAAAACGACAGACTTGGTTAGTGTCACAGATAATTATCTGAGCGCTGCGACATACGTGGTGAATTTTCAAAGATATTTTTATACTGTGGTGTTATTTAATTCGGTTTGTGTAGCAAAGTAATTAATTATACTCGTAATACAACGCCGACACTGAATATGAGCATTCTGAAGTGAATACATAATTATTACTTTTTTTTATTTAAATTATGTCAAACTCAGAAAACGATAATTAGGCTGAGTTGTTACTAAAATGTATTTCACCATTTTTATGTTCGGTATTGAAGGTTAATGTTAATGTAGCTAGTGAAATTATTGGACAAAGTAGAATGTAACTGAGGTCTCAAGATGACAACGCGCGAGCACCATTTGAGTTGTTGGCACCTAATAGGCTGTGGTTGTCGCTTACCATAAGTTGTCCATATGCTTCTGGCCATCTGATAGTTTCTTACCGGATTTTTCTCTATAGGATCAAACTTTTGGAACCGTGCAACTAGAATTATAACGTTTCATAGACGCTTGTAAAAGCTTAAGCCTTTTGTTTTCCAGGTCGAGAAAATTGTTATTGGGATTTTCTATGAAATTCTCAGTAGAAGTTAGTAGTAGAGTTGGTATTAAATGTGCACGTGAATTTACCTAATTTAAACTGACTTTATAATCACAAAATAAATTTATTAAAAGTATTTTTCAGAGTAATAAAAAAATTATTAAAACCAACTAAAGTCCTAACACAAATTCTTTATTCACTCGCGATAACTTGATCGGAAGTAAATGCAGCCATGAAAATAATAACAGGTAATAACTACGAGACATTGGCTGTACGGACAGCAAATAAAATGAAGTGGTTCTTAAGATGTCCAGATAGAAAATTAATTTAATCACTCATTCCTTTATTCATACATTTATCAATCCTACTACCCAGTGAGCTGGATTTTGTTGATGTGTGTTTCTTCCTGTAATGAATATTATAATATTCTCTGATACGATTGCATTATATTCGTTGTATCTTACGAAGTCCTGTATATCATTGGCATAAATAAAGTTCAACTTCCAATAATTGAATGACTTTTGTGAGATTTAATATCTATACCATCATTATCCTCCTATCCATTTCTCAACTGTATTGGCATCAGCTTCCAGGCTAACCAAATGCGTTTGAATATTATCAACTAGAAAAAGCTGATAATCTTCAAACGGCTTACCAAGTTTTTTTTTAAATCATAGTTCGATCAAGTCACCAGTGAAACAAAAAAACTGAATCAAAATCGGTCCATTCGTTTGGGTGCTACGAAGCCACAGACAGACACCGAGACACACATTAAACTTATAAACCCCACTTTTTGCGTCAGGGGTTAATAAAAAAACTCTTAAAGGTAAATCCTTACTAACGTAACAAAATGAATTGAAGGGTAGTTGGTGACTTTAACTCGATTAGAATTGCTAAGTGAGATGATCCTACACCTTGCATTAGTGTTACCGGCCTTAGCTCTCATCGCGTACAAAAATTACCAAGGCAAAACAACTCAAAGGACACACTCACTTTTTGTAAGCTTCTCTGTTACTGGATAAATTTAGAATTCTTTACGTCCTACATTAATCTTATAGAATTTCAGTTGTAATGTTGGTTCTGAATGACGATGGTATCTATTTAAGGGTGAATATTGCAAAAACATTAGAACGTCATAAACCTCATCCCAAAGTTAAGAATGTAGATGTTTAAAACTACAGTTATGATAATGAAAACTTAAACTACTCCACTGCCGTCAAGCAATAAGAGAAGATTCTGAGGCTCAGAGGCTTCAAAGGCTCTATATTTAGACTATCATACATCATATAAGTCGTTGGTTTCCCAACACACACGTATAATTTTAACATCCCTATAAACGTCAGCACCAATGTTAAGTCCAATAATTCTACTGGCTACATAGTCCTTCAAACCAGAACACAACAATGATAGCGTATTATTGCGTAACGACATAATGTTTGGCAATACAGTGATACCAATCTAGATGAACTCAGCAGCATAGTACCATCAATTTATTCGGTAATAGAAATTTCAAACAATTCTCGAAAATGCATGCTTTATAATATTGAAAAATTAAATTAAACATATAGAGAAACCCCTGTCCCAAAAATTTTTAGAAAGGAAGAAAATATCAGAATCTTCAAATCGCATTGTTTGAACCCAACGTAGATGCCGTACACCGTTGAGGAGTTCACTTCTGACGAGTTGGGTATATTACAGAATTTTGAAATATCATTGACAAGTGACAGGATTTCAAATTTCGAATCCAACAGACTTGTGGAAGTTGTCTAAATCCCTTCATCAAGAAAAGAAGTGATGATTTTAAAACGGCTGAGCTGATTTTTTTTAACGCAGCTAAGATCAGGCGCTACGGTACAACAGAGAAACACACAGATACTCAATACAAACTTATAACACCCCTCTTTTTCAAAAATCGTTATATTTCTAGATACAATTTTGTTTCGTCTACAGTACTCGTGACAATCGATTTCCGGCACAGTTATAGACGTCGAGAAGTGGGACGTGCTTGTTTGATTCCCAAACGTGATTTGCTTCCGTCACTATACCGTTCAAGTCGAGAGAGAGAACATGCGGTTATAGTTGAGGTACTTTGAACGTAAGGAGTTAATATGGTGTGGAATTTTCAAAACAAATTTTGCGTGTGGGTGGAAAATAATTATTATTATAATATTAGAACCAGCCAAACTCCTCAGGAAAAGTCAATAAGCTCTCAGAGACTGATTGGGTTACTACGAAGTACTTAGTCCTGTATGAGGCAACAACTGCTTAGTGAAAATATATAAATATCGTAATTTTTTATTGGATAAGCCAGCAAACGAACATACGAGCCATCTGATGGCAAGTAGGCATCGCCAACGTAACACTAAAGGAAGATACTGATACGTTGCCAAGTTATAACAGTCCTTAGGGACTGCAGATTACAAGAAGGGCAGCAACTGAGGGGGAACTGGCTCTCTCTCACGCGAAAGTCGAGGTGCTTTACAATAGACTCCGATAGACTCCATGTTCGCTAGCCAGACAGACCCCAAGAGGTCCACACAGCAAAAAATTTCAGTGAATTTCATTAGAACATTTTAGTTGTATACCTACATAAGTCTTGACTTGAAACACTCCCGTGTAATAAAGTCTTAAGCACTTATTGAGAATCTTTGACTTCGTCAACAGACTGTAAGCAAGCGAAAACTAATGAGAGAAAGATAAGAAACTAGCATTTTAAATATAAAAACGGCAACGTGAGTCGAAACACAGGAACAAACTCCGAGAAGTCTCTGAAAACTTGCTAGAAGATGTTAGAACAATGGCTTCTCGTCTCACTCGCTAACTTCAACGTATATTGGTGCTCATAGTTTCAAAACTTATTCAAGAATTTCCTCTTGAAATTTTGAGCAAATTGAATGATACCATCCACGTATGGAAAGGAACTTTCTAGAATGCTATACTGACCGAGATAATAATTTTTAAATTGCTTCTCAAAGCAAATATATTACTTCTAGCGGATTTTATCGTGGTATTATTAATTAGTGGTCGTAAATGCGTTCGCTAATTAAGAGGTTTTGGGTTCGATTCCTTTGTGGAACAAAATATTATTGGGTTTTTCTATAAGTATCATAAATCATAGAAGAAACAGAGAAATGTCAAATGTTCATGACCTTTAGCCAAAAGCGTATTCTGCTATACTGACGTCACTCACGAGAAAAAAGACGGTGTCACGTGACATACAGATGATAAATAACTTCAATTTTAATATTCAAATTAAAAACAAATCTTGTGTTTTATAAGAAAAAAGAATTGTATTGGTATTTCTTATCGTAAAAACTATATATATATAACCTAATTCGATATTTTTATTTTGATAAATGAAAATACTCTATTCCAAAGAAGGAAGTTTCATTGAAACCTCATTAAAACAAAATAACGAACTCATCACCAGCAATCAAGCACAATTAATATAAAAGGAATAATGAACAAAACAAAGTTCGGTCTCCTAAAAGCCTCATAATTAATTGTTGCGGACAAAACAATGGAACAAACATTGATAAAACGATTTGATACTTTAAATCACGCCAATTTGATCAAGACTGGAATATATTATGAGTTAATTATGATGTAGCACAAGTCATGTTTGTCGCCACAATTCCGTTTGTTGTAACCAATACACGCTGGTCTGCCTTGGTGGCGCCACTATCTATGGCATAAATCAGACTATTAAATTAAAATTATATCTGGCCGACGTCTGTATTCCCCGAAGGGTTACGCAGAGGCGTACCAATGTACACTTGTACAGCCACAGTTTGCTGGTATGTTTAGTTCCCATGTAATATGGGGCGAGCCTATTGCCGAAGTCTGGTAGTTCTGTACATAGAAGACATTTAAAATAATATAGGGGTCTTTATAAGAGCAATATAAGCCAAAGCAATTATATTTAGAATGTTTGTTTTTACGCGAAACACGCAAAAACTACTGCACGAAATAAGATGCGGTTTTCACAGTGAGAATGCCCTATAAGCCCTCTATAAAATAAATAAGGAGAAAGAACAACTTCAGATCTATTAATAAAGATTTTCTAAGGTAAAGGCTAATCATTACCCGACAAGGAAATTCAACCTAGAACGATTTCCTCAACAGCGCTCTTGAGAATTCTGGAACAATGATGCCACGGCACCTTTGCCTACCAATAAAAAAGCCAACATTTCATTGAAGTGAAACTGTATTCTAAAAAATGTTAATATTAAGTATATCTAGATAAGAAAAGTTTTACATTTCTTCGCCGACCAACTTAAACTGGTCACATTGTATGAATAATTACAGTGTTAGAAGTTAACTAACATGTTAATTATTAACACGCCATAGGGGAAACGGGTGACGCCATTAATTAACAATGAAAGACCCTGATATTTTCAAAGATGTTATACTTTTTTACCCGACTGCGGCAGGAGGAAGGTTATGTTATTCTAGTGTATGTGTGAATGTATATTACAGCCTAAACGGCTTGATAGATTTTAGCTTGAGAGGTGTTGTTAGATTCGTCTTATTTGTGAAAGTGTTCTTAAAGACATGACAATAATCAAAATTCAATATGGCGACAACCAGATGCCGTAAGGTGAAAGTCAACTAAAAATATCGAGTAGGGTATCATTGGATAGGTCTTTGAAAATCATTTTGATGTTTCTTTAATCATTTTTCATTTTGAATAACCGTTTAGGGTCCATAATTTTATTATTATAAGATGACAAGGTTGCCTGATAGTAAGCGGCAAACGCAGCCTAAGACGCCAGCAACACCAGTCTGTAGTTTCACGAGCGCATCTTGACACCTCAGTTGTTAAGTTTTACAAATATATTAAATGGTTTCGTATGCCTGCGTACTTACATTGCTAAATATTGTATACTATTCAAAGCATATTTCACATAGAAACATTAATTTCATAAAAGACATTTTGTGCCTTGTTTATTTGGGTCAAGTGCGATGTTGACAAGGAGTTCGCTTTGAGCTGCTTAAAAAAATAATACACCGGTAATAGCAAAGGTACCTCTGAAAGAAGTTAAAGTCCTTTTTAACTAACTTCAAAGAGGAGCCTTCTTATTCCGAATAAGCATTTTGTGCCTTCATTTACAATCTCGAAGCGAATTTGGTGTTTTTATAGCGATTTGACGTCATTCGAAAATGGAATAATTTCAATCTAAGGTTCTAATTAAATAACTAATTTTTGAGATTCTGTTTTAACCCCCGATGCAAAAGAAGGGGTGCTATGTGTTTAACGTGTGTATCTGTCTGTTGAATGGAACCCTCGAAACGAATGAATCGATTTTGATTCAGTTTTATTTCTGAAAGGTGATATGATCGAGAGTGTTCTTAGCTATGATTTAAGAAAATCTGGCCAACCGTTTGAAGATTATCAGCTCTTATCTAGTTATTTTTTAGGAAAGGAAAAAATTTCAATCGCGGGCAGGATTCGAACCTGCGTCTTCTGGTTTGATATACCAGACGCTCTGACCTCTAAGCCACCGAGAACCCTACCCGCATGATTGAAATTTTGCCTTCACATTCTGAATTTACGTCATAAGGTGACGTTGGTGACATCTATGAGAGGCAAGTTACCTTACTTCTCAACCGACACGACTTACTTACAGTTAGTTCAGTGTCGTACGATGCCACCTTACCTTTTAACTATCTTTTTGTGATTTTTTTGCATTTTCCATGCTAAGATTATTAAGTTATTTTTTAGTAAAGGAAATTTTTTTTTTTACCATCGCGGGCAGGATTCGAACCTGCGAACTTAGAGGTCAGAGCGACTGGTATATCAAACCAGAAGACGCAGGTTCGAATCCTGCCCGCGATTGAAATTTTTTCCTTTACTAAAAAATAACTTAATAATCTTAGCATGGAAAATGCAAAAAAAAACAAAAAGATAGCTTTTATCTAGTTCATGAAGGGATGTGAGAAACTTCCATAGGTCTGATCGATTTGAATCTGTTACTTCAATGATATTGCAAGAATATGATAAACATGTCTTGATGCTGCGGGTTTTTTTTACTTTTAAATTTTTTTCGGGGGTTAAAAATGGAAATAATCACACGAATAACTAATTATGACTCGCAAAAATCATTAATCTGCCTTTATTTGTGCAGTCGAGTAAAAACTTGATAACCTATTTATGACAAGCAATCAGGACTCTTGTCTACTTATCATAATAAAATTATTAAATATAGGTAAATTGCTCATTCACGATTCGGTCATTTTGTTTCCTTTTCATTTAATTAATCTTTGGAAATGATTTTGGCAGTTTCCCAAAACATTTGGTTTATTTTACCTTTTGGTTATTCCGCCAACGAGTTACTTTACTTGTTTGTAATTTAGTTAGGTTAAAGTCATTGTAAATGTTATTGTAATTTGGGTCGCACAAAAGCGAGTAGGTATAAGTCAAAAATACGATACAGTGAGTATAGTGTGTCGCGGGCTTTATAACTATAATGAAAATGTGGGGGTAAATAAAGAAAAATCTTCCAACGAAACGTCAAGTCTGCCTCATTAGTCTAGTGGTCCCAAGCACGACTGCTACACTAGAGGTCCTGGGTTCGATCCCCAGGTCGAGCAAAGTGTTATTGGGTTTTTCTATTGGTTAGCTCGAAGTCTGGATTTGTGCCCGGTTAATGGCTATAGACTCGCCCCTTATAACATGGGGCCTAAACATACCGGCGAACTGTGGGTTCACATTAAGTACGCCTCTGCCTAACCCTTCGGGAAATACAGGCGTGATGGTATCAAGTCATCGTCAAGCAAAATTAAAGGTATTCATAGCGCGTTAATATCTGTTTCTTTCTATAAGTCAGCCTTTGGGTCATGTGTATTGATTCAAACTTTTATGAAAGTACACTTAATCCCTATGACCCCAGGGATTCAACCCTAAATAGTTCGCACTAAATCCAATTAGGTACCTACTATTTTTTGTGATTTTTTTTTGCGTTTTCCATGCTAAGATTATAAAGTTATTTTAGTGAAGGAAAAATTTAATCGCGAGCAGGATTCGAAATTGCGTCCTCTGGTTAGATACTCCAGACGCCATGACTTCTAAACCACCGCGAGTGCCACCCGCCAGATCGAAAATTGCCTTCACATTCTGAATTTACGTCTTAAGGTGACGTTTTGATTATTATATTTTAACTTTAAGGCGGATCGTTCACCTGAGCCCGCCAAATTCAAATTTCAAGTGGTTTTTCGCAGTTTGTAGGTCTATAATAAGTTCTACTTTCAAGGCAAAAGTAATTGCGACATTAACTGTTCAAAATTCACAACGTTTAACTAAAAATATTGCTTAAAAATCATTATTGTGAATAAAAGTAGTGTAGTGTTAATTTTGATCATTCACACCGTTTTTGGCAAGTGTTTGGCTTGATAAGGATTTATAAGTAAAGGTTTTAGTTCTCAGTTGTGACTATTGTATAGTTAATGTCGCGATTACTACTGCCATGAATCTAGAACTTGTTATAGACCAACATATAAACTGTGCAAAATCACTTGAAACTTGAATTTCGCGGGCTCAGGTGAACGATCCGCCTTAACTAGGTACCTCGATAACCTAGTGAACCTAAGCGCAATTTCTATCCTGACGACCTGGATATGATTGCCAGGTAGAACATAAAAAAACAATTATCTTATACAAAGACACTCAACGCAGAATTACAACCACCTAATAAAATCACGGCGAACTACTTAAGTAAGTCTCGCTTTAGTCGTCCTCTACCTGGTAACTGTAATGGTGGGACAAGGTGCTCTTACGTAATTAAATTATAGGATACAATATCAACTCAAGAGATTTGCTAGTCTGTGGAACAAGTATAGAGGAGAAGCGATTTGGGGATGACTAAATAATTAGTTAAGATGTAACGTAAACTATCATGCCTGCTTCCCCCGAAGGGTGAGGCAGAGGTGTTTCACCGGTATGTATAAGTCCCAAGTAATAAGGGACGAGCCTATTGCCATTAACCGGGTACAAATCCTAAACACTAAATAACACTTTGGAAATTGGTTGAGGTTTGAATGAATTTTATAGCAGTGTGGGTCGCACATTACTAGTACATATTCTTGTTAACCCCTCGTGCTAAGCTAAATGCTTGTGTTACGAGTTGGTTCACGTTGGTAGTGCAATCGATGGGTTTCGAACCGGCAACCACATGATCGCCAGTCCGACGCCCTAGCCATTAGGCTACCGCCGCTTCAGTAGGTAGTAGCGATCGAACCCAGAACCTCGGACGTAGCAGTCGCAGCTTCGGACCGCTAGGCCAATGACAGTAGTCATTAGTACACCTCTGCTAGGCCTTCGGAGAATACAGTCGTGAATGCAATAATGCGAAAAAACCGACACTCGAATAACAACTCAAACACTGATGTAGATTTCTGCAGATTTAACCGATAGAAACAAATGCAGCGAAATCAATTGAACGCAATTTCACAGCGGAACTGAAGAAATAAACCTAATACAAATCCAACTATCGCTCCGTCTGCCCTGAATGACTGAGTTCACCAACTGAATTCGCAACAAGCCAGGAAAAACAAGAGCTATTTCTATTGCAAACTATATGGAGGTGGTATTTAGGTGACCTTTTTGGGGTTCTGTAGTGATATAGAAAATTTAAAAAGACCGCACCCGTTTTTCGTGATCTATTACTTCACTGAAGTACCTAATCGTACATTAGTATAGCAAATGTGCATGCATGCATCCATTACTACCGTGTTGAGACTGCACAGAAATTGATTGATTTGTTATTTACGCTAACCTTTTTTGCGTCGAAACTATAGTGCAGTGAGTCATCATTGTCCGCCGGCCTAGCTACACTCCCCGTAACCAATCAAATCGGTCCTAAATAAAAAGTCAAGTTCATTTTTATAAATCCATTAAAATAAATCTTAATTTCTTCTAAATGTATAAGAATAATAAGAATGCAGTTAGTCATCAGTGGATGACTCACTGTATTCTTAACGCGAACGAACTATAGATAAAATAGAAGCTGTGCTAATTACCTGAATATTTATTGCACTTAAAATAAAACCTTATAATCTTATTTAAAGTCGCACTCAGGTAACTTGCCACATCTTTACACAAGACTTACTACTTAAGAAACGTCTACTAAAAAGTTTTTCCGAAATTCTCTCTATCCAACTCAATAAAACACTTTCTCAATCTAGGAATCGAAATTGCAAATTGCAGCTGCATTTGCAAACAATAGAACAAAGAGGCAGTCTGGTAACCACGTAAGAAGAGTATAAAAAAAAATACGTGTGGCACTCGGGGACTGCCGCGGTAAAGCTTATTGCATAGCGTTTTTTATCAACTTATGTAATACAACCAATGCCACCTAAAGGCGGGTTGCTGAACTAAAGAGACAAGCGTGTTTCTCTTTAGTTCAGCAACCCGCCTTTAGGTGGCATTGGTTTTTATCAACTTATGTAATACAACCAATGCCACCTAAAGGCGGGTTGCTGAACTAAAGAGACAAGCGTGTTAGGTTTTTTTCGTTACGGAATTTCTGGATTCGGTCCCCACGCTCAAGGCCCGCGATAGAAGCTATGCAATAGCTTAAAAGTTAGTTAAAAAAATAAAAAACCCGATTAGATCAATCTCATGCAGTCGGAGGCATTAGGTCTTTAGAGTTTAATTTTAGGCGATGCCTCCGACTGCATGAGTTTGATCATCTTGTTTCCATCTTTTTGGGAGTCGGGGTTTATTTTCACACTTTTTAGATTTCAATATAGCCAGTGTCTCTCTCACAATTAAAACGAATCTAACGACGCCTTTCAAGCTAAAATCCATCAAGCTGTTCGGGCTACAGAACGTACCAAAGAAATATACGTACCTACATTAACATAGGTACTACACTCGAAAAACAGAATCCTCTTTCTGGCGCAGTTAAGTAAACATTCTAAAATTAAGTGATTTGGCATCTGTTGCTTATATAAAGTTACTAAATACTACCTATATACAGATATGGGCCATCGCGACCAGCCCGCGGCTTTACCCACGTAGACTGCATAATCAACACAATATTATCTCTCAACTACATTTATTTTTTTTAAAAAAAGGAAGAAAAAAAAATTAACTATATCTTTAACGTGTTCTTCTGATGTATGAGCTAGGTATATTAGTGTAAAATTTCATTAAAATCCATACAAACATCCATACAATGTACCTACAATAAAAATACATAACCCTCCTTGGGTAGTCAGGTAATTACCATTTTGTTTGTACGGAACCCCCTATTTAATCCGAATTGCCACCCCAGCGTTTTTTACAACATTCAGCCAAACAGTTCCCATTGTGTATTTAAATTTACGAAACGACGCGTTTGGCCAAATTGGTCCACGTGTTGTTGAGTTATGCGCTTACCAACACATTTTGCGATTCATTTTTATATTATAGAAGATTAAAATAAATCTTAATTTCTTCTAAACGTATAAGAATAATAAGAATGCAATTAGTCATCAGTGTATGACTCTCGCGAACGAACTATAGATAAAATAGAAGCTGTGCTAATTACCTGAATATTTATTGCACTTAAAATAAAACCTTATAATCTTATTTAAAGTCGCGCTCAGGTAACTTGCCACATCTTTACACAAGACTTACTACTTAAGAAACGTCTACTAAAAAGTTTTTCCGAAATTCTCTCTATCCAACTCAATAAAACACTTTCTCAATCTAGGAATCGAAATTGCAAATTGCAGCTGCATTTGCAAACAATAGAACAAAGAGGCAGTCTGGTAACCACGTAAGAAGAGTATAAAAAAAGTTAATTTAAAAAATAAAAAACCCGACTAGATCAATCTCATGCAGTCGGAGGCATTAGGTCTTTAGAGTTTAATTTTAGGCGATGCCTCCGACTGCATGAGTTTGGTCATCTTGTTTCCATCTTTTTGGGAGTCGGGGTTTATTTTCACACTTTTTAGATTTCAATATAGCCAGTGTCTCTCTCACAATTAAGACGAATCTAACGACACCTTTCAAGCTAAAATCCATCAAGCTGTTCGGGCTACAGAAAGTGCCAAAGAAATATACGTACCTACATTAACATAGGTACTACACTCGAAAAACAGAATCCTCTTTCTGGCGCAGTTAAGTAAACATTCTAAAATTAAGTGATTTGGCATCTGTTGCTTATATAAAGTTACTAAATATTACCTATGTACAGATATGGGCCATCGCGACCAGCCCGCGACTTTACCCACGTAGACTGCATAATCAACACAATATTATCTTTATAAACTACATTTATTTTTTTTTAAAAAAGGAAGACAAAAAAATTTACTACAGCTTTAACGTGTTCTTCTGATGTATGAGCTAGGTATATTAGTGTAAAATTTCATTAAAATCCATACAAACATCCATACAATGTACCTACAATAAAAATACATAACCCTCCTTGGGTAGTCAGGTAATTACCATTTTGTTTGTACGGAACCCGCTATTTAATCCGAATTGCCACCCCTGCGTTTTTTACAACATTCAGACAAACAGTTCCCATTGTGTATTTAAATTTACGAAACGACGCGTTTGTACCAGTTTTTACGAAATTTCTGTTCGAAATTGTGCACCTTATAACTTCATTCGTCGGTTTACGATGATTACAGAGGAGGTAGGTGCACAACCTACTTGTTCGATGGATAGGGACCAATATAGGGATCCTACTGGGATGAAAAGATGGTGGTCTGAACAATTATTGATGAACTTTCTTAAGAGTCCGGCGGACCGAATTTCTCTTACAAACATAATACCGAAATAAACCGTAATTGAAACACAATTTAATCAAATTCTGTTATTATTCGAATTCCGATACCGTTAATCTAGGTTCCTACTCCACCATTTTGTCCAAAATATTTTACTGGAAATAAATGTAAGCGAATGCAATTTTTGATAACTACCGAATACCAAGTTTGGGACAATTTTTCGGTCTTTTATCTCCAGTATCTATCGGTATTACGTTTTTGTGGCCAATTGAATATCCGCCGGACCCTTAAATACCCTATGTAAGTCGATGTAAATGTTAGTGAAAGAAAAAATCGATCTCAGGCAGGATTCGAAGCTGTGTCGCTCCGGTTAAATACGCTGTAGCCACTAAGCTACTGAGACTACTGACAATATGTATTTACACTATGTTAAAAATACCCTGTCCGATCCGAAATGGGCATACAATTTTATATTACGATCACATCACCAATAAAACAAGTATTTTTTATTAAATATTATGACTGTCTCATTAGTCCAAGCGCGACTGCTACGCTAGAGGTCCTGGGTACGAAACGTACGTGGTTCTATGAAATTCTCAGTAGCAGCTCGGAGTCTAGATTTGTGGCAATCGGCTCGCCCCCTATTATATGGGACCTAAATATACCGATGAACTGTGGTATACATTAGAACACAACTAACTTAGGTACCCTGCGTGGAATACAGGCGTAATGATATAGTCAACACATCAAGTCAGGTAAGTACCTACCACAAACTGTCTAACTTCCCCAATGGATAATAAACTCTAATAATTGGAGATTAAATTGAAAATCAATTAAAGAAATTTGAGTTTTGGATACCAACCATGATGTGCTGTTGACCTATGTAAGTAGCTTACTTACATATTATATTAATAAAGATCACAGATAATGTCGTGTGTACTGTAGTAAGTATATCTACCTACTCTTATCTATGGTTATGTGACGTATAGGGCCGGCGCTGCGGCGGCGGCGGCACGGCGCGGGCGCGGGCGGCGCGGCGGCACGGCGCGGGACGCGGGCGGCGCGGCGGCGGCGCTCGTTCGGTCTGCACGTGCGCCGGCGCCGCTAGTCGCCGCCCTGTCTAACCGGGGTTCGAGGCCCCGCGCCCGCGCTGGCCGTCTGTCTCCCTCTGCCGACACACACCATCCCATCTGTCAAGTGGACCGCCGATGCCGCCGCCGCGCCGCGCCGCGTCATCCATGCGTAGGGACTAAGGTTGCCAAATATCAAGAGAAGTAAGTGTAGGAGCAAAGACAATTAAATATTTTCATGTTATCTTTTTATATATTTCATGTCTTATACATGTAGGACATGTAATAAGACATGAAAGGTACGAGTTGCTGCAGCTTATTATGATGGGAAAAATCGCAGGCAAAAGACGTGTCGGTCGGAGGAAGAAGTCATGGCTGCGTAACATCAGGGAATGGACAGGAATAGCGAGTGCTGCCGAACTGTTTCGCCTCGCTAGAGACAGAAATGAATTTGCTAAATTGACTGCCAACCTTCGTTAGTCGGAGAGGCACTAAGAGAGAGAGAGAATCTTTTTGTATAGGTGATTTCCATTTCGGGTGGTATAAAAACCAGACGTAAAAAAATGTCCTTACTTTAAATAAAAGATACTTCATTAATATATTTATTAATTATTATCTCCTTTATTAATTTATAAATATTTTTTTATAAATATTGAAATATTTTTTTATTTATGGTTATGAAAATATAAAAACATTTAAGAATATAAAATATATTTACACTTATTATTATTATATTCATTACTAGCTTCCGCCCGCGGCTTTGCCTGCGTGGAGTTCACTGTCACTTAAAGTTTTTATCAACGATCCATGTCACTTCCCAGCTCAAAATAATCAAATAATATTCCTTTATCTTTATACCTCAACAGAAAATGCTCGTCAGGTTGAACAACTTTTCTTAAGGGTCCGGCGGACCTTGAATTGCTCACAAAAACATAATACCGGAATAAATCGTAATGCAGACAATATTTTATCAAATTATGTTATTATTTGGATTTGGATACCGTTAATCTAGGTTCCTACGGTACTCTTTCGTCTACTACTACTTTACTTGGTAAAGTTAACAAAAATTGCATTCGTTCACATTTATTTCCACTGAAGTATTTTGGACAAAATGGTACAGTAGGAACCTAGATTAATGGTATCGAAATCCGAATAATAAAGGAATTTGATTAAATTGTGTTCGAATTACGATTGATTTCGGTATTACGTTTGTAAGAGAAATTCTGTCCGCCGCGACGGACTCTTAAGGCGTCGTTTGTATATTTCTTATACTTAGTATAGTTGGACCATTATAGTCCTGCATCAGGTGTTCCAGTTAAAAAATCAATTATACTCTATGTTGCCCAGACTTAATAGCTTTAAAACAAAAAAGTTTCATTCGAATCCGTCCAGTAGGTATGTCCGGAGATCAGCGTGTACAGACAGACAAACAACAGATCGATTTTCTTTTTAATTCTTACTCTTTTACTATGACTCCATAGCCAAAATTTTTTTTGTAAATATAGTCAATGAACAGACAATTTTTTTTACTGTTTTATTATAATACTAGCGACCCGCCCGCGGTTTCACCCGCGTTGCCACATTCCTAAGAGCCGTAGCGTAATGTTAAATAGCTTAAAACCTTCCTCTTGAATCACTACCTATATCTACTATAAAACCCGCTTCAAAATCCGTTGCGTAGTTTTAAAGATTTAAGCATACATAGGGACGGACAGACAGCGACAGCGACTTTGTTTTATACTATGTAGTGATAAAATATGTATTTATGTAGGCATACCTATATAGATTTTTATTCAGCCGTTGTCGTCACACTGCAGGGCAAAGGGCCCTGCCTACCCTATTTATTATATGTACCTACCTATACCTATATTATACGTATTTGACCCAAAGGCTATTTTTATGTAATTTAAAGACTATCTACTAACATATAATAAATTTACTACTACTCCTAGATACAGTCAACAGCTTATAAATGGTATCCAAAACCGTCTTTCTTCAAACGAGTTTCAATTTAATCTCCAAACTATAGAGTTTATTATCAATTGGGGAAATTTGTCAGTTTGTGGTAAATTGATGTGCTGGTGTCTGTATTATAATTCTCTTTACATAAGTACCTATTTAGTAATGTAATACCTCCCTATTGCGTTTTCCTGACCGATCGGTCTAATAACAATAATATATTTTGCATGTGTCTGAATAAGGAATTTGTAGCTTGATAGGGTAATAAGCCAGAAGACTTTAGTACCTACCAAATAATATAAAAATGATGTAAGTATTAATTTTATTATATTTACAAATACCTAACTACCTACTTAGTAATCAGACGACCAAACAATTTTGAATCAACACGAAAACATAGACAAAGATGTAAGTAGGTAAGTACCTACCTACATAAATATAATATTCACGGACGCGTTGGCCTGCGTCGCGTCGCATATCACCCGGCCCCCGCTGCCCACCACACCGCTATACCCCCCGCGCCACGGTACCCCTTGCACCGCGGCGCCCGCCGCGCGGCTCTTCTCTAGACGTAATCTAGTACCGACGCGACGGTCGCGCACGCCGCACAAGCGCAATTCTCGCGCAACACAAAATGGCAACCGGCATCCACACCATTCACTACAGCGAATCTAAAAGAATTTATTTGGAAAAGATAAAAAATATCACCGAGTTACAAACCTTAACAGTGTATACTAGAGACTCAGTTCAAAAAAAAATAAAGGAACTTACTGATTCTCCTTCGTCGTCCCGTTGTCTTGAGATTATAACTGAAGATAATAAACCCGTGCTGCTGCTAAAAACGAAAAAGCCATACAAGATAATTATTTCAATTGAAGATGCGTTTGATGTCGTGCTGGAAGCTCACATACAATATAATCATGCAAACTCATGGCTGACGTATGAGGTGATCAGCCAAAGATATTCTATGCCAATGTTTTGCGTTAAAATGGTTATAGATTTATGCTATGTATGTCACCCTAACAATACCACCATACCAGATGCTTCGGTTATCGAAAGAAAATTATCTCTGACAAATGGCACCAAAAGAGGTGTATGGAGGATGAATATTGTACAAGACTCCATTCTCGCTAGTTGTGACACACATTGCAGAAGTAAATTCTTGTTGATTTACAAGGAAAATAGCACAAATTTTTTAGTGTTGAGACCACTCTTTAAAACCGCTTCCGAGTTAAGTTTAGATATATTTCAATTATTCGTAGAATTCGGTTACCCAGAAATGGTATTTGTGCCGAACATGATAAACTTTTACAAAGCAGTTTTGCGTATTGTATATGCCATTAATCCAATGAATAAAGTTCCAGTTTACCAAAATATAGTCTCGAAGGATATTTTTGAAGAAGATAAAAACGAGGTTCTTAAGGAAATAGATGATTGGATGCAATCGACGCAAAATATTTTTTGGGATCAGGGTTGCCATGTCGTACAATACAAAATGAACAACACTTCTAAATATATAACTAGAATGGAATCAGATGAAAAATCCTGGGGAATTCCTTTCAATCTCTTCTATAACATGAAATCTGATGCGAGCATTGAAACAAATAAATCCACTTTCAACAATGACAGTGAAATGCCAGGGACAAGCATGGATTAATTCAATAAATTACATAGGATTAAGGAAATGTACCAGTTAATAACCTACCTTTTGGCGCAGTCCGGTAAAAATGTGACTAAACGAAGTGAACCTTCTGTTAATTCGTGAAAACAATTTTTTTCATATTTCATGTTTCATCCATACTTCAGCAGAGGCGGAAAGAAAGCGTTAAGCGGTCTTGATATTTTATGCGCATTTTATGTTCTTTTTTTAAACATTATTTAACTATATAAACTATGTATACCTACAAACTTTTTGTAAACTTAGATACTTACCAACCAACCCTAAAGTCGCCAAAAATATCAGCTGAATCCCAACGCCATACCGTCGCCGTGCAGTGAAAACCTCGTAAAACACAAATTTTTGGGGGTTTTAATTTATTTATTTTTTGGAAAGAAAAACGTTGTCAAACACGATTAGAACGAATTTATTATATTCGTTCTAATTTGTGCTTTTTTGAGGTTTTTGAGGTTTTCACTGCACGGCAACGATACGTATAGTAAAGGTCAACACGAGAAGCATCGCGGGACGCAAATAGTTATTCTGTTTTTGAGTAATTAGTTCATAAAGTGTAGTATGTTTGTGTTAAAGTTTCAATAAATGTATTTTTTTATAATAATTTATTCTTTTATTCATTCTACATCTGCTTTACGAATTATGAAACTTTTCCTCCCGCCTTCCTCTCCACTCCCCTTAAAATAATAAAATAAATATTTTTATGTACGGTCAACAGCACATAATGATATCCACGCACACAATAAAGTTTGTTAGGGAATGTGGTATCATGATATAGAAAGAAGAAGAAAAACACATCTATTTGTGATTTTTTTTTTGCGTTTTCCATGCTATGATTATACTAGAAAGTTATTTTAATTTGGATACCGTTAATTTAGGTTACCGTAATACCGAAATAGTACCGTAGGAACCTCGATTAACGGTATCCAAATTCGAATAATAACATAATTTGATAGAATATTGGCTGGATTACGATTTATTTATGCATAATTAGAAAATTGTAATGTGCGAGTATAGTGCAGATATTGATGTAGCAATCTGTATAAGTACATACATATATTTATCTGTAAAATTGTTGTGCCCGCGGTCTGAGCTTGTCATGCTCACTTAAATGTCCTGCTGATGGTGGCGTTGTGTGTCGGGTTGTTTTATTCCCTACAATATGGTTGAGTCGAACCACGCCGATACGCACGTCATGCTCGTGAACGGGTGCTGTCTGTCGGGGCTGGTCAGCTTTTACTTGCTGTGGCAATCTCTAATTCCTTTTGTATATTGAATAAATCTTATACATCAAACTGCAGAATTCTCAGCAACTAGTTGGAACAAAGTTGTAAAACATAATATTGTAATCAAGTTTTTTATTTTTTTAAGAGTGTCTATGGAGTTTCTTGCCGGCTCTTCTCCATACGACCCACTTTTTGGAACCGTGCAAATAGTTTTGACTTTTCAAAAGTACCTATTTAGTGGTCTAATTGAAATAAAACATTTTGACTTTGACTTTGACTTTCGGTATTACGTTTTTGTGGGCAATTCAAGCTCCACCGGACTCTTAAGCCGCAAATTCAGAATGTGAATGCAAGTTTCGATCTGGCGGGTGGGGCTCGAGGTGGCTTACAGGTCAGAGCGTCTGGTGTATCTAACCAGAAGACGCAGGATCGAATCCTGCCCGCGATCGAATTTTTCCTTCACTGAAACAATGAAAAATAGACAATGATGTAAGTAGGTAAGTAGGTACTTACCTACTTACATCATTGTCTATCTTTTCGTTTAACAATGTAGGTAGGTAGGTACCTACCTACATAAATGTTCACGGACGCGATGGTCTGCGTCACGTAACTCGCGTAACACCCGGCCCCCGCTGCGCACCACACAGCTATACCCCCCGCGCCACGACACCCCTCGCACCGCGCGACTCTAGGCGTAAACTAGTACCGACGCGACGGTCGCGCACGCCGTACAAGCGCTTTCCATATTCACCATATTCCGCGCAACCCAAAATGGCAACCGGCATCCACACAATTCACTACAGCGAATCTAAAAGAATTTATTTGGAAAAGATAAAAAATATCACCGAGTTACAAATCTTACCAGTGTATACTAGAGATGCAGTTCAAAAAAAAATAAAGGAACTTACTGATTCTCCTTCGTCATCCCATTATCTTGAGATTATAACTGAAGATAGTAAACCCATGCTGCTGCTAAAAACGAAAAGGCCATACAAGATAATTATTTCAATTGAAGATGCGTTTTATGTCGTGCTGGAAGCTCACATACAATACAATCATGCAAACTCATGGCTGACGTATGAGGTGATCAGCCAAAGATATTCTATGCCAATGATTTGCGTTAATTTGGTTATAGATTTATGCTATGTGTGTCACCCCAACAATACCACCATACCAGATGCTTCGGTTATCGAAAGAAAATTATCTCTGACAAATGGCACCAAAAGAGGTGTATGGAGGATGAATATTGTACAAGACTCAATTCTCGCTAGTTGTGACACACATTGCAGAAGTAAATTCTTGTTGATTTACAAGGAAAATAGCACAAATTTTTTAGTGTTGAGACCACTCTTTAAAAGCGCTTCCGAGTTAAATTTAGATATATTTCAATTATTCGTAGAATTCGGTTACCCAGAAATGGTATTTGTGCCGAACATGATAAACTTTTACAAAGCAGTTTTGCGTATTGTATATGCAATTAATCCAATGAATAAAGTTCCAGTTTACGAAATAGTCTCGAAGGATATTTTTGAAGAAGATAAAAACGAGGTTCTAAAGGAAATAGATGATTGGATGCAATCGACGCAAAATATTTTTTGGGATCAGGGTTGCCATATTGTACAATACAAAATGAACAACACTTCTAAATATATAACTAGAATGGAATTAGATGAAAAATCCTGGGGAATTCCTTTCAATCTCTTCTATAATGTGAAATCTGATGCGAGCATTGAAACAAATAAATCCACTATCAACAATGACAGTGAAATGCCTGGGACAAGCATGGATTAATTCAATAAATTACATATTTAAATGAAATAATGATACAGAATATAACAGGATTAAGAAAATGTACCAGTTAATAACCCCCCTTTTGGCGCAGTCCAGCCACACTTCAGCAGAGGCGAAAAGAAAGCGTTAAGCGGTCTTGATATTTTATGCGCATTTTATGTTCTTTCTTTAAACATTATTTGACTATATAAACTATGTATACCTACAACCTTTTTGTAAATTTAGGTACTCAAAAAGAGGTTATTGTACTAATCAGTAAGAGCACTTGCCCTTACTGATTAGTACAATAACCTCTTGTTGGTACTTACCAACCAACCCTAAAATCGGCAAAAAAATTCAGCTGAATCCCAACACTATAATTACGTAAAGTAAAGGTCGTCTAACACTACTTCACTGGAAATAAAAGATCGGAATTGTTCCAAACTAGGTAAAGTTATCGAAAATTAATTAATTAATTAAATCGCTTACATTTATTTCCAGTGAAGTATTTTGGACTAAATGGTAGAGATTAACGGTAGATTAGATTAACGGTATCGGAATTCGTATAATAACACCATTTGATTAAATTATGTTCGAATTACCATGCCTGCCCGCGATCGAATTTTTCCTTTACTAAAATAACTTTCTAGTATAATCTTAGCATGGAAAATGCAAAAAAAAATCACAAAAAGATGTGTTTTTCTTCTTCTTTCTATATCACGTTACCACATTCTTTAACAAACTCTATTATGTGCGTGGATAGCATTATGTACTGATGTATGTCAGTACATAAAAATATTTATTTTATTATTTGTAAGGGGAGTGGAAAGGAAGCAGTGATAGCCTAGTGGCATGACCGTTGGACTGCCAAGTCAAAGGTCTCGAGTTCGAACCCAAGGCACGCACCTCTGACTTTTCGAAGTCATGTACGTATTAATAGTTAATTATCACGCGCTTAAACGGTGAAGGAAAACATCGTGAGGAAACCTGCATGCCTGAGAGATTCGATGGCGTGTGAAGTCTGCCAACCCGCACTAGGCCAACGTGGTGGACTATAGCCTAATCCCTCTCATTCTGAGAGGAGACCCGTGCCCAGCAGTGGGACAATATAATGGGTTGATTATGTTATGTATGTTTATGTATGTGAGTTCCTAAGTTTACAAAAAGGTTGTAGGTATACATAGTTTATATAGTCAAATAATGTTTAAAGAAAGAACATATAATGCGCATAAAATATCAAGACCGCTTAACGCTTTCTTTTCGCCTCTGCTGAAGTGTGGCTGGACTGCGCCAAAAGGGGGGTTATTAACTGGTACATTTCCTTAATCCTGTTATATTCTGTATCATTATTTCATTTAAATATGTAATTTATTGAATTAATCCATGCTTGTCCCAGGCATTTCACTGTCATTGTTGATAGTGGATTTATTTGTTTCAATGCTCGCATTAGATTTCACATTATAGAAGAGATTGAAAGGAATTCCCCAGGATTTTTCATCTAATTCCATTCTAGTTATATATTTAGAAGTGTTGTTCATTTTGTATTGTACAGTATGGCAACCCTGATCCCAAAAAATATTTTGCGTCGATTGCATCCAATCATCTATTTCCTTTAGAACCTCGTTTTTATCTTCTTCAAAAATATCCTTCGAGACTATTTGGTAAACTGGAACTTTATTCATTGGATTAATTGCATATACAATACGAAAAACTGCTTTGTAAAAGTCTATCGTGTTCGGCACAAATACCATTTCTGGGTAACCGAATTCTACGAATAATTGAAATATATCTAAACTTAACTCGGAAGCGCTTTTAAAGAGTGGTCTCAACAACAAAAAATTTGTGCTATTTTCCTTGTAAATCAACAAGAATTTACTTCTGCAATGTGTGTCACAACTAGCGAGAATGGAGTCTTGTACAATATTCATCCTCCATACACCTCTTTTGGTGCCATTTGTCAGAGATAATTTTCTTTCGATAACCGAAGCATCTGGTATGGTGGTATTGGTAGGGTGACACACATAGCATAAATCTATAGCCAAATTAACGCAAATCATTGGCATAGAATATCTTTGGCTGATCACCTCGTACGTCAGCCATGAGTTTGCATGATTGTATTGTATGTGAGCTTCCAGCACGACATCAAACGCATCTTCAATTGAAATAATTATCTTGTATGGCCTTTTCGTTTTTAGCAGCAGCATGGGTTTACTATCTTCAGTTATAATCTCAAGATAATGGGATGACGAAGGAGAATCAGTAAGTTCCTTGATTTTTTTGTAATCAAATGATGAAGGCATGGTAATTCGAATATAATTTAATCAAATGATGTTATTATACGAATTCCGATACCGTTAATCTAATCTACCGTTAATCTCTACCATTTCGTCCAAAATACTTCACTGGAAATAAATGTAAGCGAATTAATTAATTAATTTTCGATAACTTTACCTAGTTTGGAACAATTCCGATCTTTTATTTCCAGTGAAGTAGTGGTAGACGAAATAGTACCGTAGGAACCTAGATTAACGAAATATTTTCTGGATTACGATTTATTTCGATATTACGTTTTTGTGGGCAATTCAGGCTCTGCCGGACCCTTGAGCAGTGTTCATTTTGTTGCCTCAGTAGTCCTAATGGTCGCAAGCGACACTGTCGAGCTTGAGGTCTTTGGTTTGATTCCTGGGTCGAGCAGAGTTAGGCATAGCGTTTTTCTTAAAAATCTCAGCGTAGGTTGCCCGGTTAATGGGTCTTCATACTGGTGCACTTTAAAAAAAAATACGTTGCCACACAAGGATTGTATCCTGTATAGGGAGTTACATACACAAATTCTCACATACACAAACGCCCAGACCCGGAACAACTACCACAGGTTATACAAATAATTGCTCCGTGTGGGGATCGAACCCACACAACACGTGGCGCAGAAGCCGATCGTTCAGCCGTAACGCCAGGTGTCGTCAAACTGTGGATTTAACATTTTATTTTATAAAAGTGTGGTGTTTGGATTTGCTCTCGGTTTATGGCAATAAGCCCGCCCCCTAATTACATGGGACCTAACCATACCGATGAACTGTGTTTTTTTTAATATAATTTTCCTACTTAACCCTAAAATAGTTTTATTTACCAACATGAAAATCTATTCGCGGCCGCACAAGAAATAAAATTCAAGCCAAAGAAAAATTTAACAACGTCGGTGGTCGGAGTCTGAAATATAGCACGCTAGTAAGTACTTACTAGTTCATTTTTCATCCACAACAAAATGTTCACGGGTTATTGCCTACAACATAAACGGAGGTAAGTTTGTACCTACCTATTATTATTCCTATACAGTTACGATAGTTCAAGTTCAAGTTCAAATGTTTTTATCTCAAAGAAGCTTTTACAAGCGTTTATGAAACGTTATGATTCTAGTTGCACAGTTCCAAAAGGTTGATCCTATGGAGAAGAATCTGGCAAGAACTATGGACACTCTTTTAAAATATAATGGTGTTACAATCTTCACTGGCATAATCTTCACTGCACAATAGGGAGAGGTACTGCTCTGGTACATTTTGCAGCAAAACGTATTCAGGTGTGTTTCAGGCAATATTTGACAGAATTCTTTAGATACCAAATATATAAATCATACTTTTACCAACTTTATCTAAAGGATAATCTCAATACCTACGCTGTATTTTTTTGACGTTTGAAAAACGTTCAAATCGTTATTCAGAGACCTCTTTCGGCACCAATTTTTTGAGCACCTAAGCTATTCCAATTACAGAACCATTAGGTATGGTGCTCAATATAGTGCTCGGTGCTCAATATGGAAACTTAGGTGCTCAAAAAATCGATGCCGAAAGAGGAACACTCCCGTAATTCAAATCTGTTGTTGCCGTAAATGTCAATATTGTGTGATTTTTTGTGGTTTCTAAGACTTATTTATATACTTTTTTTATTCATGATAGGTTTACGCTTGACCGTCAGTTCGCCTGATGTTAAGCGATACTGCGATCTGCGATATATTTCAATTTGTTTACGTAATGTAGATCTTAAACAGTAATTTAGAAGTCTACCATCCTACATTTTTATGATACACTAGCTTCTGCCCGCGACTTTGTGTGCTTGGACTTCAGAATTGGGTCCGACCTGTATAAAAAGCCTACGTATTATTCCAGGCTATAATCTATCTATGTGCCAAATTTCATCTCGATCCGTTCAGCCTTTCTGGCATAAAAGAGTAACAAACATTCATTCATACATCCATACTCACAAACTTTCACTTTTATAATATTAGTAAGGATTGAAACTAGGGTGAAATTATATTTTTAACCGACTTCAAAAAAGAGGGAGATGTTTAATTCGGATGTTTATATTTTTATATGTAGATGTTTGGGCGTAACTCCGCCAAGTATAAACGGATTTAGATAATTATTTTATTGTTCGATAGAAGATTATTTCGAAATCGTCCAATTTTAATTTCTTTAGTTTTAATTTTTCACGTTTTGTTTTTAGATATGCATGCATGCAGGAGGTTATAAACGTTGATGAAGCGCAAGTGGTGTGCCAAGATCGTACCAAGTACCTAGTATTTCTAATTATAAAAAATGTAGGATTGTAGGACAACCAAGCTCTCCGTGATTAGGGTTCCATAATTACAGTGACAAACAAAAATATAATTAAGTGCCTATTATAAGTTTTCCTCTACATGAATACAACAACCGAAAAGAAAGCTCCAAAATACGGAACCCTAATAAAACAAAATTATTAATGAAATTTTTTATTTATAATTTACAATAATTTGTACAGCCTCATTAGTCTAGTGGTCCCAAGCGCGACTGCTACGATAGAGGTCCTGGGTTCGATCCCCTGGTCGAGCAAAGTGTTATTGGGTTTTTCTATGAAATTCTCAGTAGCAGCTCGGAGTCTGGATTTGTGCCCGGTTAATGGCAATAGGCTCGCCCCCTATTACATGGGACCTAAACATACCGGCGAACTGTGGGTGTACATTAGTACGCCTCTGCCTAACCTTTCGGGGAATACAGGCGTGATGGTATGTTATGTTAATTTGACGACAGTGCCATCTATCTGAGGCTGGCTATTTATCAAGTAGTCGACGAAACAGCGTGAATATGACATTGATAATCGGCAAAGTACTTCAGAAATTAGACAGTCAATGAACCAGCGATTATACTAATAAAAATACTTATCACATAGTGAGTCTTCTTTTTCTTCTTTCGTTTGCTGTCGATTCGATGAGAAAAAAAAGAAGATAGTGAGTAATAAGATTATTCAAATACAGTAAACATTCTTCCTCCATTTTCTTTTACGGCCTTTCATTATAATTCAGTTTCGCATAAGATGAGCAATCAATGTTCAAATTATTTAGGTAGGATTAATAGTTTCAGGTAGTATTTATTTTAAAAGCATATAATTTTAATATCAAAGGATAATTAATTTCGTTTTTATACTGATAAGCAATATAATTGCGAGCCGTAGCATGGCTCTCCCACGATATACTATACTATACTATTTACTTAAGTTTATATACTATACTATTTACTTAAGTTTATATACTATACTATTTATATTAATGGTAAAATCGTTCATTACATTTTAATAATATTATAATATTATGCAAGTACCTACATACACAGGCCGCCGCCGGTCACGGGGCGCGGCGGATGAATACGAGAGACGGGGCGAGGGGATCCAACGACGCGTTTCGCCTCAAGGCCACGATAGCAACGACCTCCTGCGCAGAATATAAACCGTGTCATTTCTCATTAGACTAATCGCAAAGTCACAGGCACTGGTGAGTGAGAGGTCCTGGGTTCGATTTCCAGGTCGAGCAGTGTTATTGGAGTTTGAAATTATTACTTGGCAATAATTACATACCTACCTAAAAAACGTACCGGCGAACTTACCACTCTTCTTCTGAGTGTACCGATTGCAAAAAAATAATATTAAAATAAGATTTGAAGACACCTCTGCTTATAACTTCAGGGACAACAAGCGCGATGGAATAGTATGTTCTATGAAATTCTTAGTAGCTTAGTTGCTCAGTTAGCTCAAGCTCAGTTTGGATTTATGCCCGGTTAATGGCTATAGTCTCGTCCCCTATTACATTGGTAGGATAGGACCTAAAACATACCGGTAAACTGTGGGTGTACAACTAAGTCTAATGGCCAGTCCCTATATCAAATCCGTTGATACATTTGCTTACTAGAGATAGGACTTTGACATTACTTGTATGAACCTTATGTCAAAATTCTATCCCTAGTAAGCAAATCTATCGATGGATTTGATATAGGGACGGGCCATTAGTCCAGTGTCTTTGAATTCTGTGTGTGTTTCTCTTCGAGGAATAGTATGGGCAGAATAATACCTATGTAATGGGTACTTCCAATATCTACGGTAGTCTATAGTAGCTAGCTGTATTACTGTTTACCGGTTGGAAGAAGAAATATGCAACCTACTTTAACGACAAACTACACACCTATTATTTTAAAAAAATATTCCTTGCCCCGAGCGACGGTAGACGTGTTTGCGGAAAAGAGAAAGAGAACCATCGGTGTATTTTTTTAGCAAGGTAGATATCCGGTACGATGACGCACGCTTGCGCTTGCTTACAAATTACAAAGATAACAAATTGAATCACCAAGCACTGCATAGGTATTCGTGATAACATATACATATTTTTTAATACATGATAAAATTCTTTGATAAAAATAGTTTCAACGTAACGCGATAGATGTCGCTACGATCAGACCAACAAATTTAAAAAAGTCAAATTCCAAACTTTTACTGAAATAACAATAACATTGCTCGACATAAGATTTAAACCCAGGTCCTCTAGCGTAGCAGTAAAATATATGTTTTTATCATAATTCTATGGTCTTGTACAGTCAGCGTCAAATAGTTCGTGACAACCAAAGTGGCCAAATAGTTCGAAACACGTCTTTGTTACAGTTGGAATAAGGTCGTGTTGCAATCTTTTTGGCCACTTTGGTTGTCACGAACTATTTGACGCTGACTGTACTTAGGTGTCCTTACTTAAATTTCCTGAATTAAATGGCTGTGATGACGATGTGTACCTACTTATATAAGTTTTTATTACTAAGTTGCGAAAAAGTTGTATTAATGGACACAATTACCTATCGCAAAGTTGTACAGATATTGTAGCACTAGTAAGTACTATTGGCATAAACTCTCAATGTGTTAAATTAATACTTGGTAGGTAGTTATTATAGGTTTCAGTTCCGCGACAATACTAGTTTCAAATGTGCTAACTATAGTAATAAGCTTTGCAATACATTTAGTTTTATTAAGATTGTGCCGGTCGAAACGGTGCACGTTCCACTACGCTAGATACGATATTATTTTAGAATTTAAAATGATTGCTCGTTTGAAAATAGCAAGCAATACGGGCTTAGGTAGGATATGTGGGTCTGGCTGGCGACATGAGTGTTTTAGAAATTAAAATAAAACAGTAAGGTACTTACTTATTCCATACATTTTGTAGTTATATATACATTAATGTGTGGAAAAGCTGATCTTTAGGATACAATATCTCATTGGGATGAATGTCTTTACAGGTTAAATAAACCTGTAAAGACATTTGTATGTGAGGAACTAAATAAACACTTAGATATACTTTTTCGATCCCTGTTGATTCAAGGAATCTTTACAGCGTAATCGGACTTGGTGGCGAGTCACCGAATGCCTCCAGCCAGTAGCCACTTATAACTCAGCAACAGCAGCTGAGGGCGTCCCCTAACGGGACTCAAACCTCGGCTTAGGGCGTTGCTGGGGGGACAACTAGGGCCGGCTGGATCTGGGTTAAATTATTTAGAAGCGAATTTAAACCTACTGGCTCGGCGCGGGCCGGCTCGAGCAAGGGACAGGGAGGGTTACCGTTAGAGGGTCTTCGCGACGGGCCTCGCCGGCGAGGACGGTATATCGGATGGCGTCTGTTTATGTATGTTTTAAGAGTGCTAGTCTCTCGGTTGGACTCCTGCAGAAGGGTGATAGGGTTATGGGGCAAGTCAGAGCGTGCCGCGGACGGCGGACTCTACTGATCTGGGAGGTGAGTTATATCCCCACACATATTAGCACATATTTATATGATCCAGGTCTGGGGTTTGTATATATGTGAACGAGAATTTGTGTTTGTAAACACACCCACTAACTATACAGGAGAAAATCCCAGTGCGGGGCAGCGTTTTTTAAAAAAAAGAAACAATTTGTATGTGTTTATGCTTCAATAGTCGCTGGTTGTTATGGATGAAATAATTCAATGCTTTTGTACATTTATGAATGAACGGTTATGCTAATAATGACATTCGAACATTTGAGAAATCTGAACTGTAATGATAACCTGATTCTGAACACGCACGCTGGTCGAGGTGCGCAGGCGACTGGCGATGGGATGGACGCCGCACGGTGAGCGATGTACACGCATGCACCAGCGCGATGTAGGTATGTGTGCGGTGTGCCTATAATGTACCCCGCACGATAAAGGTGAACCTGGAACAGTATGTAAGGAACTAAATAAATAGGTCGGTACCTAAATAAACTTTTTCATGATGTTAGGGTCGATCCCAGAATAAGAGCCATTTAAATAATCAGTAAAATTATCTGGTAGTATATGGTATTATTTCCTGCACTAAAATAACTTTATAATCTTAGCATGGAAAATGCAAAAACCACAAAAAGATATGGTATTATGTTAACGTTATATGACACTGTATGCGTGTATCGCTTTTGGCCGCTGTTAGGGAATTCTCTCTTCATAAAAAAGGCACACCGCACAATGCAAACAGGTCCTTAACAAAAATATATGGTCGCCATTCTGTCGGAGATTGCATTGGCTCTATAGAATCAGGGGGTACATTAAAGACCCTTATGGACCTTTATTTTACCTCTCTCTATTATTGGAAAACCTTTGGCTAAGATTTCAAAGGATGCCTATTATAAGTATCTACACAAAATGCAATAATGTGCGAACATTATTGTGTTCCGGCTTATAGGGTAATGTAATGAAATGATATTTATTCTGCAAGTAGATCTTTAGAGATAATTTTACATGGCAATGGTTTGGTTTTTTATAAATCTAGATGGCTTCGGCATTTCCTAACTGACGACCTCTGAGGAGAAACACCGAAACAAACTCAGAGAATCATGGTCTCTTTAAAAGTCCAGACATGGAAGAATACTTATAAGTGAGTGGCACGATGTAGGGTAATGCCTTTTGAAGAAAGAACCATAGCAGCTTTGAGTAGACCAGTCCCAGCTGACAACACTCGTGCATCAGTCATCGTGTAGTTCTACCATTTAAGCCTGTAATTAACAGGGTAAATGAGTGTCAAGTACTAGTAAGTATAGTGTTGTATTATATAAGCTCAAGATGACAACGGACGAGTGATGCCACTAGTATTACTCTGTCAATCCATTATGGGAATACAGGCATAGTGGTATGTTATGTAATGAGTATTGGAAAACCTTTTGTAGTTAAGATTTCAAAGGACATTAAAAGTATCTATGGATATCGAGTCTTAATTTCCATAGGATTGGCGAAAAGGAAACCATCGCGAATGAATAAAATGCTGACGAATGGAAAAGGCTTGAATCCTTTATTGGGTTATCCAGTTAAGATGTTTTTTTTTAAAACAGGGCGCTAGACCAAACTAAGCAAGCAAACGTGTACTGATTTACATACAAAGTTCACCGGTATGCCCCATATAACAGAGGATGGGCCTTATGCCAGTATCCAAACTCCTAACTGCTCCTAAGACTATCATCAAATCTATTATCAATTTGCTCAACCTGGCCATCAAATCTGCGATCATATGGTCAACAGCGATGAGGCAGCCACAATCATGTTACAATACAAATTCCTTTTTACAAGCTTTTTTTATAGACAGAGATAAGTAATGGATTGTCTACCACCTAGGGATGCGGTAAGGTATGTCGAACACATACTGAATAAAAACTGCACTTGCCAGCCTTACCCTGGCATTCGCCACGAACACGACAGGCAATAAAATTACACAATTTGCCTTTCTGCCTAATACCAATCACCCCGCTCCGCTAGGAATAGGGGTGATTGGTATATTCCTAGTAACCACATGGGATTTCCAACAATAACTTCACGCACATAAGAAATTTATGTGCAATGACGCAGGTACACCTTTCTCGATGTGGTCCCATAAACCCAGCGTCGTGTTACCCATGTATTATTCAAATCCGACCCATATTCATTCGTCGCAGTATTGCCAACATTGGAGACCTACACCAGTGTAGGTAAAAAAGGTATATAATTATTCTTTTTTTTGTTTTGTATTTAATTAGCTCTTTCTAATATAATATTTAATTTACTTTTTTTGAGGTAGCCTTGAGCCACATTTCCCTGAGCGATGTAAGGACGAGGATACAAACCCAAGGTAATATTGACTAAGGTAAATGTTATGTTAAAACTTTGATTGTTACTTCTAATAGGCAGAGTTTTAAGTGGTGCGGAAGGGTTAGATAATAATCACCTTTGCATAAAACGGATTTGCCCGCGGCGGATAATCGTCTATAATATTTGCAGTTAAAGAAGATTCTAATATGTGCACATAAAAAATGCAATTTCTCCTATTTGAAGTCATATACGTAAATAATTATTTGTACGTGACTTCAAAAAGAAGAAATTGATTTTTTTTTGCATGGCTACGTAATATCTTCTTCAATTAATGTGACCAATTCTGATATTTCTTTTTTGTCTAATAGAAATACTTCTGAAATAGTCCGATACAAACTTAATTGATATCGTTTTTGAAGATATCAACGATATCAATTAAGTTTGTATTACTATTATTACTTACCACAAAATCCTTGGACACAAACAGTATATCTTTGGAAACATTGATTAGATTCTATCATTACCTATCCATTCATTTTCATGCAGCTTGTATATTGATCTCGGAGACTAGATCAAAATATATCAAAATATTCCAATTATATCAAAACAGTCATGTACTTATGACATATGGATTTACAGATAACAAAACTGTCAAAAAATTAAAAAAAATGTATGATGATTTTGACACGATATGAGATCAAAATAGGAGATTTGATTAGTGCTCATAGGAATATTATTTATTAGTATTTCCATTGCACCCTTCAAGCAGTCTACCAATAGGTACCTATTTGATATTTCTAAATCTATTTGATGAACTCTGATACTCTAAATGTAAATCAATATGGCAGACTTCCCCACGACTCGACAGGTGAGTCAAGATACCCGGCCTAATTGGAAAGCCACTTGAAATACAGCATCTCTGATTTTTTAAGATGCTCTTCAAATAAATTATTAAAAATTAAATCAAAATGATTTTAAAATATTATTGATGCCAATGTCAGCTTTGAAGGTAATTCTGGTAGATACTTACTCAAAAAAATTCAAAATGTTATATTTCGGATCCAGTAGCAGTTTCATACATGACAAATAGTAAACTAAACTCCTTACAACTCAATTGCAACACAATTTTAAAAAGCGGTCGTAGCCTATTATAGCCTAGGGCGTCGGACTTGCGATCATGTGGTTGCTGGTTCAAAAACCCATCCATTGCACTACCGTCATGAACCCACTCCTAACACAAGCATTTATCTAGCACGAGGGATTAACAAGAATACGTACTAGTAATGTGCGATCCACGTTGCTGGTAAAAAAAAATGTTGTAAATACGTAGGTTTAGTAAATTCTTCTTTCCTCACAAAAAAACCTGTATAAACTTGAACAGTTATGTGAAAAAGTGATTTCTATAATCGCATAGATAGAAAAACAGTATTAAACGGAAATATTTCTCACTCAACGCGGACTAGCCCGGAAAGTTACCTGTCCATCGTATGGTCTCTGAGGAGGAAATAAAACTTTTTGCCCTCCTAACCTTTATCTGTCCTATAAGCTTCGTATAAATTTTATATGGTGTCAGTAAATTCTTTTGATACGGACAAAACAGCACAGGGATCGCGATTAATATTAATAGATATGGTCAAAAGTGCCGGCCACACTGGGAACCGAAGCTAAGTTCGTTTATTTACGGTTATGCAGCTCGCATTTTTTTAAAAATGATGTACTGAAATCACAGTATGAAAAACCGTACCTGTCAAAATTAGGTAAACCTGTATCTTGAGAGACAGTGATTAAGCTTAGAATGTCATCCTACAAGTACGAGTATAATAGTAGACTGTGATAGAAGTGTGTGTGTTAAGTGTAAGTGTTAATATTTTCTGAATATTACTCGTACTTCAATAGCAAATCGATTCATTTGGCGCCATCTATTGATATTTGTTAAAACTAAGTTTTATTTGTGATGAGACTCCATGGCCATACCTATGTTCTCACAACTTCAAAATTGACGTCCAAGCTGAACTAAAAGTTCAATCTGTTAGTCCAGCTTATTATCTATGTGTGTACTAAATTTTATACAAATTCGTTCAGCTGTTATTGAGTATCTACCTACAAACATCGAAACGTTCAAACTTTACAATCGTTTTTTTGGATTAAATCGGCAAACGAACTGACGAGCCACCTGGTGGTAATCAGCGCCAATGGACACCTGCAACACCAGAGGAGTTGCTGATGAGTTGCCGACCCTTAAGAGCCCCTACGGCCAGACTGCCAGAGCCGCAGCAACCGAAGGGAACTGGCTCTTACGCGCAAAAGTCGAAACACACACCAAGGTACTTTACGACAGACTCCGACGTAAGGGTGGTCGGCAGTTAGTCAGACCTCAAGAGTCCTACAACCCAGCAAGTCAGATATTTGAACACCTCTTACAGGATGCCTTTCTGATAGGCAGTGAGGAACAGTATTCTAACCCATCCACACACGGGGTTAATGTATGAAATTAATAGGATTGCTTTTACAAAGAAAGACAATAGGTAGTTTATTTATTTACAGCTGGTAACATATTGACGCCACGCTTTCAAAATGTTTGACGACATTGAGATATTATGTAATTCCAGTATTTCGGATTTCGTCTTCGGTTTGTTGTAATTGCAGGATTGGAGTTGAATAAACGGGATTGAGTAGGATTTTCCGCCGGAGTCTTAAATCAGATGTTGCCCCATCTATAATGAACTGGATCTGGCTGGATCTGGCTTAAATCAGATGTTGCCCCATTAATAATGAACTGGATCTGGCTTAAATCAGATGTTGCCCCATCAATAATGAACTGGTTCTGTTTGGTGATGACAAGAAGGTGATAGTGTTGGAATGTTTGAAGTATTGCGAAAAGACTGAGTGAAAGGCTTCCATGTTTAATTATGTTTTGTTTAAATTGAAAACTGTATGTTATCCGTGTAAATGGCTTTATATTGGTCGTTCTGATGCAAATAAAAATAAATAAATAAAATAAATCTATTAATTAATTAAATCCCAAAAAATATTTGCAATATATTTTAAAAAAGCTCTCATACTATATTTAAGGAAAGTAAAAAAGCGTCGATTTCAGATTACTATAGCAAAATGATAATATCAAGGATAAAAACAGAACTTTTCTAGAAATAGAACTGAGTAACTCTTTCAATTAATTGATCCTCAGAGCGTTGCAAAACCAATTATGACCTGACACTCGATGCTCCCCTTTCATTTTCAGATGACTCCGGAAAATTGAGGTATTATGTACGCAGTAACGATTTCATACGTGTGTGGACGGAATAATTTGAGTGTCGTCAAATTTACAGTATTATTCATTTACTTATATATTAAAGTAACATAACATACCATCACGCCTGTATTCCCCGAAGGATTAGGCAGTGGCTTACTAAATTACACCCGATGTTCGCCAGTATGTTTAGGTCCCATGCTCATGAGAGCGAACCCATCGCTGTTAATTGGTTTACATTTGTATCCAATTAACAGCGATGGGTTCGCTCTCATGAGCATGGGACCTAAACATACCGGCGAACTGTGGGTGTACATTAGTACGCCTCTGCCTAACCCTTCGGGGAATACAGGCGTGATGGTATATTATGTTTATATTATTAGCCTGAATATGTTATAGTCAGGATTTAGCTGATACCCAGTGTAAATAAGGAGGTTAACCTCATCCTACAAAGTGTAGGTCTTCCATTTAACACGTATTTGATTCTCAATTCAGCCAAACATTCAAAAAAGTGTACAGCAAAATCTCTGTCTATTATGTGGTTAAAATTGAAAAGAACAAAATATAAAGCTCTCATACTTGCTTTGCTATTCATAATTTGTACAATCGAGCACTAAATAGTTTCGTTCCAAAGAATTAGCATCCCTCGCACCTTTGAACTTCACACAAGTTCTTTGTCATAGACGTCATATCGTGAAATATTTAGATAAAGGTACGCCACATCTCTAAACTAAATGAAGTAGATTGAAGGAGTAGAGTGCACGAAAAAGAAACGACCCACAAAAAAAAAGTGTTTGGAATAGCGCGGCGGTCGGACACGCGGGGCTACATAATATACTTATTAACATAACATGATCAACCCATTATATTGTCCTTCTGCTGGGCACTGGACACTCAGGGTCTCAACTCACGGGTTAATGGCATAAGCTTGACATAAACATACTAGTTAACTATGAGTGTAGGTAAATTAGTACACCTCTGCCTAACCTCTTGAGAAATACAGCCGTGTTAGTGTGTCAGTATGTAAATAATAAGTGTTACTATATACGAGAATAATGAGGCTCTTACCCAGCTATGTTATAATCACTTTTACTTATAACATTTTTTAATGTCACAAGGAAAAAAAAAACTACAATTCTGTGCGTGAATGTACAACATGAACAGGGCCTTTTTAAGTGAAGTCTTTCATTTATTCTCGCCTATTTAGCTCGCGGTACGTAACATCGTACGTAACCAAGGTTTTTAAGGTTCGCTGCAAATGAGCGATGCCTGCGTCAAAAGAATATTTAGTACTAACTTTAGCGGACGGCAGCGTTTGTGCTGGCTTTAAAAAAAACTTGCTTTTCTTTCGCTTTATTATTTGAAGTTTGGTGCAGTAAATGTTCGGGCTATGAATTAATTGGGCTTGGCTGTACGCTTTAATGTGAAACAATACTGGTTTGAAAAAGTATTTTTATTTCAATGTGAAACTATTTTTGGAGTTTTTAATTTTTTGTGATAAAGTATCTTTTCTTTATCTCTGACGGGGCAATCAAGTGACGTAATTTGTCACAATCTTGGTTTATTGTGAATTTGTGTAATGAGTATTCTATTTAAATAAAAAAAATATATACGTCCATCCCCTGTTTTTACCCCTATATGAGTAAAAATGTCAATACTCAAACTTTATAAGACGTAGCTCCTGATAGGTTTCAATATCTAACCCTAGCCATTTACGCTGCGCGTAGAGAGATTAGTCAGTAGGTATCTCCTTTTTATAGTTACTAGCTGCTTTACTGTGGTGTACCCTAATGATCTCATCTTTCAGAATCCAGTGGGAATTTCCCAAAACCTAGTTTTAGCCAACTATGTTAAAAATTTAATGCTTTGCGTTAATATTTTACTTATTTCAACAATTTCATTATAGGAAAGAGAAAACATTAGTGAAGTAAAAAGAGGTAACATTCCAAGTGCCAAGCTGCTAGGTAGCTTGAAGACTTCTTGGCATTAACATAATTTTGCTTTTAAACCAAATGTTCTCACTCACAATTCAGCCTTCATTTAAAATGCTCGCAGAACACTTAACTTTTTAAATAAGATATATTTATGTGTGACTCTAATGCTGAAATTCTGAGAAGAATCTAAGCGTAAACTTAAGATTTATGTCGGAGTCTGTCGTAAAGCATTACTTATAATGTGTATTTCGACTTTTGCGCGTAAAAGCAAGCTTAGTTGCTGTGACCCCAGCAATCTGCCATATGCTGTTACTTGTCTTTTAAGGCTCGGAAACTCATCAATACCTTTCCTGTGTTGCAGTTATAATGGCCAAAATTAGAATCAGGTAAATAGTTATTTGTCGGGGTCATACCCCACTATAATTAAAGGAAAGGCTGGTGTGATTGTTAATAGGTATGAACCCACGTACTATAAAAGTCAAATAATCCTAATTTTAAATATAACAATATCTTATTTCACGCTAAGCGTCTAGAAAAGGCAAATCTATTCTTGTCGAAAGAATTACTATGAAGAAGCACAAGGTTTCAACGTTGATTTGTCTTTGAAATAGAAAGTCTTTGACGTGCGGGACAGAAGAGCAATTATTGGCGCACGAGTATCCAAGCAAATAAAACAGCGTTTGTTTTGCAATTGACGTTTGGTATTTCGATTGAATGAAATGAAAGATTTACTGATGCGTTCCTCACTTGTTATTGTAGATTTTTCTCAAGTAGGTAGAATATTCTTTTTTGTTTTTCTATCTCCGATGAAAAGGGGTGTTTGTTATAGACATTGAGGCTTTATTCTGTTTATTGGTATTAAAGCACTCAGCTATAAACTGATTTCGATAAGGTTATTTTTATTATTAGCCGACTGTGTCGGAAGATGGTTTAGGTATGCTTTAGGAGCATGTTTTTTTTATTCCTATCCCCTTTACTGTTCTCCTGCTGGATGGTCTAAGAATAATAGGACTAGACTATATTCCACAACACTGACCCAAGTGGGTTGACACACGTTTTCACGCTATCAAGTAAACCTCTGGGATGCAGATTTCCTTCTGATGTATTCCTTCTAATTTATTATAAATACTTAAATGATATCTGTTAATTAAAGACTTATGGACTAGGTAAGGATCACGACTGCATCTGAATAAATGATTATTAAAATGTTAAACTAAAACTAATTTCATTTGAATTTTTGGGATATTAAACTTAAAAACCAATCCCAATTCGACCTTAATCCCCATACCAAACACTCGACCAACGTTAGTTAAATATACTACACGCTTTTAAATTTAAATTCTATCCTATCCTAAACCAATACCGATTAGTTCTTTAAATAAACATTTTCGAAACGAATTCGGAGTCCGTAACACTAAAAACTTGAATAATAATTAAAGCACTACATCTAGTCAAATTAACCCTCAAATAATAATCATTGATTCGAAAACAACTGTCATGAGAAAATGCTCAGATGAACAAATAATCATTTAAATTATCCCAAAATTATACAGTTTTTTTTTATTTAAAAAAAAACGTTGCCCCACACTAGGATTTTCTCCTGTATCGTGGGTGCGTTTACAAACACAAATTCTCACATACACAAACGCCCAGACCCGGAACAACTGAACCTGTGGATCATACAAATATTTGCTCCGTGTGGGGATCGAACCCACATACATACCATCATTCTTGTATTCCATGAAGGGTTAGGCAGAAGTGAACTAATTTACACCCACAGTTTACCGTTATGTTTAGGTCCCATGTAATAGGGGGCGAGCCTATTGCTATTAACCGGACACAAATCCTGATAAAAAAGATAAAGAAAGATATTCCGGATCGAAATTTGGCATAATATTAGGTGAGCCTGTTGTAACATCGAGCGAATTGTAGGTGCACATTAGTACACCTCTGCCTAACCCTTCGGGGAATACATGCGTGATCATATGTTATGTTTATGTTTCGTTATATATGTACAGTCTACCGCACATCAAGTTACAATAAACTGTCAAAAACCTGTTATAATTCCCTAATGGATAATAAGCTCTATTATTTGGAGATTAAATTTAAAATCAATTCGATCGATCAGATACCATGATGAGCAGTTGACTGTACCTATTATGTTTCACAAACGATATATAATAATAAATCTTCTATATCTTGTAGTGACAAATTCACACGTTCACTACATCTTTCTCCATTCTAATGGCATCAAATTCTTCAACTCGAAGCAGGGAACAATACAACAAAATCCCGAAGACAAGGAGAGGAAATAAAGTTCCTTTCGAACCAAGAAAATATCGCACAGTTTATCAGAGACACAAGAAATATCACGTTCGTCCTCCCTCGAGATCCTACAAAAAATATGGACAGTCGCGCGAAAAAGACTTGCAATGAATTTTACAGAACACATCAAGTAGACCGGCCAATACTTTGTTATAACAATCGGATTGTTTGATCTAAAAAATGGCTGACTTGGGATAGGAAAAGATTTTTGTTGATAGGCAGTTTTTCGATTTGATTTTTTATTGCTATAGGGAAAATAATATTGCTCGATATTTTGAGAGGACGATTTTTTTAACACGCTAAAAGCGCTAGTGTTTTGTTTGATTTATACCTTGTAGCTTTCAAAGCTAATCTCTACATTATTTGCTCGTGTCAAAGGAGCTAATTACTTAGGTTTTATGATAATTATTTCAGAGGAAATACATAATAAATAACAAACAGAACTGAATAGCATTGAAGCAGGAATACTAGGTGTGTCTCATGGATAACACAGTCCTTAATGTCTGTGTTTTAACTGCCTCGTTTGTGTGGTGGTCCTACTTACGACTACGCTACTTGCTACGCTAGATATATCGCGGGTTCGATTTCCAGGTCGATCAAAGCGTTATTGGGTTTTTCTAAGCATTGAAATTCTCAGTAGTAGCTCGGAGTTTGGATCTGTGCCCGAATAATTGCAGGTTGTTTCTTCTATTGGGTCGTATTGTACATAAATAGGTACACTACTGCCGTTTGGTTGGTTGGCAGACTTCACACGCCGTCGAGAAAATCTCTAAGGCGTGCAGGTTTCCTCATGATGTTTTCCTTCACCGTTTAAGCGCGTGATAATTAACTATTAATACTTACATGACTTCGAAAAGTCAGAGGTGCGTGCCTTGGAATTGAACTCGAGACCTTTGACTTGGCAGTCTTATGGTCATATCACTAGGCTATCACTGCCTTTTGCCTTAACCTTCATTAATTATACTATATATGAAAGATATTATTTGCATGCCAAGATTTCCTAAGACTAATAAAGACGGTACAAACTCATATAAATACCTACATATAAGTATGGTATAAAAAAATTCAGCACTTTTGTATTTGACTGTACAAGGAAAGATTGTCTGCCCAAGACAGAAGACAGTCCAGTTTTTGTCCCCTCGTGTGGCTCACGACTCATTGGTAACTTACAAATTCATTATTTTCCTTTAGAAGAAAAAAGTTTGCTCTGAATGTATCTTTCATGACCTTCGATCCAAGAAAAGCTTATTGAGTAATGTCGTACGATCAATATGTATGATGATGCTATAGTTTATAGAGAAATATATTAATTTATATCTGAAATAAAATATTTTGTGACATCCATTTATTTCTTGCGATAAAAAAAATTAATCAACGACAACAATATTGTCCTACTGCTGGACACTAATCTCCTTTAAGAATGAGAGAAATTAGGAGCTCAATACGCTAGCCTAGTGCGGGTTGGCAGCCTTCACACCGCTGTCGAAAAAATCTCTCAGGCAAGGTTGCCTCACGATGTTTTCCTTCGTCGTTTACATACGATGCGATAATAAATAACTATTAATACGCATTTGACTTCGAAAAGTCAGAGGTTGGATTTTAATTCGGGACCTTTGACGATAAATAATTATAGCCTTAACTTTGTGCGATGAGGTAGAATAGCATTATAATGCAAAACCAAAAGTGTAACAGGCACCAAAGAATCCATTTACAATCAATCAAAAATAAATCCACGTAGAGGAACGCAATATAAAAATTTGAAATTCGAATCGGTTCGTTATAATATTCTCATTGAAATTAGCTTCTTTGTGGGTACCTTATTTGAATATTCCATTTTCAAAAGTCTCCATGTTAAAGTACCCACCTAGGTACTTGATTTGCCGGTGTTCAATACATGAGCGACTCAAATCTCGTCCTTGGATGAACGCAGCGGTTCGTGGGATTTAAGGTGGGGTCTCACTGATATCTAAGACTTTTTCGTTCATCAAGTATTTGATGTTGATTTTTTAATTTGAACTTGTGGGACGATATCTAAATAAGTAGATAATTTAAAAGAATATTTCAGCGAATAAACAATGTTACGAAGGACGTTAGTTAACTCACTAACTTTTATTGTATTCCCCTTGGTAATGATATCTTCAGCATTCTTCTTATTCATTATAATACTCCTTACCATTGATTTGCGGAATTTTTAATAAATATTACGATCTTTTTGTATTTGTTTTGGCATCTTCTATGCAAAGATGATTGGGTTATTTTATTGAAGGAAAAATTCCACTGCGGGCAGGAGTCGAACCTAAGTGCCACCACGAGACTCACCCGCCAGGTCGCAATTTGCCTTCACATTTTGAAATATTACGATGTTAAGTTTTGATACACCTTATATTAGACTGCAAGTTATCCATTCGTCTTGTTCACGGAAACACCCCTTTACAAACGCAAAATGAATTCCAAATTTTCTGTGTCTCAATTTGATAGCATTTCATATTAGCATTTCACTGTGTCTGCGTTGATTTCATATGAAATTTAAATTCGAAAGACGAGTAAAATTATAGTATTTATTTCATGAGTATTGAATTTTCCTATTTGTATACTCAATTTAACCCCTTACATAAGGAACAGTGCATTCATTTGTATAATACTATTTATTGCATAAGGTTTTATTCGTAACCCAAAGGACTTTTTGAGACAAAAGGTAAAAAGAAAGAAAAAACATTTATTTGTCAACAGACGTGCAAACAGACATAATTAAAATCAAGTACATACCTATGTACCTAGTTACAATTAACATTTTTTTTATCTGTTGCACGTCGTGCCGTGACAAAAGAGGTTACCACTCAGTAAATGCTTTGTTATAGTACAAGACCATAACAAACCGCTGATTTTCAGTGGCCACCTAGTGACGTACGGATATAAAGCTAGATAGCTTATCTCTTTCTCCACATCTCCACAGGTAAATATATCTCTATACTTACATTTATAAACATTGGTTCAGCCGTTAAGTGCAGGAAACAAACACATAGAGTTACTTTGGTATGTATGAGTATGCCTTAGTATGGATATTTTTGCATTCTCTCAGTCTGTCAAATTGATGGGCAAAGAGCCTTAACAATGGAGGTCTTAACATGACAACGTACGACTGACACCTCTGTTGTTGGTGGCATCTTTATGCTGCGATGGTCGCTAACTATCAGGCGGTTCCTATCGTTCATAAGCATGTTTGACATCTGACACTAGGTCAGCGTGGAAGTTTTCACAAGTGTGGGGACGGGTTGGAATACAGTTCCTCACTGCCTTTCGGATAGGCATCTCGTAAGAGCTGAGAAAATATCAGACTTGCTCTTGGGGTGTGACTGGCTAGCGTCCACCCTCACGTCTGAGACTGTCGTATTGCACCTATGCACGTGAGAGCCAGTTCCCTTACGGTTGCTGCGGCTCTGGCAGTCTGCAATCCGTAGGGGCTCTTAAAGTACAGCAACGCGTCAGTCCTCTGGTGTTGCAGGTGTCCATGGGCGGCGATAACTATCTATTTACCGTCAGATGGCTCGTCTGTTTGTTTGCCGATAATTAATAAAAAATCCATTATCTGCAATTGAGAGGAGACTGGTGCCTCGTCCGTATTCTTGACCTCCTCTCTCCATAACCGATGATCGTTAAACTCAAGGTCAAGCTAACATCTAGTTCATAAACCTAGTTCCCCATACCACCAACAGTCTCCATTTCCATATTATTCACGCGGTGTAATCTAAAACTGAATTAATTAATTCAAATTCGCGGCAGTTTCCCATCCAAAATAATTTGGTGTCATTATAAATGTACATAATCAGAGATACAAGCTTTTCAGTAATATATCAAAACTTTACAACTGTGTGTACCGATTTGAAACTGTTATGTAAAGTGGAAATAAATATTATTGTAATAAAGCAACTGCCTTACTTTATTATCGACTATCTTTTGCCAGCAACTTCGTCCGCGTGGAATAGTTACTTTGTTCCCTAGTTCTTCGCCCGCGGTTTCACCTGCGTTGCCCCGTTCCTAAGGGTTGTGGCGTGATGTTTTATAGCTTGAAACCTTTCTCATGAATCACTAATTTTTCCAACATTTCCCTTCACTGCTCTGCTTCTATTGATCGTAGCGTGATGAAAAGTATACTATAACCTGCCCAGGAGTATGAAGAACAATTGTACCAAGTTTCGTTGAAATCCGTCAAGTGGTTTTTGTTTCTATAACGAACATACAGACAGACAGACAAAAATTTTACTGATTGCATTTTTGGCGTCAGTATCGATGACTAATCACCCGCTGATAGTTATTTTGGAAATATATTTCATGTACAGAATTGACCTCTCTACAGATTTATTATAAGTATAGATTATTTCTGTATTCATTTACATATTTTCAAAGTCAAAGTCAAATATTTATTTGCAGACTAAGTGTACCAACAGGTCTTATAGGTATTTTACCTTATTGAAATTATACTTTTAAGTATTTCTAACCCACGACGAAAAAGGGGGGTTTTATAAGTTTGTAGTGAGAATCTGTGTGTTTGTGTGGCTGTGTTACTGTGTAACTGTGTGTCTGTCTGTTGCATCTTAGCGCCCAAACGAATGGACCGATTTTGGTTATTTTGTTTGGAGGTGCGTGCGTTGCATTCAAACGCGAGATCTACGACGTTACAATATAATAACTGCTTCGGATATTTTATTGACGTATGACAATTTCCATTCAAGGCCACTAGCACGACCAATAGAACTTCCAGACTGTACCTTTTTTATGGGATAGGAGGGCAAACGAGCAGAAGGATCGCCTGATGGTAAGCGATTACCGCCGCCCAGGGACACCCGCAACACCACAGGAGTCACGAGTGCGTTGCCGACCTTTTAAAAGGGGATTGGGCCTCCGGTAACCTCAATCACTCAGCGAAACACAACGTAAGCGTTGTTTTACGCCGGTTTTCTGTGAGGCCGTGGTATCACTCCGGTCGAGCCGGCGCATTCTTGCCGAAGCATGGCTCTCCCACGTATAAAATTACACCTACTACAAACACGTTTTAAGGAATCGATTCCCTTCAACATTGGTAGGTTCCACAGCTCAGGCATTGATCAATGATCGTACGAGTTAAAAATGTGAATGGAACGAAACCATTCATCATTGATTTGGAATATAACTATTTACTTAATGTTTCATAATGATTTTGAATGCTAGAATTATAGTATTATTTTGAAGTTTATGAATTTGAAATAGAGATAAATTCAAATTGATACAAAGAACTACAATACTTAATTAAGAATTCATTTTGATAGAAGACTGACTACCTCATTAGTCTAGTGGTTGCAAGCGCGACTGCTACGCTAGAGGTCCTGGGTTCGGTCCCCAGGTCGAGCAAAAAGGTTATTGGGTTTTTCTATGAAATTCTCAATAGCAGCTCGGAGGCTGGATTTGTGCCCTGTTAATGGCAATAGGCTCGCCCCCTATTACATGGGACCTAAACATACCGGCGAACTGTGGGTATTATATTAGTACGCCTCTGCCTAACCCTTTGGGGAATACACGCGTGATGGTATGTTATGTTATGTTTGTTTGGTAGAAGTAACATAAAAATAAACTTATTGTTATTTTTGGTTGCCTCGTTCTCGCAGTTCGATCTTTAGTCTCGTGGTCGTGAGATTCTGGGTTCGATTCCCTGGTCGAGCAAAATTTTGTTGGGTTTTTTTTAGAGAATTCTGGGTAGCTGCTCAGAGTTTGCATTTCTGACCGGTTAATTACCGTCTATTACTAACACCGTTGAACTGTAGGTGTGAACTGTACGTTAGTACAGCTCTGCCTTACCCTTTGGGAAATGCAGGCGTGATAGGATTTTATCTTATTTATACCCGACGCAAAAAAGGGGTGTTATATGTACCTATGTTTGTATCTGTGTGTATGTCTGTTGCTTCGTAGCATCCAAACGAACGCACCGATTTTGTTTCAGTTTTTTTGTTCAAAAGGTAACTTGATCGAAAGTGTTCTTAGCTATGATTTATGATAATCTAGCTAGCCGTTTGAAGATTATCAGTTCTTTTAATAATAATAATAATATCTTTATTTCTCCATAAATACAAGACTTTATACGATAAGAAATGACTAACATAATTATATAAAATCAAATTTCAGAGTCAGTGTATGTGCGGAGCTGATGTCTATTATAGATATAGACCTGTGTTCGTTCCCCACCCCACGGATTCAGGTGTAACATATTGGTGTAATGTATTGAAGAAAACCAAGGACATTGATTTAGTAATTCGCTAATTCGCCTGTGTGTGTGTGTGTGTGTGTGGTGTGTGGTGTGTGTGTGTGTGTGTGTGTTGTGTGTGTGTGTGTGTGTGTGTGTGTGTGTGTGTGTGTGTGTGTGTGTGTGTGTGTGTGTGTGTGTGTGTGTGTGTGTGTGTGCGTGTGCTTGTGTACCCATTTTACTAAATTCCTATTTAAGTAAGTCTTCTAGTTCATGAAGGGATGTGAGCAACTTCCACATGTCTGATCGATATGAAACTTGTTATCCTGTTACTTCAATGATATTGCAAGAACATGGTAAGTATGACGTGACCCTTTTAAATTTAATATTATTAATATTTTGACTTTAAGCGGTTAACCCTCGGTCTTGCCAGCTAGAAATTATAAAAAAACTTTAAGGGTGCAGTGGAACTAGAATTGTCCACAAAAACGTAATACCAAAATAAATCGTAATTCAGACAATATTCTACCAAATTATGTTATTACCCGAATTTGGATGCCGTTAATCTAGGTCCCTACCGTACTATTTCATCTACTACTACTTCACTGGAAGTAAAAGACCGGAAAATGGTTCCAAACTTGGGAAAATTACATTTATTTCAAGGGTAGTGTTTTGGACTAAATGGTAGAGTAGGAACGTAGGTTAACGGTATCGGAATCCGTATGATAACAGTTTGATTAAATTGTGTTTGAATTATGATTTATTTCGGTATTACGTTTGTAAGGGAAATTCGGTCCGCCGGACTCTTAAGATGAACTAGGTATTAGGTACCTATTCTAGGCATATGTAAGCAATTCTAGTAAATATCCTTTAAAACACGATGAAACACGATATATCTGTTTACCTAATTTAAGATAAAACGTGGAAATAATTCTTCCCAACCACATGAAATGAAAATAAATTGGTTTTCAGCAAGAACTATATATTAAGAGATAACAATGAATAGCCTAAACCTCTGCTATTAAGGCCAAGTTGCTTACTTAGCTCATTACATTCAAATTTTATTCGACAATATTATTCAACTTATATTGATTTTATCGAATATTACACGTTTAGATTTCTTTTTAAGATTTAATAATTAATTATTGGAACATTAATTTTTTTAAATTTTAGAATTAATTACTGCCTCATTAGTCCAGTGGTGCCAAGCTCGACTGCTACGCTAGAGGTCCCGAGTTCGATCCCTAGTCGGGCAGTGTTATTGGGTTTTTCTATGAAATTCTCAGTAGCAGCTCGTAGTCTGGATTTGTGCCCGGTTAATGGTAATAGGCTCGCCCGCTATTACATGGGACTTAAACATACCGGCGAAATGTGAATGTACATTTGTACACCTCTGCCTAACCCTTCGGGGAATACAGGCGTGATGGTATGTAATGTTGTTAGAACATATAATTTTTATTTGTAGCTTAAAAATTACTACATTTGTTGAAACCCCGTGTGGGGACGGGTTAGGATACTGTTCCTCACTGCCTTTCAGATAGGCATCCCGAAAGAGGCGTGAAAATATCTGACTTGGTCGGTGGTAGGACCTCTTGGGGTCTAACTGGTTGGCGACTACCCTTACGTCGGAGTCTGTCGTAAAGCACTTGGTGTGTGTTTCGACTTTTGCACGTAAGAGCAGTTCTCCTCGGTTGCGGTTACGGCTCTGACAGTGTGTAGGGGCTTTTAAGGATCGGCAACGCATCAGCATCTCCTCTGGTGTTGCAGGTGTCCATGGGCGACGATGACTACTTACCACCAGGTAGCTCGTCAGCTTGTTTGCCGTCTTAATCCATAAAAAAAAAATAAGGAAGGAGTTCTTTGCAATACCACACCAAAAACTTTAAACAGTTATATTTTAGGACTTTTCATAATATTAATATACGTAATTTCACTAAACCTGGTATTTTTTAAATCGAACTACAAGTAGTCAAGTGACAATTCTTTGCCCTATTAAAAAAAACACAAATATAAATTGTACGTAATGATCTTTTTGTGTTTTTTTTGCATTTTCCATGCTAAGATTATAAAGTTATTTTAGTGAAGGAAAAATGCAATCGCGGGCAGAATTCGGACCTGCGTCTTCTGGTGTATCCAACCAGAAGACGCAGGGTCGAATCCTGCTCGCGTTTTAATTTTTTCCTTCACTAGAATAACTTGTATGTAACGAGTTAAACGAATACCTAAGCCTTAAGATAAGCTAGTGCATTACCATCATACATTCATGCTTATGATGCCTAATGGTGCCCTCGTTATAACCACCTGATTTACGATTACTGCCACAGCACTACATGAAACTACATTTGCATATATCACGATTAAGGTAAACTGCCCAGATTGTTGGTAGGTATTCAGAAACCTTTATATATATGTGCACTCTTACACAATAATAAAATGGCCTCCTAAAGGTAAAAATCTTTCCACAAAGAAAACAGCCTTTAAGTGGCCATTGGTGTATTTTTTTTTGACTTTTCGAGTATTTGGGCCAGTTTGACAGGACACTCTATCAAACTTTGACAACAATATTTTACGCACAAACCTTACTTATACTTAAATATTTGGCGATCCGTCTGCTCGTTTGCCCTCCTATCCAATAAAAAAAAATATAATATCAAGAACTCCGTGTGGGGATGGGTTAGAATATAATTCCAAAGATTTTTTTCGAGCGCATTTCCCCACCCAAAAAAGGGCAGGCAAAGTGTTATTGGGTTTTCCTATGAAATTCTCAGAAGCAGCTCGGAGTTTGGATTTGGGCCCGGTGAATAGGCTCGCCCCATATTACATGGGACTTAAACATACCGGCAAACTGTGGATATACGTACATTACTACACTCTGTCTAACTCTTCGGGGAATACAAGCGTGATGGTATATCGAAGGAAACACAGCGACATTTTTTCTTCATATTACATTTCTAAAAAAAATTGCGTCACAAGATGGAATACGGCGAGTCAAAAAAGTATGTATTTTATGACAAAGTCCTGTTAAGTTTTGCGCTTCGCTGGGCCGAAGAATTACCGTCGGATGGCCCTGTCATTTTATTTATACCTTTATAAACTACAGACCGTGTTCTGCTTCTGATTAATTATTTTGTAAACAGCCTTAAAAGCTGTTGGCTAGAAATGTTTCGTCGCTTTCCGGAACGTTTTAAATGGACTTATCTAAGCTTCAGAATTGAGCTTTCTATTGGTGCTACGATTTTGTTTAATTAGTTTCTAAAAGTTATCTTGCGGAATGTAAAGATTTTTTCTCATTCCTTTTGTTTACGAGATTTAAAAGATTTCCACGGTGTTGTGTTGAAATTAAATGAATCTGAAGAAATATACAAATCACATCACCAAATTAAATAAGAAACATTAAATATTAATAAAAGTAAACATATTAATAAAAAAAAATACTTTAAAATCATAATATGGAAAATAAAAAAAAATGACAAAAAGATATTAATCAAGTTTAAAATTCAAGAACGTCGTACACGAATTGCCAAGAATACTTTACCCCATATATCCAGCAATTTTTAAAATTTTATAACACCATCATAAATATTATTATATTATTTTATTGCCTCATTTGTCTTGTGGTCCCAAGCGCGACTGCTACGCTAGAGGTCCTGGGTTCGATCCCCAGGTCGAGCAAAGTGTTATTGAGTTTTCTATGAAATTCTCAGTAGCAGCTCGGAGTCTGGATTAGTGCCCGGTTAATGGCTATAGGCTCGCCCCCTATAACATGGGACCTAAACATACCAGGCGAACTGTGGGTGTACATTAAGTACGCCTCTGCCTAACCCTTCGGGGAATACAGGCGTGATGGTATGGTATGGTATTATTTTATTGTTTTTTATGCATGTCAGGCGTAACTCCAACAAATAAAAAGTACCTAAAACACAATATATTTGGTAACATGAACGTAAGCGCGGCTTGCTTGGTGTCCGAACACTAACTTTATAATTAATGCAATATTAAAACTAAATATTTGGGACTGCACGCGCACTTGACGTCAATGAATCATACTTTGTACAATGCATACTTATTTTTGATTACCTACCCTTAAAATTATACTAGTCTAATTTTGCATGCATCATACCTATAAAGCTGTGGGCGAAACAGCAATATCAAGCTGGAAAAAACTGCTTACCTCTCAAATGAAAACGAGCGCACTGAAGCGAAAAAATCCCGCGAAATAAAAACGCAATCACAACGCACGGCTCTGAAAAACTAGTTTCTATCCAGTCAGTATCACACAATCTATTCCAAACTATTGCATTGCGAAATCAAACTCATCTCACACGTGAACAAAAACTGGTTCCACTGGGTTTCCAATTCCTCTTTCATTGTGAATTGACAGTGATAGCCTAGTGATATGACCATTGGACTGTCAAGTCGTAGCTCTCGAGATGGGTCCAAGGCTTTTTGAAGTCATGTGCGTATTAATAGTTAATTATCACGCGCTGATGAAGAAAAACATCGTGAGCAAGCCAGCTGTATTCCTCAGAGATATTACTGACGGCGTGTGAAGTCTGCCAACAAACACTAGGCCAGCTGTGTTATTGAATTTTTCTATGAAATTCTCAGTAGTTGCTCAGAACTTGGATTTGTGTCCCGTTAATAGCAATAGGCTCGCCCTCTATTACATGGGACCTAAACATACCGGCGAATAGTGGATGTACGCCTCTGCCTAACCCTTCGGGGAATGAAGCGTTATAATGTGATTCACATTACAATTACTAAGCGTTTAAACAAATAAATAATTCCAGTTTGACAGCTCAATATGGTATTTTAAGCCTCCCAATTCAAAATGATAGTTTCCAGATCGCAGTCCAACAGTCCAACACTACAAACGGATGCAGGAAAAAAGCCGATTGCAAGTTCTGCAATATATTACTTTCACGCCACTCGGGCGTCCTAATCGTTTCTCTTGTTTATTCTTTTGTGGTACGACTGTGCAAGGTTGGAGTTGACAGCGAGTGATTTATTTTCTTTCAGATTGTGTAGGATAGACAGCTCAAAATGCTCGAAGGAAATGACAAATGTTTTGAAGATCTTTTGTTCTGTATTTGTCCAGGAAATCATCTGCGTTGTTTATTATGTGTAATACATCCCTTTTGGCAAACAAAATGTAAAGTATGTTATTTGAGGTTAAACCTCAAATAACATACGTTATGCATAATAATATATATCACGTTGCCTGTATTCCCCAAAAGTAAGAAACAATGAACACCCACAGTTCGCCGGTATGTTTAGTGTAGGTCCCATGTAATAGAGGGCGAGCCAATTGTCAACGGGGCACATTTCCAGCTTCGAGCTGCTCTGAGAATTTCATAAGAAAGCCCAATAACACTTCTCATCAAGGCAGTTAGTAGGTTTAATAGTGAGCAGAATCATCCATTTGCGTTTGCTAAATTGTTTAAAATTTATCTCAGTCTGAGTTCTTGGCTTTCATTATATCTACGAGTCCTATATATGTATCATCATTAGCCTCCATTCATCCACTACTGGACGTTACCCTCTTTTCACACAGTTGTTACTAGCTGCCTCGATCAAATCTTTACAACACCTGATCGGTAGGCACTGGGCATCCAACACTATGCTTGCTTAGATGCAGTCTCCACTAAAAATCTCAATGGGCTCCGAGACAAGTAACAGTCCCATTGCCAATTTAATATGCTAATTTTCTGAGCTATATCGGTTGCTGTTCTCTTACAGTATCAACAGTTTTAGAAGCTTTGTTTCACTTTTATTGCAATAAAGGACAAGCACCCTTAATACCTCAATGTGTTGAGAGCATATAATAAACACCAAACCTATTTTACTTGGACCATCTTAGTCACCGACATTTCAAGCCTTATCGTAGTGAAACCGGGATCAAGGAAAATTCCTTTAGAGGAATAGTATATACAAGGTGCTTTTGATACATTGTATCGCAAAAATATACCTTTAGTTTGCGTTTACCTTTTTCTCTGAACTTGTGAAACTTTGTAAAGCTCCTGTGACGGTGAACATCCGTACAAAAACCAATTTCCTCGTGATTTCAATTATAATTTGGATTGTTCCGCTATATACACTATAATCCAAACCCAATGTTTTAATTATACGGCAAATAGTTCACAATGTTAACATTATAATTACTACTAATTCTATATGTTTAAAATAATATCAGTGGCAAGCCTTTTAATTAGTAGGTACCTATATTTAATGAAACAAATTAATGCTGTCCACAATTTTTCTCCTCTGAATAGTCAGTTACTGTTTATTAGCAGTCTTTGTTTAAACACAAAAGAGTTTTTGACAAAAAATGGAGATAATTTTACTCGCTAAACAAATTTCCGCGGAGTTCTATTTTTAGAATTTGTATTCATATAATTGTTGTGTTATGATCTCGCGTCCAGATAATTGCAGTAGTGAGTGGAGTTTGTTAAGGAACTACGTTTTGTTTTGTGCTTAGCTTTGCTTGGCCTGATTCTTTTGTTTAAATTTTAAATGCTACGGCATTTTCTTTCACTGTGGTCTGCTTAATTTAGCTAAATAAAACAACTAGTAGATTAAAGTAATGATGAAGTTTGTATTCCTTCATAAAGTAGCTAATTCTAAGAAAGGCGCAACCGTGATATTTACTGATAATAATATACGCCGCATGATGATATATTTATATGCATAATCATTCTCATCATGCTGGGCAGTTGGGCACGGGTCTCCTCTTAGAGCAAGAGGAATTAGGTTGTAGTCCACCACGCTGGCCTAGTGTAGGTTAGCAGACTTGACATCCCTTAAGCGTGTAGGTTTCTTAAGGATGTTTTCTAGACCTCCCCAAAGTCTTTCCAAGTACTCTCTTACCACGACCTAACCCTCGCGGTACGCATCCAAACCCTCCCACCACCTCTTTTTGGGCCGGCCTCAAAGGCGCCTCCCATCTTCAGGCCTTTAGTGGAGGCTCTTGCCCAAAGATCATTATGCAAACGGCTGACATGACTCGGGCTATTCTTTTTTCAGCCTGGAAGCTTTCATCCTACGTTTATTATATCCGTTTTAGAGCGTAGCATTTAGGTAATACAAGATGTGTGTAATATATATATATATATATTTCTATATACATATCTGGATTTGCCCGCGGCATCATATGTGGAGCAGATGGTATCACAGTAATTATAACACGGAAATACAAAATAGATCGTTGGATTTACACCCCCGTTTGCTTTAATACAATTACCGAATTGCTTACCTGAGATTTTTATTATTAAGTTAAAATAATAAAATTGCAATTTAAGAAACAGTAATAACCTCACTAAATGTTGAACTCAACAACTTTTCCCACGACAACTTTTCCCTATTCGTGATTTTTTTGAAATTTGGCTTCACATTCTGAATTTACGTCAAAAAGTTCGAATCCTGCCGCGATTGAATTTTTCCTTCACTAAAATAACATCACTTATTTTTTTTTATGGATTACGTCACCTGGTGGTAAGTAAAAGTCGAAACACACACCAAGGTGCTTTACGACAGACTCCGACGTAAGGTTGGGCCCCAGTCAGTCAGATCCCAAGAGGTCCTATCACCGAGCAAGTCAGATGTTTTCACGCCTCTTACGAGATGCTTATCTGAAAGGCATTGACGAACAGTATTCTAACGCGTCCCCACACGAAGGATTTCACATACCACCGGTATACTGTTGATGTACATTAGTGCACCTCTGCCTAACCTTTTGAAGTAAACAAGCGAGATGTTATGTTATGAAGTATGTAAAGGAAACTTACAGCGGCACACGTAAATTTGAAGCTGGCGCGCTGTGTCAGCAGCGCCATGTTGGTTTTGTAACAAGAACTTCAAACTTACATTACTTGCGGAGTAAGGGTTACCATCTACTGCCGATATAGCAGATGAGATAATATAAATTTTATTTGGGATAAATATAATGACCACAAAATTTACTAATTTGATCACCAAACGGTTACCAAAACGGATAAATGGTCACCAAATATTAGGTTCAGGATTGGCTAGAACTGCGACCACAACACTCCAGCCGCGAATCCTACCTCAGTAGTAGGTCGGATTTTGGGATCTGTGCACGGTTAATGGCAATAGGCTCACCCCTCATCTAGGACCTATATATACCGGTGAACTGTAGGTGTACATAGTACGCCTCTGCCTAACCCTTCGAGGAATACAGGCATCACGCCTGTGAGGTACAGTAATTTACACGTGCGCTAAGTTATGGTACGACGAAAAAAATATTTTTGCTTAGGATAGGTAAAAAGAATGTCTCTATTATGATATATCTAGTAAGTAATATGAGGCATAATATCTTGTGTTTATGTGAATATTGTGTGATCTGTGTGATCGATATTTACTATTTAATCCGTCATAAACCGGTTTTAGTATTCGATATCCATATTTTGATGTTTTGTAGTGGATCTCGACCCTAAACTTTCAACATGATGCATCTCGTGTACTAAAATTTGGACAAACTGTGTCCTTTATGTCCTAGACTTAATATACACACTACTAATGTTGTTCTAAATTCCAAAGTTGTTCTTACAACTAAAATTAATCAAAATTCTGTTCCGTCAACAGCAAAGTAAGCTACTCAGAAGTTTTTGATTAAATAGTTGTTGAAACCGAACAATTTTACTGGAATTTTGGTTGTCGCACCTAATTGATTTTAATTATGAATTGAAGTTGGTAATTTCGCTGAGAATTTCATAATAATGAACACGAACTCTGTAGATATTTAAAGTATAGGATATAACGCAGATTAGTCAATAAATATGTATAATTGATAAATTGTTTGCTTACCTTTTTGTCATTTATATGTATTTATTACCTTTTTCATTGATATGACCGATCGGTGTTAGCTCAGACCTTAAGTAATACTTTGGAAATTAATCTCAGTTTCACTCTGATTTGGTTGGAAACACAAAAAAAAACTATTCAACTTTTAGCAACTGTTTTACTGGTGGTTTAATGTAACTTTTAATATAACTTGTGAGAGCTTGTTATTAGCAATATAGTTAATTTTAGAGTTATCTATAAGATTCATTAGACTGTAAGCTTTCCTTTCAATAAAAAAAAAAAAAAATATTTTTTTTGCATTTTCCATGCTAAAATTATAAAGTTATTTTAGTGAAGGAAAAATTAAATCGCGGGCTGGATTTGAACCTGCTTCTTCTGGTTGGATACACCAGACGCTCTGACCTCTTCTGGATTTACGTCATAAGGTGACGTTGGCGATATCAATTGAAGACGCAGGTTCAAATCCAGCCCTCGATTAAATTTTTCCTTCACTAAAATAACTTCTTTGCTTTATTGTCTTTCATGCATTCCAAAACCATAAGATCACAACGAACTTTTAATTAGTATTTAATAAAAAGGAGGCATTGTAGTAGATGCTGATGGTGGCGTTGTGTGTCGGGTTGTTTTATTCCCTACAACTTGGTTGAGTCGAACAACGCTGATACACACGTCATGCTCGTGAACGGGTGCTGTCTGTCGGGACTGGTCAACTCTTACATGCCATGTCAATCCGGATTCAGTTATGTTATCTTTTGGAGGGTAAACTACTTTTATCACTCACATCAAACTCCACAATACTCACATTGATAGAATAAAAAATATGTAAACATCAATTATTTATTTAAAAGAGTATCTATGGAGTTTCTTGCCGGCTCTTCTCCATAAGACCTACTATTTGGAACCGTGCATGTAGTTTTGACATTTTAAAAGTACCTGTATATGGTCTTTATTTGAATTTGAATTTGAGATACAGCTAATACTTACGTAATATAATTAACTGCACTGTTAACTGTATAATTATGGTTAGTACTAAAATTAATGAGGTTTTATTACATCCAGTTTCAATAAATTCTAAAAAACATCGATAACTGTCTAAAAAATAATAGATATAAAAAAATAATCGAAGGAAATTCAAAATAAAAACATTTATAAATACTTTAGGCAGAAAGAACCGTACTAAGACATTTTAATAACCAATAACATTCAAATAAAGGACGTAACATTTTATTCAAAGGACATTACTATAAAACGGGAGTATCGTAGGCGTCTTAACTAGAAACGAAACGACCAAGTTTCGAGGGCTTCTGGAAGTTTCCCAGTAATTTGACAAGTTTTAACAAAGGTTAGGAGCTTACCTTAGCTCACCTTGCATTTGCATTTATATGAGCCATCATTATAGAATCCCCCTGAAATTAGGTAAATTTACGCTTGAGATAGAAAATAACACAGAAAAGTGTGACGAGGAAGTTGTAAATTAAGGTAAGCTTTAGGTGGGCAAATTTGTTAGAATTTTGGACGAACTTTCATTGTGGACAAAGGCCCATTTTCATTATGATGACGTTATGACAAAATAATTACTGTACATGCCACGTTGGCCTAGTCCCAAGCGGGACGGGTACGCTAGAGGTCCTGGGTTCGATTCCCAGGTCGAGCAGTTTTATTGGGTTTTTCTATGGAACTTCTAAGTAGCAGCTCGGAGTCTGGACTTGTACCCGGTTGGCAATAGGCTCGCCCCCTATTACATGAGCCCTAAACATACCGGCGAACGGTGGATGTATATTTGTATACCTCCGCCTAACCCTGTGGGGAACACAAGCGTATATGTAGTTCTTATCTAAAAATAACCCTATTCTGAGGACAATGCTTTTAAAATCAAATGTAACAAGATAAATAATGTTCCTCGTCGGAATAAAAATATCAAATGGCAGTGTATTATGACATTATTATCCTTTCGTATGAGCCCTTTCTATGTACGTCAACATTTACCTAATTATGTAATGAAAGCCCCGACAAGCACCCACTTGTGCTCTACCCACGTATATATATACATATATATTTGATAAAGCTGTATAAGCGGCTCCCTTACTTGGGACTTTCTTTCCTTAAATTGTTGGGCTCCCAATTTAAATTCATTTGGGTAATACCTACTATTGATAAAAGCAATAGTACCTATCGATATTGTTGATACTGTCGATACCGGTACTAGATAATAGAGCTAAACACGTTATTTACATCAATAAAGTAATATGACTGCCTCATTAGTCTAGTGGTCCCAAGAGCGACTGCTACCCTAGAGGTCCTGGGTTCGATCCCCAGGTCGAGCAAAGTGTTATTGAGTTTTTCTATGAAATTCTCAGTAGCAGCTCGGAGTCTGGATTAGTGCCCGATTAATGGCAATAGGCTCGCCCCCTATTACATGGGACCTAAACATGCCGGCGAACTGTGGGTGTACATTAGTACGCCTCTGCCTAACCCTTCGGGGAATAAAGGCGTGATGATATGATATGATGAAAGTAATATTACTATATAAGAGAGCAATAGTATTTCTGAAAAATTTGTTAAGCAGATAATAAGAAAATTGAGTAGGCACCTAAAATTTTTAATTTGACAGACATGTCTTTGTCCAGATATAAATATTATTTATCAGTATTGGTATCGTGGATACTATCGATATTGTGGTAGCAATTCTATAATAGAATAGATAAAAGTGAAAATAAGGATGAGAAAAGCACGTTTTATTTTCATACTGTTACTTCATTTTTTTTAAACGTTTCCCCACACTAGTATTTTCTCCTGTATCGTGGGTGCGCAGACACAAATTCTCACATACACAAACGCCCAGACGCGGAACAAATACCTGTAGATCATACAAATATTTGCTCCGTGTGGGAATCGAACCCACAATACGTTGCGCAGAAGCCGATCACTCAGCCGCTACGCCAAACGTGTCGTGAACGACTTTTTAATCTATTCATAGTATCCATAATATGATATTAAGCAATTTTTCGAACCACTATATTGATGTATTAACAATAGGAAAGCTCAAAAATTGTATATTATTGGTAAATTAGGTACGAAAGTTTATCGATATTGTTACTAGTTTTATCAACTATCATATATGTATATATGATATATATGTATCATATATGTATCAACTATCGATACTTGGGTAACAAATTCGTGTTGGCAGAAAGGGTTCCCGTTAAACAACCTCTAGATTTGAATTTATAAATCACCAAAAACAAGATCATTAATAATTACGTAACACAAACTGACTGACATGAAATGTGTAATTCATTTAAATCCTACGCAAAAAGTCCCCGCGTGGTCAGGTCAGAATACTGTTCCTCACGGCCACTCAGATAGGCATCTCGTAAGAGGCGAGAAAATATCTGACTTGCTCGGTGGTAGGACCTGTTGTCGTCTGACTGGCTGGCGACCACCCTTACTTCGGATTCTGTCGTAAAACACCTCGGTATGTGTTTCGACTATTGCGCGTAAGAGCCAGTTCCCCCTCGGCTGCTGCGGCTCTGGCAGTCTGTAGGCCGTAGAGGCTCTTATGGGTCGACAACGCATCAGCAATTCCTCTGGTATTGCAGGTGTTCATGGACGACAATGACTACTTATTTCACCTATAGTTAAAAATCTAATAAATCTAAATACAATTTACAGACATTTCGAAAACATTACCTACATATATAATAATTTATGAATAATGCCTCAAATAATAATAACCATAAAAATTAACATACAGCACCCATATATGATAATAACCATTTAGAGCATCCTGTACACAAGTAAACAAGCACATAGCAGGCGTACAACTTAATTACAGGTAATTATAATTTTTAACTAAGCGACGCTGTAAAGGTAACACTTTGTAAGTATGAATATCGAAAAAAAACCATTTCTTTTATTAGTTAACAAAATAAATAGTTAACGATAAAAAAGATAGATAGATATGATAGATAGATAGATAGATAAATCATTTATTTGGTACATACAAAAGACAACACACCAAAACACAATTAAGTAATAAAAAATAAAAAATAACAACAACATAAAAAAAAGGTAAAAACATGAAAAGATTAAAAAAAAAAAAAGCCGAACGACAAGTGCGGTGTGCGTCTCCCAGTTGCATATTTTCATTTAATATTTTCCCTGTAGCGACATCTACCGTGCTACATAGTAACTAGATGAACAAGTCCTGAATCGCGCAAGTGAAGTTTGCAACGCAACTTGGATATATACAACCGCCCGACATCAACCGTCGGGTCGTGGCCCGCCAGGCAGAACACCCGCCTGGTTGGAGGATCCTCCCCTTTGGTGTGGGGGGCAACATACCTCGCCGCTCCACATCCCTTTATGTTTAATATAAATACAATAATTTAATCCAAGCATCATTGTGTCGGTCATGTGATCGTCAAAACGCATTGTTTGAGCCCAAACACACGTAGATGCCGTACATCGTTGAGGAGTTCTTCTGCAGGGTTAGGTATGCAGCAGGATTTTGTATTATCATTGACAAGTGACAGGATTTCAAATTTCGAATCGATCAGACCTGTGGAACTGATGTGATGATCTTCAAACGGCTCAGCAGATTTTCCTAAAATTTTCATTTACTGACTTTATCGTGTTACTCTCCTAAAGTATTCAAAATCAAATCATTGTATTACTTTTAAATTCTGCCTAATAATATTTTCTCATCAAGGTATATGTTCTTCTACGATAATAATATTCTGTCGCTAAAGATCCGGTACCTCATTACACGGTAATTAAGACTGCATGCCCGGATTAGTATTAGTAGAGTTGGCTGAAACGGACACACGGCTTAAATAACCAGCGTACTAGTTATTTGTCCAAAAGGCTATTTGACTGCATAATTGACGTAGCGGTTAAGGTAGTCACTGCTCTTCGCCACTACTTGTATCATGTGTCATAGGTTCGATTAGGTACCACCCGAGGTAAATATTCATGTGTACCACGGATATTTGATATTGTTGACGTTTTCCAATACCGTATTGTCTCTATACAACATGCTTGACGATTTACAATACCGTATCGTTTCCGTTCAACATACTTGACATTTTCCAATACCGTATCGTCTCTGTGCAACATGCTTGACGTTTTCCAATACCGTATCGTCTCCGTTCAACATGCTAGAGGTTTGCCAATATCTACTATATCATCTCTGTTCTTCAACATACTTGACATTTTCCAATACCGTATCGTCTCCGTACAACATGCTTGACATTTTCCAATACCGTATCGTCTCCGTCCAAGAATATGCACGAAAACATAGTTGCATATAATTAGCCGCGCTGCTTTCAATAGCAGCAGTAATTAGCTCATCTCAACTAATGAACTAGGAACGTGTTTACTTGTTCATATTCATACGAATGAACTTACTCGCGAATGATTATTAGTTACTTGGGTTTGTTTGCTACAATTTCGAACTTTTTTTGTGTGAGCGGTATATTATTATTTTTTAAAGTTCCGTATTCGGAATTAACAAAATGTAGTGACAGAGTCCTTCATTAAAATAACTTTATAATATTAGTATGGAAAATGCAAACAAATTACAAAAAGATATTCATGCAATATGATTGGTGTTTGCTGTCACGTGACCACAGATTGATTTCATTGCATTTTATTGATTAAATGTTAATTAAATTCATTAGAAATAACGAGAAATATTGTACTTTTCAACCGACTACAAAAAGGAGGAGGTTCTCTGTTCGACTGTATGTTTTTTTTTTTGGAACTAAGTTCCTTATCGCGCGTTGTGACAAGGAGCTAGACGAAAAAAAATCTTACGAAAAGTTGTCACGACACTTTTTTTAGTACGCATTTTGTCTAATAGATGGCACTGTACTGTTGACGTCATAATCTGAACGGCAGTGTTAAGATTCTCCGCCGTTCAATGACCCCCGCAGTACAAAATTTATATATTGAGTTAAAATGAACTAAAACTGTAAAAGAAGGTCAAGTTCCAATAAACCATTAGGTTAACGGTCGATTTGGTTTTACTTCTTGCGATTTGAGTTCATCACCAAACAAAGCTGACTTAATGAGGTCTGAGGAACTTCGTTTCATCCGGGTGTCCCTTGACACCTCTCAAGTTTTTTTTGGAATGTTTGTTAGTTGCGATTATTCCGTCAATTATGAACCGGTTTTGATGATTCTATTTTGATCAGTAGGTGGTCACATATAATCTGATCATGATATTATCACAAAATTTAGAAATAACACGTAACGACCGAGTAAATGATAAAATGATAATATGGTCTAGGTATACGTAAAATTTTACTCGCTACTACAAATGTTGAAATAAATTAACTTTTAAGAAAACGACTTCCGAAACTGTTTCGGACATAACATTATTTTTTTATGTTTTGTTAATTATGGTTTCTATTATTGAAACTATCACTCCGCATCAACATTATATTTTTTATTTGATTTTTTTATACCACTAAGTTGACAAACGAGCATGCGGCCCGACTAATGGTAAGCGTGTTACCGTAGCCTATGGGCGCTTGCAACACCAGGGGTATCACTCGCGCGTAAACTCGTGGTTACAGTCCATATTCCTATTATCAAGATAGAAGAAGCGTAAATTAAAACTCTACTACTAATTAAAACGTATCTGGCTTGCACGTCGTGAGATACCAATATGTTAAGACGCTAACGACTTTAGTTCGAAGGGATAGGGCTATTATCATGCAACGCTACGGCAATTACACGCCTTTTGAACTCCACGAAATTAACTGCTTCGAACACGCGATACACACTGTTACTAAGTTTGTTGAACACGAGTGCTTTACAAAGTGCTAATTTTCTGGACTACATTTTTAATGCATTTATGGAAATATTTTTTAAAATATTTTGTTTACTGCAAGGAAAACAACGTCAAAAACGTCGAGATAAATTAATAACTAGGAAACCGCCCCAGCTTCGCACAGGTGCAAACGAATTATATATTTAAACCTTCCTCCTGAATCAGCCAATCTATTAATGAAAACTACATTAAAATCCATTGCATAGTTTAAAAGATCTAAGCGTACAGACACACGGAGTGACTTTGTTTTATACTATGTAAAGATAAAGTTTGACGACACAATTGGCGCAGCGGTTGAGCGATCGGCTTCTGCGCCACGTGTTGTGGGTTCGATCCCCACACGGAGCAAATATTTGTATGATCTGCAGATAGTTGTTCTGGGTCTGGGCGTTTGTGCATGTGAGAATTTGTGTTTGTAAACGCACCCACGATACAGGAGAAAATCCTAATGTGGGGCAACGTTTTTAAAAAAAAAAAAAAAAAAAGTGTCAATTCGAAATCTTCACAGATTTATATATCAAATTAAAAAAAAACATGTGAGCAGTTAATTTATCAACGTTACAGATTAAAATGTTTCGTTTTCATTCATTATTTTTTATATTTTTGAAGATATTTTATATTTTTAGTTAAAAATTATGTGGCGGCAGTAGCCTAATGGCTAGGGCGTCGGGCTGGTGAACATGTGGTTGCCGGTTCGAAACCAACCCATTACTACCGACGTGAACCCACTCGTAACACAAGCATTTAGCTTAGCACGAGGGGTTAACAAGAATACTAGTAATGTGCGACCCACATTACCAGTAAGCTTTTTTTAAAAAAAAAGTTATTTTTAACCACCGACGAAAAAGAGGGGTGTTATAAGTTTGTATTGTGTATTTGTGTGTCTGTCTGTTGCATCGTAGCGCCCAAACAAATGGACCGAATTTGATTTTCGTTTTGTTTCAAAGGTGACTTGATGAAGAGCCTGGATAATGAAAAATCTGGCCAACCGTTTGAAGATTATCAGCTCTTTTCTGGTTCGTGAAGGGTTTTGAGCAACTTCCACAGGTCTGATCGATTTGAAACTTGGTATCCCGTTACTTCAATAACATTGCAAGAACATGGTAACCATATCTTGATGTTGCGAGTTTTTTTTTATTTAAAATTTGATGTTATAATTATATTCACTGGCTCTTCTTCTAGAATATCTGTATGTTCTCTTAATCGAAGTTCACAATTTAATCTGCTCAAAAAAGAAAATCCTGTAGTCTGGACAAGAATACTAATTAAGCATTTAGACTCGCACGTCTAGGGGTCATTGTACTGAGCTTAATATTGCGGTGTCCACAACAAATTGAGGGGCTCGTGGCTAAGTAATAACTACTCTTAGCTGTATATCTGTAAGGTCAAATTGTGCTTGGAATAGTTAGTCTATGGATTGGTGAACATCATAATGTTCTAACTTAACCTCGCTCTTTAATATGATGTGGTATGCCATATCATAAAATTGACGAGTTGACGACACGGCGTAACAGCTGAGTGATCGGCTTCTGCGCCATGTGTCGTGGGTTCAATCCTTACACGGATATTAATAATGTTTGAATTAATCCTTACTAATATTATAAACGTGAATGATTGTGAGTGTGGATGTGTGGATGTATGGATGTTTGTTACTCTTTCACGCCAGAATGGCTGAACGGACCTGGATGAAATTTGGCACAGAGATAGATTATAGTATGGAATAACACATAGGCTACTTTTTATCCAAGTCAGACCCAACTCTGAAGGCCACGCAGACAAAGTTGCGGGCAGAAGCTAGTTAGTCATATAATAATTATCTAATCTTCACACTGTTCTTTATACTATGCTTAGTTAAAAGTTTATACACTATTTTAATACCTAATGATTATGAAATAATTATTATTGTTACTCAAATTAAATGGTAACCAGTTTGAGAACTTTCCAGTGTTTTTATTTGAAGCGTGGAATTAATTTGTACGATGTTTGAATAGATTTGTACCTATTGTTGCAAGGCATTGTTTGGTCTAATTTAGGAGGAAAGTTAGTCAGTTTTAATTGAATGGTTGAACGACTAAAATGTTTACGAAAATTGATTTATCTTTGTTTAACTTAAGATCTTACGGTTTATGATTAATTATTATTTTTATAGTGCAATTTCGAAGAATAAATGTTTTTCGTGTACTTGTTTATGTCTCCTATTATACATATTTCACGCCTGTCTCCCTTTGGGGTAGGCAGAGACTATAGATTTCTACTTGCTACGATCCTGGCACAATACTTTCGCTTCATCTACGTTCATTAATCTCCTCATGCATGATCGTCGGTTTAGGGTGCTTTTAACCTGACCTTTTTTGAGAACGTGCGCAATTCGATTGTGGCCATGTATACTCGTTTTATCAATCTTCGTTCATCCATCCTCTCTACATGCCCAAACCATCTTAACATATCTATGAATTAATGCAATCATTGCATAAACACACTTATTTATTTATGCACACTTAAAGATTTAAAATGATAAACTATACTGCTTTTTCTAAAGAAATCTTTTTCAGCAAACCTGCGGAAGCGTTTATCCGGCTCGAAGGACCATGTACAAACCGCGGGGTCCGTTGCAGAATGTAAATGATACAACTGGATCTATATGTATAAACGACGTGTATTTATTCAACACCAAATAAAACAAATTCTGCCTAAACAAATCTTGGTAAAGAAACCATAGCGCGATCTAACTCGATCCTAACGCCATCTAGGGAATTCAAAGTTAAACTTTCCAATCGTTGAGTTATTTGAGTGATCGCGCTACGATTTCGCTTCCCTGCTTAAATACCAGACCTTAAGCTTATTGCTTTTAAGGATCTCTAAATAGTTAATTATCACGCGCTTAAACGGTGAAGGAAAACATCGTGAGGAAACCTGCATGCCTGAGAGATTTCCTCGACGGCGTGTGAAGTCTGCCAACGTGCACTAGGCCAGCGTGGTGGACTATAGCCTAATCATTCTCATTCAGAGGAGACCCGTGCCTAGTATTGGGACAATATTTATAAAGGGTTGACTATGTAAGGATCTCTAAATAGTATCAAACAAAGTCGCCTTGTATAGTAGAGAAACCTCAATGTTTTGTAATGTGTCTATCACCTGGTGCATTTTTTCATCTTCATACTCCGCCTAGAATCCGAGTTATACCTAGTTATTTCCCCCGTGTGGGGACGGGTTAGAATACAGTTCCTCACTGCCATTCAGATAGGCATCTTGTAAGAACCGAGAAAATATCTGACTTTCTCGGTGGTAGGACCTCTCGGAGTCTGACTGGCTGGCAACCACCCTTTCGTCGGAGTCTGTCATAAAGCACCTCGGTGTGTGTTCTGACTTTTGCGCGTAAGAGCCAGTTCCCCCTCGGTTGCTGCGGCTCTGGCAGTCTGCAATCCGTAGGGGCTCTTAAAACTCGACAACGCATAAGCAACTCCTCTGATGTTGCAGATGTTTATGGGCGGTGATGACTACTTACCATCAGGTGGCTCGTCTGCTCGTGTGCCGACCTAATCAATAAAAATTGTTAGTAAATCCTTTTTGGATGTGAGTGAACCGCGGTCTACACCTAGTTTATTTTATAATTGTAGTCCGGTCCTCACAGCAGCTCTCACAGTGCTCTGTTCGCATTAAATGCTTCTATGTAAACACTAGAAAATGTACTTTAGTAAAAATCAAAACGCATAAGGTCATAATAATATGGAAATGCCGTCAAGAGGTAGAATATTATTTAATACGCAGCAACCGACAATGAACTTCCAACTCTATAATGTTTCCGCTAAAGTGCTATTTTGTTTATTGTTGGAATGAAATTAAATGTAAGCCCCGAAAAATAATGCTGCAAAAGCAACACTATTAAGCTTCTTTTTACCGTTAACGACCATTTTGTTTGGGAATGTATGTTGAATTGAAAAATGTTTCTCTTTCCACATAATATTGAGAGTTTTATGGGGCCTACGCTACTGTTCCAATGATCTGGTAACGTCGTGGGATGGGCTGTGTGACTCCCGGTTACGGTCGAACTACACGATGACCTATGCATACGTGCCGTCAGATGGGACTGGTCTACTCAAAGCCGCTATGGATCTTTCTTCAAAAGGCTATTTATGAAAGAAAGAAATTTTTCTTTATCTAAATCTTTTTTTTTGGACTTGCACTTATAGGTAAGTAGGTACATGACTTATTATTAGTTATAAGAAACTACAGCGACACTGCGCGACACCCTACGCGCATTCAGACATTGCCTTACATTGTAACTCACATATTTGGTACTACTAAGTACTTCTGGGCTTTAAAAGAGACCATAATTAACTGAGTTTGTTTCGGCGTTCTTTCTCCTCTGAGAAGAAACTCCGGATGATAGATGGCACTGGCATTTCCTAACTAATTACCTCTGTAACTAGTTAGGAAATGCCAGTGCCATCTAGTTAAAACCATATGAAACATTGACAATACAATACAATATCTTTATTGACTTGTGAAAGTATCCTTAAAAGATCTATTCACAGAAATAAACATCAATTATACCTTTAGGAAAGGTTGGACCCGTGGCGACGGAAATAATTACGCTAATCAATCTGAAAGATCAAGGGATTGCCGATTCTCAACACATTGAGACTATTTATGTTTGATTATTATATTGTCAGCGTATAGTCATACAAACCTATACAAGTCAATATTGGAGGAAAAACTTAATAAAGTAATATTCAACTGGATCTATTATCTAAGACTGGAAATCAACGCTAAAAAAGTTGGGAAAAGGCTCTAAAAAATCATGTGAGTTGACGAAAATTGTAATATGTAGTCAATATACGTCGCTGACGTCGCTGACGTTACCTCGAGATGTAGAATGTGGATGAAAAATTTGACGTCATAGGCAGTGGTCTCGATAGCATAAGAGTACGGCGGACCGAATTTCCGATACCGTTAATCTAGGTTCCTACTCTACCATTTCGTCCAAAATACTTCACTGGAAATAAATGTAAGCGAATGCAATTATTGATAACTTTACCAAGTTTGGAACAATTTTCCGGTCTTTTATTTCCAGTAAAATAGTAGTAGATGAAATAGTACCTTAGGAACCTAGATTAACGGTATCCAAATCCGAATAATAACACCATTTGATAGAATATTGTCTGGATTACGATTTATTTCGGTTTTATGTTTTTGTGGGTAATTCAAGCTCCGCCGGACCCATAATGGTTAAAGCCATACGCTGATAAATAATGAAAGAGCACTTAAAATAAGAAAAAAAATCATAATGTCAAGAAACAAATCTATTCTATCATACAATAATTAAAAACCAAATTAAATAGAAACCAAATAGCCTGGTAATAATGGCTATAATAATAACAATAAAACTTTAACCAGCATGTTTACCAGTCTATTGTGCACTTAGCTGCATAAATAAACACATTTTGTAATGCAAGCATAATGCAGTTAATAGTCCGATACAATTTAGTGGTATTTGTTTAAGCATTGAGTTGGCTGTTTACCATTTAGGCAAGTGTATGATGTGCACAACTGCACACCGGTATTGTTTTGGACCAAATGTAGCACGCTTGAAACTTTTGTTAAATCACACTTGCCCAGATATTTTTGTACTTAAGGGCCAGTTCCCCTCGGTTGCAATGGCTCTGGCAGTCTGTAGTCCGTAGGGGCTTATAAGGGTCGGCAACGCTTCAGCAACTCCTCTGGTGTTGCAGATGTCCATGGGCGACGATGACTACTTACCACCAAGTGGTTCGTCACCTCGTTTGCCGACCTATTCAATAAAAAAATAGGTACTCTTTTTTTATGGATTAAGTCGAGGTAAGAGTGGTCGCCAGCCAGTCAGACCCCAAGAGGTTCTACCACCGGAACAAGGAAACTGTATCTTAAACTTCTAATAGACCCGCATTTTAAATATCTTTGCTTCTTTAGTCTAGTGGTCCCAAGCGTCACTGCTACGCCTGAGTTCCTGAGTGTGATTTTCAGGTCGAGCCAAATTGTTATTGAGTTTTTCTATGAATTTTTCAGTAGGAGCTCGGGGTTTGGAATTTGTGCCCGGTTAATGGCAATAGTCTCTTCCCTTAATACACATATTCATCCCCTAAACATATCGGTAAACTGTGCATGTACGTTCGTACGCCTCTGCCTAACCCTTCGGGGAATACAGGCGTTATGGTATATTATGTTATAATATCTAGAAATCGAACCGAGGCCTTCTATCGTAGTAATCAGGATCACTAGGATAATTATATGACTTTTTGGAGTGAAAACTTCTCTTGGCGCGTTGAGCACTTTTTGGGGTGGACAAAAATCATGGAACTCGCGTCATCGTCACCGAACGCTTTCCATGAGCTATATAATATATATACTGTGTATATATGTGTACTTTTTGGGTGAACAAAAAGCGTGAAACTCGCGTCATCGTCACCGCACGCTTCTCACTTATCGACGATACAATTCACAAGTTACTTAGTTATCACTTCTATCGGCAATCCCCAAAGACTGTCCCGTTTTTTTTTTTCAAAAATCTCTAATGTATACACATTAGCCAGTTACAATTTTATTATGTTAGTATGATTAGGTCTGGGGAACCGCAATGCTTACGCCGCTGTGTTGTGGTGATCGGTATTACCTTGGGTCTACCGAGGCGTGTCTTGTCGGTCCCAACCGCAGTGCCACGACGCCTAATAGCGGTGTACCGTATTACATACTCAAAATCGTGTGGCCTTTGATATTGTACGTGACCTACGATGGTAATATTTTGTCCCTATGAAAATATTTTACTTTTTATTAGGGATCTGAATCCAACTGCACCTTTATGGAGTACAAAACTACATGTCTGCTATTTTATTTGGTCAACATTTTAAATTTAAGAAACTCCGGTAGGGTCAAGTCATGGCTACCATGTTCTAGCCATTTCATTGAGGTGACAGGATTTCAAATCGATCAGACCCGTGGAAGTTGCTTTCATCCCTTTATAAATAGTAAAGAGCTGATAATCTTCAAACGGCTTTCTTGATTTTTTTAAATCTCTCTCTCTCTCTCGGTCAAGACACCTTTCAAACTAAAAAAAAAACAATCAAAATCGGTCCAATGGTTACGATGCAACAGACTGACACACAGATACACAGACATACACACATTAAACTTATAACTTCCCTCTTTATGGGTTAAAAAATGACTTTCTATGACGTCAAAATTGTTGATTTTGATAGTTTTATCTACGAAACGTCAGTCATGCCGTGAAGATTGTAACACCATTTATTTTAAAAGTGTCCATGGAGTTTCTTACTGTTTTTTTCTCCATAGGATCAACTTTTTGGAACCATGCAACTAGACTCATTAACGTTTCATAAACGCTTGTAAAAGCTTATCTATACTTATAATAAATCTGTAGAGAGGTCAATTCTGTACATGAAATATATTTTCAAAATAACTATCAGCGGGTGATTAGTGATCGATACTGACGCCAAAAATGCAATCAGTAAAATTTTTGTCTGTCTGTCTGTCTGTATGTTCGTTATAGAAACAAAAACCACTCGACGGATTTCAACGAAACTTGGTACAATTGTTCATCATACTCCTGGGCAGGTTATAGTATATTTTCATCACGCTACGATCAATAGGAGCAGAGCAGTGAAGGGAAATGTTGGGAAAATGAGTGATTCATGAGAAAGGTTTCAAGCTATAAAACATCACGCTACAACCCTTAGGAACGGGGCAACGCAGGTGAAACCGCGGGCGAAGAACTAGGGAACAAAGTAACTATTCCACGCGGACAAAGTCGCTGGCAAAAGCTAGTTTGAAATAAAAACATTTGAGCTTTGAACTTGAACTTGATTAAATCGGTCTGTCTGTTTATTGTTGCGTTTTCAAACATACAATAAAATATTCGTATAGATTAGGCTAACTTTTGTCTCAAAAAGTCTAGACGTGTACTAAAATAAAATTCAGTTAAAAACTTCAAAACCTGAAAGCTTATTATAAGTGACACACACAGTTCTCGTTAAAACGCGAACGAGAGTTGGCATGAATTGTGTTTGTAGTTCATGCTGTTAGAAATAGAAATGAAAAACGTTCACGTCATCCGTAACGAGGGCCCCGAGCTGACGGTACTATTGGTTTTAGTTTTATATTGAAGTGAAGGTTTGTTATGGTCTGTCAAAGTTTGTCATCTTTTTGTGTTGCTGAGTTTGAAAAAGTCTGGCCTGTATTTCAAAATGGCGGTCAAGAGAATCCATAGCCAATTAAATGATGTATATATGTATAAAATAAGTCTCCTCGGGTGACGATAACATAAATAAATTGAAAGTGAAATAATTGCTTTTGTTTTAAACATACAAGAATGATTTATGTAAAAAAAAATGTTCAAATTGTAACTTTGGATAGTGTACCTGCCACTTTCTAATGCACGACGAACAACTAATTAAGTCGCTCAGCTAGGAACCAACAATTTGTAAGACTCCTCGAACCTACAGTAATTTAATTTGTTTTTATACTATTTGCTCTATCTACCTGAAAATATATTTTGCAAGTTTAAATTATGTATTAGATACTAGTAAGTGATTAGATGTAATCTTTGAGCAATAAAGAATTCTAAATTAAACTTAACATCACGGCACACTGTTTACCTGTCGTCAGATGTGCGGTACTTGTATTTTCTTTCTTTTTCTTTTTTTGAAAAACGTTGCCCCACACTAGGATTTTCTCCTGTATCATGGGTGCGAACTACCTGTAGATCATACAAATATTTGCTCCGTGTGGGGATCGAACCCACAACACGTGACGCAGAAGCCAATCTCTCAGCCGCTACGCCAAACGTGTCGTCTTTTTATTTTTAGGATAATTTCGCTATACCTTGATAAATATCTTGATAATAGTGCGCGAGCTGCCAGCGGCAGTGGTATCAATGGGCGAGACCCTAATTCCTCAGTAGCAGTTCCAAATTTGGATGCGTCCGGTTAATGGCAACAGGCTCATCCTTTAACACGAAACCACAAACACTCGAACCAATTGGGAGTTACTTCAATATTTCTCGATAAAACAGGCGTGTCGGTATAAATAAATTTAAAACCATTATCTCATATTACGTATTGTAAAAGCTTTTAGTGTTTTAAACTTTAATCCATTCTGTAACTCTTGACTTTGGGATTTTAAACCTATTTTTAAACAATTGCTATCATTTTGAACAGATTGTTTATAGAGTGAAGCATTTTGTTTTTGTAGGCTGCGCATCAAAATGACATCACAATAAAGTTTTGATGGCGAAATGCTTTTTGATGTGGCAAAATATTATCTTTACTGTATTATTTCTATTTTTAATTGCTCATGTGTACAAAACCTTTTTATAGTCTTGCATTTTAAAAAGCGCAAATTCTCGCAAACTGTGAGTGTATTCTTATGTCCAGACCTTCAAGTAATACAGTTTCTACAACCCAATTTCTGAGAAATACGGATAATGAAAGTTTTCAGCATTTTTGGGTTACTAGCTAGGTACCACTAAGAATTTTGTTGAGCTACACGATGACTGACGCATGCGTGCCGTCAGTTGGGACTGGTCTACTCAAAGCTGCTATGGTTCTTTCCTCAAAAGGCCATTTCAGACATTACCCTACATCGTACCACTCACATATAAGTGTTCTTCCATGTCTGGACTTTAAAAGAAACCATGATTCTTTGAGTGTTTCGATGTTTCTTCTCAGAAGTCGTCAGTTAGGAAATGCCGAATCCATTTAGCTTAAAAAAACCCAAACCATTGACATGTAAAAGTATCTGTAAAGATCTACTTGCAGAATAAATAATTTCATTTCATTTCAATTGTTATAAGTGTTCAGATAACCGGGAATGAAGGCTATTAAGAATGGTGCCAAAGTTATCTTAAATACCATTTCCGCACACTACCATTTTCTCCTGTATTTTAGGTGCCTTTACAAATAATCACAAATAAAACCAAGACCCGGACCTGTAGGTCATATAAATATTTTTTCCGAACATGTAGCGTAGAAGCCGATCTCTCAATCACTACGCCAAATGCGCCGTCAAATAAATCGTTTTTTACGTGGGAGAGCCATGCTTCGGCACGAATGGGCCGGCTCGACCGGATTGATACCACGCCCTCACAGAAAACCGGCGTTAAACAACGCTTACGTTGTGTTTCGCCGAGTGATTGAGGTTACCGGAGGCCCAATCCCCTTTTAAAAGGTCGGCTACTCACTCGTGACTCCTCCAGTGTTGCGGGTGTCCATGGGTGGCGGTAATCGCTTACCATCACGCGATCCGTCTGCTCGTTTGCCCTCCTATCCCATAAAAAAAAAAATTAGATCAACCTCTATTTTTGGAAGTCTGTCAAAAATTCAAAGTAACAAATAGTAGCGACCAAAAAATGTCGACCAGCACCAGCGAGAGAGATTACGAGGCAAACCATCAAAACAGTAAAACCCGTCGTACGGAGCTGAACGGACCAAGTGTCGGGCAATTTAAAATCTCTCCCGGCGATAGTGTCCTCAATATTTTTCAATTTGTACCTAAACAAGCCGTTGCGAGGAGATATGGTGTAACAAACGGGTCCTGGGCAGGATTTACGCTCTCTGATAGCTCGATTTACGTTTAGTATTTTACTGGGTGTGTTTTGTATTGGTTGGGAAAATAGGTTAGCGTGTCTTTGGTTTCATGAGATATATGTACTGTCGGCAAAAGATTTAGGTGCACAGGCAACTAACGATATCTAGATATGTTTTGAGAAAGTTGCAGTGTACAATAATGCCTAAACAATATGACTCAAAACGCAAGTATTATTAGTTTTCCTACCAAAACCTTATGTGGATAATTGTACCTAATTTATAACGCAATCTATATCAAAACGCGAATATCATTCATAATATACCATCACGCTTGTATTCCCCGAAGGGTTATGCAGAGTTTTACTAATATACACCTACAGTTTGCCGGTGGTATGTTTAGGTTTCATGTAATAGGGGGTGAGCCTATTGCTATTAACCGGACAAAAATCCGAACTCCGAGCTGCTACTGAGAATTTCTTAAAATTACATAATAATAATTCGCTTGACTTAGGAATCGAAGTGAAGACCTCTAGCGTAGAATTCGCGTTTAGGAACACTGGACTATTGAGGAAGATATCATTCGCTGTCTGTACCTATTTATATCGTGGTCAGATCTTAGAATTGATCACTTCATGATGTGGCCAACAATTCCATCACAGCATGAAGCGATAAATCTTGAGGGTCCAGCGGAGCTTGAAATGCCCAGAAAAACGTTATCCAGACAATATTTTATTAAATTATGTTATTATTCAGATCTGGATACCATTAATCTAGGTTCCTACCGCGCTATTTCGTCTACTACTACTTCAGTGGAAATAAAAGACCGGAAAATCGTTGCAAACATTGTAAATTTATCATAAATTGCATTCGCTTACATATATTTCCAGTGCAGTAGATTAAATTAATGGTATCGGAATCCAATAATAACAGAATTTGATTAAATTGTGCTTGAATTACGATTATTACGTTTGTATGAAATTCGGTCCGCCGAACTCTTAAGATCTGGCCATGACTTTATACATACACTTTTATCACATTCGATGAAAGTATACGTATAATGTCATGGTCAGATCTTAACGTTTAACGTTTAAAGGAGAAGCAATTAGAATGCCTACTTTTTTGATACTACTATGGCTATGAAAATACAACTGAAAACTACAGAAACTAACGGCCAGTTTCTATAACAAATCTGTCGGTAGATTTGCTTACTAGAGATAGGATTTTGACAGTAGCTGTATGAAGCTTATGTTAAAAAAAACCGGCCGTAAGTGTAGGATATACAAATTATATTCTATTACATGGATTGAAGAAGCTGATTATATATCGTTCATCGTAGTGCCAAACATACTGTAAATCTTTAAGTAAAATAACAGTAATACCAAAGAGTAACCGAATACATTTAGAAACTTATATAACAAATCATACATAACGCAACCTCCTAAACTCAGGCCCACATAACATAAATCGCGCGTGAACTGATTTTACGCTCCACTGAATGCGAATATTCCTTTCAGGGCTAGGCTAGGGACTGAAGTACTTTTGTTACATAGAATATATGCTTCCATCTGTCTGGGAACCTGAATATCTTATTATGAATTTTATATATTTAGGTACAACACTGGCTAAAATGTTTCAATGAAGGAAAAAAAGAAATGTGAATAAACTATATTGTATATGTCTAATATCTAAAAATCTCGTGTCACGGTGTTTGTGGTCGCTATCCTCCGAAACGGCTCGACCGATTTTTATGATTTTTTTATGAGAATAGGTCGTAAAGTATGTTTCATACCGCTAGGTGATTAGGGTGTAACCGATAAAAGGGGCATTGCAACGCATGCCAGGGGACAACAAGTGAACTATAATTAAATCGTTCATTTGAATGAACAGGGTATTAACTCAAAAGTATGAATTACGAATACGAAATTCAAAAATACAGTTCTACCAAAAACCATGCGATCTTTCCAATAAATGAGGTAGCATAAAGATATGACGTCAAATTAGCTGGGAGCGGGGTAGTAGTTATATATCTTTTTTAACAATTATTTATAGAAATGGAAACATATTAATTTGAAATCGCTCTCTTGTAAAAAGACTTTCTTCCCCTGTTCGTCTAAACCAGGGAATTATGTATTTATATTCTAGTTATACTAGTTTCTGCCCGCGACTTTGTCTGCGTGAACTTCAGAATTGGGTCCGATCTGGATAAAAGGCAGCTTATGTGGTATCCCAAACTATAATCTATCTCTGTGTCAAATTTCATCCAGATCCGTTCTGCCGTTCTGGCGTGAATGAGTATCAAACAACCATAGTCACAAACTTTCACGTTTATAATATTAGTAAAGATACCTACTCTATTTATATGTAGCACAACACTCATTTTTGCCTTTACAGTTTCCAACAGGGTAATTTCGTTAACATCCGCTGTCTAGTTTTTGTTCGCAGCCGGAACAAACAGACACAACTCCGAACGTAGTTTTCAGCTTACGAATGCAACAATTTTCGTTAGTAAAATATTTTATAAAACACATTTTTTAAATAATCTACCCAGCCTTTTTCCAATAATTCTGATGTAGGCTCTAATCTATAGATTCTAAAAACCGTTTCTTTTTCCTAGCCCCAAAATTTTTATTCCTGCTGCCAACATGCATTATTACATTACTAATTATTTTCTCTGAGTTTTCTGTTGTGCCCTTAAGAGTGTGTTATCACTCACCTTGAGATAAACTACTGAAATCTAATAAAAATAATTAAATTCAGTAAGATATCTAATAAAACTGATAGCTTATGGCCGCTCAACACACATTTTTGCAGTTCGAATTATCAGATCAAAGCACGATTATTAGTGCTCTATGAATTTATCAGAGGAACTATATATATATATATATAAGTAGGTTCATAGATTCTTACGATAAACTAAAAAAACTCAAAAATATTATACTACAAACTAAACTAACACATTACATCTATCGCCGCAACAAACACTAAATATAAAGGTAAAATGAAACAATGGAAATGATAATAATTAATCACTATTAGTTGGTGCTGTCAGTCATTATTGTTATAAATTGTTCCACAGCGCATCGTGTGGAGGTAGCACGGAGCGACAAATTGAATTATGTTTAGGGTGTTTCAACTTTTGTTCGGCAAAAGCAACAAGTGCGTAAATATTATTTATTAGTGTAGTATTTCTATAGTTTCTGCCTACCCCTGTGGGAGAAAGGCGTGAGTGTATGTATGTATGTATGTATTTCTAGCGTATTGTGACGGCAAGCAGGTATGACCGCCACTGGCCGGACCGACTTGGACTGCCAAGTCAAAGGTCTTGAGTTCGAACCCAAGGCACACATCTCTGACTTTGCGAAATCATGTGCGTATTAAATAGTTAATTATCACGCGCTTAACCATTGAAGGAAAACTTTTCTCGATGGCGTGTGTAGTCTGCCAAACCGCACTAGGCCAGCGTGGTGGACTATAGCCTAATCCCTCTCATTCTGAGAGGAGACCCGTGCCCAGCAGTGGGACAATATAAAGGGTTGATTATGTTATGTTATTTAGATGTGAGGGAGCTGGTTCGTGAGCTCAACAACACCTGTAAAGGTTGCTCCTTAGATGGTCATATAGTCAACAACATTAGTTACGCCGATGACATGGTGTTGTTGAGCCCATCGATAAGTGCTCTATGTAGGGTCTTAGGTGTGTGTGAGGCTTATGCTCAAACACATGGATTGACGTACAACGTCAAAAAAGCGAATTGCTGAAATCAATCCTTCATATGTACCGCCCGTGACACTAGGTGGGGTAGCGCTAACACGAGTCTCTCAGTTTGTGTACCTAGGTCATGTTGTAAATGAGAACATATCTGATGATTTAGACGTGGAACGGGAACGCAGGGGGTTTGCGATTAGTTGTAATATGCAGGCTCGCAGGTTGTTTAGGGCCTTCTTCCAATCTTTTTACACCTGCAGCCTGTGCAAGCGGGGTGTGAGTGCTCTCAGAGTTCAGTACAACAAAGCCTATAGGTTGCTGATGGGGCTGCCTCGCCATTGCAGTACGTCAGGTATGTTTACCGAAGCCCAAGTGGATGAATGGCTATTACGCCATATTCAAAAAAGAGCAGCATCGCTGATGCGCAGAGCTCCTAACAGCTACCTGAGGGTCATTGCTGTGCATATAGAGAGTCCTATATGGAGGCACTGGATTCGCCTACATATGGGATAATTATTAATAATTATACTTTGTTTTTATATGTGTGTACACTTTATGGACAAACCAGTCTGAAAAAAATTATAAATAAATAAAAATAAATTTCTTTAAGGATAAAATATGACACACAGAAAGCTTCAAGTAAATGAGCGAAACATCAGTCCAAAAACACAATACTTTGGCTGCTCTACAATTTACGGATAGAAATGTTATTATAATACGTAAAGATAATGAAATAAAACTTGTATTGCATCCATAGACCGGCTCCATTTATTTCTGAAATCTCAATAACACTGACTTAATTTCATTACACTATAATCTGCAGTCCGTAACTGTACTGCTAAAGCATAACATAAAGTAATAAGATTCAAGAGTGTTTTAATATTACTTCCGTTTTAATACCTATCTATACGTATAGTGAAAGTTTACGATTCTGGCACGCAATTATTAGACATTGAAATGAAACCACATTTTACGGATTTTACCGCGGTGTATTGATATTGTTTAGTTCCCGACGTTTCAGATACTTGCAGACGAGCCACCTGATGGTAAGTAGTTATCGTCGCCCATGGACACCTGCATTATCTGAAAAGTTGTTGATGCGTTGCCGAGCTTTAAGAGCCCCTACGGACTGCAGACTGACCGAGCCGGCGCAACAGAGAGGGAACTCTAGCTCTTACGCGCAAAAGTCAGAACAGACACCAAGGTGCTTTACGACTGACTTAGACGTAAGGGTGGTCGCCAGCCAGTCAGACCCCGAGAGGTCCTACCTCCGAGCAAAAAGTGTTTTTTGGAAATTTCAGAATGAAATATAGCAGGTTTTTAAATGCAATACAATTCTTCAACAGCATATCAGAAGACGTAGTAGCGAGTACAAATATTGCAACTGTTGGAACTCTCCTTCAATCAATAACGGAACTGCACATAAAACGAAATTACAACAAGCACTTTACGACCGACACTTAGTTACTGCAATATTGTCGCAATCGTGTGAAGCCTACTGCTGCTGTACTATAATTTAGTATCGAGACTTGTACTAACAAGAGCCTCAGCCTTAGGTACCAGCATATCTACTAAAATATAACTCTGACAACTGCATACATCAAGATGGCCGCTGCAGAAAATGCCGCTCATGTAGCGGAATAGTCCATTCTAAATTTCTTACATTTCTTTTTTACCCGTATACGTACAAAGGAAAGGTAATAAGATTTTACAGTCGATTGATTCGTCTTTACAGTAAGATGGTTAAAGGCTAAACATTTTTGAAAAAAGTAATCATTATAGCCGATGAAACATAAAAAGGGAACAAAAAAATAATAAATTTTACTCAAATTGAATGAAGTGTCTTTGGAGTCGTCTTAATCCAAATAGTATCATAGGATATGCTATTAGTATTACAAGAAATCCTATATGGCAAACATTGGACGAATGGAAAGTATACGGTCTGTGAACTTCTTACTACTAGCGCCATCTCTTTAATTGACGAAGTACTATCTATGATTTGTTTGAGGTTTTGATCCATGACCCATTGAAATAAACTGCAAGTCCTACTTGTCAAATAAAACGAAAGTTAAAAGACTAAAGCCTGACAACGTTTTTTTTATCTTTTGTTTTACTTACTCTTTCCTTTACATTTGCTGTCGATACGGTAAGAAGAAGGTTGACGGACAGGGATAATATATAGCCTTAACTGGTCTTAAAGCACGAAATTTTGAGAGGAGTATACAGGAATTTTCAATTGTTTGAGAATATCCGCGATCATCAAGGTTAACAACACGGGCAATAAGATTACCTGTGCCTACAACTTTATAACTGTCTATAATCATTATCAAAGGTACGAGTACCAGCATATCTTCAAAAGGTGCTACAATAATTTTAGTATCTCAATAATGTTATAGAGGTTATTAAACAGTTTTAATTGCTGATCTGACTCATAAAGATTTTGGAATGTTTTCATTCATTTGTTCATTACCATTTTATTCGACAGTAATTTCTGATTACGAAAGGCTATAAAGACCGAAGTTTAATGTCAAGTTAAGAATGTGTTATTAACATTCTATATTCCAACTTTTGGCTTAGATTAGAACGCAACTGCTTTTAACCAATAAACATAATAATTCAATTCAAAACTAAGATTTATTGAAAATAATGTTAAGGTCAGTGATACGCTACAGACTTTTAAGGGTCCGAAGGGTCGAAGCTTGAATTTCCGACAAAAACGTAATACCAAAATGAATCGTAATCCGGAAAATATTCTATCAAATTATGTTATCATTCGGATTTGGATACCGTCAATATAGTTTCCTACAGTACTATTTCATCTACTACTACTTCACTGGAAATAAATGATTTAAAAATCGTTCCAAACTTGGTTAATTTTATCAAAAATTTAATTGACTTATATTTATTTCCAGTGAAGTATTTTGGACAAAATAGTAGCGTAGGAACCTAGATCAACGGTATCGGAATCCAAATAATAACACAATTCGATTAAATTGTGTTTGAATTACGATTTATATCGGTATTACGTTTGTAAGAGAAATTCGGTCCGCCGAACTCTAGTTCCGAGTACGAGTCGGACTCGCGCACGAATGGTTACCGTTAACTATAAAAACATCATCTGTGAAAATTTCAACTGTCAAACTATCACGGTTCATAAGATAAAGCCTGGTGAGAGACGGACAGACAGACAGACGGACGGATCGCGGAGTCTTAGTAATAGGGTCCCGTTTTACCCTTTGGGTACGGAACCCTAAAAATGTAGCAAAAAATATCCTACTATGGGTGAATAGCGTATGGTTGCTCACAACTTGGTTTAGTCAAGATCGCAAAATTTTTTTTGTGAGTTTTCTGTTTATGGGTATATAATATTTTATCAATAGAAATATGTTTGGCCTTCACAATTGCTACTAGAAATCTAATATCTAAAACCCTAACAACAGGATGTAGTAAATAGTGTCTTTATTTACCCAAACATCACAATACTACAAAATTCAGTGCATTATCTCTATTTGCATCATCCTTCTTCCATGTTGTGAAAACATGGTCTACTTGGATTTCTGCCCATACGAAACAAGAAAACAACATTATAAAAGACTCACATTTATTGTTAGCCACAAACTTGGCAGCACATTTTATATTAATATCAAGAATCTCGTATAACAGGGTAGTGCTGAGCCAAAAATCGGTGGTAAATCTGAGATTTAACGTTGTGAATGGATCTAAATCACTACAGCGCACGAACTGTCTTAGTAAGCTTTACTTTAGTACTTTTGTAACGTATGTAATGTTATAGAGCCGTGGTATGATTGTTTTTGAGATTCTAGGGCACTTTTATTTTAAACTCGAGTTTCTTAAAATGGTAAGAATAATCTTTTCCTGGATAAATTTTTTGTACTAACATTTTTTAAACAAACTACAGTTAGACAGGAACAGAAACCAACCGAATAACGAACTAATATATTTTTTTAAACGTTGCCCCATACTAGGATTGCCTCTGGTACCCTGGTTGCAATTAATACTTAGGTAACATTTTCTCTTCTATCATTTTTTTAATCTACGTATCTACTATACTTTAGAAACTACTCATTTATCTTACATCTCAAATCACAATGAAACTAATTTCAATCTATTTCTCTTCGATCTTCCTAAAAGTTCCATCGCCATTATAATTTCATTGCCATCTTAATTTATTCCCTAAAAGTGCGTGCCTCTTCCAAATTGCCTGGCAATAAATTTAATGTCCCCAAATGGCCAGAAAATTTAAAAAAATGTTCCAATAATGCATTATTTCATTAATAAATACGACTTAGAAGAAGTGGCCTACACTTTTTTATCACTTGAAAGGTTCATAAACGCATACCGCAGCAATAAAGATTTGATGAGACTATAAAATGACATGAAAAGTATTATGACGTTCAGTAAAATATTTCTTTTTATTCCGTTCCGAAGTAGGACAGTCATAATGTAAGATATAGATAATTTTACTGAGCATTTTTGGTCAGCATTTGTAACCATAAGAAATGGATGGTTTATCAAAAAGGCGCAGTTTATTTGCAATGAAAAGAAAATGGATGGGGTATTAAGTTTTTTGATAGGAAGGCAGAAAATGAAATGACAAAAGTACCATTACGCCTGTATTCCTATATGAATGAGGCAACGGTGTTTTATGTACAACCATAGTTCACCTGGATGGTTTTAGCTCCCCTGCTATAGGGAGTGAGTTTATTGCTGCTAAGTACAAAATAATGTAGCAGAAACTGCTTATCGTAGACCAGACTCAGTCAAGACACTTCTTCTGACTATATTGATATTCTTGCTTCATTCTGGATTACCAGTTGGTAGTGCATATAAAATTTAAGTTCTAATTAGTTTATTTGCACTAGGTTAATAACGGTTAAAAATTACTAAAATCGGTTAAAAATGAAATTCGCTCACTAGAACACGCAACATAATAATAGACACTACACAAGAGCAGCGCTAAGTTAGTGCCGAGTGCGACGTCAAGTGTGAACGACGATAACGGAACATAGAGTATTATTTTAGGTTCCGTACACATTGGATGTTGTCTTGTTCTACATTTTATTCGTTTACCTTAATATAAGACATATTAACGTTATTGATATTGTTTAACAGTAATAATACTTAACAGTGTATGGATATTTATTAAAATTTGGAGCAGTAAAATTACAATAATTGAAACCCTGCCTCCTAAACTAGAAATGTCCTGTACGTTATGGTTGAGTGACGTTATGATTGAGTGTTCTGTGTGTGTGCGCGCGCGCGCGTGTTTGTGTGTGTGTGAGAGTGCGTGGGTGCGTGTGTGTGTATGGGGTGATATTAAAAAACATGTGAGGGGGTCTTCATAAGAGAAATGAACCAAAACAAATATCTTTAGACTTTTTATTTGTCCGTCTGTCTGTATTTTTATACGTGTATCACCTAAACACTACTGAACAAAATTGTATGTAATTTTCCCAGTTTTATTACTGGAGATCTAACCTATAAATGCCGTTATAGCAAGTTAATCTAGCCTAGTGTGGTGTTAGTGCACTGAATACTACAATACAAGCGAGCTAACTGTGGCGGTTAGTGCACTATTACGTCCATTCATTAATATTAAGTTTATTAAGTTATATACGTGCAGTTTACCGCAGGACGAGGGTAGCCATTAATCGTTAGAGAAGGGGGGGTCACCTTAAAGACCATAATTCAGAATGTGAAGTCAAATTTCGACCTGGTGGGTGGGACTCGCGGTGGCTTAGTTGGTCATTTGGTGTCTTGATGTCTGGTGTATTGAGCCAGAAGACGCAGGTTAAAATCATTCCCTCAGTCAAAATTGTTCCTTAACTAAAATGATTTCAGAATTATCTTTTTGTGATTTAGTTGCATTTTCCATGCTAAGATTATAAAGTTATTTTTTTAGTAAAGAAAAAATTCAATCGCGGGCAGGATTCGAACCTGCTTCTTCTAGTTTGATACACCAGACGCTCTGACCGCTAAGCCACCGCGAACCCCACCTGTTGAGAAACAAGTTACCTTGTTTCTCAACCGACATGACTTACTTTACAGTTAGTTCGATATCGTACGATGCCACCTTTTAACTATCTTTTTGTGATTTTTTGCATTTTCCATGGTAAGATTGTAAAGTTATTTTATTTTGATTGATTGATTTGATTTCAGAATTGTTGATTTTTGTTACGAATCAATGAAATGCCGTAAAAAAACTGAAACACAGTTTTACCTTCAAAATCAATCAGTTCATATGTCATTGGACAACCATTCTAATACAATTGAAATATTAGATTTGGACCCTTGATCTACTACTATTTTGGGTCTGTGTGTATATATAACTACTAGACTTCAAGTGCACAGCTTCGCCTCCGTACTTATTAATTTTCATTTCTAAATAAACTGAGCCCACTGTATCTACACCGTGGAGGTTTCATATCATAAAATGTGTTAAGTTTACTTTTTATGGAAGAAAACAATTGTCAAAATGTCAACAGCGAATGACAGCTGTACACATCTTGACGATATGTGTGTACAAACTTTCACCCCCTTTTCACCTTTCACCTTAGGGGTTGGAAATCCAAAAATTCTTTCTTAGTGCTCGCCTACAGTGCAAAAGGAACCAGAATCAATTCTGTGAACGCATCCACGATAAACATATTCAAAGAATCACAACAGCGAAGTCAGAACCAAACCCCCTATTAATACAACCGCTTCAGAATTACACTGAGCAACGAACGCCAACTGTCGCCCCCCGCATTTGAATTACAAACTACGGCTAATGTTGTATGTAATTGTGTGATTCTTTCCACTCAGGGGGATTACGTGCGGGATTAAATGCACGGATTGGGGGTATTGTTAAATGTGTATAAGTAACCTCGTTGTTGGGTGATGTGTCGTGTCTAATGTAATTAATGGTGTTTAGTTCGGGACTCGTGGCTATGTAATACATAAATACGCTAATCAATTCGATTTGCAAGGTTAAGCAACATTGCCGTCAGTCAACATATGGATCGGTGTCCATTTTTAAAACAAAGTCGAAATGTTTCATTTCAATTACATGATCAAAATAAAATTCAGGTTTTAGGTGAAAAGAAAAGTCAGGTTTCAAAAAGTAGGTCTTATTGAGAAAAGCGAAGAAACTCCGTGGACACTTTAAAAAAAACGTGATAACGATATTAATCTTTAGTGCCAACTTATACTAATGTCCACACACAATACACCGACATGTTTAGGTCCTATGTAATGTATGTATGGTATGTGTGGCAAGCTTTTTGTCATTCATTAACCGGGCGCAAATGCAAATTCTAAAGTGCTACTGAGAATTTCATAGAAAATCTATATAACACTTAGGTCGACCTGAGAATTATACGTAGCAGTAGATTTTCTTAAATCATAGCTAAGAACACTCGATCAAATTACCTTTAAAATAAAAAAAAGAACTGAATCAAAATCGATCCATTCGTTTTAGCGCTATGATGTAACAGACAGACACGCGGATGCACGTTAAACATATAACACCCCTCTTTTTGCGTCAAGGGTTAGAATATTATAATACATTTTTAATCCTGTAACAATAACGTAATTTGAGTACAACCCAAAAACTTCAAAACAATCAACTTTCCAGGCCCGTAAGTATTTTTTAAAGAAATATCTGAATTATTTCAATACTGTCAATCAAGACAGTTTTATCCAGAACCCCGAAACTAACTTTGTTCGGCACGTAGGGTGCACAATTGGCTCTATCTATCCCCAACTTTTACTTGAATAATGATGCCTTTGAGTCAAGTTTTTTTTGTATAACTTTCTTTTTACCAGGCTAACAGAAAGTAGAGGAGTTTGTCTTCAATTGCTGTTAACATGTACTGAGATTTTTTGCAAAAATGATTTTCTTGACCTTCTTATGGAAAAATCCTCGTAGCTCAGCTGCCACTTGAAGAGGTGGCAGAGTTTGTCATACTCGTTTCATCATCATCATCAGCCTATAGCAGTCCACTCCTGAATGTAGGCCTCCTCCAATGTGTGCCATTTCACCCTGACCTCGTGTTGTCGCATCCAGCTTCTGCCAGCAACCTGTCGCAAATCATCACACCATCTTGCCGGAGGGTATCCTACGCTACGTTTGCGGAGTCGCGGTCTCCACTCAAGAACACGTCTACTCCAGCGATTCTCGGTTCTCCTACAGATATGTCCACTGCCACTTCAGCTTACTAATTTGGTGCGCTATGTCGGTAACTTTGGTTCTCTGTCTCTGTAACCTCGTTGCGGCTTTTATCTTTCAGAGAAACCGAGCATAGCACGCTCCATGGCACGCTGAGCCACTTTAAATTGCTGGACACGCCATACTGTGAGTGTCAGTACAGTAGGTCATGACGGGTAGGACGCACTGGTTAAAAACTTTAGGTTTCAAACTATTTTTCGTTTTTATACTCACTAAAAACTCCATTTGTCTTCCCTTGCTCTATAGTCACAGCCATAATATTCGCCACGACTGTGTCAGGACGTTTAACTCAACCTGGGAGTCAACCACGAATCCTTTTGCTATGCTGTCGCTCCTGCACTAGACCAATAAGTTACAAAGGAATTTAGTATATAATTTATAAGGTAAAAGTCAACCCATACCCCGTGTTAGAATAATGTTCCTCACTGGCCTTCAGATAGGCATCCCGTAAGAGACGAGAAAATATCTGACTGGCTAGCGACCACCCATACTTCGGGGTCTATCGTAAAGCACCTTGTCGTGTGTTTCGACTTTTGCACGTAAGAGCCAGTTCCCCTCGGTTGCTGCGGCTCTGGTAGTCCGCAGTCCTTTGGGGCTCTTAAGGGTCAGCAACGCATCAGCAACTCCTCTGGTGCTGCAGGTGTCCATGGGTGACAATGAATACCACCAGGTGGCTCGTTAGCTCGTTTGCAGACTTATTCCTTAAAAAAAATGGAGTTATAATACTGGACACATGAGACTTAACAACTGAGATCTCAAGATGACAACGCGCTAGTAATACTACTGTTATTGCTGGCATCTATAGGCTGTGCTGCTTTGCCGTAGCCGTTGGTCATTATAACGGAACATTATCATCGTAATACATATATATCATCACGCCTGTATTCCCCGAAGGGTTAGGCAGAGGCGTACGGATGTACACCCACAGTTCGCCGGTAAGTTTGGGTTTAGGTCCCATGTAATAAGGGGCGAGCCTATTGCCATTAACCGGGCACAAATCCCAAACTCCGAACTACTGAAAATTTCATAGAAAAACCCAAGAAACACTCGTGCTCAGAACCACTAGGCTAATTAGGCGGTTATAATACAATTTAAAAAATATAGGCTCTCAAATCGGTACGAACTAGGTACGAGGTAATGCCTTAAACGCCAAGGCGTCAACTAGTTGAGTTACAAGAGTACAGTTTAACTTGTATTAAATACCTATGTAGTTATATTGCACAACTGTTTGGCTCATAAGTAAGTTTTAAGTACTGTCAAAGTTGTTTGCTTTGAGTCGATGTAAGTTAGCTGGAGTAAATACTTGAGATTTGACTAAGCGAGGAACTCTGTGTAAATTGTTCTAGGTACATATTCGATAAATTATGCGTTGAAATTTTCGTAACATTTTTAATAAGGTTTTATTGATTTTAATGGTAGTTAACACATTATTATTTTTTTTTACTAGTTCCAAGTTTTTTGCGGAAAATAATGAAGGATAATTGGAGATGTTTAGGGTTAACAATCTCCTGTTTACCCCTTTTATTATGGGAGAAGACTCGTGCCCAGCCCTAGGTAGGTAAGTAGGTAGTTCGATGATGACGAGTGTTAAAAGTAAAAATACTTCTAAACATACACTGTCGCATTTCTCCCACAGGGGTAGGCACAAACTATCCACCGCCACTTAATACGATTCTTGCATACTTCTTTCACATTCATAAATCTTCTCACATATACGCGCCGGTTGCCAGTACCTACTACCTTACCTTTTCGAAGGTTCTCGCCGTGGAAGAACAGTGGTTTCCAACATTCCTTTCGTTAATCGAAAGAATAACGAAAGGAATTTATTTTATTCACATAAAATGGAACATGAAATTTGCAAATCCACCGACTAATTTAATGAGGCTACGTATGTACCAGGCTAGCATAAGCTCATAGCAAATAGTAGCTTTCCGACAGCCTGTCAGAACATATAACACGGTCCAAAGCACAAGAACACTCCCGCACCTGATGTGTTTACGTCAATGTCGATAGATGTCGCTGTCCGCGTGATATCAGTTCACTGAACTAGCATTGAGCAAAATCTGATTACTTCTTTAGATTGACGTTGTATTTTGTTTGAAGTTTCATGGCTATATTGCAACATAGTCCACGCAGATCTTTTGTGTTGCATTCGGTTCTTTTAAATTATCTTCATAAACCTGACTAGATTCTTTAAATATAATGCAGTGGGGGAGGGTTTCAAACCCAACTCCCGTCCCTCGAAATGTCTTAATCAACTCACACGTATTTTTTTCCGAGTCTGTAAATATAAGAATAAAAAATTCTTGCCGTCTCTCGTCCAGAGGGACTAGAACTTCCTGGATACTGTTTTTTATATATTCTTAGTAGCAGCACGGAGTTCAAGTCTGTGCCTAGATAATGGTAATAGGCTCGCTCCCTATTGAGACTTAAAAACGCACTATCGTACATAAAAACGTTCTGTGAGTGTAATGTATAAGATCGAAGATAACAGATATATCACTAAAGCACTTTAAAAATCGAGCATGAGAACTTCAATTGTTTCAAATCGTTTGGAGGAGTGAACACGCATTATCATATTTAAAGTTATTTCTCAACTCTTTGCAAAGAACGTATCGTAATTGGACGTGAACGAAATTGCAAAATCACCGTTCGGAATCAAAAGCTGTTCAAAGCAAAACAAACGAAATTCTAATATGGCGAGCTTAATAAAGTCCGCGTTGGACTGCAATGCCCAGGGGATGGCAAACATGTGACAGTAGTGCGGTCAAATGAAAGGATTCGATGTTACATTGCGTTGTATATTGCTGAGTAGTTGTGGAATGGAAAATTTAATTCAATCTTAAGTTACTGAGGAATCTGATTTAAAACTTCATTATCAGGTACGGTAGAGATCGCTACAAAAGGGTAACGTTATTGTAGGTTGGCTGGTTGGAAATCATTAATCAATAATTTGAATGTGTGTAAGCTAGGGCTTCGCCCACGTATTAACGATAGGAGTTAAACTATAATTTTGTTCTAATTATTAACACCTCCTTAGATCACTTAGAGTACATATCAATAATACGTAAGAAGTTTATTATTAAAAATTTGTAGAATACATTTTCATAGAAGTTTCTTAATTATAAAGCGGCGGTAGCTTAATGGCTAGGGCGTCAGACTTGCGATCATGTGGTTGCCGGTTCGAACCCCACCCATTGCACTACCGACGTGAACCTACTCGTAACACAAGCATTTAGCTTAGCACGAGGGGTTAACAAGAATACTAGTAATGTGCGACCCACATTGTTATATTGTTGTTAATATTCCATGTAAAATCGGACGCGATAGAGAACGAAAAAATAATTCATTTCTATTGTTTTATTAAAATGGATCTTGGCACTCTTCTTTTTAGGGTATGTCAGACTCGTACTGATTCAAAACAGCACTTTCCTTTCCTGGCCTTATAATCATGGGCAAAGGATTCGCGACATTCACCACGATCATGACAGGCTGTGATCCAGCCTTCGCATTTGTCTGATCGGGCAGTGGTCTCCCCAAGTCAATCGCCAGCAGGCTACAATGGATCTTAATACCCTGAACTTGGTTAGTTTATTTTTATTCTATTACATGGGAACTAAACATACCAGCGAACTGTGTGTGTACAGTAGGCCTCTAAGAAATGAAAGAAAGAAAATCACATTTATTGAGACGAGAGGTACGTACAACACACAGATAAAATGAACAAATAGAACAAAACTTTGCCTACCCCTTCAGCGAATTTAGGCGTTATGGTATATTATATATTTAAAGATACATACTGATCATCATTATTATGTACTATTAATTCCCATGAACAACGTTGAAAATGGATCTTCTACACTAGAATAAGCTACTCCGAATATCAGCTAATGGTTACAATTAGAACAACTTAACTCCAAAATCACTAATCACCCCTAAATCACTTTTCAGGCATTCAAAACTTGATATCATCCAAACTTATCTTCCAAAAGTGTTAACGAATACAAATTCACCCGTTTAATTCGTTTTCAGGAACCTTCCAATTGACCGTGACCTCAATAAATTCGCCGTCGTTCCGGAAACTTTGGTCCATTGACCAATATAATTGAATTGGGCTAATCCAATCCTCTAATCAATTAACAATCTCACTTTGGATCTGGTCCAACTAGATCTGACCTTAAAATGACGTGTAGTAGCCAGTTCGACGAGATGATGAGATTGTAGGTTTTGATTAATCTTTTATTTTATTTGAAACACGTTGATAAAATTCAGTGATACTCTAGTGGTATGACCGTTGGACTGCCAAGTCAAAGGTCTCCAGTTCGAACCCAAGGCACGCACCTCTGACTTTTCGAAGTCATGTGCGTATTAAATAGTTAATTATCACGCGCTTAAACGGTGAAGGAAAACATCGTGAGGAAACCTGTATGCCTCAGAGATTTTCTCGATGGCGTGTGAAGTCTGCCAACCCGCACTAGGCCAGCGTGGTGGACTATAGCCTAATCCCTCTCATTCTGAGAGGAGACCCGTGCCCAGCAGTGGGACAGTATAATGGGTTAATTAAGTTATGTTATGTTGATAAAATTAAATTGTAGGGTGGTATGAATTGCTGGTAGGAATAGTTTAGAACTGCCTCGTTAGTCTATTGGTGCCCAGCGCCTGAGCTCCTGGGTTCGATTCTCAGATCGAGGAGTGTTATTGGATTTTCTATGAATAATTTAAAAAACGGCAAATCTTTTGTGACGGAGCAGTTTAACCACTACCTATACCAAATGTGCATAAGTTTGAAACATCTATATTTATGCCTGACCTTGATATATTAAAACTAGACTTTCCGTACGCAGCTTCGCCTGCGTACTTAGATAATTTTCGTTTCTAAATAAACTGAGCGCACTGTACCTACACCATGGAGGTTTCATATCATAAAATGTGTTGTCTAATTCAAAAGGAAGAAAACAATCGTCAGAATGTCTACAGTGAATGACAGCTGTATGGAATCATATGTGTGTGTATGTCAAACGCATGGTAGTGTGTGCGGACTTTCATACAAACTTTCAGCCCCCATTTCACCACCTTAGGGGTTGAATTTCCAAAAATCCTTTCTTAGTGCTCGTCTACAGTGCAAAAAGACCCAGCATGGAAACTTTCAGGACTCTAGCTCCTGTAGTTTTGGCTGTGCATTGATACGTCAGTCAGTCAGGTTCTTCTTTTAATATCAATAGATTAATGATTGTGGTTAGTCAGACACTAAGTTACCTTTTCAATATTTCAATGTTTTTCATCAATCTTTTCAACTCGTATCTTATTCAATTCTAATTAGTTAAAATTTTACAGTATTCATACTAAAACAATCATTTGTCTTCAGTACCTAAAACCTTTAACTATTCGAACATACCTTTCTCGAATTAACTTTCTTCAAAGCAAAGTTTATAACTATCATTTCGGCAATTTATTTGAATGTATAATAAGAAGTATTTATTACACCTTATAATTATTATTCTATTCATATTACAAATTACATTTTTGAATTAATTAATCTAAATTTCAAAGTTAAAGTTCTCTGTCAACTCAACTCTTTCTAAATATTTTATGCAAATGAAATGCTTTGTAAAATAAAATATATTATGACAACTTATGGTAATTAATGAGAGAATATTTATTAATATCAAAACTTTTAAGCTATTGCATAGCTTCTATCGCGGGCCTTGAGCGTGGGGACCGAATCCAGAAATTCCGTAACGAAAAAACCTAACACGCTTGTCTCTTTAGTTCAGCAACCCGCCTTTAGGTGGCATTGGTTGTATTACATAAGTTGATAAAAAACGCTATGCAATAGCTTTACCGCGGCAGTCCCCGAGTGCCACACGTCTTTTTTTATTTAGTTGTTTTAAACATCGTAGACTGTATCCTGGAGTTTTTTTTTTTTTCACCACATGTATGTATAACCTTACATCTATACTAATAGTCAGAGGTAAAGTTTGTGAGTTTGTAGGTATCTTCTCTGGATCTACTGAACCGATTTTGAAAATTCTTTCACTGTTAGATAGGTATCTATAATATCCTTGAGTGCTGTAGACTACTTTTTACGCTACGACTCTTAGGAACGAGGCAACGTGGCAACTTTGGGCGGGTCGCTAGTCGGTAATATATTAATATGGTATCATACTTAAACGAACGTAAGGAATAAGTTTGACTAAGTGGTTCAGTCCTTTATAAATAAAGGACTTTTTTTATACCACTAAGGTGGCAATAAAGCATACGGCCCGCCTGATGGTAAGCGGTTACCGTAGCCTGTGGACCCTTGCAATACCAGGGATGTCAATCGTACGTTGCCGACCCGACCTGTAAATTAAGACGGAATAGTTGGGCTGGTAGTATAGGAGACATACTGCCATGCATGACAGCGACGGTAACAAAACACTACCGGTCCCTCACACTGCCAACACGACGCTTCCTTGCGGAGCTCTGCTTCCCAAAAAAACTTTTTGATCTATATCCTTTTTCAAGGCTAAATGTGGGATATATACCAAAATTCACCTAAATTGGCTCAGTAGTTCAGACGTTGAAACGTAGCAACAGCAGAGTTCTGTGAATTAGTTTGGATAAGTATGGATAAGCCTATATAAGTAAGTCCGTAATAAAAAAAAACTGTGTAGCAGTTATCGTTGGTTTCATAAAAAGAAAATTACTTCCAAACAGCAAATCACATGATAAACTGACCAACTAAAGTAAAGAGGATGCCAAGAAAATATATCATCGAGATAGACGGGAGTGGAGCAAAGAGTAACAAATAAAGCAGAGGGTACGCATGTAAATGATGATGTATTGTTTTCTGCCTGTGATATAAATTACCTATACTTATTTGGAACTAGATGTGTCTTGTGGTGTTACCCAAGTTCATCTAGATTTAACTACTGGTAAAAACATTTTATTATTATTATGAGCCGTGATCGTCCCACTGCAGGGCAAAGGCCTCCCTTTCCTTCTTCCACTCTTCCCGGTTGAGAGCTTTCAGCATCCAACCCCCGCAGTACGAGTCAAGCTCATCCCGCCATCTCGTTCTGGGTCTACCACGACGTCTTCTGGAATACTGAGGCATCCACATTGGTAAAAAACATGTTTATTTATTTTTTAAATGGGGCACGAGAGATTGATAAGGGACAACTACCCATTAACATCTCCAACACCAGAGGAAGTCGTTGATTCATTGCCAACATTTTAAGTTGCGAAAATTATAACTTTGTTACTCAAAATGTTACTTCTGAATATTGAACATAATATGTAAGCTTAGAAGTCAGAGTGTCTGGTGTATCTAACCAGAAGACGCAGGTTCCAATCTTGCCCGCGATTGAATTTTTCCTTCACTAAAATAACTTAATAATCTTAGCAAGAAAATCACAAAAAAAAAACATAATATGTGTACAATAATAGGCATGATGGTATGTAGTTATCTATACTTATAATAAATCTGTAGAGAGGTCAATTCTGTACATGAAATATATTTCCAAAATAACTATCAGCGGGTGATTAGTGATCGATACTGACGCCAAAAAAACAATCAGTAAAATTTTTGTCTGTCTGTCTTTCTGTATGTTCGTTATAGAAACAAAAACCACTCGACGGATTTCAACGAAACTTGGTACAATTGTTCTTCATACTCCTGGGCAGGTTATAGTATACTTTTCATCACGCTACGATCAATAGGAGCAGAGCAGTGAAGGGAAATGTTGGGAAAATGAGTGATTCATGAGAAAGGTTTCAAGCTATAGGTAAAATATCACGCTACAACCCTTAGGAACGGGGCAACGCAGGTGAAACCACGGGCGAAGAACTAGGGAACAAAGTAACTATTCCACGCGGACGATGTCGCTGGCAAAAGCTAGTTACTAAATATAATATTACATACCATCATTACATACCATCACGCCTGTATTCCCCGAAGGGTTAGGCAGAGGCGTACTAATGTAAGTACACCCACAGTTCGCCGGTATGTTTAGGTCCCATGTAATAGGGGGCGAGCCTATTGCCATTACTCGGGCACAAATCCAGACTCCGAGCTGCTACTGAGAATTTCATAGAAAAACCCAATAACACCTGGGGATCGAACCCAGGACCTCTAGTGTAGCAGTCGCGCTTGGGACCACTAGACTAATGAGGCAGTAAATATAATATTATGTATGTATGTAGGTAGGTGTTGATTCAATTGTTTCTACCTTTATTACATACTCTGTCAGTTCTTTAGTCTTACTCTATGACTACTAAATTCACTAAGCAACAACCTTGGGCCAGCTCGCATCCAGTTTCCCCTCGCAGGAAATGAGCCGAGCTTTGACGGCCAGGCGACGACCGAAGTGTGGAGGCACGCCACAACTACGTACAGAATGGTATAAGCCATATATATTGGCCATAATACATATGTAGTTGTAGTGTAGTGGTCTGGAGTTCGATTTTCGAGGAAAAGTGGATAATTTATGTTTAGGAGTCTGATAACATCAAAAGTTTTGTTTCATACATACCATTACGCCTGTATTCCCCGATGGATTAGGCAGAGATGTACTAATGTATCCATAGTCTGCCAACATTTTTAGAAAGAGCTTATGGCTATTAACCGGGCACAAACCCAAACTTTGCTTGACCTGGGAATCGAATGCGAGTTGGGACTAATAAACGAATGAGTCAGTTTCATTTCAATTAGAACATTAATGCAAGTACTTATGAATTGTCAAAAATTCAGGTAGGTAGATAGGGCGTTACCAATTAGTGGGTTTTATGTAAAATTCAAAATTATTTTAGTGTCTTAGTTATAATCTCAATCTAAATATGCGATAATTGTTCTAATTTAACTGGACTTTAAAAGATATCTACCATGATTCTCTGAGTATGTTGTGGTGTTTCTTGTTAGAGGGAGTCAGAAATATTTTAAATGGTAAGGTTACAATGTAGCAGCGCCATCTAGTACTAAAAATCTAAAACATTGATTTGTAAACGTGTGTTTAAAAGATCGATTTAGGGCCGATTTTTCCTATAACTCCATCGGAGGAATAAATTCGAACTGTTGACAGATTTTCTATATAAAATATGTATGTCAAACATCAATTACATTCCTCAGTTAAAAGATATTTAAAGGAAAATCAACCCTAGTAGATACAAAAACCAAGTGTACCGCACGCCTAAGTATATAAACTAAACGCAGACAGGTCGTAAATAACATAGGGTTTAACGTACGAATTGTTTTCTATTAAATTTTCAACAACTAATAACTACTTGTGTGAATGTTGCACAATTTTGGTGGGTTTCCTTTAGTTCTGAATAATGGCTGACATGAAATTAAATCTAAGTTTTCACGCGTTAGTATCGGGCAGACCAAGTTATTTTAATATTGAAATGCAACTGCATATTGATTAATATTTCAAATGTGGTTTATAACTGATTCTTTACTCTAGTGGTCGTCAGCTCGTAACTAAAGATCCTGACTTCAATTCCCAGGTCGAGCAGTGTTATTGGATTTTTCTATGAAATTCTCGCGTCGGGATTTGTGTCCGATTCATGGCAGTAGGCTGGCCCCCTATTGCATGGGACCTAAACATAATCGGCGAATTGGACGTGTACGTTATTATACCTCAGCTTAACCCTTCGGGGAACACAAGCGTGATTATATGAAAATATTAGTCCGGGTGACCTATTGACTGCAATGTACAGTACGCACTATTAATCAATCAATGGCTACAAACTCCGGTACTTTGTTACTCAATAATGCATGACCGGATCATGAAACAGTGACGTCACGTCCTAGAGTATGCAGTTATGTTGCACGTGTGGTTATGTCAATGGAATTGAGTTTCCTTGTATTAGTAGCATGCGGTCTGTTTGAAGCTGACGTAATGAGGTGGTAAGCGATACCGCGAGCAAGCATCGATTTGTTGATTATTATCGATACCTAGCTGTTTGCCGTGGATTTATTCGCATCTCAAAAGATGTTTTGAGGCACAAGTTAGGATATATTTACGGATGTACATATAAAATTACGTAGGGATTAATAGTCTAGTGGTCACAAGCATGGCTGCTCAATAACATACCTACCATGACATCGAAGGCAGAACTGTCTTCGATGTCATGGTAGATATTGTATTGATAATTAATCTTCTGGGTGCCTTCTTTAAAAGTAATAAGAAAGTTGTATTCTGTTTTTACTTATGCCATCTACGGTACAAATCTCAACTATAGGCCACCAGTGTCATCGACCTGGGAGTTAACCCGTGGAGCTCACGTTTAACAGCCGCTCTTGCAACCACGAGAACACTCAGGTAGTTTAATATAGCCTAATTATAGCTTTTGAATTATATTGAGTAATCATTTAATTACATTATAAATAACATTTATTGCCTCTCATAGCCGTAAGAATGCACACCTAATAGCCCTTAAATCGGTTCCCACCTTGATTGGCCAATAAACACTCTTCGGAGCTCATCAATAAGTTTTAAGTATGCTCTTAACCTTATCTCGTAATCCACATAATTTCGTATCTGGGATTAAATCGTAAAGCGAGTGATACACTGCTAGATTGGATGCACAGCGCTCTACATAATAATTATTTTATTTTCAGCAATGCATCGATAAAGGATATATCAAATAAACGTAAGGAAGACATTTTGGCCACAATATGGCCCGAGTGGGTCTTCCCCGATAGATATAATCTGGGTATCTTTAAATCACTAGTGAATCGGTTTCTTCTAGGCAAGCACGCTCTATAGTAGATCGCAGTGTCGCTTATCATCGGGCAAACTGGCGATCAAGCGAAAGCCTATCATGAATAAAAAAAATAAAAACAATATATAAATATCATTGGAATCTGAATTTTCGGCTTTATCTACCTGTGTACCTGCTTAAAATTTCTCTAACATTTAAATGTCTTTATAGTGGTACATATTCTGCTACTGTCAAGAAAGATTTTTCACCCAAATTATTATTTTAAAGAATTTAATATTTTTTTCTCAAAGAATAATAATTGAATTATTAATAAAATCTGTATCAGAAATATAAAATAATTAATTAGTATAACAAAAGCCCATAGTAACTGATAGTAGTTTTTTCCATGAATGCCTATTATATTTTTTTCACATAAAAAACTGCTAAGGTTATTATTTCAGTGGAGATGTTCTATTATTTTTTCGAAGTAAAAAGCTGAGCGTGATAAGGGAGCGGTGTGGTGTGAAAGAAGATGTAGTAGAAAAGATTGAGAAAGGTATGTTAAGGCGGTTTGGGCATGTAGAGAGGATGGATGAACAAAGATTGACGAAACGGCCGACGAAGGGGCCGACCTCGGCGAACGTACCACAACCAAATTGCGGACGTTCTCACAAAGGTCAGGTGAAAAGCACCCTAAACCGACGATCATGCATGAGGAGATTAATGAATGTAGATGAAGTGAAAGTGGTGTTGCAGAATCGTAGCAAGTGGAAATCTATAGTCTCTGCCTACCCCAACGGGAGACAGGCGTGAAAATATGTAAATGTATGCAAAAACTTCCCAACTTTTATTTTACTGATGCTACTTTAATGTCACAGTACACGATGAAAAATAAATAGTATAGCCAGACACTAAAAACTTACTAGAAATTTATCGACGCATGTACGCCGTACTCCAAAGCCGTGTACGTCCGAACATCAAATACATCACATTAACCCAGGCACAATACATTTGCAGGTACAAATTGATTGATGAATTGAATTCATTCCGTGAACTGACAGGGGCAGTGGATCGATTGTACCATTTTTTTTTTTTAATGGTAATTATTTTGGTCTCGGTAAGGGGAATGTTTGTAATGGAATTACTAATTTGATTGCTTTTAATTATCCATCAATGGAACTGAATCGTAAGCAGTGATAGCCTAGTCATATGACCATTGGACTGCCAAGTTACAGGTCTCGAGTTCGAATCCAAGGTATTATTTATATAATTAATTATCACGCGCTTAAACGACGAAGAAAAATATTGTAACTGTACTGTACTGTACTGTACTGCCAACGCCGCATTAGGTCAGCGTAGTGAACTATATATAGCCTTTCATTCTGAGAGGAGATCCGTGCCCAGCAGTGGGACAATATAACGTCGCATTCAAATACACGCATTTCTGAACCACAGCAACGAGTAGCAACCGACCAGTACCTACAAATATAAATTGGACCTTCCACAAAGAATCATTTTTTGTTTGTGAGATTTAAACACTGGTTTCTGACGAGGTGTTCAATCGAATGCCTTCGTCAGCAATAAAAAAAGTTATTCAATAAAAACTAAAAGAATAATGTTAGTATTCTAGAGCTTTGAAATTGCTTTAGGTGTTCAAGTGGTGCTTATGATTGAAGTACCCTTTTACTTCAAGTTTTCTTTGAAAGTTTTTCAGTTAACACGTTCAGTGCTGATAAATATTTATTTAGTGTATTCAGTACTATTCTCTAAGGGTATTATTTGATATGATAGGATTCTTTGAAATAGATATTGCTTTGAACGCAACGTGAAATATATTTTTTGCGATTTTGTACAAACTTAATCAAGTTGTATTTCGCTTAAAGTGGTCTTTTTTCAGATATATATTGTTAAAAATATTTAAAGATTCTAATGTACTAAAACACGCAGGTTTGAATCTCGTCTGAACATGATTTCTTTGTGAATAAATACGGCTTACTATAATGAAGTTAATCATGCGGGTAGGGTTCGCGGTGGCTTAGAGGTCAGAGCGTCTGGTATATCAAACCAGAAGACGCAGGTTCGAATCCTGCCCGCGATTGAATTTTTTCCGTTACTAAAAAATAACTCGATTCATATTCATTTTAATCGTTGTCCCAAATTATAAATCCGAACATGCGTGGACACAAATACAAATTTTATATGCTACATCTAACGACGAATATTTTCTCATTGGTTTACAAGTCTGCAAACCTTATTAGTCTAGTGGTCCCAAATGCGACTGCCACGCGTAGAGCTCCTGGGTTCGAGCAAAGGGTTTTTGAGTTTTTCTATGAAATTCTCAGTAGCAGCTCGGAGTTTGAATTTGTGTCCAGCTATAAGCAATAGACTCGCCACCCACTATATGGTAATTATATAGATACTTACTTAAAAAAAGTACTCAATTCTCCAATGCAAGCTAAAAAATATTTTCCTTTGGGACAACCGGGATTCTCTCTTTGAAAACACAAATAAAATGAGAAAAGAATATCTTATTTACAACATTATTTGCTGGAGCATTATCACAATATTTCCAAGTGTCATGCAGGAGTATTACAATTTGTCTGGCCCGAAGTATGAAACAGAACTAAATACTTGAAGAGCTTACTACTTGAGATAAGGTATCTGTTAGAAACAAGAGTCGAGTGAAAATGTTTTAGGAAAGTTTCTGAAGAGTTTTCACAACATTGTGAATGAAGAAAATACGCCGATCTTATTGGCGAGATCCTTCAAAATCAGATGCGTAGTAATTGCAACAGACGCGTGTATGAGAAGATGTATGAATTTGGAAGAAGGAAAAGAAGTATGCAAGAATCGTAGCAAGTGGCGCTCTGTAGTATCTGCCTACCCCTGTGGAAGAAAGGCGCCATTATGAATGTACTCCTACGTAAATGTAAGTTTTGGATATTGGTATTATCCAGTGTTTAAAAAAGAGGTATTAAAATATGATTTTTATCTTCATTTTCGTGAACGTTCGATATTCTTCTACCAAATAATATTTTCTCTTGACTTAATATATTTTAGAAGCAACTCCACAATAAGTAACGAGCGCTGAGTACTGTCGGTGTTATTTCTCAGCGTTATATTTCCGACAAAGCGGACGCCAGAAAAAAATGGCCGGCAACTGGGATTGCGGGCGTGTACATTTATCAACACGTATCCATGCATTTTATATAAATACATGTATATGTTACTGACGAAAGCGAGACCCAGGAATTCCGGAAAACGTCGAGATTTATCGGATCTGTCGGACGTGAGATAACACTCGGGTGTAACAATAAAACAAATTGGAAGCATGGATGTATTGAATTTAAATTGCAATTCATCTTTTATAATCAAACCATCAGGTTTTAAATATTCGTAGGCTTATTTCATATATGGATTACCTGTACCCCGAGGTTTCACCCCCTAAAAATTGAGGATTTGAGTTCATTTCCAAAAATCCTTTCTTATCGGATGTCTACGTCATACTAAGAACACACCCTCCAAGTTTCAGGTCTCTACGATCAGCGGTTTAGGCTGTGCATTGATCCGTCAGTCAGTCACTCAGGACAAAGCATTTTATATGTTTATATGACAAATTAAAAAAAAAAATGCCGAGAACAACTAAAACTAGTATCTAAGTGCATTAGAGAAACCTCTACAAGGAACGGTACATCAGTAATTATCCTTATGATTGTCATTATGACAATCAACATCGCTATTGAATTGCGAAACTGGCTACCACGGCATGGAATATTATTGTGTAGCTCACTTTCATATAGGTATAATTACATAATTCCATAAAAAAATAAGAGAGAAGAGAAGAAGGAAAAAGGAGTCTTTCCCCGTACACATTAAACTATAATTTTCCATTTCTGCGAAATGTATGTACACATTTGTCTGTATTCTTCGGTTTTTATCTAGATCAACACACAGCCAAAATTACAAAGTCTAGAAAGCTGAAAATTTGTATTTTATTATGTAAGCTTCTTCCAAGAAAGGATTTTTGGAAATTTCAACTTTAAAGGTTAAAAAGAAGATTATTACAATCTTCTTTTTATTACGCCTTTCCCATCTAGTTAAGTCGGAAAATAATTCCAAAAACTTTTGAATTAATATTATGATAATGATTTTGGAAATTTGCAAAAAAAACGCAATTCGCACACTACCGACGGCATATATTAACAATGAAGACGCGGGCTATTTCCTTGTAACCCGACCAGTAGACACTTTTTAACTTGCATCAAATATTTAAAATAAAACATGTTGGGTACTGCAATGCAGTGACCCGCAAGCTAGTACTGACTAGGGGAAAGTATTTCTTATGAGTGTTAAAAGAGAATTGATGTTTAAATACATTTTACTAAGCTAAGCTAACGAGTTGTGAGTTAAACAAGCTACCGAGTAGGTCCTACGTAACGATAGACGACAGCGCGGCAGACCTAGACGGAGATGGCGGGATGCTTGACTTCTTCTGGAAGGATTGGCCCAAATAACCTTGACTCGTGAGGAGTGGAAAGAGGGTAGGGTAGGCCTTTGACCTGCAGTGGGACGACAACGGCTGAATAATAATAATAAATAGAAATTGTACTAAGCTAGTATTTTCTCCTGTATTTGGGTGCACAAATCCAAAGTCTCAACTAATAAATTCGACTGCCTCATCAGCCTAGTTATCCTGAGCACGACTGGTACTCTAGAGATCCTGGGTTCGGTTACCAGGCCGAGCAAAGTGTTATTTGCTTTTTCTATGAAATTCTCAGTAGCAATTCGGAGTTTGAGCCGCCATTGCGAATTTTATAGAAAAACCCAATTACACTTTCCTCATAAGTACACCTCTGCTAACCCTTCTAGGAATACAGGCGTGATGATGGTATATTATAATTTGGAATGTAATTTTCATAGATGTCAGTTTGAATGAAACGTCAACGTGTTCCCAGTGATCCTGTTCGACGTTTGCACATACTCTCGAAATATTCTATGCATATGCAATGGATTTTTTGGTGGAAATATCACAGTATTTTCGAAGTTCGAACTATTTATATCTTATGACTAGCTGTATCCCGCAGAGTTATCCGTGTTCATATAGTTATTTGCAATTCCATAAATATTTATGGTTATACCTTCTGAACCTTGCAAGACATCGAATTAGAACATAATATATATGTACATGAAAATCTAAAGATTATTCGAGACAAAGTTTGAGATGGACAGACAAACATTTTTGTGAATGGTCATCAATAATTAGCCGTGGTGTACCTAAATAACAGGTTTTACTTAAATTTTGGCATTTCTTTGAAATTACAGACAAACACTTCATGTATATCTAGATTTACATACTTGCAAAAATATCAAAATCCACCTTACCTGTATTACCGTGGTGTTACGTACCCCCTGGGAATTCCCAAAAGTCCCATCTTAAGGGTCCGGCGGAGCTTGAATTGCCCACAAAAACGTAATATCTAAATAAATCGTAATCCATACATTTTTTTTTATGGGATAGGAGGGCAAACGAGTAGACGGATCACCTGATGGTAAGCGATTACCGCCGCCCATGTACACCCGCAACACTAAAAGAGGAGTCACAAGTGCGTTGCCGACCTTTAAAAGAGGATTGGGCCTCCGGTAACCTCACTCACTCGGCGAAACACAACGTAAGCGTTGTTTAACGCCGGTTTTCTGTGAGGCCGTGGTATCACTCCGGTCGAGCCGGCCCATTCGTGCCGAAGCATGGCTCTCCCACGTGTAAATATTTCATTCAATTATGTTATTATTCGGATTTGGATACCGTTAATCTAGGTTCCTACAGTACTATTTCGTCTACTACTACTTCATTGGAAATACAAGACTGGAAAATCGTTCCGTTATCAAAAATTGCATTTGCTTACATTTATTGCCAGTGAAGTATTTTGGATGAAATGGTAATGTAGGAACCTAGTTTGACGGTATCGAAATCCGAATAATAACACAATTTGATTAAATTGTGTTTGAAATACGATTTATATCAGTATTAAGTTTGTGATAGAAATTCGGTCCGCCGGACTCTTAATGCTCACCTAAGAGTACTTTATACATATAAGCAATTCCTTTGTAAAACTTCATGCTTCTGGGCCAGATGTCTGTCAGACAGAGTAGGTAGATATTTACATTACATGCTCATTTTCTCCAAGATAATATATCACATCGTAACGAGATTTGTGATTCGTGTTGAAGATGATCTGTGAGGCATAAGAAGGCCTCAAGGGAGGTCAAAATCTTTGCAAAGATTTTCCTTGGAAATATCATAGATACCATTAAGCCCGTATTCTCCGAAGGATTAGGCAGAGGTGTATTAATGTACAGCCTCACGTTGGTGGTATATTTAGATTCCATGTGACCGAGCCTATTCCCATTTTTTATTATTTATTTATTAGCCTTTCATTGTATTTTTTCGTGTACAGTAAACGCTCAAAAGTCCATAAGCACGCTCAGGATTACATTGCTATGAACAGTACGAGCGAGCTCGATACAGCCAGTGCGTGTCACTTGTTAATGATAATGAATAGAAGGTCGTAAGTCAAACTAAACGTCAAGCTATTGCGTTGTGAGATTGCCTATAGACTTTTGGTCGCCACTGTACATGCTAGCTGCTCTTGTTAATTGTCGACACAAAGGCCTCCTCCAGCTTTTTCCAGTCTTCTCTAGACATAACCATTCTATGTCATAGTAACCCTGCAATATTTTTAATGTCATCAGACCAAAGTTTTCTTTGTCTTCCTCTTTTTGTTTGGAATTTCGGGGTCCATTCTGTTATGTCCTTTGTCCATTTAGCCTATTCCCAATAACCGGGCACAAATACAGACTCCGAGCTGCTACTTCATAGAAAATCCCAATACCACTTTGCTGGACCTGGGATCGTACCAAGGACCTCCACCGTAGCAGTCACGCTTGGGATCACTAAACTAATGAGGACAGAATCTTGGAAATTAGGAGAATAGAAGTATGTAATTAAATTCATACTACGCTATAGTAAATTGGGATACGGACTGATTGGTAGATAAGTCATAAGTTTTATCATAGATGATGAGACTTCTTATATAGTATGGAAAATCCTAAAGGATCGTCTGCCACTCGGGGAAGCACCAGGGTATGTCGGACTCTTACCGACTAAAATATCAACATACAATAGTTGGTGCGATTTGATGATTTGTATATTCTACGACCACCCCACGCGTTTTATGTTTAAGATTATAAAGAAGAAGCGTGATAAATTCGAAACTAATATTAATTAATTTCTACTAATTCTTACTTATTTTTACAAATTATAATACAATTTTAGTTCATTTTTAACTTTATTATTATTTAACATTAACAACAGTTTGTTTAATATAATTATAATATATAACTACTGTGAAATGTTATCCTAAATGTTGTACATATCTATAATTGATATAAACACTAATCTTTGCCTCTGTATTTTGCTACTAACCAATGTTTGTGTTTATATTGTTGATGTGCCTTGTGTAAATAAATAAAATAAATAAAAATAAAATAAAAAACCGTACTTACCTTCCTTGCCCTATGGTCACAGCCATGGGATTCGTGACATTCACCACGGTCATGACAGGCTGTGGTCCGATATCCGGACCTCTTCAAAAGGCGAGGCTCGGCCTCGCATCCTACTCGCTTGCGGAGAGGTTCCCAGCACGCGCGCCACCTACTGGAGCAATGAGAATTATCTTTATATTGAAATGAGGGTAAATAATCTATACTTAATATTAGGTAGAAAGCTGAAGAGTTTGAATCTCAGGAACTAATGGTTCGAATTGACAAATTAATTTTGTGTTGGATAGTCCATTTATCGAGGAAAGTTATAGGTAATTACATCAACACTCTTAGGAACGGAGCAACGCGGGTGGAATCGCGGGCGGGTCGCTAGTGTCTAAATATATGTGACTGATGAATTGATTATGAATTGATATGATTACTATCTACGACTGCCTCATTAGTCTAGTGGTCCCAAGCGCGACTACTACACTAGAGGTCCTCAGTTCGATCCCCAGGTCGAGCAAAGAATTATTGGGTTTTTCTATGAAATTCTCAGTAACAGCTGGGAGTATGGATTTGTGCCCGGTTAATGGCTATAGGTTCGCCCCCTATAACATGGGACCTAAACATACCGGCGAACTGTGGGTGTACATTATGTACGCCTCTGACAAACCCTTCGGGGAATACAGGTGTGATGGTATGTTATATTATGATTACTATCTTGGTTTATGCGATGTGTAATATTTTAATCATTGTCAATTTATGTATCTGGTAAATTAATAAATAAAAAAATATATATAAATGCAGAGCCTGAACTTTTCAGACCACTAACAACTATAAGATCTTCACTGAAAGTACTTTACAATCCATTCTTTAATAACAAATTACAAAATACCGACCACGTCACTCAGACAAAAATGATATATGAAATGTCATGAAATGCAATCTGTGCGAATCTGTGGAAATATTGCGCCGAGGAACCGCATCGGGACGCTCTCCCGTTCTGAATTGAGTATTGAATGCTTCTGGCAATGGAGTGTTGACAGAGGCAGTTTAATCTTGGTGTCTCTGACTTCAGAAACTTGTGTTGGATGATTATTAATTTTTTATTACTATTTAATTTACTCTACCACTGCAGGACACAGGTCTTCGGTGACCTAGTATTGATTACCGAGATGTTTCAAAGCTTAGAGACACGTATAATAAAATTTTATATCGAGGCACACACAGGCTTAGACGAACTAATTTTATAGTGATTTTTCACAAATTTTCACAATTGGACGGTAAAGAAAAAGATCGAGTAAAGTTGATGTCTTGCCTTCGGAACTTAGAAGCACAAATAAAAATGTATCTCACTTTTTAACCCTTACTGCCTAAGCTAGATTTATCTGAAAAAAATAATTATACTTCACAAACGACATACCTTATAGATAGCCATAGAAATAAATAACCGAGCCCAGCGTAGTTGATACGATTTTTTTTCGGATATATCCGACTATGGTGGGTAAAGAAATAATGGAGAAATAAAGTTATTCTGTAACACTCATCCGGCTTACTCTTTCTCTTTTCTAATGTGCGGCATTCATGGCATCTATTACGATGACGTCAACAGCAGTAACGTCAGAGTGAGGCGAGGTGCAAGAGATATATCGCGTGCCGTTATTGCCGAACGAACAATGGAACGCGAGTACTAGCAGATGTACGATTACACTGTTACCGCGCATAGCTAGCGGATATTACCGCTGAATACTGGCAATGACATTGACTTGATTGCATTGGCATTGAGTTCGTAAGCTAGTGTTACTTATGGGAATAATGCTAGACAATAAAATGACAATAATTAAAGTAACTACACTATAACTAATATAAAATAATAAGTAAATTGCCTTATTGCTCTAGTGGTTGTAGGCGCAATTGCTGAACAAGATCTCATGGATTATATTTCCAAGTCGAGCAGTGTTATTGGGATTTTCTATGAAATTTTCGGTAGCAGCTTCGAGTTTGGATTTGTGTCCAGTTGATGGCTATAGACTCGCCCCCTATATACCTAAATATACCAGCCGTATACCTCTGCTTAACCCTTCACGAAACACAGGCGTGATGGTATCTTATGGGATTTTGTACACACATGTGTACGTAGTTTGCCCTTTGGATCGCCCGTATTGCATTGCAATAGCAGTGATTTCTGTAGTGCAACTGTAGAGCTAGAAGTAATATTATGTGTACAAAATCAGGAATCATTTCGGAACATACTCGTATCAGGCTACGGAGATTGTGTAGGTCGCCGTGTAAAATTCTGATTTCAATCGCAACTGGTCAGTCTGGGAGACGACTCCAACTTAGCTGGGTAAATTAGCTGGAAAAGTCTAGGAGAATAATGATATTCAGGGGATCTTTTAAAGTAATCCTAAAATATACGACTAAAATACACATCAAACCACACATATAAACCGTTTCTTACCCAAAATGCTTCCGCAGTTAAGCACATGAGGCCTATTAAACACAGTCTTCAACGTCGCTCGTTCCTGACGCCGAAAGTTGGGCAATTTTGAGCAATGCGCCGTGTATGTAGTCTTTACAGCAGTAACTTTGTAACAATAACACCGCAATATACTTTATAGGTATGTATTACTTTCTACATGTACTTTGAAGCTGCCTTACGTACATTTATGGGTCTTTATAGGTTTTAATTTTGAACATATTTTAGTTTTATCAACCCATTTAGGGAGCAGAGATAGCCTAAGATAATGACAGTAGAAGTGTCAATTTAAAGATTCGAAACCAAGTCACACAGCTTTAACTTTTCGAAGTAATGTGTGTATTAATAGTTAATTATCACGCGCTTAAACGGTGAAGAAAAACATCGTGAGGAAACCTGTTTATTTGAGAGATTTTCTTGACAGCGTGTGAAATCCACCAACCCTAATTAGGACACCCATGATCAGCAGTGGGACAAGTAATAAGTTGATAATGATAATCAAACTCATTTACTGTCGCATTTCCGGGCACTGCTCTGGCGCCAGGGTATGTGTACCGACCAAAAACTCTATTGGTCTTCACTTGCTTTACAGTCGAGATTACCGCCGTATCCGAGACCTCGAACCCTATCGGATATTTACTCCATAAGTCCATGTCCGCTAACTGTAAGATGGCTACAGGGTTGAAACGTATGTAAACTAGTTAAATAATCTCATTAAAACGTGCCGCGGGCAGATAGTCCTTCGTCGACGTGTTTATTTTTTTTAATCACATTCGTTAGCCTCGTTTTTCGTGTAGATTTAATAGAGGGTAATGTAGACCCCAGAACATGGGTCTACCCTTGTATTTATATTATGTAGGTTAACCGGAAATGCTCGAAGGCCAGACAACTTTGAGTTATTCCTCTGGGATGAATGTGCGATCAGCTTCTGCGCCACGGTTTATGGGGTTGAAGTCGGACGAAATAAATATTGGTTGCCCTACAGGTTTCGGGTATGGATGGTTGTGTAAGTGAAAACTTATTTGTAAAATACAAACACACACAATCGCTATACAAGTACACCAACGATACAAAAAATCTAAGAATCTTAGTGGAAAAACCTAAGTTGTAAGCATAAACATAAAGTGCACCTAAGCAATTTTTCTCTCTTATTATATTAGATTTACTTGCTGAAATAAAATAATTTGAAATTTGAATCTGAAACGTTAACCCTTTAAGCTGCCCAAGTCAGATGTATTCGACAAAAAAACTACATCATACAATTTTTAATTTTAATTTAATTTTATAAAAAATATGTGTAGATTAGACATAGCTGCACACGACTCAGGCAGGATGAACACCATTTTTTTTTCGAATATATCCGAGTTGAGTGGCTAAAATATATTTGGAATATTATTTGAATAATGTTTCGAATAATATTTGGAATAACCTTTCAAATAATATTTGGAATAACCTTTCAAATAATATTTGGAATAATGTTTCAAATAATATTTGAAATAATGTTCCAGATATTTTTTTTTTTTTTTTTTAAAAAAACGTTGCCCCACACTTGGCTTTTCTCCTGTATCGTGGGTGCATTTACAAACACAAATTCTCACATACACAAACGCCCAGACCCGGAACAACTACTTGTAGATCTACAAATATTTGCTCCGTGTGGGGATCGAACCCACAACATGTGGCGCAGAAGCCGATTACTCAACCGCGACGCCAATCGTGTTGTCTGATATTATATATCAGACAATATTATTAATATATATTGATATATATTATAATATTATATATTATATAAGTTGTATAATATTATTTAGTGTAAATCATAAATAAACCGATTTCTTTTAATAATTAATATAAAGACCCTTTTTTTATGTATTAATGTGTGTGTACTTGTTTTTATGCGTATATTTTAAATGTTCTGCCCAAAAATTTTGTGCAATGTCTACAAAGGCTAGAATCTCTCAGGCCACTTAGATGTACCGGATTTGGCGATCAAAGGCGCTCACGATTTTATTGCGAGGCCTTGTGTGTGATAAGTTATGTATCAATACTACTAATCCTAGAATGTAGTATTACGAAATATTTTTGATCATGTGGGGTTGAAAGGGCTTAATGATTATTATTAATAAATAACCTTATATGTTTAGTTATTATTGTATGTTTCCTTATAAATACATGTTTATGTGTATTTATTCAGTAATCAAAAGTGGCCATTTTATGTGCCCGTGGCCTTCCACGGGCACATAAAATGGTCATTCGTCACTCGTGGAGATTTTTTAGATGCACCAATGGTAATGAAGTCTGTGAATGATAAAGAAACATATTAAATGTTCATGAGTCTTTTGTCGGAAATAAAGTAGGTCATTGAAATACACATTGTATCATAAAGCTATTTAGAACGATAATATAATTTCAGTACGTACTTCCGTGGCGTATAATATATTATATGTCCGCCGATAGCAGCAATCGTGTATCGCACGCGAAGATCCATGTGTAGATGCAAGTTATAAGATTTAGGGCCGATTTTTGCCATGCCAGATAACTTTATCGGAGGAATATATTCAAATTTTTGACAGACTGCCTCATTAGTCTAGTGGTCCGAAGCGCGACTGCTACACTAGAGGTCCTGGGTTCGATCCCCAGGTGTTATTGGGATTTTCTATGAAATTCTCAGTAGCAGCTCGGAGTCTGGATTTGTGACCGGGGAATGGCTATAGGCTCGCCCCCTATACCTAACATGGGACCTAAACATACTGGCGAACTCTGGGTGTACATTAAGTACGCCTCTGCCTAACCCTTCATGTTATGTTTTGACAGTTTTTGTAGACAAAATCTGTCAAACTTCAATTTTATTCCTCAGTTAAAAGTTATCTGGCTATGGAAAATTCGTCCTTTATACGAGTAATTCAAAAATAAACATTTAATAACGAATACTGTATCAATTAACACGCGATAAAATCCGTAAAAATTAGTTTTATTTCAATGTCTAGACGGCCCCTGGACTATTGTACAGTCAACGTCAAATAAACGTGTCAACCATAATGGCCAAATAGTTCACAACACGTCTTTGTTACATTTGGAATAAGGACGTGCTGCAAACTTTTTGGCCACTTTGGTTGTCACGAACTATTTGACGCTGACTGTACCTACCACATTTAGCTTATACATAGCTTAGCTTATAAATACATAATACACGGTGGGTAAATGATATCTTTTTAGATTATGTAGACACGATAAATGATAAATTATATGTATTTTAATTAGCTACGTAGGTAGTTATTTTATCGACTTTTACAAGTCAATTTTTAATTACTGGATGACACTGGCATTTCTTAATTGACGACCTATAGAGAAGAAGCACAAAACAGAGGAATATAAATATAAAACGAGAAAATACATTAATTTCTATTTAATTTTTTTATGGGATATGGGGCAATTGAGCAGGCGGATCGCCTGATGGTAAGCGATCACAGCCACCCATGGACACCCAGCAACGCCAGAGGAGTGCGTTGCCGGCCTTCTAAAAATGGATTGGGCCTCCGGTATCCTCACTCACTCGGCGAAACACAATGCTAGCGTTGTTTGACGTCGGTTATCTGTGAGGAATATCTTAATAGGAGGAAATATCTTAATCATGTTATATTCCGCTTTCACCTGTACCTTGTACCAAACGTCAAGCAACATCGCTTGCTGGTAGTACCAGGTTCCCATTAAACCATGACCCGTAATAGAGCAATATAATGATGTAACGCTCTGAGCTCACATCGATGTACCAGAATTCTATCAAGCACCGAATATTGAATTGGAAGGAAGTAATATTGCCTGAATGGTCATGAATGTCTAGAGTTTGATGCTTAATGTAGGCTGATGAAAAGAATACTTATACTTTAGAAATTTATACTTGGTGAGATTGTTTGAACTTACTGCCGTTCTGTTTTTTTTGTTTATTTATATTAAATTAATTTTAAACATCAAAACATGAACAAACAATCAGAACAATATTTTAAACTTGAGATACCTTACACACATACACATACCTTGTGGAATGCTCTTCCCGAGTGGGTCTTCCCCGATAGTTATAATCTGGGTGTCTTTAAATCACGAGTGAATCGGTTTCTTTTAGGCAAGCGCGTTTCGTCGTAAATCGCAGTATCGCTTAACATCAGGCAAACTGGCGGTCAAGCGTAAGCCTATCTCATATAAAAGAAAACCATACCAACACGCCTGTATTCCCCAAATGGTTAGGCAGAAGCGTACTAATGTACACCCACAATTCGCCGGTGTGTTTAGGTCCTATGTAATAGGAACTTATGGTTATTAACCGGGCACAAATACCAAACTCCACTCCACCAATAACATTTTGCTTGACCTGGGAATCGAACCCAGAATCTCTAGCGTAGCGATCACTCTTGGGACCACTAGAGTAACGAGCCAGTCGAGACTTTTTAAATCAGCTTTTTATGACAAATTTTTAATGTAAAAATTTAAATAACACATTTTATCTTTGACTGATTCTTCATAAAACTATTTAGGTACATGATTTTCTTCGAATAATACTCTGAATATGTGGTACTCTTTTTGTTAAAATCTATGATTAAATTTATGATTTAAATGAGCTGTAATCAATAAAAGTTTATAAATAAATTTATTACTACTTTGGTTTAGTGTTGATCAAATACCGTATCACGTGACGAACACCATATTCAAGTAATACAAAACAAAAAATACCAAAGATCACGTTTACACAATAAAGCAATAAAAACAAAAAGTAATAACTGTAATAAATGTCTTTTAAATCGTCCGTAAAACTCAATTAGCTAGCGTTAATAAAACGAACGTACTTACTTTCTTGTTTTCATTTCGTAATTGGCGTCGAAAATGCTCATAATTTGTAAGTACCCTTGTGAAGTTTTTTTGTGTTAAAATGGTACAATTTTAGGTTAATTAACTTGTGTATGGCGTTAAATGAAAAAACTGTGTATGTTTTAAGAGTGTTATAGTAAACCATCATTATTTAAACTATTTTAAGACTGCCTCATTAGCCTAGTGGACCTGAGGGCGACTGCTACGCTAGACGTCCTGGGTTCGATCCCCAGGTCGAGCAGTGTTATTGGGTTTTTCTATGAAATTCTCAGTAGCAACTCGGAGTCTGGATTTGTGCCCGATTAATGGCAATAGGCTCGCCCCCTATCACATGGGACTGAAACATACCGGGCGAACTGTGGGTGCACATTAGTAAGCCTCTGCCTAACCCTTCGGGGAATACAGGGTGTGATGGTATGTTATGTTATTTAAACTATCTTTTGCCGAAAAACAGTTATCTTCCCGTACAAAATTAATATTAATTTGTTTGGGAAGTTTTTTTGGCATTTAATTGAAGTAAATTGATGGTATGACCATTTTTTTAAACGTTGCCCACACTAGGATTTTCCCCGTATCGTGATCGTGGGTGCGTTTACAAACACAAATTCTCACAAACACTCAGACCAGGGGCCGTATTATAACGCGCTAACGCCATCATTCTTAGGTTGTAAGAAAGAGATGAGGCTATTTAATATGTAGAGCGGCATCTCTTTCTTACAACCTAAAAATGATAGGGTTACCACGTCATAATACGGCCCCTGTAGATCATACAAATATTTGCCCTGTGAGAGGATCCAACTCACAACACGTGGCGCAGAAGCCGATCGTTGATCCACTGCGCCAAACGTGTCGTCATAATAATTTTCAATCGTTTATAACGTTATAGAGTTGTATGTAGTTACACCATAATGCTAACATTATTGTTACCCGATTTGAAGGGTACCTAATGTACCCAGTGTTAAATTACTGGGCATAATCGATTGACACCTAAGCATAACCTTTTTTATACCACTAAAGTGGCAAACAAGCATACGGCCCGCCTGATGGTAAGCGTTTACCGCAGCCTATGGACCAATGAATGAATGAATGAATGAATGAATGAATGAATGAATGAATGAATGAATGAATGAATGAATGAATGAATGAATGAATGAATGAATGAATGAATGAATGAATGAATGAATGAATGAATAATTTTATTTCAGACAGGAGTCCATAGGGTTAGTAACAATTTTAACTTATATTCTAGTGTTAGTAAGTTACAGACACATGAAAATATACAATTAAATTTCGGCGTGGAGCCGCATCCACCTCCGCAACATCGGGGAATCCCACCGATCTACGAACACACTGAGAATACTGTTGGTGCTGCCACGAACACGAGACATCAGAGATGCACATCTGCTCCTAATAATAGCGGCAAAACCAGCAATATTGTTATCTGCGAACATCCCCGACGCACTACATCGCCACGGCAGCCGCAACAGCACTCTCAGTGCATTATTATATTGAACGCAATATTATCAACAGTATTCTAACCCGTCCCCACACAGTGTTATTAAAATTAAAATATATATTTTCAGTACTCATCATCTCCACAGTCCTTCGCTACGCGGGAACAAAAACAATTGACGATTTCGATTTCCTGTCGAAACAAAAATGTGACGAGTGTTATAGAATTTACTTCCCTGTATGTGCCACTGATAATAAGACGTATACAAACGAATGCAGGTTTAGATGTATAAATAACAAGAGGCCCCGCAAAAGCCAGTATAAAATCATCAGGTAAAATTATCTTTTTGTGATTTTTATGCATTTTCCATGCTAAGATTATAAAGTTATTTTAGTGAAGGACAAATTCAATCGCGGGCAGGATTCGAACCTGCGTCTTCTGGTGACATACACCAGACGCTCTGGCCGCTAAGCCACCGCGAGTCCCACCCGCTTGATCGAAATTTGCCTTCACATTCTGAATTTACGTCATAAGGTGACGTTGGCGACATCTATTGAAAAGCAAGTTAACTTGCTTCTTAACCGACATGACTCACTTTACAGTTAGTTCGATATCGTACGATGCCACCTTACCTTTTACCTTTTTCTTTTTGTGATTTTTTTGCATTTTCCATGCTAAGATTATAAAGTTATTTTTAAGCTATTGCATAGCTTCTATCGCGGGCCTTGAGCGTGGGGACCGAATCCAGAAATTCCGTAACGAAAAAAACCTAACACCCCCCACTCCGACCGGCACAGCGGTGATACTTTTTCCATCTATCGATAAATACCAAAACTTTTAAAGACTTTTTGAAATATCACGCTTGTCTCTTTAGTTCAGCAACCCGCCTTTAAGTGGCATTGGTTGTATTACATAAGTTGCTAAACAACGCTATGCAATAGCTTTACCGCGGCAGTCCCCGAGTGCCACACGTCTTTTTTTTTATTATATTTTATCAGGTAATTATTATGAAAATTACTCATCTATACATACCTACATATACTATGTCTATACGATATAGATATTAAAGAAAAACTAATATGGAGGTCTTTATTACAGCAACAGAAGTTAAATCATCAATTATTTGAATTTTTGTCTGTTTGAATGTGCACCACGTAAAAACTCCTACATGGAATTGAATGCAGTTTTCACCGATGTATTACTAAAGGTCTTACTTAAAATCTGGTGCATGTTTCATCTTGATACGCCGCCTAGAATTAGACTTATAGTATGTTAATGTCTTTGGGATGTGAGTAAAACTACAGGCAACAGCTAGTGTCTAACAATAAACTGGTTCTCAGAGCGTCCATCACTAAGATAGGTTGCTACCTATCAACAAATCTATCTCTATTACCAAATTCATCAAATTTAGTTCAGCTGATTAGGTGTGATAGTTTTAAGAACAGATAGACAAACTTATAAGTTAGATTTTTGGAGGGATTCCGATAAAAATATTTGTGTATCTGTCCTGTTATGTTATATTTTATTTGAATTCTTCTTCACAGGTACGGACCATGCGTTTTGGGCGCCAGGAAAAAGAGATTCGCAGATTTTAATATGTTATTCCTAGAAAAAAAAGCGTGATGGCATTATGTTTGTTTCAATAGGAATCGATACATGCTAAGAATATAATTTTGCAATTAATAGTAATGCATCATTTAGGACTCTAGGTACACGGCAGTGTGTCCAGCCAAGTTCGGAAAAGAAAGGGAATTAGACATCATATGTGTATATTACACGAATCATTTCGATTTGAATTACTTTCGAAGCCCCTCATAATTTTAAATCTGTAGGTATGCTATACTTCAACATTATGTACAATACAGTGGGTCATTTAGTCAATTATTTATATGTAGGAAAGTTTGATGTAAAGGTTAAAAAAACGTTTGCTGTGAAAACTTGTAAACTTATATTTATAATGAGGTTATACATTCCGGCAATTATGATTAATAGAAACTCCTTAAATTTGGTACCTAATTCATAATAGTTAAATATTTATATGAAGTTGAAAATCCGGGATAAGGTTTGTACCGAACTTGGCTCTCAAAAATATTTTTGAATGCGATAAAATTATATTTAGTTATTCATATTTTTGTAAAAATTATAAACGAGTTTTGATCTAGAGAGAAACCTACCGCCTCGTCTGTTTCGTAAATATTCATGTTTATTTATTTTTAGACTGGTGTTTGATTTGACATTTTTATTTGATGGAATAATATCACACATTCTCTGATAAACTGTTATAACATAGAAATAGAAAAATAAGATTTCACTAAATTCTAAAATCAAAATGTACCAAGTACTTTAATAAAAATGTTGACCGTGGGAGAGCCATGCTTCGGCACGAATTGTCCGGCCCGACCGGAGTGATACCACGGCCTCACAGAAAACCGGCGTTAAACAACGCTCACGATGTGTTTCGCCGAGTGAGTGAGATTACCGGAGGCCCAATCCCCTTTTAAAGGGCGGGCAAGGCACATGTGACTACTCTGGTCTTGCGGGTGTCCTTGGACGGCGGTAATCGCTTACGATCAGGTGATACGTCTGCTCGTTTGTCCCCCTATCCCATAAAAAAAATCCACACAATTAACATTTAGTACATAATCTAACCATACTAATCCTAATTTAAGAAATTATCTGTTGTTATAGACAGAAGTTATTATTATTTGAGCATTTTGTAGCTTACATCGGATGTGCGATATTTTCCGATAAGTTCCCATATTAGTTGCTGTCTGATCATCAGTTTTGAAGATACACAACAATAAGTTAGTATCTGTCCGAAAAAGTTAATTATGTAATAGTAGTATTCAGTAACTAAAAGTCGAGACAGGTATTTATATTCTCTAACTCAATTTCATGACAGTATTCCTAACAAAATCCAGTTAGTACCTACCTGAAATTTTCACTTTAAAGCTACGATTAATTAAATGAACCGACCAATTACTTTCATTATTAACATCGGTAACAATAGCACCCGTCTTTATTGTTTATGTTAGTGAAATGAAATTAAAACGACCTAAAGATTTCCTCAAATACAGGCTAAAGGAAACTTCACTCCAAAAACCGACCAGGTTACCTTGAACTGCCCACCCTCCCTTCATAAACACATCTGTAGAATACTGAGCGGTGCTTACGTAAAATACCAGAGGTCGTCTTATGTTTGACGGATTGTTATGCTACATTCGTCCCGACTAATGACTGTAGAGGTGGTACGTTTCTAGATTTACAAATAACAAAACGGTTAATGATTGTTCTTCATTGATTTTTTTTAATAATAATTTTAAAATAGGTTTTCATAATAATTATACGTAGCTCAGTTAATTATTAAAGTTTATAAATAAAAAAACTTGAGAGGTGTCAAGGGACACCCGATGGAACGAAGTTCTTTTCGATTAATTAGTGAAGGAATTGTAATAAATTAATTAATTGTATTATTTATTATTTACTTCAATGCGAAATAGAAATGAAAATATCTGGCTTGCTTTCTATAAGAGAGAGAGAGAAAGAGACAGACAGAGCAGCTAGACAGACAGACGCGATAAGGAACTTCGTTCCAAAAATATTAATAATAGTATGTTTGATAATATAGGTATGTTTAGGTCCTATGTCCCTACGGTGCCGAGACGTGGACACTCACAGTACGGCTAGAACAGCAATTTAAAATGGCTCGGTGTGCTATGGAATGTGCTATACTCGGAGTTTCTCTGAAGGATACAATTCACAACGAGGTTATCCAACAGAAAAACCAAAGTTACCGATATAGCGCACAAAACTAGCAAGTTGAAGTTGCAGTGGGCTAGCCATATCTGTAGAAGAACCGAAAATCGCTGGGGTATATGTGTTTTTGAGTGGAGACTGCGACTCGGCAAACGTAGCATAGGACGCTCTCCGGTAAGATGGAGTGATGATTTGCGAAAGATTGTTGCAGAAGCTGGATGCGACAAGCCGAAGCGAAGAAATAGCGCATATTCGGGGAAGCCTACATCCAGCAGTGGACTGCTATAAGCTGTTGATGATGATGAGGTCCCAAGGGACGAAACTATTGCCATTAACTTAGCACAAATCCAAACTCCAAGTTGCTACAGAGAATTTCATAGAAAAACCCAAGCTTAGCAGTCCCGGTTAGGACAACCAGACTAATGAAGCAGGCATATTTTAATGACAGAATTTCTTGCATTCGAAAGTTTGCCTAATGTTTCTTAAAAAGCAAATGCAAATGCAGCTTCAGTATGATTTATGTCACCATAAAACTATAGAGATCATAAATCAGTGACTGCATAATTTAATGCATTTTATGCTAGAACATTCCATTCCCCCTATATTCTGTCGTTCACATATCATTCGGTAAAAAGACAACGTAAACAGAATTTGAAATGCACCCATCACAAGCAAATGGACTACAAAGAGTTAAAAAAATAGTCATTATAAGTACGTCTAGACGAAACAGGCATAAAAAGCTATTTTCCAATATCTCATGCATTGGATGCATAAAACTTTTCTGCGGGCCACAAATTTATAGTACGGGAGCTTGGGTTATTTTAAAAATGCTCATGTTCTACTTTCATCATTAAGAAAGAAAAAAAACACAATTTGAATATAAATTAAGTACAATACATATTGATGTAAAAATAATGATATTTATTTCTGTATACAGTATTATACTATAGATATGGCCAATTAGCAATAACCTAACCCCCTCGTTCTGAGAAGACACCCGTGCCCAGCAGTACGACAACAAATGAGTTGACAATAATGAAGATAGATTTTAGATTTTTAATACTAGATGAGTTCAGCGTTTCATATCGACGTCCAAAGCAAACTTAGAAGATCATGGTTTATTTCATTAAATTTCAGATATTTAAATTGTCTATTACTTTAAAAAAGTTGCTTTTTTTTCTTTCCTTTTATGAATGGGTATTATATTTTTTTCTTCTATTCTTACAATATCTGAAATAGCAAATAATGTCATCATTTTCACATCTTTCAACAACAGCCAAAACAGCTGTATAATTTTCAAATTTTACCAAAACACATGTATTATTTACGAACACGCGACAAGTCATTATGTTATTACAAAAAAATAGGTACATATTTTAACCCGCCTTTCACTATTGTAATTTTAACCCTAAATTACTTTCAACACTATTAGTCACATGGCAAGGTCGTCACCTTCAACCTTGAGAACATGACTTGGCAAAAGACTTTATTTTCACATGGAAACCTATACAGAACGGCGACCGGCGACTTCACTTCCTGTTATTCCCTATATGTCACTTTAACTTATGGTATAAATTAGAGGTTTTTGTCCAAAAGTGATTTATTAATCGGGGCTTCTATGAAATAGCTTAATATTTTGTACTCTATTTGTGCTCGTGGCTGTCATAATCACGCTGTTCAATCGACTTGCAAACAGTGCTTGTAGTGAGAAAAGGTACATGTATGTGATTTCTGAAAAATATTAAGCTACAAGGATTTAAAAAATCTATGCTTTTATCATTAACGAAAAAATTGTCGTGATCTGTAAAAACTTGTCCTAGATTTTAAAGGTTAGATTCACTTCTATTTTCAGTAATATTTTCTCGATAACATAGTTTTTTCTATCATGTTAACTGTTGGTACCTATGTAAGAGCTTTTGTGTGTAAACCAAAGAACAACAAAAGCACCATACTAGGCCACAAATGTGCCAAAAAATACAAAGCCACAATGTCCACGTTACTTTGATCTAGAAACAAAAATGTTCACAAAACAAAACATGTAAATAGAAAAACAGAACACACGAAACAAATTTTTCGATAAATTTCGAGCGTATTCGAGCCAAAGTTTCTTTGCGTCCAAATCGAATAACCGTCGTCGGCTCCCGGACTAACTTTTTGTATGCGAATGTCGTCATTCCGACTAACAATGTTGCACACCACGGCCGACTCCACGTTCCAATGAAATAAAAAAGTACAACACTTTTATCTGCGTACTGCTTCAAGGAAAGTATGAGTTTTTGAATGTAATTTTATGTTTATTAGTCTCGAATGTGGGATTTTATGAACAAAATGTTTAAAAAATAATACGATTGTACCTTTTTGGATTTGTTTTACGTTTGTTGGAAAGGATAATGAACCCATATAGTTTTATTATGTCCTTACAATATTCGTTTTCACAGTACCTAGTCTATCTACAGTAACCTACCTAAGAGGAGATTCACAAGCCCCTAACATCGTGTCTGATAACAGATTCCCCATTTTTAATTGACAATTGAGACATTGACATGCAAATGAACTAGAATTTATTTGCAATAGATATGGATACAGACAGTTATTTAAAATATTGTCAACATTTTAGAACTGTCTTCTAGTATTGACATGTATAGGAATATTTATAATCTACTAGACTTCCAGTTCGCAACTTCGCCTGTATACTTAGATAATTTTCGCTTCTAAATAAACTGAGCCTACTGTTACACCATGGAGGTTTCATATAAAAAAATGTGTTAAGTCTAGTTTATAAGGAAGAAAACAATTGTCAAAATGTCAACAGCCAATGACAGCTGTTCTAATCGTGGCGGTGTGTGTGTCAAACGCATGGTCGTGTGTGTACTATCGTACAAACTTTCACCCCTCTTTTCACCACCTTAGGGGTACAATTTTTAAAAATCCTTTCTTATTGCTCGTCTACAGTGCAAAAGGAACCAGCATGTAAACTTTCGGGGCTCTAGCTCCTTTAGTTTCTGCTGTGCGTTGATACGTCAGTCAGTCAGGTTCTTCTTTTATTTATATAGATTTAGTAACCATTACATTCGGAAGTACAATAACATAACCACCACCATTATACAGACCCACTGCTGGGCACGGTCTCCTCTTAGAAGATTAGGGATTTGGCTGTAGTCCACCACGCTGACCTAAAGCGGGTTGGTAGACTTCATACGCCACCGGGGAGAAAATCTCTCACTCACACGATGTTTTCTTTCACCTTTTAAGCGCGTGATAATGAACTATTTTAAATACGCACATGACTTCAAAAAGCCGAAGAGTGCCTTGGATTCGATTTTGAGACCTTTGACTTAACCACTAGTAAAGTAAAATAAACCAAAGTAGCATGTACTTAGCGTTAGTTTTTGATGTGCAATAAAGTGTATTCTATCTATCTATCTATCTATACAAGTCCTACAACAAATATTTTTTGATTTAGGCATATAGCTGTTGTTGGTCCAATTTAACCAACTAACACCGTTCTACTTTCGGACTTCCACTGGAATCTGATAAAATCGAACTTATTAACAGGGTGTTTGCAGTGTACAGGCCAAGTTCGCGCGCTCGCTAAAAAATAAACAGCTCGAGTTTGAACTATAGACAAGAAAAGTTTGTAGTTCGATGATTTGCAGCTGTGAAATATTTTATTTAGGTCAAATGGAAGTTTTTAAGAGAAATTAAGTTTTTTTCGCAATTCAGCTGCTGCAATTTAATTGTTGGTGTCGATGATATTTTGTAGTCTTTCTAATCATGATCACTAATTAGTCATGTTTTTAGCCACACGCAGTAATGGACATTAAATTTCAAATATAATACGATATTATCAGAATCTACTTTGTACCTACTATTTTAAAAAGAACTTCTCTCACGTGGGAGAGCCATGCTTCGAAACGAATGGGCCGGCTCGACCGGAGTGAAACCACGGCCTCACAGAAAACCGGCGTTAAACAACACTTATGTTGTGTTTCGCCGAGTGAGTGAGGTTACCGGAGGCCTAATCCTCTTTTGAAAGGTCGGCAACGCATTTGTGACTCCTCTGGTGTTGCGGGTGTCCATGGGCGGCGGTAATCGCTTACCATCAGGTGATTCGTCTGCTCGTTTGCCCTCCCATCACATAAAAAAAACATAATAGTTCATTGTATATACTTCTATGAAAATAAATGGAAGTTAATAAATCAAAGGATATTTTAGGGCAACCTATCGTTCGAGAGAAAATAGACGCCTTTATAAAGCAAAGCAATTACGAGGAGCAAAATTATTTTTCTCTAAAAAAATATTGTTTTTAATTATGAACTTGGCCCAGTCCACCACACGCCAGTATTACATTTTGAACTCAATTCGTATGCTAGACTCGCTTGCTTGAAGTTTGACGCGGCCAATTTTCCACAGATTCCGACCGAGCGAAACTTTGTGACTTTTCTAATACGCCCTGGGACGGCAGCAACTTTGTTTTTGGATTGCCTATAAGTGTGTTAATAAAATGTATGTATTTTGTACATGGCAATATTATAAAATTTCTACAAGGACACCAATTGATCAATAATGAAGCTGGTTTTAGCCAAGCTCTAAGAACAGAAAAGATTTTCTGTTCAAGAAGGCACGATGGCGTTTTGGCTAAGCTATTGGGTTCTTATTTTAAATACCATCACGCCTGTAATCCCGAAGGGTTAGGCAGAAGTGTACTAATGTACACTCACAGTTCGCTGGTATGTTTAGGTCCCAAGTAATAAGTGGCAAGCCTATTGCCGTGAACTGGGTACAAATCCCAAACTCCGAGCTGCTACTGAGAACTTCACAAAAACTCAAGAATAAGAATAAGATTTTTTTTATTTGCAACACTGCTCGACCTGGGAATTGAACCCAGGATCTCATAGCAGTCGCGCTCAGGACCACTAGGCTAATGGTGCAGTCAGGTTCTTATTTAAAAACCAAGTATTAGTTACATTTCCCTAATACCTGCATCTCCACAGTACTAATAATTTTTATTCGATTACCCGGCTCTTATAAAATACTGTTGAAAATGTAGAACAGAATCTCGGAGTGCAGTTTTCTTTTTAGGAATTTCTGCTACGATCCAATTCTATTGTATTTTTTTTTAAAACCATTGAACGTACACAAATTGACCATTTCAATCACCTGCGTATCTATTCAACGTTCGAGGCTTTGGAATATTCACAAAAAGTTGTAAAAACGATTTCCGATGAAAAAAGAAAGAAAGGCGACTCAAATATTCCGGTACTTGGCTCAGGTTACGAGTTCGATTCCTGCACGAAACAAAATATTATTTAACTAAAATTATAATCATATTAGAGCCTACAGCTTATAATTCTGGTTCTGCGTGTGTAAGTTAGAATAAAATTTGTGTTGTCAATGCACTCACGATTTAGGAGATTATTTTTTAAGTTTCAGTTACTCTGTGTGGGAACGGGTAGGAATACAATCCCTCACTGCCATTTAAATAGGCATTTTATAAGTGACGAGGAAATATATAACTTACTCGGTGGTAAGACAGCTCTGATTGGCTGGCGATTATCCAAGTCAGAGTCTGTCGTAAATCACTTTGTTTCGACTTCATTCAATGAATTAATCTAATTTTTGGGACACCCACGCAAAAGGTCGGTAGGCGAAATCCCTCTCTTACATACAAATACCCGTCACGAAACATAAAATCAATCAAAATTTATAGAATATCAATTGAAGCCGAGCCGCATATCAATCAGCTTAGGGAAAAATTTACATTGTCAAAGGAGAAAAATAGCATATCTAATACCTAGCTTACACGGTCGCCACAGATACAATGTCAAGAAAATTGTTGGCACAAAAAATAACAGACAATATGCACTTGTCCGTTTTTACCCGACTTCAGAAGGAGCCACTAGGTATTTGGGGTTAAATTTAAGGCGATCCCTCCGACTGCATGAGATTTGTCATCTTCTTTCCATATGTTTTGATTGATTTCTTTTTAAATTGTTACTTTTTTAGGGTTCCGTACCTCAAAAGAAAAACACGAAACCCTTGTAGGATCACTTTGTTGTCCGTCTGTCTCTTCGTCCGTCCATCCGTCCGTCCGTCCGTCCGTATGTCAAGACCCTTTATCTCGAGAACGCGTAAAGGAATCGAGTTGAAATTAGAATACTCAAGTCTACAGTTCCTTGAAGCTGTGAACTTCTAACTTAACGTGAAATGAGAGATGAAAAAGGGAATCAAAATTTATAGGGTAAAATTATACTCACCACTCAAATTTTCTTTTGTCATCATTTATTAGAACGGTACATGTGTTTTGTTCTTTATTTTGTTATCAGATTAGATCAGAGAAAAAAGACTAATTAAATCGGTCTACAATTCACGAAACATGCGTACGTACATAGGTATAAAAATGCTCGCCACGAACATAGAACATTTGAAGATGGTTAAAAATAAAAGATTTCGGGCACCACATAGATTGATACTGAATATTCCTTACCGAATTCCAAATAGCCTTTGCTTTAGGATTCTTTCAACCCGTACTGTGTTACACAAACCCAGTAGAGGTCTTTTATAAAATGTTAACAAAGAACCTCGAGTATCGCCATCAAAAAAAGTTTAGGTCGGTGCAAAAAAAAGCACCTACGAACTTGATTGTCGTTTGACAGTCAATCGTTTATGGTTGAAAGAAAAATTCAACCTGCCCGGACGTCGGTATTTCACTATACAATAAGTTTTTTGAACAAGAAGTATTTTTTTTCTTTGATATCCTTTTAGAGACCTTAAAACCGTGCTAATCAAACAATTTATAAGGTTAAGCTGCTTATGGGTCGGCAGCGCATCAGCAACACCTCTGGTGTTGCAGGTGTCCATGGGCCACGATGACCAGGTACTTACCACCGGGTAGCTTGTTTGCCAACATAACGAATAAATAATTACAAATGTATAGTTTAGGTATAATTTGCCAAATTTCATAGTTCTAGGTCAACATAAAATAGCTTATAAATTTTGAATCCCTTGAGAGTATCGAAATATACGTTTTTTGTGGCGTAAACGGCCGTATATGATTATTACGTTAACTTAGAAGTTTGATCACAGCTTCAAGGGACTGTAGACCTGAGTATATAGTTTTAATTTCAATTTGATACGTCCACGCGTTCATGAGTTATAGGATAAAAAAAATGACTGACGGACGTAGGGACAACAAAGTCATTCTGTAAGGGTTCCTTTTTTTTCTTTTAGGTGCGGAATCCTAAAAAGACCCAATTTGTCTTGAGACACAGGTCTCCTCCAGATTTTTCAATTTCGGAAAAGCCCAAGGTGATGATGAATAATAATAACACAGGAAACTTTTTCAATTACTAACTCTAACGAACCCTTAAAAGGATCGACAGCAAAAAACAATATAATTTCGCCCTCATTTAGTCGACACCAAAAAAAAATGGCGGAAAGTTACTTGGAAACTGTTCGCTAATCTAAGCGAGCATCTATGGTCGATTAGCCAAAGGGTGCAAAGGTTAGCAGGATAAATAATTTCTCGCGGTACGCCGGTCTAATTGCCTTTTAATTATGATTTAAAGTTAACCGACGATTAACTTTGTCTAAACTCTAAAATCATGGGCTGAACATCGTTAGCAGGTAAACAGAGATTAATCAAAGGTCTGGTTTGCTCTGGCCCAACGTTTTTTTGCTAATTGTCCGTTGAATTAACTTTTGATTTTAGAATATTGTAGCCGCAAGCGTTGAGCTTGCAATTTTGCTTGTAATAAAAAGTAAACGACTGCCTCAGTAGTCTAGTGGTCCCAAGCGCGACTGCTATACCAGAGGTTCTGGATTCGATACCCAGGTCGAGCAAAGTGTTATTGGGTTTTTCTATGAAATTGTCAGTAGCAGCTCGGAATCTGGATTTGTGTTAATAGCAATAGGCTCGCCTATTACATGGTACCTAAAAATACTGGCGAACTGTGGGGGTACCTTAGTACGCCTCTACCTAACCTTTCGGGAATACAGGCGTGATGGTAGCTTATGTAAAAAATAAATGTACACTCACTCACTCAAACACACACGCATGTATACACGCTACTAACTGTATTTTAATGCACATAATTGTTTATGTATCAAAATGGGGGAAGACACTATCTCTTATAACACAGGTTGCTACCTACCATAGCTCCAATACAATGTAACACTGCTTATTTCAATAGAACTTTTTATTTATTATTACATTATTATTATTACATTGACTATGTCTCTCTCTAAATAAGTTGGTTTAGTGATCGCAGGAACAGGTACCTGAGTATACACTTAGAAATCTTATAGAAAACCCAAATCTTTATATGATATAAAACAAAGTCGTTCCGTCTGTTTGTACGCTTAGATCTTTTAAACTACGTAACAGATTTTAATGCAGTTTTATCAATAGATAGACTAATTCAAGGTTTAATTGCGTTTGCACCCGTGTGAGTTCGCTAGTAGGTAATAATGTTATGTACCTAAATATAATATAATATTATTTTTTTCTGTTAGAAAAATCTTGGTAGCAGCTCGGACACAGCATTGATTTATTCGCACACATTTAGGTTAGATTTAGGCACACCCTACATGGGATCAAAAATTGGGTTGTTACAGTTAGCTATGGTTATAATATTACACCTATATGGTCAGTGAATCAATTATGAAACTTTGTAATTGTAGATGCAATGTTTCTATAAATATATTAATTTTATCCTAAATGTTACGCATAATTGATGGAAACACTAGTCTTTACCTCCCATCTTTTATTATTACAAATGTTCGTGTTTGTAATGTTGATGCCAGTGGATAAATAAATCAAATTGTACTTGCTATATACACGTGCATCGCTATTTACATTAAAATAAAATAAACTGAGTCCGAGTATTATTAGGTCAACATAAGCTGTTTTAGCTTGAAAGCGTCAGAAAATTGAACTGTCACCAGCAGAGGGTTGGATGCAGTCCAACTGGCCAATGGTGATTAGATATCCCTTTTCATGCATTATTTATCAGATTTATATTTTATATAAGACTTTATGTGTTCCATATATTTGTGAAAGTGCTTAAAATACGAAGGCTGCGGCTGCTGCTGCTATGACACATCTTAGCATTTCAATGCTATTATAATCAACTTATTATACTGTCCCACTGCTGGGCACGGGTCTCCTCTCAGAATGAGAGGGATTAGGCTATAGTCGCCACGCTGGCCTAGTGCGGATTGGCAGATTTCACACGCCGTCGAGAAAATCTCTCAGGCATGCAGGTTTCCTCACGATGTTTTCCTTCACCGTTTAAGCGCGTGATAATTAACTATTTAATACGCACATGACTTCGAAAAGTCAGAGATGCGTGCCTTGGGTTCGAACTCGAGACCTTTGATTTCGGAGTCCAACGGTCATACCACTAGGCTATTACTGCTTCAATGCTATATTTTAATTGAAATTCACAACAGAAATGGGAATGGCAGCCCCGACGGATTTTCTTGTAGGTAAGTGAATATGTGTAGGTAGTCACTATAAGAGAGGTAAGGCATAGTGGAATTGAATAATTCCACCCACAATTGGAGCTGCTCGACAAGCAACTCCAGTTTGCAGAAAATCGTAGCCAAATAATATAGCTCCATGCTATGTTGTGTTCCTAACGGTGAGCAAGGTCGCCAGAGCTCCGCAAGGAAGCGTTGTGTTGGCAATGTGGGGGACTGGTGGTGTTTGGTTACCGCCGCTGTCATGCATGGCAGAATGTCTCCTATGCTGCCAGCCCAACCTGGGTCGACAGCGCGCGAGTGATACCCCTGGTGTTGCAAGCGTCCATAGGCTACGGTAAGTGCTTACCATCAGGCGGGCCGTATCCTTGTTTGTATAAAAAAAGTCATTTAGTTGGGGGTTTCGAAAATGTTATTGAATCCTTATAAATGGCAAACAAGTATACGGCCCGCCTGATGGTAAGCGATTACTAGCCTATGGACTATTGACTGCCTCATTAGTCTAGTGGTCCCAAGCGCGACTGCTACGCTAGAGGTCCTGGGTTCGATCCCCAGGTCGAGCAAAGTGTTATTGATTTTTTTTAGGAAATTCTCTGTAGCAGCTCGGAGTCTGGATTTGTGCCCGGTTAATGGCAATAGGCTCGCCCCCTATGACATGGGACCTAAACATACCGGCGAACTGTGGGTGTACATTAGTACGCCTCTGCCTACCCCTTCGGGGAATACAGGCGTGATGGTATGTGGATGATGATGGTATGGACTATATAGATTTTGCGATAACAATCGTAGTGGGTTTATTCAAAAATTTTAATTTTGAGTTATACAGTGATGTACCTATTATTATATTTGAGTTCAAAGAATATTAACAAAAGACTTCAAAAGACATCCTCCTACCCACGCATTATTCCTACCTTTCCTACCTTTCCATATATTATAGATGAAAATAAATTATAAATTCACTTCACAAAAATTTGCCCTCTAAAATATTCATCAAATGGACCAAAACCAGTTTGAAATTAAAAGGCTGAGAGGATTGCGAAGAGTGAAAGGAACACTAGACATGTCTCAAGAGGCGCGTTACATTCCTGAAACACTTTTTTAAGCTCGGCACATACATACAGAGGTTTTTGCAATAATTAATAAACAGGGCATACAGAGTGAAATGTAGACGCGACAAATATATATTATGATTCTATGTACCTATAACAAAGATCACATGATCAAGGGTCCGGCGGAGCTTGAATTGCCCACAAAAACGTAATACCGAAATAAATCGTAATTCAGACAATATTCTATCAAATTATGTTATTATTCGGATTAGTTTACCGTTAATCTAGGTTTCTACAATACTGTTTCGTCTACTACTACTTCCCTGGAAATAAAAGACCGAAAAATCGTTCCAAACTTGGTAAAGTTATCAAAAATTGCATTTGCTTACATTTATTTCCAGTGAAGTATTTTGGATAAAATGGTATCGGAATCAGAATATTAACGGAATTTGATTAAATTGTGTTTAAATTACAATTTATTTCGGTATTACGTTTGTAAGAGAAATTCGGTCCGCCAGACACTGAGGTCGATTAGGTGTATAAAAATCAAGGTCAATACGATAAAAAGAAATGGGCAAATTTAGATTTTCCCGAAAACTTATATCTAAGTACCAAAATTTACCTTATTATCAACTTTTTTGTTTTTCGGAATTTTTCCTTTACTTGTGCTGTAAGACCTTGCTTTTAACCAAAATTGACAATTCTAGGTCAACCGGAAGTACCCTATAGGTTTTGGGTCAAAAATCACGCAATTTGGCAAAAAGCAACGTTTTACAGTCAATTTTATTATGGTGGTATAATGGGTATGATAATTCATGCCTACCTGAAAAAAACAGCTTAGTTTGCTCCATCTAATATCAATATTGTATGCCTTGTGTTCTGAACAAAAATGAAAAAAAAAAAGACGTGTGGCACTCGGGGACTGCCGCGGTAAAGCTATTGCATAGCGTTTTTTATCAACTTATGTAATACAACTAATGCCACCTAAAGGCGGGTTGCTGAACTAAAGAGACAAGCGAGTTAGGTTTTTTTTGGTTACGGAATTTCTGGATTCGGTCCCCACGCTCAAGGCCCGCGATAGAAGCTATGCAATAGCTTAAAATCTCATTCAAATGATGGCTGTTTCTATTTCTAATGTAGGTGCTTATTGAGACCTAAGAATTATGAAAGTTTATAGAATTTTATTTGAAACGAGACCGCCGCTGACCTGGAATATTTTAAGGAGGTCGACTATCTTATTTAATTATTTTACGGTGAGGATTGGCACGAGAATGCCTTTATTGTAGTTTCATAAATTATTCGAAGTTTAAAATTGAATTACACCTCAATTTTTCTTTTTTTTTACAATTCGACGAAGCTCATGAATTTTATACAGGTTAATATTTTTATGAAATGCTTTGAATTTTAAAATACCTTTACTATTAAAATTCACGCCACCATCAGCAGGACATTTGACTGAACATGACAAGCTTAGACCGCGGGCACAACAATTTTACAGATAAATATATATATGTACTTATACAGATTGCTACATCAATATCTGCACTATACTCACACTTCACAATTTTCTAATTAGGAAATTAACAATATTAAAGTCCAATCAATACCTATACATACATACATACATACATACACTCACGCCTTTCTCGCACAGGGGTAGGCAGAAACTATAGATGATAGATATGTCTCAATACCTATATCAATCCAATATCATAAAAAAGGGGTTAATTACATAGGTATTATGTTAAAATTATCAGTCATCATCCTGTGGAGCTGGACCAGGACATTGCCAAACATTTTTATCCAAAAGATAATCTCCCAGTTTTATATAAGCTTGCCTGCACAGGGTAAACTTAATCATTTTCTTGAATTTATTTTCTAGGAATTTTATTAGTTGAGTCGAACCACCCCGATACGCACGTCATGCTCGTGAACGGGTGCTGTCTATCGGGGCTGCCAGCTCTTATTTACTGTGGCAATCCCTAATTCTTTTTGTATAGTGAATAAATCTTATACATCTAACTGCAGAATTCTCAGCAACTATTTGGAACAAAGTTGTAAAGCTTAATATTGTAATCAAGTTATTTTTTTAAAAGAGTATCTATATATCGGCACTAAGTTGCGATTCCGTCATAAAAAACCCGCAACTGGAGACCTACTTACCCTCACTATTTTTTTTTATTCGTGATAGGCTTACGCTTGACCGCCAGTTCGCCTCATGTTAAGCGAGACTGCGATCTACGATAGAGCGCGCTTGCCTAGAAGAAACCGATTCACTCGTGATTTAAGATTATATCTATCAGGGAAGACCAACTCGGTATATATTTAAGCTCAAAATCCCGGAATGTAACGAGAAAAGTAATTATCCAGTCAAAAGAAATATTTCTCGAAACCTAAGTCCAACCCTTTCTTTGCCACGTACTCTGATTATACTTTATGTGCTTGAGTGGTGTCCCGGGCACTATTACCGAAGCTTAGCGCTCCTTGTTCAGAACAATACCGCATTATTTCAGGATTTGTCCACTGCTGGGTGGGGATTACCGTAAATAACAAGTATTGGACATTTATAGATTAGACCTATTCTAAAATCTAAAGGGCTAAATTGTCGTTTTATATTCATACAATGAGTTATATTAGGTTCCAAGTTGTAACATTGCCTGATAATCCATTGCAAATAAAAGATCTGATTATCTGTCCATGTCTCCAGTAATTTAATGAAAAAAATATGAAACCCGAATAAATTTTATCCTACACTAGCTGTTTCCTTCGGTTTCACTCGCATCGTAATGTGACGTTATGTTTAACTCGATTGACATTATAGCCTATGGGATTTACTAAGTGGTAATGCAGCAATCAATTCGTGGAAGAATTTTTAAAATCGCTCCAGTAGTTTTTCATTTTCTCCATTACAAACAGTCAAATCTTTCCTCTTTATTACAATTAAATGTAGATAAACCAACTAGTTTTTCTGGAGACGGATAGTTTACTTGCAAAACAGAAAAATTTTACATAAATATTTGGATTTTAAGTCCCTTTTCAATTATAAATTAAAAGATAATTCGGTGACCTGAAAAATGTTAGGGGCGTAGAAATAATTTAGTTACCTTAAGAAATTGCCTATCTAAATGATACCTTTATTTCCTGGGAAGTAGGCAATTTACTTTAACAAGAAGCAATTTAAATAAAGACTTTCTCCTGGATCGGTTTTAGCTCACCGATTTTTCTAAGTTGTTTTCTTTTAATTCAGTAGGTAATTTAGTAGGTTTCTTAAGAAATACTGTTATTACGATAAACACATTGTGAGACTTTTTGGGATTTTCTTCATAATTCTTTATATTCTTATTAGGGTTAGGCTATAGTCCACTATGTTGGCCTTCTGTGAATTGGCAGACTTCACACGCCTTTGAGAAAATCTCTCAGGTATGCAGGTTTCCTCGCTACAAGTGCGTTGCCGACCTTTTAAAAGGGGATTGGGCCTCCGGTAACCTCATTCACTCGGCGAAACACAACGTAAGCGTTGTTAACGCCGGTTTTCTGTGAGGCTAATTATTATACCTATAGATAAGCTATTGCAAGCGCTTATGAAAAGTTGCACGGTTTCAAAAGGTTGATCCTATTGAGAAGAATCCGACAAGAAACTCCCTGGACACTTTCAAAATTGACCAAAAATTGAGTACCACTTGTATTTAATATTTCATGTACAATAGTGCAAACAGGATGTTTTGAAGGTTAATGTCCAAGTTGGACCAAAGTCGATATTACAAGTATGAAAAGAAGGTTCCCAGCATCAGAGAATTCAATGTCATTATAAAAAATAAAAATAATTATACACACATCATTAAAAAAGGTATAAAACCAGGTGTCTACTTAGACATGCTACAATGTACAGTCAACAGCACATCAAGTTACTACAAACCATCGAATTTCCCCAATGGATAATAAACTTTATTATTTGTAGATTAAATTATTGAAAATAGATTGAAGGAATTTGTCAATTTTGTTGTTGACCGTACAGACGTTTACAGGTTTTGCTATGATAAACAATACACTTGGAAAGTCCGATAAAAAATATTGCATTTAAAATTACAGCAACAAGACTCCACCGTAGTTTATTACTGCAATCTTCCTCGAGGCTAAGGCTTATAAAAGAAATAAAATGCAATGAAAAACTTCAATACTTTGTTTATAAGAGGACTGTAGAGGCTATGACCTCATAAGTCCACAGTTCCTTTATTACATCCGTATCCCTATATATTTTTACCCTGGCTCGAGTAGTAGTTGAATCAAGGAATACTCTTGATACAGTTTTTTATCAAAAACGAAAGAACTATTGCTTAAAAATCCGTTTTTAAGTTTTCTTTTCGGGTTTTAGTTTTCATCAGATCCATTATGATATACGGACTACATCATAACAATTCATTATGATACATCAGATTCATTATGATGTAGTCCGTACGAACTGTAAAAACTAAAACCCGAAAAAGAAAAAACATCAACTAAAAACTATGAAAAAAGACAATTTTCCTGTATCCAGGAACAGTAGTATCCAGTTAATAGCCGTGGTCGCGTGTCACCTTCCTTTTTTCATCACCAAATCGGTATAGCATAACATTCAAATCGAACTCCGAACCTCTCGCGTAGCAATCGTCTTTAGGACCACTACACTAATAAGGCAGTCGACAACCTATTAAATTTTTTTTCGACTAAACGTAACATAATTATACTTATCAATATTTTCGAGTAACCTATAGATTGTGTTTTTCCCCCTCGGTTGCTGGGGCTCTGGTAGTCTGCAGTCCGTAGAGGCTCATAAAGGTCGGCAACACATCATTAACTCCTCTGGTATTGCCTCTGCTCGTTTGCCGACATAATCAATAAAAAAAAAACATCTAAGTTTGCTCAATAAGCCGTTTCAGCACTATAAGAAATCCTAGCACTGTCTCTATTAGATTACAGTAATAAAACCTTAGATACCTTCTCCGTAAGAACCATTATCCTTTCCAAATTGTTACCTAACACCTAAAGTACGAGTAGTTAGATTGATTTTATTATTGTAATCGATCTAGATTTAAACGTGCTAAGCTTAAATGTGATTCTCGTCTATTGGGAATTACATTTTCTACTTTGAATGTAAAATGTATTTTATTAGGTAGTCTTGAAAATGAAGCCAGCATTCTAAAGATTCATTGATAAGTTTCTTAATATTCCACTGCCTCATTAGTGTTCCTGAGCGCAACTGCTATGCTAGAGGTCTTGGATTCTATTTCCAGATCGAGCAGTGTTATTGAGTTTTTCTATGAAATTCTTTGCAATTTGTGCCCGGTTGATGGCAATAGGCTCGGCCCCTATTACATAAGATGTTAACATACCGGCGAACAGTGGGTGTACATTAGTGCGCCTGTGTCTAAACCTTCCAGGAATTCAGGCGTGATGTTATTTTTTTTTTTTTTTTTTTTTTTTAAAAAAACGTTGCCCCACACTAGGATTTTCTCCTGTATCGTGGGTGCGTTTACAAACACAAATTCTCACATGCACAAACGCCCAGACCCAGAACAACTATCTGCAGATCATACAAATATTTGCTCCGTGTGGGGATCGAACCCACAACACGTGGCGCAGTTATGTTATTGTAAAGCATCTAGACAGTCATTAAACACAACTCATTAAAATCTTTTTCGTCTTACCAAATCCATTCACACCTTAATATAACAGGCTTAAACAAACAAAGGCAAAGATACAAAAGGTTGGCATTAGCGTAAATAAATCCCCAGACGAGAAAAAAATGTTGCTTAAGCTTGAATGATAACTTCATAAGACTATCCCTTACAAATACTAATACAACTGGCTTGCCATGTGATGGTACAAGGTATAAGTTGTATGAAAGAAAAACACTAACATTTAATTTAAAATTTTCAAATCCCCCGAAGCATCAAATCGTCGTTACCATGTTCTTGCAATATCGTAAAAGTAACAGGATACCAAATTTCAAATCGATTAAACCTGTGGAAGTTGCTCACATCCCGTCATCAACTAGAAAAGAGCTGATAATCTTCAAACGGATAGCTAGATTATCTTAAATCATAGCTAAGAACACTTTCGATCAAAACGCCTTTCTAACAAAAAAACTGAATCAAAATCAGTCCATTCGTATGGGCGCTATGAGGACACACCCACACTGCCTCTCATACGCAAACATCGGAACACTCAGCATGGTGTTTTACGACAAACTCCGACGGAAGTGTGGTCGCCAGCCTGACAGACCCCAAAAGGTCTTATCATTAAGCAAATCAGGTATTTTCGCACCTCTTAAGAGATGCCTATCTGAATAGGAGTGAGAAACTGTATTCTAACCCATGCCCTCACGAACCTTACTGCCACTTGTTTGAAAGTCTGCCAACCCACACTAGACCAGCGTAGACTTTAAGCCTAATCCCTCTCATTCCGAGAGGAGACTCGTGCTCAGCAGTGGGACAGTATAATGGGTTGATTATTCTCGCTCCCGCTACCGCTATTGTCTAGGCCACGGCTTCATCCTCAGCACTTTAGTATTCCTATCACGCGCTTACCCCATACTAATGACACTACGCATTAGTACCTAAGCGTCCATTTTTGCTGTTATCTCGTAATTGTAACGTAACTAATACTTTGTTTCAGAATCTATATACCTAATTTGTAATTATTATTAGTCTGGATAAAGGATTAGCAAGCTTAAATGGCAGTGGACGAGGCACAAAGTAGATAGTAGTGTGGAGGGGTGAAGAGTGTTGCCCCTCACACCAAAGGGAGGATCCTCCGACCAGGCGGGTGTTTTGCCTGGCGGGCCACGGCCCGGGCGGTTGTATATATCCAAGTTACGTTGCAAACTTCACTTGCGCGATTCAGGACTTGTTCGTCTAATTTGTATGTAACGCGGTAGATGTCGCTATAGTAGAACTAATGGTTGCTGGAGCAGAAAGGTTTTTGAGTGGAGACCACGCACCGAAAAATACAACGTAACGCAACTTTCAACGAGATGGACGAACGACCTGGTGAAGGTTGCTGCTAGTCGTTGGATGCAAGCGGCATATAACCGGTCCTTGTGGAAGTCTTTGGGGGAGGCCTTTCTTCAGCGGTGAATATCTTTTGGCGGATATGATGACGATGAATCTAGATACAAATTGTATCGAATCAAGTGGTTTCACATTTTTGAGTAAAATAACTCAGCGATCGGCTCCAAATCCAATCTGGATACAAATCCAAACTCCGAGAATTTCATAGAAAAACTCAATAACACTTTATTAACCTAGGAATCGGACTTAGAACCTCGTGATGTATGTATGAATGACCTCTAAGTATCTAGCTTCTATCCGCGATCTTTCTATCCGCGTTTCATCTGCGTAGACTTCAGAATTATTATTGTGTCTGACCTGGATATAAAGACTACAATCTATATTTGTGCCAAATACCACTCGTCCTGGCGAAAACATTGATTAACAAACATTCATCCAATCTTTTTTGCATATTAATAGGAGTATAATTACTAAAACCCAATATCATTATATTATTCATCTTAGAAGCTATTCAAACAAGAACTTTTGGCCTCATTTTAATTATTTCTTATTATATTAAACGAAAAGCTAATTTCAACAAATTAAGCCTCATTCGAGATGCAAGAGCACATCTTCTTTCAGCCAAGGTTTTAGAAAGAGTTACTTTATTGATCTGATGTATACTTAACCCGGTTTCTTAGGTGTAAGAACCCTGCTGCCGACCCAGACGAAATGTGTGTTGGTAGCACCACATTGTCAATTATTCTGTTATCTTTATAAACATGCTGATCTGGTATCGGCTTACGACAGGTCGTTAAGGTCACTAATTTATGATTGATCTACATGATGACTGATGCATGCGTGCCTTCAGTAAGGACTGGTCTACTCAAAGCTGCTATGGTTCGTTATACACGTAAAAGTGTTTTAGGTTGTAAGATAAGACAAAGTGGTTATATCTTCTTCTATCTATCCAATGACATCTCTATATATATAAAACTCAAAGGTGACTGACTGACTGACTGACTGACATAGTGATCTATCAACGCACAGCCCAAACCACTGGAGGGATCGGGCTGAAATTTGGCACGCAGGTAGATGTTATGACGTAGGTATCCGCTAAGAAAGGATTTTGATAAATTCTACCCCGAAAGGGATAAAATATGGGATGAAAGTTCATATGGAACAAAGTAACTATTCCACGCGGACGAAGTCGCGGGCAAAAAGCTAGTTATATAGATAAAAAGAGGTAACTGTCTATCTTATATTTAAAAAACATAGTCGGGTTTGTTACAACACTTATAACTCGAGAACGGCCGGACCGATTTTTATGATCTTTAGTTCGTTGGATTTGTCTCCATCCCGAATAGCAGAAAAACTATTAAAACATCGAAAAAAAAATCACGAAAAATAACATTATGAAGAAAATTTATTTTCTCATACATTTTGCATCGAGAACGGATTACGGAAATAAAACACGGACTCAAATAAACATGTGAACAATGACACCGAAACGAATGCCATCTACTGATGGTGTTCTGTACATTGTCTGACTGAACTCCTAATAAGCTGCTGGTGTGATTTTTTTTTTGTATATGCGTATGGTCCCTGTATGGTTTAGATTCACAATTTGAGCCGGTAGGTGACGCCGCAATCGGGTTCTACGATTTTATTTATTTACAGGGCAAGACAGTGTTTGCCGGGCTCGCTAGTTTTACATTGACAAACAAACATAAAAACACTGCAAGTTGATATACTTGCGAAAAAGTTTGTAATAAAAAATGGGAATGTATTTTTTTTATTAACATAGATTGATGCATTTAACACAAAATAATCCTTTGTTATAAGTATAATTTCTTTCTCGTTTTACGTTATTTTGGGAATCAAGAATAATATAAGGTAAGACAGCGCTAATCGGTACCGCCTACGAGAGGATAACAGAAATATAACATAAAAGAAAATGATGATTATTTTCTTTTCTTACGCCTTTCTTCCCGAGAGGTAAGGCAGAGGCGTACTGATGTACACACACCCACATGTTCGCTAGTACGAGTATATATTGAGTTAAAAGGTCCTATTACAAAAATCCAAACACAGGATTACTATAATATCATAACAGAAAAAAAATCTAAACTGCCTTGTTATTCTAGTGGTCCCAAGGGCGGCTACTACACTAGAGGTCCTGAGTGCGATTCCCAGGTTGAGTAAAGTGTTTTTAGTTATTTGCTATGAACTTTTCAGCAGCAACTCGGAGTTTGGATTTGTGACCGGTAAATAGCAATAGGCTCGCCCTCTATTGGGTGCATGGGAACTAAACATACCGGCAAACTATGGGTGTACAATTTAAAACTCTACAGAACCCATTACACAACCAATTACTGGTGCTCGCAGTGTTTTTCTTTATCCCACTACGGTGGCAAACAAGCATACGGCCCGCATTTACCCGCGGTTACCGTAGCCTACGTACGCTTGCAAGACCAGGGGTATCACTCGCGCGTTGCCGACCCTGTAAATTCAAGAGGAATAGTTGTGCTGGCAGCATAGGAGACATACTGACATATATGACAGCTGCGGTAACAAAACACCACCGGTCCCCACACTGCCAACACAACGCCTCCTCGCGGAGCTCTGGCGACTTTGCTCACCGTTACGAACACTACATAGCACGGAGCTATGTTTTCTGCAAGGTGGACGTACTTCCATAGTCGAGCAGCTCCAAATGTGAGTGGAATTATTCGCTTCCACTATGCCCTACCTCTCTTAACTCATAGTTTTACTCACAGTCAAAATGGACTATTTACTATTAATTTCTTGAGACAAAATGTAGCTTATTTCCTTCCCCAAGACGCAATCTATCTTCGTTCAAAATTTATCCAAATCTGTTCAGCGGTTTAGGCGTGAAAACATAACAACAACATGACAAATGGACAAATAGAGTTAATTTCGAATTTTATAATATTAGTATAGATATAACTACACTCAGTAGAATTAAGACTATACTATCTAATAGCTTAATAGCCATTTCCTGAACAGCGCCACCTTGCGTCTTAGAAAGACAAATCACCCACACGATGAGCAATACGGTTACTTGGAGGTTCGTTAGTTTCAAATAAGTATTTACAGGCGCGTCATTAATACGTAATCACATTAGCATGTCTAACAGTTGGGACACACTGTTCCAAAATTTTGCTAATATTTCACTCAGGCCGTGGACTAAAAATTTACGATTTCTTTCTGACGCTGACGCAACAATAGTTCTCCTGTTTTGTGAATTTTATTGTGTCATTGATGTTATTAAATGTCGACGTGTTTTATATTTCCAATTTTCTAAAGTATGGATAGTCCAACTATGATCCTATATTTTTTTTGTATTATAAATACTTTTTACAATCTGAAGATTATTATGTTTCAGGCTAGAGACTAAACTAACTAGAAACGAACTAAACTCCTTGTCCCACAATGACGAACCAAACATTACTTTGTTTATATGGGTTTTTACTTTCATTAACTATAATATTATTAATATTATAATAAGTATTCACAGTAAGCGAACTTCATGTTAATTTTTTTTATAAATTAGCTACTGAAATTTCTCTCCTCATCGTTGTACTAGTTTTCAATAGGGGATAAATATAATGACCACCAAATTTAGTAAACTGATCACCAAAATGCTTACCAAAATGGATAAATGGTCACCAAAACTTAGGTTTAGGTTAGGTTAGAACTTATTTTGGTGATCATTTATTATTTTTGACAATATAAAGTTATTTTTTGCATACCATTTTACCAAATCTGGTGGTAAGTTAAACATAAGCCTTTTCAATAATACATGTGACTCAGTCTATAGAATAACTAGGCTTCTTAAACTATATCTGTAATTAGACTTAGGCCTCAAAAAGTGCAACCTAATGTGATTAATTCTTACTATTTAGACAGTTAATCTCCACGACCGTATGTACTGATAAATTGCAAAGAGATTCCTTGAGTCGACAGATCATGAATAATTCATGTCACTATCTGCTTCAAAGGGCGATCGCCTACACAATGCATGTTTTTAATACATAATTATCCTAAGCCCAGTCGAAGAATGGAAACAGATGAACGCAATATGGTTAATTTATAACCAAGATTGTAAAGAGAAATATATTCCATTACAATGGTAGAGTTTTCCCCCGTGTGGGGACGGGTTAGAATACTGCTCCTCACTGCCTTTCAGATAGGCATCCCGTAAGAGGTATCTGACTTGCTAGGTGGTAGGACCTCTTGGGGTCTGACTGGCTGGCGACCACCCTTACGTTGGAGTCTGTAATAAAGCACCTTGTGTGTGTTTCGACTTTTGCACGTAAGAGCCAGTTCCCCTCGGTTGCTACGGCTCTGGTAGTTTGCAGTCCGTAGGGGCTTTAAAAGATTGGCAACGCATCAGAAACTCCTCTGGTGTTGCAGGTGTCCATGGGCGATGGCTCGTCAGCTCGTTTGCTGACTTAATCCATAAAAAAGAGTAAGAGTAATGCGATTTCTATAGCTTCTATACTGTCACGGTTTTCATTCCGTTACTGAAGGAGTCCATTTGAGTAGACGAAGAAGATCGTTCATTCGGTAAGAGATGGATTTGACTAATGCCTACTCACATGGAAGCAGACAGGAGTAGAGCGATGCGGAACTAAAAAAAATATTAACCAATAAAAATTGCAATGTAGTCGAGACGTGATTCATCATTGACCCATTTTTACCTAGCTTCGCACAGTGCTCCGCTTCTCTACGCTTCAATGACCAAGCAACCTTGAAGCGAGCAAGTTTTCTCACGATGTTTTCACCATTACAGCTTAAAAATGGGAAGGTTAAAAATAGTTACCATCGTAGGATGGCATTGAACTTGGTTTTTTTCGGTTATTATAACAAGACGTATGAATGTGGATGAAGCAAAAAGGGTTTGCAAGAATGGTAGCAAGTGGCGTTCTCTTATTTCTGCCTACCCCTATAAGAAAATAACTTGAGTATATGTATGTAGGTATAATTAAAAAAAAAATGATTGAATAACAAAAAAAAACAAAATTCTAACTTGATTTTGCATTTACTTCAAGTTATCTACCAATATTCTCATTACCGAACAAACACAGACATGGAAACAGACCGAGAACCGAAGCCGTACAACATATGAACGTGAAATCTCTTAAGCTGCCAGAGAGAGATAGCGCTAGTTAACGTGTATTACCATCCCTGTCCCACGGCCTCAGAATGATCGCGATATAATGCTAGGCATGGCTTGTGTACCCAAACGTAACTGAACAGCCAAACTAATACATACAAGTTCCACCGGCTTACTCAAACAGCAAACTACCAATTTCGGATTGACTACACTTTACTTAAATTCGGTTCGCATGGAATCGTATTTAAAAGAGGTATTCTAAGCTACGATACGGTTTTAGGTTATATTACGTGGGACAGCCATGCTTCGGCACGAATGGGCCGGCTCGACCGGAGTGATACCACGGCCTCACAGAAAACCGGCGTTAAACAACGCTTACGTTGTGTTTCGTCGAGTGAGTGAGCTTACCGGAGGCCCAATCCCCTTTTAAAAGGTCGGCAACGCACTCGTGACTCCTCTGGTGTTGCGGGTGTCTATGGGTGGCAGTAATCGCTTACCATCAGGCGATCCATCTGCTCGTTTGCCCTCCTATCCCATAAGAAAAAAAAAGATTTTTAGTTTAATTAAGTTTTAAGTAATTGCTACAAAGTCTAAATTGCCCACAAAAACAATAATATATGGTATTACGTTGAATCATAATCCAAATACAGTTTTATCAAATTGTGTCATTATTCGGATTTGGATACCGTTAATTTAGGTTCCTACCGTGCCAACGTAGCTTCGTTTGCTACTTCACCAGAAATAAGCGGCCGGGAATTCGTTCCAAACTTGATAAAGCTATTAATAATTAAATTCGCTTACATTTATTTCCAGTGAAGTATTTTGGATGAAATGCTAATGTAGGAACCTAGACTAAAGGCATCTAAATCCGAATAATAAAACAGTTTGATTAAATCTTAAATCTCTCTTAAAGCTAGGGAACGCATCAGCAACTCCTCTGGTATTTCAAATGTCCGTAAGAGGCGATGACTACTTACGTCTGCTCGTTTGCCGTTTTTAATCAATAAAGAAAATAATTCAATATTTTTATTCCATTATTAATTACCTATTATCTATTAACGGTAGATTAAAATCACAATTTAGTCGCTAAAAAGTTTCAAAGATAAGAAAATTATACGTAAAGAAATTCCAATACCTAATTATCTTGTTATTTGAAAGGGAACTTACGTTGAAAAGATTGAAATTTTTAAATTTTCGCTCCAGCGGATGGAAATAAGATTGCTAATGTATTTTTAAGTAACCTTCGGTAATCCGAACTTAATCAATATTCCGAATCAAATGAAGTCTAATTTACATTTAAAAAATGTGATCCATTTAAAAGCAATTGCTTTGAGTGCGCGAACAGGGCAAACCGCAGATGTGCGAAAGATTTGGACGAGGCATATTGAAATAACACTATTTTGTAACATAACAAACGTAGATATCATCGGTACGGGTATTTCCCG